>OZ004327.1:11576790-12176790 GCA_963924455.1 Pelagia noctiluca | reverse complement strand
GCAACTAGCACTTTTCAGAGACGGTTTTAGAGATTGTGGGGCTAGGGACCAAACACCTTGATTTGACAAAATTTGATGTTTTTACACCATATTTTGAATTTTTCTTCATTTTGCAGGGCTTATTCACCTATATATAGTGCCAGGCCTGAGGCCGTAACCCCTCTGGCTTCTACCTAAAGCTGCCATTGATTGACACGCGTATCACTCCCTTATAATTGTTATCAGTCCCTGCTACTGCAGCCCAGTTGAAAATAGGTCCCTTCTTTTGTTGGATAAATTCAACTTTATCATAAAAAGTCAATAATCAATTCTTATTGGCGATTTCAGCTCGAGCTAAATACTGAAAATTGCTAAGCTGAAAGACAACCTTGAGTTCTCAAAATTGCCTAAATTTTTCACTTTTTGTTTGTGTTTTTTGTAAACAGATTAGAAAAAGGCAAATACAGGTGATAAATTGTATCAACAAGTATTGAGAGTGGATCACGCATACAAGTTTTTCCTCTCTTGACTCAACTAATTCGGAATAGGAGTGCACAGGGTGGGTTTCTGAACATGAACCCAAAAAACTCATTGTTAGCCTTAATTTCAAACCCAAGAAAATAATTGTTGTTCCTAATTCAATCCAAAAAATAATTTTTTCATATCGAAAAACCAATTGTTTCAAAAAAATGTTTTTAGCATGAAAATGCAAATTTACATTTTGATTTTTGTTGCTCGAGTTGTAATCTACGAGTTTTCTGATTTTAATGATACTTCTCGCTGTCATTTTTGTTGTGAATTGCCTATTTATCTTTCATTGTACAATTTTTACATCAGAGACCCTTGAAAATAGAACCAGAGAAAAAAAGTGAGCCTAAAAGAATAATTTTGGCTTTTTCCTTGGTTTTTCCTGTTTATGAGATGACGTCACGTCACATTTCCGGTCAAGCTACGAGTCTGAAATTTATCATATTGCTTAGTAGTCATTAATCCAGTATTGAAATTACTTGATAATCTGCCTGGCTTAGAACTTCCTTGCTTATAAAGCATTTCCTTTCGTGTACAAATGCTGGTTGCTTAGATATTTCGTAATCCGAACACTCTTACCATATATCACAACACAATCTCCTGGACGATCAAAGTTTTAGAGAGTTGTTTGAAAGCCCTAAAGATAACTGGAAGATCAACCACGCCAGAATACACCCCTTGGCTATTAACCCATTTCTATGAGCATATATAAATCAAAGTAAGCTCACCAAAAACACGGCAAAACGAGACGAACAAAGTAACACAGCGTAAGTAGCCAAAATGTCGAATCTTGTTGTGGAGTTGTGCACGTCTGGAGAGTTTCCCACAGATTGGAATGAGGAGATTGAAACATCAGTTGTTAGAGTGAAGTCGAAATCACCTGTCGGCCGAAGATCGAGGAGCAATGGGTGATTATACTCTTGACGGCTACCGCCCTCTCAAGAGAATTCATTAAATGTTCGGTGTAAGCTCCAGAGGCAATATGAAATAGGTGATTATACACTTGAAGGCTCTGCTATTTGCGTTTTTCTCTATCGGGTGCGCCAAAAGATAGTGGACACATTTGATAAGTCCCTGTGAATCAAATATTGTCTCTAGCGCCCTATTAGTAGTTTATTTATATCAAAATGGACCAACTTAGATAAGTTGTTTAGTAGTTTATATATATCCAAGTGGACCAACTTAGATATGGATTTTTTTCGATATTTTTTTCGCAATGATAGTTTTAGAACCAAGAACGAATGTTTCAAAGATACACCATTTCGCAAAAATTAGCGAGTTTTAGAGAGAAAAATAAATTATTTTCAGCCTCTTTGAAAGTCTTTGTTGTCGTACCCATAAATAACTGGGTCTAAGACTTTGTTTGTTGGGCAGACTTGTTATACCTAGGTTTGTTTTATTTCTGTTTGGAGAGGATATCACTTGTGATAGTTGAACATCGTTCTCCTTTTCTCTCTCCCTGATACACAAAGAACATTTAAGTTTCTTGAAGATAGCCGTAAAAAGGGTTTTGAACTCTCTTGTTGTACCCATAAGTAACTGGTTCCAGAACTGTGTTTATTAGGCAGAGTGGTAACCTAGATTTGTTTCTATTCTGATAGGAGAGCCTTCCACTTGTGATGGTTGAACATCGTTATCTTCTTGTCTCTTTCTAATACAAAAATTACATTCAAGTTTCTTGAAGGTAGCCGTAAAAAGGGTTTTGAACTCTCTTGTTGTACCCATAAGTAACTGGTTCCAGAACTGTGTTTATTAGGCAGAGTGGTAACCTAGATTTGTTTCTATTCTGATAAGAGAGCCTTCCACTTGTGATGGTTGAACATCGTTATCTTCTTGTCTCTTTCTAATACACAAAGAACATTTAAGTTTCTTGAAGATAGCCGTAAAAAGGGTTTTGAACTCTCTTGTTGTACCCATAAGTAACTGGGTCCAGAACTGTGTTTATTAGGCAGAGTGGTAACCTAGGTTTGTTTCTATTCTGATAGGAGAGCCTTCCACTTGTGATGGTTGAACATTGTTATCTTCTTGTCTCTTTCTAATACAAAAATTACATTGCAGTTTCTTGAAGATAGCCTTGAAACAGGTTTTAAACTCTCTGTTGTTGTACCCATAAATAACTGGGTCCAGAACTGTGTTGATCAGACAGATGAGAAACGTAACGCGAATAAACTTCATTCTAGTAATTTCTCCCTCGTGCCCTTCAGGCCAAACCGACGGAACAAGCGTTGCAAAAAACATGTAAACTGAACTCGGGCCCATGCAAAAAAGGTAGGCCAAGATTAGAAAGCCAAGCAACTCGACGGTGTGTTTCATCCGCTTCATCGATTCGGTATTTGATGATGTTCCCTTGTCCATCTTTTTGAAATGACGTCTTGCTGCGAAAAATGCCAGGATCATTATCATCGTGGGAACAACCAGGGCTAGAACCATCAAAAATAAGCTCCAAACCTCGAATTTAAGATCCTTAGGCCAATTTCTTAGGCAGGTTGCATATTGTTTGGAAAACTTGAAGGTTAGAGTGTTTGGAATGAACGATCCGATACACCCAAGCCAGATTATGATGATGATACAAATTGTGTTTCTACGAGATTTGAACCAAGCTGTCCTCATTGGGTACCTAATGGAGATAAATCTATTTAAAGAGATGTATGTCAGTGTCAACACTGACACACCTATCAACATCGCATAGACAGTTATTCCGATGGTAAATGCACAAATGATGTTCGCCGTCTTTTGAGAAAATCTTCGCAGTGTTGGAAGATCGATGAATATGGTTGGGTATGCTGAAATGGCAGCCATGAGATCTGTTATTGATAGGTTAAGTAACAACAAGTTGAATGGTGTGAGTCTGACTTTCTGTGCAGCGAAGAAATAGCATATTAAACCGTTGCCTATGATTCCCAGTAGGGTTATGAATACCATGAGTGTGTTGAGAAACCAGTGAAGGCCAATTGGAAAGACTTGGGTGTTGATGTATATCTGCGTTGTATTGTTATAAGTAAGGTTGTTGCTGGTAGACATGTTTGTCCCAGTCATCAAAGCTAAAACAAATCAATAAACACAGAGTAATTTCATGAATTAGGAGATAATATTTTATCTACGGTTTTCATATTTATTTGCTATTTGTATTAGTTATATGTTACTAGGCGAATAGGAAAAAATTGCGTGTTGATGTATATCTGCATTGTATTGTTATTAGTGAGGTTGTAGTTGGTAGACATATTTGTCCCAGTCATCAAAGCTTAAATAAATCAATAAACATAGAGTAATTTCATGAATTAGGAGATAACATTTTATCAACGGTTTTCATATTTATTTGCTATTTGTATTAGTAATATGTCACTAGGCGAAAAGGGAAAAAATTGCGTGTTGATGTATATCTGCATTGTATTGTTATTAGTGAGGTTGTAGTTGGTAGACATGTTTGTCCCAGTCATCAAAGCTAAAACAAATTAATTCATATAGAGCAATTTCATGAATTACGAGATAACACTTTATCAACGGTTTTCATATTTATTTGCTATTTGTATTAGTAATATGTCACTAGGCGAATAGGAAAAAATTGCGTGTTGATGTATATCTGCATTGTATTGTTATTAGTGAGGTTGTAGTTGGTAGACATATTTGTCCCAGTCATCAAAGCTAAAATAAATCAATAAACATAGAGTTATTTCATGAATTAGGAGATAACATTTTATCAACGGTTTTCATATTTATTTGCTATTTGTATTAGTGATATGTCACTAGGCGAAAAGGGGAAAAATTGCGTGTTGATGTATATCTGCATTGTATTGTTATTAGTGAGGTTGTAGTTGGTAGACATGTTTGTCCCAGTCATCAAAGCTAAAACAAGTTAATTAATATAGAGTAATTTTCATATTTATTTGCTATTTGTATTAGTAATATGTCACTAGGCGAATAGAAAAAAATTGCGTGTTGATGTATATCTGCATTGTATTGTTATTAGTGAGGTTGTAGTTGGTAGACATGTTTGTCCCAGTTATCAAAGCTAAAATAAATCAATAATAATATAGTGAGCTTGGAGATAGACATTGTGGATGTTTATGTTCATTTGCTATTCATAATTGTAATTTGTCACTAGGCCAATTATGGAAGACTTTTGTGTTGATGTACATCTATGTTATATTCTTTGGAGATAGCTTTTAGTTAGTAAACATGTTTGTCCCAGTATTCATAGTATCAAAGCTAAAGCAAATTGATAATGATATAGTAAGTTCATGAACTATGAGATGAACATTATATCTATTATTTATATTTTTGGTTGCTTTTTGTAATGGTAATTTGTCACTAGTACAGTTGGAAAGACTTGCGTGTTGGTGTATATCCTTGTGTGTATCTTTGTTGCATTTTTTAGAGATAGCTTGTCATTCGTTAACATATTTTTGCCAGTTATTGAAAACGAATCAATAATGAATTAGTGAGTATATGAATTCAGAGATGAAAATTGTGTCAACGATGTTAATGTTTTTTTACTATTTAGAATAGAATTCTGATCTAACCCCAATTTGCCTTGAAGGGGCTGGCCCTGGTCCGAGGGTCGTCGTCTCTTCACATAAAAATTGCCTATCTCAGGTTAGGCCAATCCAAAGGAACACTCTTCAAGTAACATATAATTTGCTTTTACTCACACGTTCCACTTAGTGTCGCATTGTTCATCTCTGCTGCAAAAGCACTGCTGCAGCAATATCTGCTACATAAATCTCTGCTGGAAATCTATGCACAAAAACCTCTACTGCAAAACGATCTCCTTTGTTTGGCTTACTATTCCAAGTCTCTTCGCTCCCACTCTAACGATATGCACTTCTAATCACAGCACTTGAACATATATAAACTGTGCAGTGTGTTCAAGTTCAGATTACCTCCTTTCAACCGATTGGAGTATTGATTTTTCTTTCGTTTCTTTAAAGCTTAAAATCTGCTTGCTTAAGCAGTAAACGAGAACAACCCGGACATGAAATGAAATGAAATAAAAAACTGCGGAATAAGTCGTAATTGGGATTTGCTACGCTGTCTGGGTACACTATAGAATACGACAGAAAAATAAAAATATGGTGGTCAAGTCATATTGTTATGGAAATTCTCCAGATAAAGACAGCATGATTTTTACAGACATACCCAGGGACTTTTGGAGCATAGGAACTAGTGGTAGGGAAGTTGTCTAGGAGGGGCCAAGGAAGACATTGCCACAGCACGATTGAATTAAACTGACCAAAATGGGTCCTACAAAAGTGCCAAACATGCCAGATACCGCATGCAAAACTTTTAGCAAACCAAGTGCCCACTAAACAGTGGCCTTTTGCCCTGGACCTTGCAGTTGCTAAAAGTATTTTTTGAAATGAAGCCAAATAGCAAGGAATAAATTATAGTAATAGTAATAAATGATAAAACTTTTAAGTCAAAAGTTGCCCCCCTCAACTTATAAGTTGAGATGACAGAATAAATTGTGTTAATAATTTCGACGCCTGTGCCGCGCAGGCCCAAAATTTATCGCTTTCTCTTTTTTGAAAGGAAGAATTCGCTTGCAAGCGTTAGAGCTGAGCTTGTTTTTGGCTGCTTTTCGATATAGTTATTCCCATTCCCCAAACTGTCTGAGTATATGTTTAGATTGGAAGATTAGGCCTATTTTACGCTAAACGAAAGTCTAGGTAAATTATTGTTGTTGATAGTTGATAGTTGATAGGCACATACGTTTACTATCTTCGCAAGGTATGGGTTTATGTGCTAAGCACAAAGGGCCCGCTGAATAGGTCAACTGATCGAACAGTGCGACCCTGCTCCTTCCTCTCGATGTGACCATAACTCGTGATTCCTTTTGCCTGGAATTACAGAGAGCTGGCTAATTCTCTCCTCACACTTTTGACAGGTCTGAAGGTGGTTTCGAACTCGGGACCCTTTGATTTGAACAAGGGTCAAGTGACCTAACTACTCGCGGCCATCCCCGCCATTATTACTATGATCGAAATCCCGGAAAGATCTTCTGGCCCGTTGATTTCTGTTTCGTTATTGCCAGCATACAGACTTTAAAATAACTGCGGAGGAAAGAAAGGAAGAAAGACAATGAAGGACAAGGACAATCTATCCTGGTCACTGTCCCCCCCCCAGCTTCCACAAAGACTGTACGCAGGCTATTTTGAAGTAATGGATTGACTAACGAAGTAGTTATGGTAAGTTAATAAACACCGGAACAGAATTCCGATGCCTTGCAGGAGCTCGATCATGTTATCTCTCTTTTTCATCACTTAGGCCATTCGGTGTTCTGTGCTGACGCACCTGGTTGACTTCACTGCAAAGTAGGTTTTTGGGAAGAGGAAAATAGGATTCCATCATGCCTACAGTCGGGGTGAAAAGAGATCTACTTTTTGAAAGGCTTGGAAGAACTTATAGTAAGTATCTCCGTGGATGAGTGGGAGAGGGATTTTTTTCCATTCATCATGGGATGGGCCTATGGCAGCTAGGGATATAAGCGAATGTCTCCCGTTTCGGAGAATTCTCCTAAACAGGAGACAATTCTCCCAAACAGGAGACAACTGGTTACATGATACCTTCCAAAATGTCTCCCAAACGGGAGAATTTTACCGAAAAAATGCTTTTTAAGGTCGAAGGAGGTTTTTGCGGGCATTTTAAAGCAGTTTAATGAAATCTACGCATAAGAAAACGGGGGTAGGTGAAAAAAAAATAATAGGTTACTGATGTCCTTCGTGAGTAATTGAGAGTTGAATGTGAAGATGACGTCACATGAACTCTCATAATGAACCTTCACAGTTAGAAAACGTTAGGGGTTGGTTGCAGTTTGTCTTAGATAAAGATTTGTAGTTTTGATAATATTTTGCTTCTGAATTTATTTAAGAATACAACTTAACATATTTTCTGTATGCAAACTTGGCTTTTATTTGACCAGCTACCTGAACCTGCCATGAAACTTATCAATGCCCAGAGACTGCACAGCCTTGGTGCATGGGGGTTATACCCCCAACAAATACCAAAAGACAACACAATTGGTGTACACGTTTTTTTCTATAAGAAACCTAGCTTGGGTCCTAGTACTAATAGTTTCTTAATTTTTCACCAGTTTCAAATCAAGCAAAAATGTATTGTTGACATATATTTTCTGCCTCATAAAGTCCTCTTGGTTTTTTCGTAGTTTCTTAACGATGCTGATGTAGTTCTAAAAGTTTCTTAAATTTTTGGGGCTCTAGTACTAGGTTTCTTATAAACCGGTTTCTTATTAAAAAAACCTGTAGTTGTGTTTCAATAAAATAGTTTTCTTTTTTTAGCCCACCAACAATAAAAAATACGCGCATTTTTTTTTATAAGTAACAACTTTAAAAGCATGTCAGTACTTGACAAGAAAAAAACCTAAGCAATTCTTGTACTGAATAGATGAATGCTAAGCATTTGAAAATTATATTTTTGATCCAATTGACAATGGAGATCTTGCAGCAGCTAGATGTAGGTTATACTGGATATTACCGGCACACTTTTGTACGCAAGATACCATCGACATTTGTAGTACAAAAACTCAGGAAATAATTTTCTCAGAAATAACTCTTTAAGTATAAAAAGCTAAGCAATTTTTAGTACTGAGCTCGTGCTGAAATTGCTTCAAAGAGAAATGCATGTATGGCCCGTGGTCCATATCATAGATACTTATTAAGTGCCCAAAGTATTTGATAGAGTGGAAAAAGAGAAACAAAGATAATAAGATAGTTTTCTGTATTGATTCCAAATAATAAAACGATTGAGTATAATGGAGTGGAGGAACCCAGGTAGTTAGAATAAAATCTTAGATAATTCGTCACTTGAAAGTCTTTGCTTAGAAATATAGTTTCAATTTCTTTCTTTTTTCCCCCTGAGAAGGTAGGTACAATTCAGTACTGCACCCCCTCCCTGTACATCATTTCCTTGTCTTGTTTAAGACCTACAGAATGATTGTTGGACTGGTATATCCTTTGCTTGATGAGCTCTGCCTCCATATATACACTCTATTTCTCCAATTAGAAGGCCCTTTTCTTCTATTTCCACCAATGCTCTGCAAAGATTGGCAGGAACCCTTCCAACAACCTTTCAAACATCACATTTTTCATATGAAAACAAAGTTAAAAGACGAAATAGAATTTAGGAAGCTTGTTAGAAAGCTTTTCTTAAATAATTGGAGTGAGAGCTAGAAAAAATTTTGGTAGTAAGATTTAGAACAGTTATCTTTCACAGAGGAGAGAAAGTAACACCCAGGAAAATTCAAAGGAGGCTCTATCCAATAACCTCCTAATTTCTCAAATGACCCAACCCGAACTTTTGTGCTGGATCTATGCATGTATACAACAATGTATCGAAAAAAGGCCTATCATTATTATTTGACCTCTATTCATTTTTTTTATTTTTGAATGTTTATCAAATATAAAAACAAACATGTTGTTGTTTCAAATATAAAAACAAACATGTATTTCTTGTCAAAGAGCTAATCGCTAACAGCCCTGTTGGGAAACTTGGCTTGGCTCTCAGAGTGAAGGATGCACTCTTTTTTTATAAGAATACTTAATATTTTTCTGAGCCTCAATATTCCTAATTTTTTGCTATTTTGAGCCTCGGAATATTCTTAGATTATTCTTACAGCAGAAAAAAAGAAAATATAGCATAGAACTGTTATTATGGTCATAAGTGCCAAAAACGCAAAACATTCTTCAATCAGTAACATATCCTTATTTCCTGTAAAATAGAGCTAACCAACAATTGCATCAAGATTTGGGTGAGTGTATTTAAGACCCTTTCCTGTAAAAAAACACACCAATTCACAAGTAAAAAAACACTCGCTAAATTTTTTCCAGAAGATCTGAGCCTCATAATATTCTTAAAATATTCTTAAATTTCACCAATTTTGAGCCTCATTATTCTTATAAAATTTATTCTTATGAAAAAAAGAGTGTAGTTCAATGGGCTTAACTTCCCTTAATGCTTCTAAAAAGTACATTTTTAATCAATAACCATGATTAACATTTCATAGGCCAATTAGAGCAGAGCCCCAGGGCCCCTGGTAACTACCCTTGCTACCTCCTGCTCTCCACAGGGCTGATTGCAAATGCTCGCTTGTTTTCTCCAAACAATGGACTAAACACTAGAGTGTGACGTCAGAGAAACTATAAACGTGAATTGTGTGTTATTGACATCAGTGACCTATCATTTTTTTCATCTATATACCCATTTTCGATGGTGGAGAATTCAAAAATTGGCCTTAAAATGCCCGCCTAAGAGTCCTTCATACTGAAAATGATAAAAAACACGAAAGTCTCCTCTTCGGGAGACTTTTTCACGACCAGTTTGTCTCCTGTTTGGGAGAATTATTTTACGGAAGTCTCCCGTTTCGGAGACATGTCTCCCAAAGAGGAGAATTTTACGCAAGCAAGTAAAAATTCTCCTAAACGGGAGACTTTCGCTTATATCCCTAGCTGTATGGGCCTAATCTATCTAAGCCTAAAGAATAAAGATCAAACTGCTGCATTTCAACCGATGTTTATTTTTTCCTAATAGCTGATGAAGAATTTGATGAGCTTTGCTTTGATTATGGACTTGAGTTGGATGAAGTGGTAAGAAGAAATAATATTTTTATCTTCATTTTTTACCATCACGTTTAGTTTATGCTTGAGTTCATAATACTACACCCTTTTTTGCTATAAGAACAATTCTATAAGAACACGAGCCTCGAATTTGGTCAAAACTTAAGAACAAGCTAAGAACATACTGAGGCTGACCATTTTTGGCTCAATATGAAATTTTATGAAATAACCATAAGACTGAGAAATAATTACAAAACAAGCTGATGTACAGCTTACAGCACACAGAAAATTTTAGATGTTTAAGAGAGTCAAATCTTTAAACAATCAACACTACTGACAGCATCAAAGGCTTCCCAATCATTATGACAGTAAGAGAACAATTTCAGGCTGGAAATAAGGAATATTTAAGAATAGCCAGCTTCAAATCAATTTTACTGGTTCTTATAAAAAAAGAGTGTACATCATCCAATCATCATTACTATCATTATCATTTTTTTCTCTGTCTCTTGGTTCATTGTTAGCTTTAATTCAAATATCCCCTTTGTAAACCCTTCGAATGTTCTTACCTAAAAGTTCAGTTAAGTTGGGTCACTATCTTGAAATGAAAACTGAGACTGAAAAATTTTCTATATTCCGATATTTTTCTGCATGGATGTTTGTACTTGTATTTTGGAACCACTTTGATCTTGTTTTTAGTACTAAAATGTGTAAAAAAATTAGTTTATGCATGAAACTAGATGGGATCGGCCTGTCATTATGATTACTTTGCTGGGATTTTATGGTTGCAACATTAAGTGTTACTTAGATTTTTGATTACATTATTATCATCATCTATCAGTTGACCGTAGTCGAAACAACACTACACCAAACTTCCCAATACTTGCTGTCCTGAGGTCGTTAGTAATGATACCTACATTCCCTGAGATAACATCAGGGAACAGCAGCTTTCTACCCCATTGCTTGGTCACTTTTGTAGAAGTGAGGTATTTTATCTTGGAATACAAGTGTATTGATTTTCCAGACATCAGAAAAACAGATGATCTCAAAAGAACAAGGGGAGGAAAAAGCTTCTGACGCATCGGACGAAGTCATTTACAAAATTGATGTTCCTGCAAACAGGTATATGCTTCTTCCTAAAAGAACAGCCTCTTTTAGAAACACCAGGCTAAATTTTTTTTTGGGAAGGGATCTTGCATTCTAGTTGAGATAAAAACAAAACAAGTCCACATACATGAAGACCTTGCCCTGAAATGCAGAGGGCTTGGTGGTTTTAAGATGGTGAAGAATCACTTTAAAGACTTGAATAAGGCAGGCTGAAAATGTCTGACCACCAACGCCTAATTGGAATAATGGCTGGTATCATTGAAATTATTTTTCATTCCATCAGTCACATAAGGAGTCACAAGGAGTCATGAGGTGTGGTCACATTGAGAGGAAGGACCAGGGTTCCATGGCTCAATTAGTCTACCTATTCACTGGATCCTTAGTACTTTCACATAAACCAATACCTATTCACTGGGCCCTTAGTGCTTCGCACATAAACCAATACCTTGCAAAATTAGTAAGCGTATTTGCCTTACAACTATCAACTACACAAGTCTCACTTTAATATGACTGTAAATTTGATGGTTTATTTCTTCTTTTTTCTGTATTAGCCAGTTTTAACATGTCTATCCATGCTCTCCACCTTTTTTTTTTAGATATGATCTTTTGTGTCTTGAAGGACTTAGCCGCAGTCTCCTTGTCTTTCTTGGGAAGTAAGTGAATTGAATTTTTTGTTGGGGAAAGCATTCATGTCAAGGATACTACATGATAAATTTATGATGTATGATAAAGTGCATAAGTTCTTTTGTATAAAGCTTACGGGACATCTGACTGGATGCCTAGCTTTTTAAGTAATTTTAACTTTAAATGCTGAAAGTCTTTAGAAGCGTTGCATTTCCCTAATTTATGATCTGTTATATCTTATTTTGATTACTTATTAACTTAACAAAGTAGGGATTGCAAAAAAGCAATTTTTAGTGAACTCTAATATTGTTCTCCCTTTTGTGCGGTTTGTCCCATAAAATAAACGAAAACATGCTTGATTTGATATTCAGGAATTCCAACAGAATGACTACAACCAATGTTTTGCTATTTCAGGTTGAGTGCCTGAGAACTTGGTTCCCAGGATTTTTTGAGGACCTGAATTTAAGAAGGCTGTAAAAATTTGTTGTTTTGTTTGTAGCAATGTCCATACGTCAATGATGCTCGTGAGATATCCACTTTTATAGCAGTTATTTGTATTTTCAGGTTAGCCATTCCACATTACAAAGCTATTAG
Organism: Pelagia noctiluca; assembly: GCA_963924455.1. NCBI lineage: Eukaryota > Metazoa > Cnidaria > Scyphozoa > Semaeostomeae > Pelagiidae > Pelagia > Pelagia noctiluca. The sequence continues at coordinate 12,164,392 of OZ004327.1, read as the reverse complement.
GCCTGAAAACCCACAGTTGCTGGTCATTAAGCCAGAGGTGAGATATCTTTTATCTTGAAATTATGATTCTCCTCATCATCATCATCATCATCATCATCATCATCATTTACATTTTTACGTCTATTTTCCATGCTAGCTCAGGTTTAGACAGGTTTACTTGATGGCTTAATTAGGCCATTAATAATGGGGGTTTTCAATAGGGCAATTTTGATTTATTACCTTCAGTGTTGTTTTAGATATATTCAACCCAAAGATATTGAAGACTATTGTATCTACCTCATATTGCACGTCAAAAGAAATCATGTTTTATTGCTTTTTAGACAGCTAAAGTCAGGCCACATTGTGTGGCAGCCGTATTGAGAAATATATCATTTGACCAGGTAAGTATTTCTTTAATTACGTCACTAAGCTGTTAATACCAAAACTACACCATATTTATCAGGCTAAATAAGTTCCAGATTCTGAGAGACATGGCAGCAGATCGTTGGATAAGGTTGCAGTGTAACTTGGCTGCTGTTTACTGAAAGAAACCCATGAATACAAAGATGGCAGAGACCATCGCTGATTTCTAATTCCCTATCTTACTTCTCAAGTATCAGTTAGTAATCTTAATACTTACGACGGTGGCTACACTTACGGCGGTAGTTGTACTTACAGTAACACTTATGAGGGGGTGGTACCGTATATCGCTTTAGAAAGGGATGGATACACTTTCCTACCAGGGGTGTTATTTACGCTTGTATGCTAGCAAGCCTAACGCTTACCCTGGTGGTAGTGCTTTACCAGAGGCTGAATGCGCTTAACCGGGTTGATGTTTTATTCATAAATGGGGTTGATATGCTTACGAAGGGGTAGCATATCATCCTAAACACGGTGATACATCATCTCACCTGCTGTGGACACCTTTTGCAAGATGATATATTGCCACTTCAAAGCATACCCAGCATGTGTAGATATGATTTTTCAAGCCCTTCTGATATGTGCCTGCCTTATTGTTCATTGTTTTTTTAAGGATTCATACACGAGTTTCATTGAGCTGCAAGATAAGCTGCATCAGAATATTTGCCGGAAAAGAACTTTGGTGGCAATCGGAACTCACGATCTTGACACAATAAAGGGACCTTTCCGATACACAGCAGAGCCTCCCGATCAAATCAAATTCAAAGCATTGAACCAGGTAGCGTTTGTTCATAATTTCCCTTGGCTCAGTAAAATCCAGAAATAAGTATCACTCTACTTATATAGATCTGTTTGACCTGATAATGTAAACCTTTCAATACCTCGCACAATTCAATGGTAGTAATTCAATACCTTGTGTGATTTTAATAATTCAATACCTCACACAACTTTAGTAATTCAATGCCTTGTTTAATTTTAGTAATTAAATACCTCGTGCGATTTTAATAATTCGAAACCTCAAACAATGTTGGTAAATTCCCATAAACTTTGATTTTCAGTCAAAAGAACACACAGCCACTGAACTAATGCAATTGTATAAGGTAAGCAATAATTAATAGGTGAACCAATATTCATTTACTCTTTATTTGCCACTTTCGGTGTACCTGAGGTTAAGCCTCGGTCAGTGCAACATTTACTGCAACTTGCAGGAAAAAGGATGCAATGCATGTTGCAATTGTTTGACCACTCATGCTGTTTAATACAATATATAGAAACTAATGTTGCATGAATTTGATCACAGCAATTAGTAAATCTTATTTTGCATGGTTGCAATGGTCGTTGAATGCATTTGAAGCATCATCCAATATTTTTGTCAACATTATCTTGATGGGCATGCATCATAATGAGATTCTTTTAAAATCCATGAAGCTTGATATTTTCTGCCTATGTTATCATGCGAGTAAGAAGAAACTTTGATAAGATGCCATGTATGAGACGAAAATTGTCAAAGCCTTGCTACTGAGACTTTGGGCCACTCATCTTTTACTATGGTGCCAATTTAGGCCATTTATTGTTTCATGTATGTAGTACGGTTGGGGCAGTATGCCGTTCTACCAGCTGCCCTTCCCCTATTCATTCCTACCTTATCAGATCAGCGTCTTGAATTTTTTCCCCTTATAATCACGCTTCCTATTTCTTTAACATAGGGTGAAAGTCATCTAAAGCAGTATCTTCACATTTTGGAGAATGAGCCACTGTATCCTATTATTTATGACAGCAATGACGTCGTTCTTTCAATGCCACCCATTATCAACGGTAACGCCTCATCTCATATATCTTATGTTCGAATGAATGATAACAGATATGAAATGTCACTGAATAAAACAAAAGACAGAATTGATATCTAAACATGGAACTTGAGTTGGTGTTCAATTTGTGTCCCTTATGGAAATGGGTTTATTCATTTTCATTCCATTTGAATCTAGCTAAGAGGAGAAAATTCCCAGAGCAGCTTCAACACATACTTATTCCGATGACCTTAATCAACGCACGAAATCTTTAGCTTTTTAAGCAACAGGGACGGACACTTGGGGGACGGGTAGGAGGAGTAGTCTCACCCAAAATTTTCACAGAAATAACAGCCTTTTGCCCTAAAATAATTGGTAATCTCAAATTATTTATTTTGGACAATGGGCTTGCCCCTCTTTTAATTGCCAAAATGTCTGCCACTGCTAAGCAACAAGGGTTGAGTAGGTTGCTGGCCTTTTATACTAAATAGCACCCCTAAACCTAATAAAAACAAGAAATAATGAGCCTATTTATGCAATTATGGACGGGGAATTCTAGCATAAACAGAACATACAAAAACCATTGTCTCAACTGCCATTAAAGGCAAATTATTAATTAAGAAATTGAAAAATTAAACCAATTATGATGAATGATTCGAGCATTTCATTTTCTCTTTAGGCCACCATACGAAAATCACGCTTAATACGAAAAACGTGTTCATTGATACCACGGCAACAGACTTGCATAAGGTTGGTATTAGTTTTAAAATCTTGCATTAATTCCAATCCCGCTTTTTGTAGGAGACCATTCCAAAATCTCACTGAGTACGAAGAATGTGTTTATCGAGTCTACTGCTACTGACTTACACAAGGTTTGAGATTTGTTATTTGAAATCATGAAAATTTTGATTTTAGAATTCTTCTTGTGAATATATAGAGGTTCTCAAAATAAAAACTGGATAGAGGAGATTGGATTAAGAAATTAACGCACTGGGAGCCGTGTTGGTAGGGTGAATTTAATACATTGTGGTGCAAATGTAAGACAAAACTATCCAGGCTCTTGAATAACTATAATAATCATAATTCTAAAAATTTGAGCATTTCCACTGCTGGACTGGCCTTTCAAATCTAGAGAGGAAAGTTGATATTTACAAGTTTGAATGGCAAGAAAAGAACATAAAAACTTAAGAATCAAAAGTACATTTGTTCAGATTGTTTTTCGCTCTTTCTAACAAATGTGTCTTAACAATGCCATAGAAAGTTGAGGTAGTTATGCTTGGATTTTATGTGTCCAGGTAACTCATTGAAGCATTGTGCTGCAACATCTTCCTAACGTTCATGTATTAGTGATGGTTTTATACGTATTTCATTTTTACTTCTTAATAATCTAGTGCATGTTTGTAGTTTAGTTTCATTTATGACCGGCTAATTGGTGTTGTGTTTTGCCTTTAAGGCTAATGTTAATATATTAATTTCACGTCTTTCTGGAATTGGAAGCCATCCAAGTTTCAAAGTGTTGTATGAGGGTAGCGTTTATGTGCAAAACTTGCTGCAGTCTTCTGTAGCCATTCCATTTTTTCCAAAGCTGGCTCGAAGGAGAATAAACACAATCATTGCATAAGCCTACCGACCTACCAAAGGAGGAAACATACTCCCTCCCTACCGAATTAGGACGACTCACTCCCACTCTAGGATGACCATCGCCATCAACCATCACTGGATAGGGTTCAGAAGTAATTTTGAAGAGAAGCAGGCTTTGGAAGGTTATTCAGATATTCCGTATCCTGCTTTTTCTTAAAATATGCACTGTATGCCTTTTTTTGAATCATTCATTGCTATACTTACAATTTTTGAAGCACATGTTATTTCATATCTTTTCAATTGTAGGCCAAAGTTGTTTTGGATACATTAGTGACAATGTTCAGTGTATACTGCAAAGAACCATTCATGTGAGTAGCAAATTGTTTATTTATCCGTAAATTATTTAAATTATTTATTTATTGTAAATTATATGGTAAATTACATCCACACGACCGGTCGATTTAATTGACGTTAACCCTAGATTAATTATAAGCAATGAACCACCAAGTCCGCCTTTTTTTGTACTTAGCTGTAACCATAATTATTTATTTTGTATTATTAGTGTATTGTAATATTTAATGTTTTTTGCCAGGAGCTAGTCATGATATGTTGCTCCTCCTGGTATCGTCTTTGTATTTGTCAGTTATCTGTTGTAAGAATTTTATATTGAATAAAAAAAAAATTTGTTTATCCCACTAGTGAACTTCTAATTGAAGCTCTGCATGCTTCGATGGACATACTAATAGGCGCTAGGAAATCGATATGCTTAACCGCAGTAGATACACCCAGGGTTGCTTTTCATCTTACAAGGGGTTTCCATATTATCTTATATACCGATGTATATCATCTTTAATGATAAGGTTACACTTAAAAGAAGATGATAGCAGATTAACTGAAATGTGGTGAGTGCTCAATAAAAGGGGTTTGTAAAATCATCTTGCAAGAGGGGGATATGTCATTTTTCTCAAGACAAGGAGATCGTAGATGATATACCGCCTCTTTTAAGCTCATCCATCTAATCATGATATGCCACCCTCTTGTTAGTGTATCCACTGCATTTTAGATGATATATCACCCCTTTTATGCGTGTCTGCCCTTATTAGTGTATACCCACATGGAAGATGAAGTACTTCTAAGGTTATCTTCTTAAGTAAATGCATAGATTTGCTAGAGGTGTCTTAGCACTAATGCAATTAATAATCACATTTTTGAGGAGATTTTTTCCAAATAATTATTTTATTATTTTCTAAGTGTTGAAAGTGTAGATGTCCAACAAACGGATGGCAGTATTTGTACTTACCCGGTGAGTGATGTTTTGATTTTGCATTGCAGCAGGACCATCATTGGGGTGTACCTACCTACCCCCTACCTATTTACTCTAGTGTACCAAGTGGTTTTTTGTGCCCCAAATATAGGGAATTATCCCTTTGAAGTCATCTCTATTTGGCTAATTTTGATCCACCTCGGGATATAAGAATTTTTTTAGGCACAATTCTCTTTCTGTTTCATGCGTACTCCTCTGATCGGTACTAGATGCAAAGCTTAAGCTATCATGTCTTATCATGTTTCAAATGTTTGTCACCATCATGAAGTTTTTGCTAACCAAAACATATCTTGAATTACTCAAAAATGCATGATATTTCTTTCAAGATGGTCCACGCAGCAATGCATTGGAAATAGTCAACTTTTTTTAATCCTAGCCTTAACCTAGTTGGTCTTATCGTAGTTAATGTAGTTTTTGTCAACATTTACTGAATGGTGAAATTTATCTGCAGAAGCTAGAATACAGGCAAGAGATTGTTGATGTTGAGAGAGCAAACAAGGCAGTAGGGATAAAGTAAGTATATCATAACTTTACTTAATTGATGTCTCTAGGTTTATGTGAAGTTCCCTACCAATGAAAGAGAATTTGATTCCTGGATTTCAAAATCCCTAATAAAATATTAGCTGTTCTCTGCCAATAAACCTGACAGAATTTGCGCTTTTGTGTCGCTCTAAGCGGATAAGAGGCAATTCATTTTCATTTTCATCCTTACGAAGCCTGTATTTCGATTCACCAAAACTCTGCACTATTCATTCAGATAGAGCGATAAATGTACATCTCCTTAAGAGTTGAAACCACGAGACAGGCCCCTGGAGATGAAGGGTTTTGTAGTCTTTTGAGCTTTTCGAAATGATGGGTCTAGCTAGTCTTTTGAGCTTGTGGACATAAAGGGTCTAGCCTTTTGAGCTTGTTGAAATGAAGGATCTAGTATCTTGAGTCTTACCTTTGAAGTGAATGTATCTTAATTCTTATCTTTATCATTGTTTATATTACCAGAATTGAGCCGGAGAAAGCTGCTGATATTCTGACTCGGATGTGTTTAAAGTCAGAAGTGATAGAAGATGGAAAGAAACTGAGTGTCACCGTCCCACCCACTCGCGCAGGTAACAATACTTGCATTGGCATTCTGTTAGATCTTTCAAGCTGGGCCTTATTTCTAGCAGCAGGGGTATGGGAATTTGGCAGCACGTACTAAATTGCAACACGAAGTGGATAAGGTGCTAGATGGCATCCTTAACGTTACTTTTAGTTGCAGCTGTGTAAATCCACCTTAAATAGATTTTAATCAGTCCATTATCATTATTCGTATAGTTTACTGGCTACCCCATTGGAGCTATAGAAGTTTTGGGTAGGAAACTGACTGCCTACTAAATGAACCCTCCGTGTTACGACCAGTCCAGTATAACGACCACTGACCAGTAAATATTTAGTTGCATTTCATTGCTCGTAATGATTGTCTATACTTGATAGCCTTCTCCTGCCTGATAGCTTTATACTAATTCTTATTTCTCAAGCTTCCTCAATACAGCACTAATCCGCCACTAAGTAACTGAATGTTGCAAAACAAGGCTGCCCATTTTCTTATAGTTTTACAAGAAATAGGTGAAGAATTTCAAACATATTCAGCAACACATCCACTGAATTTGTCTGTAATGCGAAATCTTCGCAATCAAAATTATTGTATGAATTGACATGAATTCTCGATCTGAAAAATCTTATAGTATAGATGCTTCACTATCCAGCAGGCTGAGGTTTCTTATAAGTCAGTTTTCAAGTAGTGGGCTAGTAACGTAGGCCTATTTCACACAGTTTGAAACAATGTCTTGTGGTATTAGCCCCGCTGAAAATGAAAGGTGTTAAACAAGGAAAAGCACGCAAGCTGTAGTTTGAATTTGCGATGGCTTCTGTGTGAAAGATGCTTATTTGAAATGCCTTGATCTTGCTCCTAAGTGAATTTTATTCTTAAAGAATTTGACTAATATTTAAGAACAAGACAATTTTTTTAAGAATGTGACAAATCTTTTCATGCTGAATGAATACCAACTTGATTTCCAAAAGACCAAAATAAGAATTCACCTTTGCTTCTGAAAGACAAATACGGTGAAACCTGCATATAAAGGAAACCATTGGGACCAATTTGTTGTCAGTTGTAGAGACGTGTCCGCTGTAAAGAGGTTGCGTTTGATTGGTTGGGTTCAAGTATTTGAATTTCGGGACTCGAGTATCTGTCCCTTTTATGGATGTGTCCGTTGTATAGAGGTGTCTTTAGATGGTCCTTAGAAGTCTCAAACTACTTGACTCCATAAAGGAATTCAGTAGCAAAAAGAAATTCATATGAATTATCATATTCATATTATCATGAATGTTGCCTGTAGATGTTATTTCATTGATTTGTTTCTGACTATTATTGATGTTTGCAGATGTTATTCATCCGTGTGATATTTACGAAGACATTGCCATCGCGTTTGGTTACAACAACATTACCGAGCTTATACCTCCAACGAATTGCATCGCCAATCAGGTATGGAATTTTAATCCCTATCCCCTGACACATAGTACCACGAAATTGGGCTTTGTACAATAGCCACCCTGAACAGTCTCCAAGGACCTGGATAGAGCATATACCTCCCGAGAACAAAGGTCAGTTCCAGGAGAAAGAAAAAGAAGAATTTCTAGCCCCTATTATCACCACCAACAGGGAATACCCCCAGCTCTCCGGTTCTCAAGCCATGCTGCCATTACTGCCTGATCAAAACAAGCTTTTAAGGTTGGTGACCATGTACACGTCCCACTGAGAAAAGAGGTGCGGCGAGAAAAAGAGGGGACACAGGAAACTATACAAACAAGAAATTTTAGGTAAAATTGAATAGATAGCTATACAGAACACCTATTTGCTACCTACCTGAGAACCATCCCAAGGAGAGGGAGAGGGTGTTTAAGTAAGCCCCCACACGCTGCTAGTCTCCAAAGCTCGAAGGGTGATTTAATGCTGGATAATGTCTTTAACTGTCTATGAGAGTGCGGACCCCTAGCTGCTGAGCCTGCCAACAACAGTGCATTTGCATTCTCCCTGACAATGGCAATTAACAATATCGTCCACGGCTGTTTAGCCTCGGTTGAAACTAAACGTTGGACCGTCAATCAAAGGTGGGACGAGTTGAGCGTGCTTGCACCTGTTTTTGAACATTTCTTTATCAAAAATACTTCCTGCTGATTGATTTTCTGCCATTAACGACTATAGATTATCATTTCTTTTTCAGTTTCCCTTGAATAAACTATGTGACTTAGTGAGAGGTCCCATGGCCCAAGCTGGGTTCACAGAAGCCCTTACATTCTCATTGGTGAGTAACTTTGAAACTTCTTGAACTTTTGCATCTCAGATAACTTAAAGACGCACACGGATGGTTCATTGGATATGCTATTGGAAATTCTTCGCGAGCACGCATATCTCAAGTTGGGCTTTTGCTTGGCCTAAATCTCTGCTCATCAGAAAAAATTGTTTGTAACTTCCTCAAGATTTCTTAAAAACGACATAGAAATATATGATATGCTTTCCCTCTCACACGAACGAAATTGTTTTGAAACCAATCTTATTCTCAGAGATTCAACGTTTCGTGCCTGTCCAACCGGAGTTGTTTGAAATTTTGAATTGAACTAAATTACCATGCATCATGCAAATTACCAAACTACTAAACCATCCGTGTGCACCTAACGAATTAAAGTGAGGGGTTGTAAAGGATTTCTTCGCTTACACTATTTTCGTTGCTCGCTGGCAGAAACATGTACTGAAGGTATTGATTGTCCCATCATAATAAGTGGGGAATATCTAGGCCATTGTTCGTACATAGAGAATTGACGTGGTGTTCTGTGTATGGATTTCAATCTCAAATCCCTCAAGTTTTCTTCGTCCAACAGGTTTAACCGGTTTGCTTGACCGTAAACCCCCATTGTCTAGTGATGCAAGGCATCGAACCGTATTTATTTGATTGAGCTCAAGGTAAAAGGCTAATTCCTTCTTTCAGGTTTTGACTTGCTTATTCTGAAACATGATCTTATTTAATTCGTAGTGTTCCAGAGATGACGTCTCCGAGAAGCTAAATCAACCAAAAGGATGCGACGAGGCTGTTCACATCGGCAATCCAAAAACTTTAGAATTCCAGGTTACATATCTTAGAGTTCGATATATGCCGTAAAAGCTTTATCAACCCCTAACGGGCTTATTTCATTATTGAGGTTCTATAGGGGATTTATTAGAGAGGTTGCTTTTTGAAGAGGGTTTAGAGAATAGATTCTTCACTCTCAAGCATGTAAAGTTTGAAATTCGCAATAATACGATGGATCGAATCCAATAGCTATCCCTAACTAAATATATTTTAATCTCTAGTCTTTCTTGCACGAATAGAGGGGGCTCAAAAGAGAGGAGGGCTTAATAGAAACTTTACGGTATTTGTTGTTATTCTTCATCATTTAAGGCAATGTGCCCTGTAACGTAGAGAGTGAGCAGTAATGTGAAGGCTTGTCATTATTTTAGAGAGATATGATTGGAGGAATCTCATGCAGTAACATGAATGATGATCAGTAATTCTTCACATTAAAACTTCACATTACTCCTTTCAAAATGACGTCATCGCTATAGAAATTCATCTCGAAACAACCTTAGCCTCGACATGATGCGTAGCTTATTGCCAAAGCATGCATTATTTTTAGCAATAGAGTTCTAAAGTGATGACGTCACAAAAATCTATTTTTAGAATTTTGGAAGTTTGGCTCCATAATGTGAAACCGCTTCCAAAATTACATCAGATAGATGCAAAATCACCTCTGTATGTTGAATATTAATTGAGATATAACCATTTAAAAAATTGCCTTTTAATAGGAAATCCCTGTATTTTTCGACCTGTTCCTAAGTTTATGAACAGACCGAAAAATACAGGGATTTCCTATTGAAAGGCAATTTTTTAAATGGTTATATCTCAGTTAATATTCAACATACAGAGGTGATTTTGCATCTATCTGATGTAATTTTGGAAGCGGTTTCACATTATGGAGCCAAACTTCCAAAATTCTAAAAATAGATTTTTTGTGACGTCACACTTTAGAACTCTATAAGGAATTGTTTTGTGAGTTTGGAAGCGTTGTGTGCTTTGGGACTTAACACTTTACATCTCTGATGAATTTCTAAAGAACTGACGTAATTGTGAAAGCGGTCTTTTGCAGCTGGAAGTGATAAATTCGTTGGTAAGAGCATTGATACACAAAGGTTGCGAGTTGAGAACTTGTTCATCCTATGATAATGAAATCGATACTGAGATCAGTGCAGTAGTACATATTAACAGTTTGTGTTTATAATCATGTTTAGAAGAGGTCTTCTACATCGCTCTGTACTTTTGTACACCAAGCACTACAATGCGTCGTTGACTACACAATCACTATAGAGATATATTCATGTTTATATTTAGTTTTATATCTATATATGTTATTTCAGATTGCCAGGACAAGCCTTCTACCAGGATTGCTGAAAACGGTTGCTAGCAACAAGAGGATGACTCTTCCGTTGAAAATATTTGAAATTTCAGATGTTGTACTAAGAGATGACAGCAGAGGTTCTTAATTTTATCTCCCTTTATATTGACCTGGTGTGAGTAAAAGGCCATGGAACAACAATTTGGCGTTAAAATTGAACCGCATTATTTGGGTCAGCTCAAATTAAACGTACTACGAAAGGACTCAAGTGGCCATATTTCTAAAAGGGGTAGGGGTAGCATATATATGCTTTTCATCACCATATATAGTAGTAAAAGAAGTGATAGTGAGTGGGTGAGTTTCTGTTTAATGTACTAGCTTACAAAAGGCAACAAGATGTCATATTCACTACATAATTTCACTTAATCGCTACAAAATATAGAAGTATGAGGGCCTATAGTGTATAGCGAGTTTGATGTTACGTACTAGCCAGCTAAAGACCACAAGAGGTCTTATTCCTAGAAAGACCACGGTAGCATACAATCCATCACTACATATAATAGAATGAGGTTCTAGTAAGTTTAATGCCCTCATTTGTGAGTGATTGAGCTTATTTGCTAGGCTATGAAGGGTAACAAGAGGACTAATTTTCAGAATGGGCAAGGTAGCATACAATACATCACTACATGTAGTAGTATCAGGTTGTTTTATTTATCATTTGCTCAAATTTTTGCAATAGAGCCTCATATTTGAAAACATCTGCCCACTACAACTGGTTTCAAGCCCACGCTGGCAAGAATCTGAGGAATGCTAGACAGAGAACACTTGCCAGCTAGGGCTGTCCCTATTCCACTCATTATACAGGGCTCATGTAAACAGGCCCATAGGGAATATCTTCAGTCGTGAAGAAAATGTCATTGTATCCATCTCGAGTGAATTTCAAAATGCAGCATACATTGTGAATATCATCTTCCATTATTTCAGACTCTGGTGCTCGTAATGAACGTCGCTTCTGTGCTGTCAATTGCAACAGAACCCCCGGCTTTGAAGTTGTGCAGGGTCTGCTCGACCGTTTCTTCCAAATACTTGATGTGAAACCAACACAGAATGTGGAGGGGAACCCGATGCAAGGATATCATATCCGGGCCTATGCTGGTAAGAACATTTATTTTTGACTCGTTTCTTGTCGTTAATCACAAAGATTCTTTATTCAGGAAGAGTAAATCATTCCTCTCTTGAAACGGAACCAAGCGTTTCTCACTATACGTGTCACTCACCTCCGTTCTGATTGGCTAATTTCAATCTTCCTCTGGGCATAACTATTTGGTAGGTTTTGTTTTCATTCTCATTCCAACGTACAACTCTCGATGATGTCGAACAAAAACGTCAGTGGCTATCATGCTTCGCTTCGTTTCGGATGTTTCATGTCATCCTTAAGAATTTAACTGATCAAAGATGTACTACTCCGATGAGTGTCGGACCAAACAATTTAGTAGTTATCATGTTTAATTATTTTTCTGACTTGCGGCCAGCTATGACTGATTTATCACTAGGTAATATACATATAGCTCAATAGGTGTTTATCTTTTTTAGATCCTACATTTTTCCCTGGAAGATCGGCCCAGGTTATTGTTGATGGGAACGTGGTTGGTAAAATTGGTGTGATTCATCCTGAAGTACTCCAGAAGTTCGATCTGACCAATCCCTGCTCTGCTTTTGAAATCAACATGCAGTACTTTCTATGAATGGAAATAACAATGAATTTGACAATTAGATATTTTATTTTGTGCCATCCATTCTCATATCATTAGTAGAGGGATGTATTGCATATTAGATAATGGCTACTGCATTCAATGAACCTCACAAAACGATCAACTGGGAGGGATGTTGTGCTTCGATAATTGTTAAATGTTATGAGTTACCAACATAAGACTGAATCTTCCTGGATCGAGCTTCAGCAGTCGAGAATTTTAAGTCATTGGCGGCCATATTGGAAGGATCAATTTATAACAAGACTCACAAAAATATCAATAATTGTTAGAATTCTGTGAGTGATCGGCCTAAGACTGAATCATCCTGGATCGAGCTTTAGCAGTCCAGGAAATGAAGTCTCTGCCAGCCATATTGAAAGGACCAATTTATAATGAAACTCACAGAATCATCCTGCAGCTATAGTTAAGAATCTATGAAGTCGATAAAAGCTTTTGGTGGCCATATTGGAGGGCTCAACTCCAACTCGTAACGACTGGCTTGGCACTAGTTTCTCTGAGACCCTTTCCTTCACCACAAGTTTAATAAAACACACACCAAAAATAACGATTTGATTTTCTATGACTGAGAAATAAAAACCAAGCGATTTTGAGATCAGAAAATTTATACCATAGCCATTTCTAATATGCAGTCAATCCTCTACTATGAATATGGTCATACCGGTATATGGACCAATAAAGCAATAGGAATGTTTCGATTAAATGATATGATGAAAACCCAACGCGAAAGAACTAGCTTACTTGATGTACTGAAGAGAGATTTTGAGTTGTGATCACAGATGGAATTATAGCAATGATGATGGACGGAACATGGTTCGGGTCATCGTTCCGAAAGGGAGTTCCGAGATGAGTAAGTCAAATATCGTTTCTTATACACCCAGCTCTGTTTAGGGCCTGGTGGAGGGAAGTCTGATGATTTGCGCATGGTTTTAGGCTCGAATTTGCTAAAAAAAGATATTTCCAAATAAGCTGTAGATCCAGGGAAGTAGTAATATTGGGCTGTAATATAAACACATTTCTTTCCTTCGTTTTCCTTCGAAAAAGCAAGTTTTTTCTAGGAAGAAAATTCCTTCCGAGAAAAACCACTTTAGAGAATTAAGAAAAATGACAGTGCTTTCATTTATAGGGAAATTTACTTTGAAAGAGAAATTATAGTGCTTTTACTTAGTAAGAACATTCCCTTTGAAAAGAAATGACATTTCTTGCAATAACAAAGGAATTTCCTTTCAAAGAGGAAAAACAGTGCTTTCAATTTTTAAGAGAAATTACAGTGCTTTCAATTTTTAAGAGAAATCACCGTGCTTTCACTTTTAAAGATAATTGACAGTGCTTTCACGTTTTAAGAAAAACTACAGTGCTTTCACTTAGAAGAAAATGTCCCTAGAGGACCGTCGTTTGACTCCTCGTAAGGAAAGACTTCGGTTTTCCAAGATTGATAATGTTTGGTAAAAATTATACAAAAGTCAAACGTCTCTCATTCAGAACACTTGACGGTGCGCACGGTATAGGCCAAGTGCTTAAGTCATTCAGACCGTAGCTCGAGTCCTTGCAAGGTAGGGCTGATTTCTAATATGTATAATGTTTGGCAAAAATGATACAAAAATATTAATTTTCTCATTAAGAAAGCTAGGATGGCCTAGTGGACTTATTAAAGGGCATTAGATGTTTTGACCGGAGTTCAAATCTTCGCAAGGTAAGACTTTTGATTTCTAATATGTATAATGTTTGGCAAAAATGATACCAAAATATTACTTTTCTCAATAAGAAAGCTTGGATGGCTTAGTGGAATAAGTTAAGGACTTTAGATGTTTTGACCGTAGTTCAAATCAAAGGTAAGACTTCTAATATGTATAATGTTTCGCAAAAAAAGATACAAAAGTAATAACTCTATTATATAGGAAACTTGGATGGGCGAGTTGATTTAGCCAAGGGCCATATTTTTCGGACCATAGTTCGAATCCTCGTAATGTAAAACTTTTTCTTTCTAAGATTTAATATCTTTGTTTGATATTCATCAAGAAAGTGTTCAATGTTTAAATGAACAGCTAGAAATCAAATTTATGTACAGCACTAAAAGCATGGATAAAAGCACGAGACTCCAAGTTTCACACTGATGCGATTGTTAGACGTACTTAACATGAAACTCGGTGTTTCTTTAATTCAGGTTTTTAACATTGTAAGTGAATTTCTAAGATTTGTAATATTTGGTAAAAATGATACAAAAGTAATACCGCTATACTTACGAAAGCTTGGGTGGCTGAGTGGACTAAGCAAAGGACTGTAGATGGTTGCACCGGAGTTCAGGGTATTTTTTAACATACTGACTACTGGGTCAGTTGCCCCTTCTGCTTGCCCCAGTAGTGAAGGAAAAATCAGTACTTTTGCCCCAGTGGCCTAAGTCAAAATTTTTCATACGATTTTTCCCTCGTAAACAAAGCGATGTTACTGATGTTGCTAGCCAAAATAAAATCTTGGTAATCGCTGATCACAATTGCTAGAAAAAGGAGCAAATACAATGTCCCCTCGCATGCAGCTACTATGTTGGATCTCATCCATCTGGCTGTATCCACTTATCAAGACGGTAGAATGTGTATTTTTAGTTAACAATTTGCTTTTATACAGCTTTATGTATGTATCAAAAAATATTTTATTTATGATACAGGTTTGAAAATAGGGACCTAAATTTGCCAGTGATATGCGATTCGCTTTTGTCTTTATGGTAAAGTCATACCGAAAAAATATGGGGCTCTTTTGGCTGTTTGCCCCACTAGTGGAAAATCCTCAAAAAATACCCTGCCGGAGTTCGACTCCATGGAGGGTGCGACTTTTCATTTTAACGATTTATCATATTTGGTCAAATGATATGAATATAAGACCTCTCTCATCAAGGAAGCTTGAATGGGCGAGTGGTGTAAGCCAAGGCGTGCAGATGACCAGACCGTAGTTCGATTCCTAGCAAAGTAAGAATTTTGATTTCTAAGATTTATAATGTTTGGTGAAAATGAAATGAAAGTAAAACCTCTCTCATCATGAAAGCTTGGGTGGCCGAGTGGACTAAGCCAAGGGCTGCAGATATTCGCACCGGAGTTCGACTCCTAGCGAAGTAAGAATTTTCGTTTCTAAACTCTTAACTCTGAATAAAAATTATATCAACTTCAAACCTATTCTGTCGGCGGCAAGGATGGCAGAGTGGATAAGTCACTCAACTTTGGATCAAAGGGTCGTGGGTTCTAAACCACCTTCAGACCAGACTCAATTGTTGCGATAGTGAGGAGGAGCAATAGCACGAGGATGGGGAGGAGCATCAGCATGACGGGGAGGAGCATCAGCACGTGGAAGTGCAGCAGCTGATGTGGCATCTGGAGGCGGAGGAGTAGTGACTGGAGGCGGAAGAGGTGCAGCAGGAAAAGCGGCAGCAAGAGAGTAATCGTTACGGTAAAATATAAATTAATGTAATACAATTGATATAATTAAAAATGATTGGAAAAAATAGTTAGGGGATGATGGCTCCCAAGAGAAAAAACCAAGGGGTCTTGCAAAAATTTTTGACGAACCTATACAGCTCTATAAATTCATCGGAAATTTTTGCAAGACCCCTTGGTTTTTTCTCTTGGGAGCCATCATCTCCTTACCTACTTTTTCCAATCATTTTTAATTACATCTATTTTTTTTAAATTAATTCATATTTTACCGTGACGATTAATCTCTTGCTGCACCATTTCCTCCGCCTCCAGTCACTCCTCCTCCGCCTCCAGATGCCACATCAGCTGCTGCACTTCCACGTGCTGATGCTCCTCCCACTCATGCTGCTGCTCCTCCTCACCATCGCAACCATTGAGCCTGGTCTGAAGCTGGTTTAGAACCCACGACCTTTCGATCCATAGTCGAGTGACCTATCCACTCTGCCATCCTCGCCGCCGACAGGAGAGGTTTGAAGTTGATATCATTTTAATTTTGAGTTTAGAAATCTAAATTCTTACTTCGCTAGGAGTCGAACTCCGATGCCAACATCTGCAGCCCTTGGCTTAGTCCACTCGGCCACCCAAGCTTTCATGATAAGGGAGGTTTTCCTTTCGTATCATTCTTGCCAAACATTATAAATCTTAGAAATTAAAATTCTTACTTAGCTAGGAATCGAACTACAGTCTGATCATCTGCAGCCCTTTTCTCAATCCACTTGGCCACCCAAGCCTTCTTGACGAGAGACGTTATCCTTTTGTTTCATTCTTGCCAAACATTATAAACCTTAGAAAAGAAAACTCTTACCTGCAAGGATTCGAACTACGGTCTGATTGTCTGCAGCCCTTGGTCTACACCACTTGCCTATCCAAGCTTTCTTTATGAGAGCGGTTTTACATTCTTATCATTTTTAACAAACATTATAAATCGTTCAAGTGAAAAGTGTTACCTTCCAAGGAGTCGAACTCCGGTGCAAACATCTGCAACCCTTTGCTTACACCACTCAGCCACCCAAGCTTTCGTGATGAGAGCGTTATTACTTTTGAATCATTTTTACCAAACATTATAAATCATAGAAAAGAAAAGTCTTCCCGTATGAGAACTCAAATTAAGGTCAAAAGAAATAAAGCCATCAGTCTAGCTCTTTTGCCCATCCAAGCTTTTTATTGAAAAAGTTATTACTTTACAATTCTTACTAAACATTACAAATCTTCGAATTTTATCGAAAGTTTTAAAAATCTGAATAAAGGTACGTTACACCAAGTTTCATTTCGCGTACGTCTGACGATCGCATCAGCGTGAAACTCGCAGTCACAGTTTTATTCAGATTTTTAACGCTGTGAATAGATTTTATTTCTAGCTCTGATTATTTGAATAAATCAGTTTCTTAACGATATTAAATCTTACAAAGAAAAAGTCTTACATTACGAGGACTCGAACAACGGTTGGAATAAGAACAGCCCTTAGCTTAATCCATTTGCCTATCCAAGCTCCCTATATAATTAAGGTATAACTTTTGTATAATTTTTCCCAAATATTACAAATCTAAGAAATAAGAAAGTCTTACCTTACAAGGAGCCGAACTTCTTTCTGAATAACTATAACCCATCTAAGATATCCTTGATGAGGGCGGTTTACCTTTTGTATAATTTTAACCAAACATGATAAACCTTAGAAATCAAAAGTCTTACCTAATGAAGACTCGAACCACGATCCGAATAATTAAGGCCCTTGACTGAGTCTACTCACCCGTAAAAACCTTCTCAATGAGAGCGGTATAACTTTTGTATAATTTTAACCAAACATTATAAACCTTAAAAATCAAAAGTCTTACCTAAGAGGACTCGAACCACGGTCCGAATAATTAAGGCCCTTGACTGAGTCTACTCACCCGTAAAAACCTTCTAAACGAGAGAGGTATTACTTTTGTTTCATTTTTACCAAACATTGTTCATATAGTATATCAAATATTTTCCCTTACTAAGGCTCGAACCACAGTTCGACCTAAGTCCAACTCGGTCATCAAAGCTTTCTTGACGTAAAAGTTTTACCAAACATTACAGATCTTAGAAATCAAATAGTTTCTTGTAATGAATCAAGCCACAGTCCATCTAAGCAGGTAAAACCCTTGGCTTATTCCAATCGGCCAAGCTTTCTTTTCTTAATGCTCTACTCAGAACTCTTTAAGTGGGCAATATAAGGCTGAAATAAGCTTACAAATCAAATAAAATCAAACAAACATTTCTTTGAAAATTAGCCAAAAATTGGAAAAATACTGGAGCTCATACTCTTTGGTCAAACTTTACCCAACATAAATGATTCCAATAAGATTTTAAATCCACTAAAATCTGTTCAGGGAGTATTATTAGGCTAGAATAGCCTTACAAAATCAAGAAAATCATCCAGAAATTCCCCTTCAAAATCAGCCGAAAGTTGGAAAAAAGCCTGATGTCTAGCCCGTAATTTTTGGTAAAAGTGGTCCAGAAATTAGCAGCTCAATATCGGCTTTTGAGCCACACAGGATTGCTCAGAAAGCATTTTTAGGCTAGAGTAGCCTTAAAAAATCCATAAAAACAGCAAAAACTTTCCTCCAAAATCAAGCAGAAGTTGGAAAAAGCCTGATGGTTAGCCCATGGTTTTTGGTGAAAGTTGACACTAACTAATTGGTTTCAAATAGGCTTTTTTAAGGAGCATTATTAGGCCACAATAGCCTTAAAAAACAAAAACATAAGAAATTTTCTTTCAAAATTAGTGAAAGTTGGAAAAAAGCCTGATTGTAAGCCCATAACTTTTGGTGAAAATTGACCCTAAACAAACGGCTCAAAATATACTTTTAATTCCCAGAGGACTGCTCAGGGAGCATTAGTAGGCGATAATAACGTTACAAAATCAATAAAATCATCCAGAAATTTACCTTCAAAATCAACCAAAAGTTGGAAAAAGCCTGATGATGA
This sequence comes from Pelagia noctiluca, assembly GCA_963924455.1. Taxonomy (NCBI): domain Eukaryota; kingdom Metazoa; phylum Cnidaria; class Scyphozoa; order Semaeostomeae; family Pelagiidae; genus Pelagia; species Pelagia noctiluca. The sequence goes on along the minus strand of OZ004327.1, from coordinate 12,145,656 downwards.
AAAAAGCCCATGGTTTTTGGTGAAAATTATCCCAAAATTAATGATCGCAAATTGGCTTTTAATTAACTCAGGACTGTTCATAGAGCATTACTAGGCAACAAAAGCCTTTAAAAGTCTATAAAATCATTCAGAAATTTACCTTCAAAATCAACCAAAAGTTGGAAAAAAGCCTGATGGTTAGCCCATGGCTTTTGGTGAAGATTGACCCAAGTTAAATCGTTCCAAATTGGCTTTTAACCCTATTATGGCCGGGGGGGGGGGGCAAATTAAAAATGCTGTATCTCTAAAAAAACACATAATATTCTACTGAAACCTATTTGAATTTTCCTCAAATTTATCAGAGATCCTGAAAAAATTATTTTTGTTACTATCACACCTTCACTGATCACGTGACACCTCTTTTGTTAACAAGTGGTCAGGTGTTAAAATGTTTTAGGCCCTACATTTCTGCAACTATAACACATAGAGACTTGCTTGAAGAACCATTGGCTTTGTTTTGACAAGGGCTTTTGAATGATATATAATTTATTAGTATTTGCTGACGTAAGCAAAATTTAAAATGAATGACATCATCAATGTTTATGACGTCATATCTATAAAAGAAAATTATTTTTTTCATTTAAAATTCCTTTTTTGGCGTTCCTGAATAGAGATAAACCAGAAAAAGTTCTATTTTTCAATCTGAATAGCTATTTTATCTTATTTTTCTTCATTGTAAAATTCATCAACTTGAACATTTATGAAAAAAATGGTAAAAATATAAAAAAATATAAAATAATGTCAAAAAAATTCGTAGATTATGATTTCAAAATGCTTTTTGTTCATAAATAGAGCATTTGAGACTCAAAAATACAATAAGAATAGCTTCGATAACAAGCTAAATGCCTATAAGTAGTTATCATGGTTTTTCAGACTTATGACGTCACTGTGACGTCATTGGTGGCCATTATGGTTTTAAAAACACCATCAATCGATAGAGCAAGTAAATAAAGTTCTATAGTTCTACCAAGTTTCAAGCTTTTATGGCGTTCCTAACAAGAATTATAGGGGGGGGGCACAATGTGCACAATGACACAATGTGCCCCCCCCCCCCTGGTAGTACAAGGGTCCAAAAAGCACGGTAGTAATAGGGTTAATCCACACAGGACTGTTCAGGGAGCATTATTAGGCTAGAATAACCTTACAAAATCAATAAAATCATCCAAAAAAATTCCTTCAAAATCAACCAAATGTTGGAAAAAAGCCTGATGGTTAGCCCATGGCTTGTGGTGAAAATTTACCCATAAAAATGATTGCAAATTGGCTTTTAATCCACACAGGACTGTTCAGGGAGTATCATTAGGCTAAAATAACCTTACAAAATCAATAAAATCATCCAGAAACTTTCCTTCAAAATCAGCAAAAAGTTGGAAAAAGCCTGATGGTTAGCCCATGGTTTTTGGTAAAAATTATCCCAAAATTAATGATCGCAAATTGGCTTTTAATCAACTCAGGACTGTTCATAGAGCATTATAAGGCAACAAAATCCTTTAAAAGTCTATAAAATCATTCAGAAATTTACCTTCAAACTCGACCAACAGTTGGAAAAAAGTCTGATGGTTAGCACACGGTCTTAGTGAAAATTGACCCAAAATCAATGGCTTTTGAAAAAGATTCCACCCAAGTGTAATTAGAAATCGATATAAGCCTTAGTAAAGGCATAAATCACCAAAATACTTTCTTTTTAAATCAGCCAGATATTGGAAAAAATCCAGATGGTTAACCCATGGTTTTTGGTGAAAATTGACCCAAAACAAATGGTTCCAAATATGCTTTTAATCTATTTAGGACTGTTCAGAGAGCATTTTTAGGCTAGAATAGCCTTACAGCAGCAACAAAATCTTCCAAAAATTTCCTTTTAAATCAGCCAAAAATTGGGAAAAAAAGCCTCATGGCTAGTCCAAGGTTTTGGTGAAAAGTGGACCAATATAAATGATCGCAAATAGGCTTTAAATCCACTCAGGACTGTTCAGTGAGCATTATTAGGCTGGAATAGCTTAACCAAACCAATGAAATCATCCACAAATTTTCCTTTTAAATCAGTGAAAAATTGGAAAAAAGCCCTATGGCTAACCCATGGATTTGGGTCGAAATTACCCAAAATGAATGGCTCCGAATAGGCTTTTAATTCAGCCAAGAGTTAAAGGGATTAATATTAAACTATAATTGTATTAGTAGACACATAAAATTAACCAAAAATATTCCTTTGAATCATTCAAAAGTTGGAAAAAAGTTTGATGTGTAGTCCTGGGATTTTGGTGAAAATTTCCAGAAAAAATGGTTCCAAATAGGCTTTTTATCCACTCTGTGTGACTGTTCAAGGGGCATTACTAGGTTAGAATAGCCATACAAACGCGATAAAACCATCAAGATATTTTAGCATTCAAAATGAAAGCAAATGAATAGCAAATAAGTAACCAAAGATTAACAAACAAAATACAAACGAATAACTTACAAGCAACCAACGAATAGCAAATGAAAAACAAAAGAATTAGAAACAAACCACGAACGAAATTCTTACCAATGAACAAATAGTACAAAGCGAGTAACCAAAGAATTACAAGCAAATAACAAACGAATAACTTACGAACAACCAACTAATAGCAAACAAAAAACAAAAGAATTACAAACAAACCACGAACGAAATTCTTACCAATGAACAAATTGTTACTAGCGAATAACCAAAGAATCAAAAACAAATTAGAAACGAATAACTTACATAATAACCTACCAGCAACCAAAAAATAACTCAATGAAATACCATTGTACAAAAAAGGATGACCTACCGTATGATTATTTTTACAGGACTTTTGCAGATCAATACTTGAGCCTTGATAGGTTTTCCATCCAGTTTGAAATATTGCAGTAACCTGGTGTCGTGTAGCAGTCGCCATTGTTTTGAGTTGGTAGGCGGCAAGGATATACAAGTTTTCGTTCAGCACTTTCATTGCATTAAATTCAAAGTCAGTTGCTTCATTTTGTTTATATCATCTTGATTACACAATCCAACTTGGCTGAAAGGTGTATGGCAATGCCTGCAACCATATATAACCTTGATATTAGTATTTTCATGCCTTTTTTCTACATTCTTGATTTTTTAGATAGATACATGCTCTTTCTTTGCAGCTAGCTCTTGAGATTGAACTCATGTTAAAAACTGCAGTGAAAACAATTAAAATCAAGTAACCTCAGATCAGAGAATGGAGACTTGATTCTTTAGATAGATAAATGTTTTCTTTTGCTATCATTTGATGTTCAAGATTACAAATCAAAATAAGAAGTTGTTCCATCACAGCTAGCTCTAGATATTGAACTCATGTTAAAAACTACAGTGAAAACAACTAAGATCAGGTAACCTCAGATCAGACAATGGAAACTTCACTTCTTGGATAGATAGATGCTTTTCTTTGCTATAATTTGTTGTTTGAAACATAGTTTATCGAAAAATATGGTTTAGAAACCTATTGTTGTACGTCTTAGTTTTACAGTTGATGTTGAGCAGTACTTGGAACGTGCACAACGTATGCCCTATGCTCTCTCTTTACTGTTGAAATTTTACATTTAAACATTGCCTACATAAATATGATGCTAAATATTATAAAATATTTTCTAAATAACGAATATTTCTGGCTGGGGAACGAAAAGAAACGTTTTGTTCTGTTAGCTCAACCATGACCCTGTTGGCTAAAACAATGGCAAAACAAAAGACTGTGCACTCTCAATTTTGAAAAAGTTGCACAACAATAGGTTTCCACACCATCTTTTTCAATACACTATGTTTAAAATTACAAAGCAAAATTAGAAGTTGTTCCATCACAGCTAGCTCTAGATATTGAACTCATGTTAAAAACTGCAGTGAAAACAACTAAGATCAGGTAACCTCAGATCAGACAATGGAAACTTCACTTCTTGGATAGATACATGCTTTTTCTTAACCATAATTTGATGCCAATAATCACAACGCTAAAGAAAAAGAGTCGATGCTTCTTAGCATAGCTCTACAGATTGACAACATGTTGTAAACTGCAGTCAAAACATCTCAAAAATTAGAAGTTATCTTTTTCATCTTCAAATGATATTTCATGATTTCTAATGATTTCTTTCTAATGATTCTAAATATTTTGACTTCAATGTCGTCCACCGTTATCAGAGCCACCACATTGAATTTGCTTTCCCTTCAGAAATGCAAGCAAGTCCGCTCGTTCACGTTTCTTCTTTATTCCAGCAAAGACGAGTTTCGTTCCTGGGGAGATCTTCTTCGGATTTTCCAAGAAGAGATAAAGCCATTCGTAGTAGGATAATGGTCGACTTTCTCTGTCAGTTACAAGACGGCAGAATCCCAAGTAACGCTTAAATCTCCTTTGGTACACCTGAAGTCCGTTGTTAGGATTTCCACATTCCAACGCCTGGATAGCTTCATTACTGGCCCTTATACAGGTTTTCACGCCTGATACGGTAGGCAATTTAGGCAAGGAGCCATGAACATCGACGAGGTTTCTGCAGTCCTTGCATCTGTAGCAGAAGCACGGCACTCTCTTTGTTTTGATTTCCAGACGAACGCGAAGTTTGTACGAATGAAAGAGACAGTCCCAGCAAACAGTTCCGTCGATTGTTAAGTAAATCTTTGCTAGGCCAAAGCCAACGAGTTTGATGCTTGCCTTCGCTGTTGACGATGAGTGTATTTTGGTGAGGGCCTGTTTGCTGTTTGTGTTGAAGTGAATGATGATTGGTGGCAGGTCTACGTCGAGAAGCAGCCTTGCCCATCCTGGCAATGGAATCTTGTACCTGCAATGATATTGAAATTTCATCATCAAATACTCTTTCATCACCTCAATTACCTGGTTTTTATCACGCATTTATAGTCATTTTTAAACTCATCTTTGCATTAGTTTTAAAATTTTTATTGCTTTATTTTTATTGCGATTGCTTCCTACTTCAATTCAGATAAGACAAGCTATGCTTTCTTGTGTCGTGTAGATGACATATTTTTAGTATCCTGTATTCAGATGCAATGTACAAATGACATTGAATTCAATTGAATTTCCAAATTAGAGACGTATGATGAAATGCAATAATTAAGGGAATGAAAGCATTTGTTTACATACCTGTATAATGATAAAATGATAATGAAAGAATAATCAAATATTAAGCTCAATACATGGTTCTGGAGTTAGCAATCTCAAACATTGGTTATAGAAGGAGATGGTTTGGAAGCATTTTGTTATGTTTTTGTTCACCTTTTTCAACCGTGACAGTACACAAACCTTTCGTCTTATCATTGTTGCTCCTAAATTTACATGGTTGACCAACTGAGCCAAAATGTTTCTTTTCTTTCTCCTGAATTTCATTTATTTTCTTTTCAAAGAATCTATCAACTAGGTAAAACAATAAATTTCAACAAGTACAAATAATGTAAGGGTCCCATTTTGAGTTAGGCCACGGGGGAAAAAAGTGAAATTTTGACTTAGACGGCTGATGCAAGCCTACGAGCCTAATGGGCGAATTGGCCCACCAGTTACTACCTTAAAAATTCCCTGTACTGCATTTCATTTTTGTGCTATCCTATCTTTGGCTTCAGTATTGTTGCTTATGCAACGAGTTCAGACATTCTTCACTTAGTCCTTAGGCCAGTATTTTCTCACTGGGTTCTCTCTCAGTACTTTTTATCCTGGTTTTTTACTACTCGAAGTTTTTTGCGTCATTCCGTCTCAAACTCACTCGTTTACTGTGATCTCACCACCGTCTCTGTCAACCACACTCGTGTCATCGATTGCCCTAGCATTCCATCCCCTTCAAGGCTCAACCTTGTTTCACCTTCCTTCTCCATTTCCAACCTCACTTTAATCATGTTCGCAACCTCACTCTACGTAACTCTGTCTTTCGGTCTCTTTAATTCAATATTTGCTTGTCATCAGTATTAGTCCAGTCGCTACGAGGTCAAAAGTAGGTGTACACTGGAAATCTTTGCGGGAAATTTATGTTTTGGTTCTAAACATACCTTACACCTTGCTGATGATGATTGCACAGGTTGAAACTCTTCAACTTACTTCATTGGCTCATCAAAGCAAATTTAAGTCACAGCTATTTAGGCCTACTGTATTTTAGGCTAAGACCGCTATTTTATTTTATGTTAAATGTCGATATTTCTGATGATAAAGCGTTTAAAATGGTGCAAAAGACATCATTAGCTTTCTCTTGATAAGAGCTTTCGAGGGATACATAATTTATCAACATCTGTTGACGTAAATGCAAAATCTAATATCTATGACGTCATCTATATTTATGAAGCCATTTCTAAAAATCAATCAAGTCGTTCACTTAGAATGACATTTCTAGCAGTCCAGAGTTAGATTTGCTGTAAAAAATTATCTTTGTTGATCTAAAATTTGATTTGCTTCTACAAATTCCTTCGTACAGGGAGCACAGCATGACGCACATGACAGAAAAATAGTTTCACGAAGAAATTTTCACACCTAATGCAAATATAACAATTATTTACGTCAGCAGTTTCTTATCTTGCTAAGTACTTATCTATTAGTTTATGTTTTAGCTGGTTTTATCCAAACCTAGGGTTTTTATAGAATAACAGCCTACCGTGAAATCACGTACTTCTAGTACATTTCAAGGCATTATCTATTCTATCTTTAAGCAGTTGAATTTAAAACTTGTATATTAGAGTTTTATCTCCAGTATTTTAAAATCTGTATATATTAAAAAGTTGGCGTTAATTAGCGTTAATTGTAAATAAAATGTAGCTATGTAAGGCAAACTTTAAACAAATTTTTTATTATTATTATCATTCAATTTAACGCGTACTATATAGCTACATATACATACTGCTGCCTCATTTTATTCTTCCAACGCTGAAGAAAAGATGGGTTTCAGTTAACATATTCCCAGTCGCATGGATCTTTGATTGCCTTTGACGCTCCAAAGGCGAAGAAAAACTGAAAATGATTCGAAACAAAGAACCAATAAGATTGAAGAAGAAGGAGGGAAACACTCGTGTTTAATTCATTAGGACTTGTAAGAGTTAAAGGGGCATTATTAGGCTAGAATAGCCATACAAACGCCTAGAGACCATCCAGAAATTTTAGCAAACAAAAATAGCAAACTAATAGCAAAAAGATAAAAAAGAATTACAAACAAATTACAAACGAGTCTTACGAATAAGCAACTAATAGCAGACGAGTAACCAAAGATTAACAAACAAACTAAAAACGAATAAATTACGAACAACCAACAAATAGCAAACGAAAAACAAAAGAATAACAAACAAACCACGAACGAAATTCTTACGAATGCACATCTAGTTACTAGCGAAAAACCAAAGAATTACAAAAAAATTACTAACGAATAACTTACGAATAACCTATGAATAAAAACGAAGAACCAAAGAATTACAAACAAATCGCGAACGAATAACGTACGAAATAACAACCAACAACCAAAAAATAACTCAATAAATACCATTTTACAAAAAAGGATGACCCACCGTATGATTATTTTGACAGGACTTTTGCAGATTGATACATGTGCCTTGATAAGTTTTCCATCCAGTTTGAAATCTTGCAGTGTACAGTAACCTCGTGTCGTGTAGCAATCGCCATTCTTTTGAGTAGGGAGGCAGGCCAGGATATACAAGTTTTCGTTCAGCACTGTTAGGAACTCGGCAACCTTTTCGGGCATGTCTTTCCATTGCATTGAGTTCGAAATCAGTTGCTTCACTTTATTTATATCATCTTGGCTTACACATTCCGACTTGGTTGGAAGGTATATGACAACAGCTGCCACTATTAATAACCTCGATATCTGCATTTTCATGGCTTTATTCTGTGTGGTAACGCATACGACTTTGAAGCAGACATAAAACTCCAGGCAATATTTGAACGACAAAATACAAATGAGATTCGTAATTTGATAATGAAAGTGAGAAAACTATTTTTGCAACGATGATCTTCGACAGCTTCAAGACTGAAAACTTTTGTTTTATCAGGATATCTTTTATTTATTTTGTTGGCTGTTTTTGAAGGGAGTTTACTACTGAAGTCAACTTTTTGAAAAGTATACAATCGTAATTTGAAACCGGTATTACGAAAGAGTAAAGAATTATTTAAGAATAGATTCACATGTTGTTTTATCAGCTTAAAAGTGAATCATATATTTACTTTATCAGCAGAACTTTTGTTGACTTTGATAAAGAAAAACATGGCTACAGAGTTTCAAAGTATTTGCTGCGGCCTAATTTGTATGCAGCTTGCTTGGATGTGATGCAGATAAGGAATCTAGTAAATTTGCATTGTATCATATTTACAAAACTCGGTCATGCGTATACTCAAGACCACATCAGTAACCGTGAGGGTTGTGCCGCTACATGTGACACGACAGTGAAAGAACCCACTTTCCTGAGATTATGAAATATATCTTCAAGCTAAGTCAGGAAAAAACTGTATCTTACAGCAATGCTGTTTATTTCTGAATTCACTTCATTGAATAAATGGAAACATTGGGGCTAACCCTTCACAAAGTCAATACAAAAGGCGGAAAAGAACTTACATAAGCTCTATTCTCGGTGTAAGGATACGGTCATTTTTTGAAATATGTAACTTAAGTTACAACCCAATGGCAACCAAGGCAACGGCATATTCCACGGGGGGCATTGTAGCTCTGTGGTTATGTGATTATACACAGAGCCTACGTTGGATGATGTCATCCAAAGACCAGAACTTTGGCCTGTTCAGGGCTCAAAAAAAGCGTACAGCGTTTTTCATATTTCTTCCTTTATTTTTTCTTTTGCTATCTTTATTAAACTTCCTTATTTTCTTTAAATTTCCTATCAAATCCATTGGTCGCGTTGTTCTTTGAATCCTCCACATCTTTTGAGAAGCTTGCTGCTTCTACTAACGCTTTAATATCTCCACTTACAACAATTTATCGTGTTCTAGTATATCGACTTAAGATATGACTCATAGAAAACTCCATTTGTACCAAAACATAAAGTACAAGTAAATATATTCTTACATGCTCCGATCGTGTCTGTATACAAGTGATTGATATATTCGATTACTGACAGCGTGGTTACTCAGGTTAATTATGTTAATTTATGCTAACTTATTCAACAACATCATAACAACATCGTTTATCTTTCCTTTATATCTTAAAGCCTCACTGAAATTTTCACATTTGAGCATATGATTGGTTGTCTGAGCGTCTTCTTTACATGCTCTGCATATGAGATTGTCAAACAACCCTTTATATTTCCACCCTGGCTTTTAACAAGTAGAATCTCATCTTCAAGATAACCAATTTGTGCATTGATCAGTCCCAACTGTGTGTGAAGTGATAAAACTGGGAGCCTTACTCGTCAATTTTGGCCAAATTCCGTTTCAGTAGAGATCATGAATTAAATACAGAAGTCGCACGACATCTATCTTTTCTCATACGTTAGCAGCTTGATATATCATTGATAAAAAAGTGAAGTAATTGGCAGCCATTTTGCAGGGGTGGGAGACTCAAATACCGGGGACGTATCGTTGCTTTGATAATTTTCAGAATACTTTCAACAATCAGTGTAATACTTTGTAATCGTCTAGCTATCTTAAGGATTAACGGTGTTTAAAAAGTATGTTGGCAGCCATGTTGGAGAGATCAATAGTGAAGCTGTGGAATTAGCTTTAGTGAATGGCTTCCATTATTGACATAGGGAAACAACAGAAGATCTAGTCTTTATTTTGAGATAATTGATACGCAGTATTTTTGTTGCTTGATTGTCCTTTTCATGTAAACGATGGTGTTTGTGAATGGAGCTATAATTTTCAATAAAATAAAGCGAAACGAAATGGTATATAAATCTTGTCTTCGTGAACTCAAAGTATTAAGCTTCTGAATGTCGATTCATAAAACCATTATACAATATAAATTCATATTTGAGATGATGGACTGTCCACGAGTTTGAATGCTCGTTACAACACAACGGCCTATTAGCAAGTCTAAGACCCTGTGCACACGAGAGCGGATCTGTTTGGGTCCGTTCCCAAACTGGATCCGACCCAAAATGTTTTGCGTACACACGGGAACGGGCCCAAAATGTTTTGCGTACACACGGGATCGGATCCAAGCGGATCCATTGTCAAGGACATGCGCACAAAAGAGCAAGTGAACACATTTTGGCGCCTTTTGTTTATTATGGTTTATTGTTGCAACCCGACTCACTCAATTCACTGCAAGGAAAAGTTCTCACAAGACGATGGCTTCACAACAAACTGAAACAACAAGCAGTAAAACGAGAAATTTTATCTGGACAGAAGAAGAAACAGCGTTGTTGTTGAACTGTAGCCACAATGCTAAATGCTGATGAAAAAAATGATGAAAGGGCGTTCATAAAACCTGAAATTAATGCTCTTCTTTGTGGATCCATTATTATTATTGTGCTCTGATTTTGTAATATGGCGAACAAATTGAGAAAACGAAAAGTACACAATGAAATTGAGCCTCGTGTTTACTGAAAAATAGCCTCGTTTTCTATCCGTACCTGTTTGGGCCCGATCCAGGTGTGCACACGGGAGCCAAGTGGGTCGGACCCAAACAAGCACGCTTTTTTTATCCGTACCAGTCTGGTACGGATAGCAGATCCAAACTGGATCGGATAGCTGTGCTCTCGTGTGTACGGAAGGCCTATCCGTACCAGTTTGAGAACGGACCCAAACGGATCCGCTCTCGTGTGCACGGGGTCTAAACCCCAAAATTATTATGGTTAGTAAGATCAGTACTGTGGAGGGATACCACCAGTTCTTTGAAGAATATTCAGCACAGCGGAGGGAGACGACTATCATTGTTTAGGTAATACCTGAAGTGGCTGTGGTTGCCCTCCAAACACTAAATATCCTCCAAAGTACTCTAGGTATCCTCCAAAGTCTTGAACACACTCCAATGTACTGATGGTATCCCTTCTTACAGTGCTGAAAATCCTCAACAGCACTGAACACCCTTAGAAATATTGCACAGGTAGCCCATAAGGTGGTGAATGTAACAATTATTTTCAATAAAAAGAGAATAGTATCTAATCATTGTTCTCGCATATTCCATGTAACTCTGTTGAATGGCAATTCATAAAACTATTATATAACGATATAAATCCACATTCAAGAAGATTCCCTATTCATGGGTTTAAATGCTCGTTACAACACTTAACCAGTACCGACGTATTTGCGAATTTAAACCTTAAGTACATCTAGTTCTATACAGTTCTAACGTTCTGTGGTGAACTTTCTGGCCTTACGAAAATAACAGTTTCAACAGCTGTCTTAACTATTTCAAAGGAAAATCGATGACAAGTTTATCTTGATAAGTGAATACTTGACAGTTGAAACCAAGCGGTTCTTGAGGACAGGGCATTTTCACCCTACGAACGTCTATGAAGTATTATCGAGCATGTACAATATTCTATAGCTCGTATGATCGGTAGTTGTTAATTCTTAGTTTAGATATTAGTCAATTAGTATAAATTCGTTAAGCTCTACTTTCTGTGGCAAAATCTTAATAGGTCCATTGGTATATTCTTTCTACGTACGTAAAGTACCTTTTTAAGAAATTGGAGTATGGCGAGGAACATATGTAACATAGCGAAACATAATAACTAGCAACTAAAGCTTTGCGTCGAAACTCAGTACGCCAAAAAGAGAAGGAAAATGAAGCCCAAACGAATCTTAGATAAAAAAAATAACTACTAAAACCTTTGGGACTGGCACTGATCAGAGTAGTAAGACAGGAAGAGAAAGGACATGAAACCAAACGATTTGTAAATTAAACATAAAAACTACTAAAGCTTTGCTTCTGACACTGATCAGAGTAATACGTCAGAAAGAGAAGGGAAATGAAACCAAACGATTTGTAAATGAAACATAAAAGCTACTAAAGATTTGCGTCTGACACTGATCAGAGTAATACGTCAGAAAGAGGAGGGAAATGAAACCAAACGATTTGTAATTGAAAGATAAAAACTACTAAAGCTCTGCGTCTGACACTGATCAGAGTAATACGTCAGAAAGAGAAGGGACATGAAACCAAACGATCTGTAAATGAAATATAAAAGCTACTAAAGCTGTGCGTCCGACACAGATCAAAGTAATACGTCAGAAAGAGAACGGAAATGAAACCAAATGATTTGTAAATGAAACATAATAACTGCTAAACCTTTGGGACAAACACTAATCACAGAAGTACGTCAGAAAGAGAAGGGACGTGAAACCAAACGATTTGTAAATGAAATAACTGCTAAAGCTTAGAGACCGACACAGATTAGTACGTCAGAGAGAGAACGAAAGCGAGAACACTTTTTTAGAATTTTCCAACGGTGGCAAATCCTAGTAGAAAATCCAATCCCTCTATCTAAGCAACTTGAGAACCAGAAAAGATTGCAGCAGCTTATTGAAAAAGTAGTGTCACAAAGGCTTAATCCAAACATGGGTTTGTAAGCACATTGCCCTTCTCTGCCCTGGTCTTAAAACAACACCAGCTCAGCTTTTCAATTGTCAATTCATGAACACGGGCAAATGACGCGCATAGAGAGTATAGGTCAGATTAAAAACAGATCTCCCGAAAGGCAATTTATCTTCGGATGGAAAATCTGACGCAGCTGAAATTCGACACGGTTTCCTGGCGAAATTACTTCTGAGTTGAAGGAAGTTTATTTAAACTGACATACGAGCGAGTCTGGTGATAAGTTAACACGCACAGATTCGTCATTCGTCACTCACAGCTTTGCAGAGGGGATTTCGTGAAATCGCTACACTGAAAAGGTAGGCTTTTATCATTTAAGCACAAATGGTTCGTTCTAACGTGGATTCGGGATTTTTGATCCAACTTCTTGAGTATGGAATTCCAGGCGATCACCAAGATTTCTATGCTCCCCCATTAAGTTTTTTTTTATAATAATAATTATGATAATTTTTGAGGCTGGAAATTTTTCTTAACACAAGCTCTAAGAGTCACGTAGGTTTTTTTACGTGAATTAGTGAAAGACGTGGATTTCTAATCTATGGGTTACGATTTATCTTTATTTCATACAACTCAAAACTCGTGGATAAGTAAGACACGTAATAGACGTGTTGCGAGCAGGAAGACGAATCCTTGTTATACGTACGAAGACGAGAGTTGCAAATTACGGGTTTGCACTTTTCCTTCCTATGTTGAAATTTGTCGTAAAAACGAGTTATGAGTGGAAGTTGTTGCGGGTTAGTTGACGAACTAGCTTAGTAACAAGTGCTAGTTGTGGTCTTGTTGGATTAAAACTTAAAGTTGCGATTTGGGTCCCCTTTTTCTGTAGTGGATATTTCTTCTCAGTACGGCTATGAGTTGAAACAGTTAAATTATTTGCAGGATCAAATCATCTTATGTAACTTTAGGAATACCCATGAATGAGTACTTTTTTTCTATGGAATTTCTATCCCATAAACCCAGTTAGTTTATGGGTTTTCAGAACCCTACCTTCGATTTCGAGATCAGAATTTCCTTTCAGTTCCTGGTATCACAGAAATGTTAAGCCGAAAATGAAGATTAAACCAACCAAAGAGGGGCAAGTACTGTGAAAACCTTGAGTTTAGGTTTGTTTGGGAAAATAAAGAAAAATACAACAGGGATGGTCTGGCATGCATAAAGGGGGCCGGGCAAAGGGGACTGACAGGGGAGTTTGAACCAAATGGCTAACTAGAGACAGAAAGCTGGTTGGTTGGTTGCTGCTGAACAAAATTCATTGACTGGGAAAATGCAGACAAATATTACTTGAGGAAATATGTTACTGAAAGTTATTAATAAATAGATTAGTTATCATGGTTTACTGAAGATCTCTAGGGTTTATGCTCTCTTCAATCATTCTACAATACCTCAAAAGCGGTGTCTTTTACTAATTTACTTTTACTAGTAGAATTTTGATCATTCTGCATAAAAAGAGTAGTGGTGGTCAGCTGATTGGGTATCAAAATTCAGGTCAAAAATAACATTATGTCAAAAACTGTAGTGAAAATTGAACAATTTCCACTTTATTCAATTTCTTTACTTCATTCCAGACGGAAAGACAAGCAAAAATGCAAACAAAGACATTCCTGGTCGTTTCCTCCGTCCTCATCTCCATTTCAATGATATTCATGTGTGTAAGCGTCTCAACGCCGCACTGGATGGAAACTAAAATGAACTTCACGACCAGCTTTATGTCCATCACAAAGTCCTACCAAGGACTATTCAAAATGTGTCAGGATCTGGAGATGCGTGGAAATGCAGAGAAAAAATGCAGAGGCTACGATGAATTTGCCGGGAAATTACAAGGAAGACCAGGTAATCTAACTCTCTCTTATTTGGGTGTTCTCAGCAGGGGCTGTTCTTAGAAGTATTTTAGGTATTGATTTGTTGTGGGGTTTCCCGCAAGCTTTTGAAAGTTGCATTCAATGCCTTATAGGGTTTGAATAACAACGCAACAGGCAAATTCTATATGATCAAAGGCAAAGCACCTACAGGTTCATAAATGCATCGCCTAATTTCTCCATAACATGACCTTATGAAGTGCTAAAATTGGCACTGGGTGCATTCAGGGTAAAATTCATGAATTATGATTGGCCATCCTGATTTATTTTCAGCTTACTGGCATGCCGTTCAAGCATTTATATTCATCCACATCATCTGCTCCTCCATAACAGTTGGATTTTCACTTCTACTAGCATTCAACTTGAAAAGCAAAGCCGTACTTCATGTTTTTGTGCTGTCAATTTTCCAAGTTCTACCTGGTAAGTAAAGATAAGTTTTTTATCTACAGTCTATTGATATGGAGATATGATAATCATTAGACCAGGGAAACTGACCGTCTAGTAGGGTAACACATCTGCATAAAAAGTGAGGGGGTTAATTTTGATCGGGAAAAAATTTTTGGACCCTTCATAGCCACATGAATTTCAGGTTGCTAACACAATAACATATGATAAATATCAGGGTGCTTTGGGGCTTGCCTGGTGAAATTTTTGTGAATCCCTCCCCACTGGAATTTATGAAACACTCCGAATTATCGTTGTGTGAAAGATTTTGGCCATTCATTGGATAGTTTATGGGGTGAGTTGAATTTTTATGAAAATAAGCCATGTGTAAAAAATCTATACTCTCTATGTAGACATCCCCCTGCTTACTAATTTTTAGAAAATTTTCCACCTAAGACATTTTTATTCCAACCTCCCCCCTTCCCAGTTATCTGACGAGTTGCAAGCCAAACAAGAGTTACACTACAAAACTCCATGAGATTGAAAATTTCAAGTGAAATCAGTGAATTTATTGCACTGAATTTCTAATGTCTCACTGTCGCTACATTCTATTTCTAACAGATGTCCCCTTTTTAGTAATTTCCGGGATATTTTCCACCCAGCAGGAGCAGGAAATTCCCCATCATTCCAGCCCCCTCGCTTATCAATTTTCGAGATTTTTCCAACCCCCCGTTTATAAGAGACCAGAGAGTATAAGAAATTCTGATTACAAAATTAATCTAAACAAGTTAGGAAGCGTATTGTCTTCCATAATACATCCATTTTATTCCAAGCCAATCACTTGAATGACGACACGAGAGGGCCTAAATTTCAGTTGGATAACAAACCCTGGTCTCAGGATCAAAAATATATCGTCAGTAAATTTAACAATTAGGTTATGAAACATGCAAGAATTTTTATTTACCTACATCTTTCTTTCAAACTCATTTTCTAAACCACAAAGTCACTTCTGTTTGATTCTGTCGAAAATTATCTGCAGTGGACGACAAAACTAGAACAGGAATACGCCATTATTCCAAAGCCATTATTTTCCCGCCTCCTCCATCCAAGCGATATTAGCCAATCAGGAGTAGAATTACTTATTGGTCATGTGATATGCCCCAGTACCTTATTGAATCAGGCCTAGCCGACTTTCAAACTATTTGCAACGATCTTTGAACGATTTCCTATGATCTCGAACCCCATTTTAAATTTCAAATCATATATTTTCTTTCAGTTTGCAGTGCCTTCCTCGCTCTGTCAATATTCACGAGTAAAAAGATAGAAGAAACTGAAGTAAAACCATCGATGATGTTCCAGGGCACATCCTTTGGCTATTCATACATACTCGCCTGGTGCGCATGCGGACTTAGCTCGATAGCCTTATTTGCTGGATTCGTATTTACGTTGTTCAACTATCGTTCCGAGCATACTGAATTAATGGGTAAATTCAAGAAAATTGGACATATTGAACTTTAAAGAAATAAACTACGATTAAAGTCGAACTTTAGATAACAGACACGTTAGATCCAAGGCTAAGTGGCCGTTAAGAGATGATTCCTATTGGGAGGTTAATCCACTGTACAGGAAGGCATTTGGACCTTGTACTGCTTTTCAACTAGGCTGATTTTTTCACGGACAGCGATGGACCTAAAAAAAACAAGCTTTCAGGTTAATGGTCACTATTTTGAGGTGGCTACTATACAGAGTTGGCCGTTACTAGATGGATCCTTTTAGGTGTTGATCATTATTCGATGTTCGATTGTAGACATTATAACCATTTGTATAATATTGAAACTTATTTGAATTTGCATTATATTAGCTCAATATGATTTTATATTGTATAAATTTTGTAGATTTCTTAATTAGAATGAGCATAATTTATGAACATTTTAATACAAAGTGTGCTATCACTGAAATTCATGAAAAAGGAGTTGTATCATTTGACTTTAGGCATGCATTTGTTCAAAGTGTGGAATAGATTGACCTTATTAAAAAAATGGCTAAGTTAGAGAAAATATATTCCATATTATTGTAAGTTATAACGAGAATTTATATTCATAAGGCAAAGTTTTCGGAAGAGATTTGTTTTTTATCATCAGGCAATGAGAAGCATGTATTCTTCCCTATTTTCTGTGTTTTGGGTTTACATCTTTTCAGATCCGACTATGGCAATTAATAAGGAAGAAATCATATTTATCATTGCCTAATGATGGTAGACAGATCTCAGTGAAGGCGTTGTCCCATAAAATATCAAAGGCCTATCATTATAACTGGTGACTATCATGTTAGATATTATTTCAAAAACAGCCTTGATAAGACCAACTATATTCATAATGTTATCCCACTGAATATCAAAGGCTTGTCATGATTAGTGGTGACTATCGTGTAAACTATAGTGCTTGAGTTAAGTAATTCAGTTACTTCCCTGAAATGGGATGGTGACCACACCAAATTGTCCAGGTTAAGTTAGAGATGTTACTTGTTTGTCACAACAATAAATATTTATATAAAAATGTCCTGATGAATATTATTCTGCCCTGTCTATGAGCTAATGACGCAAGTGATTGCTAGACTAGTAAAATATGCTACTTGTACATCGACGTATTAAAAGAATTCAAACGAGGATGAGAAAATGGTGGTTTAAAGTCTCCCCCCTCCATTAGGCCCAAATATTTGTTAATATTTTTTATCCCTTCCCCAGTCTCCTCATTCAAAATTTTCGCGCCAAAGTAAACACAATTGCTCGCGTCATCTAAAGTGGTCAAATTTAGTTTGCTGTGAGAGTTTTGTAAAATTTTACAGGCTTATAAAGATTATTAGGCCGGCCGGTAAACAAAATTTCAAATAAAAGATCAATGTTCACTAAAATATCTGTTATAAACAGGGGACAAATTAAAAATGCTGTATCTCTAAAAAAACACGTAATATTCTCAGGGCCGCCAAGAGCGAGGCCGGGCCCCGGGGCAATTTTTGAAAACGGGCTTTGTCAGTTTGGCTGGTGGGTAGAGGCGCGATAGCTAATTATGCAATGATCGTAGGTCATTGCCAAATACAGCTGGGGTTTCTGAGATTTTGCAATTTAGAACGTCTCAAAACTGCTAAGAATCCTTTAGTCTTTTTTTTAATATGTATGTTTGACCCATCCCTTTGCTTCCACTAAAATGACTGCAATTTTGCAATGAAATGACGAATAATTCCTAATACAAGATGATTTCTTCATTCATATGGATAAATTCACTTTTTCGAAAATTGTGTCAATAAATGCCCTTTTTAGTTAAAGGTATTCATTATACCACTGAATTATATTTTCTCGGTTGAGTTGGAAGTTCGCTCTTGATGCTTAGAATAGCTACATCGCTCAATGTTTCTTATGTTGCTTGGCAATGTGCACGAAGTTTTTTGATAACCTAGAGCTTGAGCTTGAACGTTCTACTAGGGACGGTAACTGGCAATCTGTGAAATATGTACAGGGTAGTTTATACGTTAGGAATATGTCGCCAAACTTGAATTTAACGATTTCGTGCAAGAAGCAAATAAACTTAACGACTGGCTAAAGAAATGAATTGGGATATCACTAGAGATGTGTAACGGACAGAAAGAAAACTTCACTTTCTTCGGCTCTTTAACGGGCCCAGCTCTTTTATATCAAAACGACATTTATTGAAAAACTCAAAGCTTCATTTTCCGGGCCCCTTGCAGGGCCCGGCTACCCCCCCTCTCGGCGGTCCTGAATATTCTACTAAAACCTGTTCGACTTTTCCTCAAATTTATCAGAAAACCTGAAAAAATTATTTTTGTTACTATCACACCTTTGCTGATCACGTGACACCTCTTTTGTCAACAAGCGGTCAGGTGTTAAAATGTTTTAGGGCTCATTTTTCTGCAACTATACCACATAGAGACTTGCTTGAAGCACCATTGGCTTTGTTACGACAAGGGCTTTTGAATGATATATAATTTATTCTTATTTGCTGACGTAAGCAAAATTAAAAATCTATGACGTCATCAATGTTTATGACGTCATATCTATAAAAGACAATTTTTCTTTTTAATTTGAAATTCCATTTTTGGCGTTCCTGAATAGAGATAAACTAGAAAAAGTTCTATCTTTCAATCTGAATAGCTATCTTATCTTATTTTTCTTCATTGTAAAATTCATCGACTGGAACATTTATGAAAAAAATGGTAAAAATACGAAAAAATATAAAATAATGTGAAAAAAATTCATAGATTATGATTTGAAAATGCTTTTTGTTCATAAAAAGACCATTTGAGAGGCAAAAATACAATAAGGATAGTTTCAATAACCAGCTAAATGCCTATAAGTAGTTATCATGGTTTTTCAGACTTGGTAGCCATTATGGTTTTCAAAACACCATCAATCGATAGAGGAAGTAAAGTTCTATAGTTCTACCAAGTTTCAAGCTTTTATCGCGTTCCTAACAAGAATTATAGGGGGCGGGCACAATGTGCCCCCCCCCCCGGTAGTACAAGGGTCCAAAAAGCCCGGTAGTAATAGGGTTAAACGAATACTGGTAAGTTTGCAATGCAGAATTCTAATTCAAGGTTCGGGAATCCTTCGTAAAGTCGAGATATGAAAGAAAATAACTATTATACTAGGCTATAAGTCCGTTTTCTATGCTTCAAATTCCAATAAAAAGTTAAATCATGAACTACAAATGAAAACAAAAAAGCCAAAAATTCCCTCCAATCTGGAAACTTTTTATTTACGAATCCACTTACCTATTCTAGTTTTTTAATTTATCAAAGTTTGCTGGAAATGTTGTCCTGAATCGAGTTCAAGACGTGAAAATCTCACTTTAATTGTTGTTAAAAGAAACTTAAGGTCCATTGCTTTCATTTCATCCAAAAAATATCACTCCTGTATCATGTAAAGTGGTATCAATTGCTTTGTAAATCGAGGCCTAGTGTGAGTTCAGGACGCTTCGGTAGCCATTTTATCATCCTTGTTCGAATTCTTTTAATACTCGAGTGTATAACGGCCATTTGAGACAGGGGTTACATTTAAAGAATACCTATGATTTTAAGCACATTTTTAAGTCTTTCAAAATCATCACAACAGTACCTCAAGTATAAAGTTTGCTTTATTTTGCCGGAAAGATAATACATTTTCCGACAAATTGGCTATTTGGATTTACAGAGGGGTTTTCTGCCCCTCCAGACCCCCCATTATCTAGGTCGTAATAGGGTTAAAATGCTTGCGATGAATTGTCCCTAAAGCAAGCTTTTAAGGCAAGTGATTCCAAGTCAAAACAATACTACTCGTATATCACAAAAGTGCACTTATCTCCAAATAGGTTTTCAAGCAATTGGTCTAACCTACCCTAAAACAAGCTTGTGACGCGATGCCACCAGGACAAATTAAAAACATGCTACTCATGTACCACAACAGTAGCTAAACTAATCAACGAATATCCTTTTGGAGAAAACTTGTCAGCCCCGCCTTTTCAGGGGCCAGCACCATTACATATTTGCCATGATTGTCCCAAAACAAGCTTGTGACACAATTCAACTAAGACAAATTAAAAACATGCTGCTCAGATATCACAACAGTTAACTAATCTACAAATATGCGTTTGGAGAAAACTTGTCTGCCCCGCCTTTTCAGGGGCCAGCACCATTACATATTTGCCATGATTGTCCCAAAACAAGCTTGTGACACAATTCCACCAAGACAAATTAAAAACATGCTGGTCGGATATCACAACAGTTAACTAATCTACAAATATGCGTTTGGAGAAAACTTGTCTGCCCCGCCTTTTTAGGGGCCAGCACCATTACATATTTGCCATGATTGTCCCAAAAAAAGCTTGTGACGCAAGTCAACTAAGACAAATTAAAAACATGCTGGTCGGATATCACAACAGTTAACTAATCTACAAATATGCGTTTGAAGAAAACCTGTCTGCCCTGCCTTTTCAGGGGCCAGCACCATTACATATTTGCCATGATTGTCCCTAAAACAAGCTTGTTACACAATTCCACCAGGAAAAATTAAAAACATGCTGCTCGTGTATCACAACATTTACCGTTTATCCAAATATGTTTTTGAGGAGAATTGCTCTGTCCCGCCAATATGAATTAAGCACTGTTTCATGTTTTCTATTGATTGTCTTAAAACTGAGATAGTGACGTAAATAAACCTAGTCATGTGAACATCAGTTAAACAAAATGCTCGTATGTCACAGCAGTTGACTGTTCATGCAAATACTTTCCCATTTCCTGGCACTTCAGGTCAAGCAGCGTAACATGTTTGCTATTGAGTTTCCCAAAAGTGAGGTTGTGACGCAAATAAGAAGAAAAGGTTAAGTTGAGATAAGCTGCTGGAATGTCGCTGTGCCAAAAAATGAGCAATTGACGCAAATAGTAGGTACAGGTTAATTCAAGACAAGCACGTGAACGTCACTGAGGTAAACGCTTATTTGCACACGGTTTTGAGAACGATGGCGGCAAAATGCAACCTTGGATCAACCACCATATCAAGTTCGCCATTGAGTCCAGCGTTGGGTGCTCCAACATGGGCTAATGACGCAAATCATTAACACTTCAATGGTTTTTATCATGGCTTTTTACAGAGATTCAAAAAGACAATTAGAACGACCCTGTAAGAAATCATTCGTGGGTCTGTTCATGCTGCATGAAAGGACAACAAAATCACTGAATAAGTTTTGGTAAAGCCTGGTTTCCATATAGTCACTGAAGTCGCCAGGATTTCTCGAAAACGGGCTCAACGACCCTTGCGACTTTATGGAAACAAACTAATTCATTTTGCTGGCGACCTGCAACGACCCTGTTGACCCAGTCGCTAGGATCGCTAAAGTACTATCTCAGCAACCCTCAGCGACCCACGGTTGAGTGCATTCCAAGAAATATTACTGTCATGGCGGGGATTGCCGAGTGGTTAGATCACTTGACCCTTGTTCAAAGGGTCCCGGGTTCAAAACCACCTTCAGACCTGTCAAAAAGTGTGAGGAGAGAATTAGCCAGCTCTCTGTAATTCAAGGCAAAAAGGCAAAAGGAATTACGAGGTGTGGTCACATCGAGAGGAAGGACCAGCGTCGCACTGCTCGATTAGTTTACCTTTGTGCTTAGCACATAAACCCATACCTTGCGAAGATAGTAAGCGTATGTGCCTATCATCATCATCATCATGTCAGAAAGCACAGTTTATGTCCGCGCAATTCTAATTTCTTGGCCCAAATCGCTAGACCGTGTTGTTCTGGACTCGAGCAACCCTCAGCGATCAAATGGAGACAGACAGTTGCTGGAGTCGCTGTGGTTGCTGAACTCATTTTTAGACGACCCGACAACCCCAGCGACCTCAGCAACTTTTATGGAAACCAGACTTAACAATTGAATAGACATGATGAAATTTGCTGGCATGCTTAAGTAATTCTCTATAGGCACTTGTACGTCTTGTGACGAAACTCTTGTGTTATCGATTCTAATGCTATTCGTTCTCCCTCTGATGTACTACTGTAATGAGTGTAAAAAGCGAAGCATTAGTATAGTTACGTTTCATTACGTCTCCAATTTTCTTCCTCATCCTCAACTTTTGTACCAATCAAAGGTTGTTTTATTATATCTCGTTAAGAGACCAATACAACTTAAGTTTCAGAACTAAAGTAAAGAGCTTTAAGAATAAAAACAGTTTAACAGTTGGCCGTCTCTCTTATAGTTTAACTATTACTTAAGTTGATATTAACCGATCTAATACTACCCATTTTAATTTCCCTTCGTTTTCTCTATTCCACTGTCTACAAAAAAAGTTCTCCTCTGTCGATATAGAAGCAAAAGAAATTAAACAAAGAGAAAACTTAAGTAGTATCTAAAATGAAATCATAAAGAAAATAGGATAAGAACCATATTTCGTCAACTTGTTATTTATCCGTATTGCCTTTTTTGAATTCTAACTGCTCCCCAACCTGTATTGTTTGTCTGTTTTAGGGACTTTATATTTGATAGAAAATTATACTAATTATCATCGTAAGGTATTTGTTATGTGCAAAGCACAGAGGGTCCACTGAATAGGTAGACTAATCCAGGCAGTGTGTATTGATAGTTGATAGAAAAATACACTAACTATCTTCTAAAGGTATTTGTTTATGTGCAAAGCACAAAGAGCCCACCGAATACTTAGACTAAAGAGGCAGTTTGTATTGATAGTTGATAGAAAAATACACTAACTATCTTCGGAGGGTATTTGTTTATGTGCAAAGCACAAAGAGCCCACCGAATACTTAGACTAAAGAGGCAGTGTGTATTGATAGTTGATAGAAAATAAACTACTTATCATCGTAAGGTATTTGTTATGTGCAAAGCACAAAGAGCCCACCGAATACTTAGACTAAAGAGGCAGTGTGTATTGATAGTTGATAGAAAATAAACTACTTATCATCGTAAGGTATTTGTTATGTGCAAAGCACAAAGGGCCCACTGAATAGGTAGACTAGCTGCTCCTTATTTATGCCTCAGGTGCTCTGAAGAGAAGTAGAACATTGATGATTTTTTGTATTCACCCAACCTTTGCAGAAATCAAAAATACAAACCAAAAAAAATCAAAAAGCATTACTAGCAATAAGCCGAGTTTCTGATTATAGTAACTTGGGCATAATCTTGGTCAAATTATTCTTTGACAAATATCTTTCAGTCTAAACCCTTCCGAGGAACAAAATAATTTTCTACCCAACTTTTAAAGAAGTCAGAAAGTAGATTACGCAATAGATTCCTCCTTGGTACCAGCTTAAAGCACAAATAATGAACATTCCTTAATGCACTATTCATGTTCACTCCTTTGTTAAGTAGTTTAGTTTAGCCAAGTTTTTTTGTATGAAAACGCATAAGGTGAAAGTGATCAATAGACCCTTTCACAATGACGTAGAGTATATTTGAAAGTGAGGCAAGTGATATGATTCCCTGCTGAGCAAGAATGCTTCATCATATCATTATGCTAAAAGTACAACTACAAAACATCTCCATAAGAGCAATGCACCCCTTTGGGATTTTGATCCACATGATATCGAGGATAATGATGTTTCTAGAAGAATTTCAAAAGAATTGACGTCATTGTGAAAGTGGTCTATTTGAAATGATGTCTGCATTTCGTCAAGGTTTTCTAACCATCTACTTTTACGTACTTTGATACAATTATTAAATCTGATAGTTAACCCGGCTCTACCCTTTCCCATTTTGATTTTGTAGCGTTTTATTGCGTTCCTCTGTATTTCGTTCCTTAGCAAGAGCCCTACCTGTTCCAATAAAGCACAACATCGTATTTAGCCTTAACTGTATAAAAAATCAACTAGTGAGGCGAATAAAGAGAACAGTCAATAATAGGTTTTTTAACAATTTACTTTTATACACCTACTTTTATACATTATGATACAACTAAAGTTGATAGTTTAGTCTGTTCTATCCTTGTGTATTTCTCTAGACTCTGTTCCTCTGTATTTCGTTCCTTAGCTAGCAAGAGCCCTGCCTGCTCTAATGAAGCAAGATATCAGATTTTCCTTCAATTGTCTCGAAAATGAGCCAGTGACGCGAATAAAGAGAACAATCAATAATAGGTTTTCTATCCATCTACTTTTATTTACTATGATACGACTAAAGTTGATAGTTTAGTCCGTTCTATCCCTTTCCTTTTTGCTTCGTATCGTTTCATTCTATTCCTGTGCCTTCTCTGAATTGCGTTCCTTAGCAAGAGCCCTTCCAGTTCCAATAAACAACGTGTTTGCCCTTTTTTATCTCAAAAAATCCACTACTGAAGCGAATAAAGAGAATAATCAATAACAGGTTTCCTAACAATGTACTTTTATACACTATGATATTACTTAAGTTGATATTTAAGTCTGTTCTATCCTTGTGATTTCTCTGTAATCTGTTGCTCTGTATTTCATTCCTTAGCAAGACGCCTGCCTGTTCCACTGAAGCACAATATCAAGTTTGCCCTTAATGGTCTCAAAAATGAGCCAATGGAAGGGAATAAAGAGAACAAACAATAATAGGTTTTCTAACCATCTACTTTAATATACTATGATACGACTAAAGTTGATAGTTTAGTCCGTTCTATCCCTTTCCTTTTTGCTTCGTATGATTTCATTCTATTCCTGTGCATTCTCTGAATTGCGTTCCTTAGCAAGAGCCCTTCCAGTTCCAATAAACAACATGTTTGCCCTTTACTGTCTCAAAAAATCAACTAGTGAAGCGAATAAAGAGAACAATCAATAATAGGTTTCTAACAATGTACTTTTATACACTATGATATTACTTAAATTGACAGTTCCGCCTGTTCTAGCCTTGTGATTTCTCTGTACTCTGTTCCTCTGTATTTCGTTCCTTAGCAAGACGCCTGCCTGTTCCACTGAAGCACAATATCAAGTTTGCCCTTAATGGTCTCAAAAATGAGCCAGTGAGGCGAATAAAGAGGACAGGTCAAAGCAGCTCAAATATCAAAACGGGAACCTTAAGCTAGATATAATTCGGATGAAAATCGAGCCGTCCTGTCTGATCTGAAAAAACGTCACGCTCAATATTGAGTTCAGACATAATAACTTGTTTACGTACAAAGCAAACGTAGGTTAGTCAAAGTCAATCTTCACAATTGAAATTTTAAACTTGAATAGGATATCTTCCAGTATTTGATAATTTCCTGCTAAAAGTACTTCTGACAGGTTGGGGTCATATTTGATTTTGACAGAATAGTTCGCACCATTGAAAAGCCAACACTTCCGAAATCGTAACGTCTTCCAGGACAAGAAGGTTTACGAAACTACTTGAACTAGAGGTAAGTTTCAGCTTTATCTAGAAATGTCATAGGTCGATTCCAAATTCATTGGCAAAAAATGACACAGTAAAATTGCTTTTTTGTTTAAAGGATGTTACGACATTTTGGCTTCCTTTAATTTGCCTTCCAATTCACTCTATTTTATAAGGTAAATAGGTACAAAAGATCAATCTGAAATTAAGATTATCATCTAGAAATGTCATTGGTTGATTACGAATTCATTGGCTAAGATATGACACAGTAAAATTGCTGTTATTGGCCACTTTAGCTAACAATCAAATTAATTCTGCTATGTAAGGGAAATAGGCTTCAAGACATCAATCCAAAATTAAAATTTTCATTTATTGTTCCAAAATTCATTAGCAACAATATGACACAATAGAAATACTTTCTTGTGAAGGATTTGCCTCTTTAGCTTGCCATCAAATTTGTTCTTTGATATGAAATAAATATGCTACAAGATATTAATCTGAAACTAAGATTATTATCTAGAAATGTGATTGGTTGATTCAAATTTCATGGGATAAGATGGGATACAGTAAAATTGCTGTTTTATGGAGAATAGTGAGCCTTATTGGACTCTTTTAGCTTTCAATCAAATTCATTTTTGTTACATAATATAAATATGCTACAAGACATCAATCTTGAACTACAATTATTATCTACAAATGTTATTGGTTGATTCAAATTGCATTGGCTGAAACGGGATACAGTAAAATTGCTATTTAAAGGAGGATATTTAGCCATATTCGCCTCTTTAGCTTGCCATCAAATTCATTCTGTTACAGAAGTTAAATAGGCTTTAAGACATATATAGACTTTTAGCTGGAAATGAAATTTTTGAATCAAAAGATTATTAACTGGAAATGTCCCTGGTTGATTTAAAATTCATTAGTAAATATATGACCCGGTAAAATTTCTTTATTTTGAAGGATATTGAGCCATATTGGCCTCATCTCACTTGCCATTAAATTCATTTTGTTATTTATTAGGTAAATAGACTGAAAGAGTTCAACCAAATGTGATGACTGTTTTTCAATTTTGTAAAATGAAGCAGTGCATATCATATTGGAAGATATAAGCTCAAGTTGATTGTCCTTAGATCCTATATTGTAGACATGTTATTAGTCGTTTCAAAATTCATTGAAAAAAATAGCACTATAAAATCAGAGATGTCTAAGTCACACCCATTGCAACTTTGACTTGGGCCTACTAATTACCTTTGGAATCAGCACCATCATTTTTGGGTCTACCAATATTTTAATTTTTCCATAACGAGTTTCTATCTACTCTTATATCAATCGTCTAAGTATACAAGGAAGAAGTTGGGGGATGCTTGAGTTTGATTGATTTTAACAGATCTGTTATAATCACTGCTCGTAGGACATGTCTCCTTCTGATTCATAAGAAGAGTTCGTTGACGAAAGAGCACGATATAAAATATTGTCGACATTTCTGCCACAAAATTGCTTCAAACATGGCGCCAGACTCTAAATTTTGTCTGGGTCTAAGAATATTTTCTATTTGGGTTTACGTCTTATGTGTCTGAAAATAAAGACCCCATCAAAATTGCCATTTTGTGAAGGCCATTAGGACCTTAATGGTCTCTTTTCACTTGACATAAGTTTAGACTGTCAGATAGATAGGCTGATATAGATCGATTTGAAATAAATGAGTATTGTTTCAGTATTCTATATGAAGCCAGTAGTGCCTATCAAATTGCAAAAAGCTTTAGTTAGATGGCCTTGGATCCTATCTTAGAAAACAATCAAATTTTGCTCTATTACCGTAATGTGTTATGTTTACTAAGTACAAATATGAAGAACATATAACAGATGGCGGTTCTTTTGTTCCCTTTATGTGCTATTAGGTAAGGAGGGGGAGATTGTTAATCTAAGATCACTTAGTTTAAGAAAGAGTAAAGCAAATTGTCTAAAATTGTGAAATCACATAATTTATTTTTTTTGTCCAAGTTCAAAAAGTCAAACTAGAGTGTTCCACTTGGTCTTCCTTAATACAACGAAATGAATGATATGCGATATAGTCTTGGAATGGTACAGAACTTCAGTATAGCCAGAAATATCGAAAACATAATGAAACGAACATATAGATTACTTAATCTTTTCGTCTGACACTCAAAGGCTATATAAATCAGTTAGGTTTCTGTTTCGTTCTCTTTCTGACGTATTACTCTGTTGGGTGTCAGACGAAAAGCTTAAGTAATCTATGTATTCGTTTCATTATGTTTCCGATATTTCTGGCTATACTGAAATACGATATATGATGAAAATACGATATATGATGAAAATAAAATGATATTTGTTTCTATATTCAGTAAAAAGCAGCGGTGGTACCAGCCTTCCAAAGGTTGGGGAATAGGGTGTGGTCAACACATTTAGGCCTATGACTATGCCCCTACCTCCCCTTCAAAATTTTCTTATTGGATTTGGTCGATAATCGAGAAACAAATTGGCAAAAAGCAACTCCCCCTTCCGCCCGTGGCGCCACCACTCTTTAAAAGGAGCAGAATTGCTCGAAAGTAGAAGGATCCAAATAGAAACGTGGTTGAGTTAGTATTGTAAACCTAGAACGTGTTATTATAATAACTGATGGTTCTGCATACACTTCAAGGAAGATACTTCATACCTTCATATCAGTTATCAGGTAACTGACAGGAACAGAACTTTTATTCATTATTTCATTCTTTCAAAAATATTACCAAAGTTGATTAGTTAACTAGTCATATTGGTAATTGTTACTTTCAAATAACATTCTCTAAAAAAAAGATTAAGGAGTCATCTGCCCTAAACAATACACCAGCACTTCTTTAGCATAGAGCTTCATACTGATCAACATGAAGTACATGACATGTTTAGCGAGATGACACTTATGAGGATATCATAAATCGTCATGGTGTCACATGATCTCAAACTCATCATCCTGATTGGCTTAATTACATATTGAAGGGGGATGGTTCGTACACAGTCACAAGAAACAGACAAGTTCAGAGACCAGCTAGGCTGAGAAGATTTCTACTTTGAAAACAAAGGGAAATATTTCAAATGTTAAATAGCTACTTCTTTCTGTATATCTTTGCTGTTGAAACTGAACGGCCTAATGTTTGTACCAACAATCGCCAAAAGAAAGAGTGTTAAATATTTGAAAAATTTCTCTTGGTTTTCAAAGTAGGAAACCTTTTCAGCCTAGCTGGCCTCTGAACTTTCCCCGCCAAAAAGACATCAGAGAGGGCGCATTGAAAGCGCGGATTAAACCAATTCCTGGATAAAATATTTTGATTTAATCTCAAGAATAACTCTTCTGTATGCTTTTTTATAAGTTACAAGTCTCCAAGGAAGAGATCAGTTTTTATATTATATTGCTGTTCATAAAGCTTCTTATGGATTCCTTAACTGAAGATCGTAAAAATGTTTGACATTGCTTTAAAAATATTTTCAAATTGATTTTCATTTTTCGATCTAGAACTGAAATGTCTCAATTTTCTTTCTGGTCGAATACAGATCTAAGAATGATTTTAAAAGAAAGTCGTGATTATCTGTGCAAAAGAACGTGACCCAAGCTGTACTCGAACTAATAACCTCTGATTTTGTATGTCAGGGCGCGGTTTGAGGTCGTGGGTTCGAGGATTACGGGGTCCTGGTTAGGAGGCCGTGGCTAGGAGGTCGTGGTTGGAGCTTCTGGCTAGATTTTAAAATGTCGTGATGTGGATCGTCTTATGTCTTAGGTTCAAGACCAACTCTAGTCATGTTATCTCGATTGAATACTGATGATTTGATTATCAATAAAAGAGTGAAAAGCTTTGAAAGAGTCTTTCTCTTGAAGAAGTTCTTTTAAAAAATAAATATTTGCAAACAACCCGCATTAATTCAAACACTTCAAGGCTTTCAATAAAAAGAACAATTCAAATTTACTCTTGCAATAAAATAATATAAGTTGATCAAAAGGATTAAACATAGCAAACTTTGCCTAATGTTCAGACGTATCATGTTCACAGAAATCACAAGAAAGCAGTTTTGAAAAAAGGAATTTGGGGCTAAAGTTCGCAGTCCTTTCGCTTTTTATTTTTAAATATTTGTTACGTCGTTCAGAAATATCACTTCATACTTGTAGATAATCAAAAATGCAAGGAAAGACCAAGAAACTCACCAAGAAATTTCTATTGATATCTTCCGTCCTACTATGTTGCTCGTTCACAATGATGTGCATAAGTGTATCAACTCCTCATTGGCTCGAAACCAGAATGAACTTTACAACCAGCTTTATGTCTATCAAAAAGTCGTATGAAGGACTATTCCAGCGTTGTGAAGATGTGGAAACGTATGGAATGGTGGAATCGCAATGCAGTAGTTTATACGGACTAGCAGGGGGAGTAAAACCAGGTATACTTTCCATCTATTATCATTTAACTCTGCCGCAGGTGGTACAGCACTGGCATACTAGGTTAACGGTTGTGGGTTTGCATACCTTATTTCAACGAAACTTCATCACAACAAATTTTGATAAACTTTGAATTTGGGGAGCTTTCTTTACTTGTAAAAATTACCAAACCCTCCAACTTGGTCTCCCGTATTACATACATTATCACAACGTTGGCTGAATCTGGCTTGTAAAAGAAACTGTGACAAATCAAGAAAAAGGGAATACGTCGGTAGACGAAACAACTATTTCCGATTATATGAAATGTCTATACAGAACTTCAAACTCTAAAAATTAAATGCTTCATGTTTGAATACAAGCAAAAGGGATAGCAATGGTTCCAAAAAAGAAGGATGATGTTTCTGAATCTAATGTTTAAGATCAAGGCAAGTTCAAGTTAGGTCTTAATATCCCACAACTCTGTTTAGTGGCATGAACGTTTGTCTAGTTGAGTAATCTGTATCCACTATGTAATTAGATAATTTCACCATCGCATACGGTTGTTTTTATCAATGCATTGACTGCTTTATTACTACAAAATATTGTATCACTATATAAACTGAAATTAGGTATGTGGGTGTTCTACCCTGCCTGCTTATTGAGCATGTGGAAAATTGTTCGGTTCAATAGAGACACGCCATTTTCGTACTTCAACAAAACATTGGCTTGTGTTCAAATTACAACAACAATACTTAGGGGTTGGTAAGATTGGTAACGTAATCACTACAGTATGTTAGATCTCTGCTCGGTACATTTCAACATTTCAATTACTGCAAAGTATTTCAATCGATCTATAATTTTCATTAAAGGAGCAACGAACAGAATACTCCAACTCTATGTTAGCAACTTGTAATTGACAGAAAAAAGACCCAGCAGATTCCTCTAGTCTCAATCACTATTTTCATGTTTCAGCCTACTGGGTAGCAGTGGATGTCCTCCTGGTGATCAACACATGTCTAACCTTCATCATGGTGGTGTTGTCCATTGTGCTTGTATTCTGGATAAAGAGCAAGTCTTTGCTTCATGTGTTCCTGTTGGCTTTTATTCAGGCCCTTCCAGGTAGCATATCATTATGGTTAATAGGGAGCTGTTTATTCTTCTGATATTCAATTAACCTCAGCTCTACCAATCCTTTCGTAATCTTTACTGCATCCTTCCTGTTACTGAAACTCTATTTAGTCCTTGCTAAATGCGCTTCGAACCTTAACTGAACCCTTACTGAATCCGTACTGGATCGTTACCAGACCCTAGATGAACCCTTAGTGGGACCTATAACTAGACTATTACTTAACCCTTGCTGAACCCTTATAAACCCGAGAAGAACCCTGATAAACCCTAATTAAACCCTTACTAGACCGTTACTAAAACTTTGTTGAGCCCTTATAAACACTTGCTGAGTCCATACTGAAACCTATTTAGACTAACCCGTGCTGAACCTTTTTGAACTGCAATGAAACCCTTACTAGACCGTTACTAAACTCTTGCTAAACCCTATAGACCTTTGCTGAACCCTAATTAAACCCTTGATGAACCTTTAAAAACTCAGATAGAACACTTACTAGACCGTTGCTAAACCTTTTCTGAACTGCAATAGAGCCCTTGCTAGAACGTTACCAAACCCTTGCTGAATCCTTGCTGAATCCTTGCTGAGCCCTATAAACCCTTGCTGAACCCTTACAAACTCAAACAGAACCCTTACTAGACCATTTCTGAAACCTTGTTGAACACTTAACTAAACCCTTTCTGAGCCATTACTTAATCCCTACAAGAGCTTTATATGACCTATACTAGACCATTACTAGACCGTTACTAAACCCTTGCTGAACCCTTATAAACCCTTGTTGAACCCTTATAAACCCCAATAAAACCCTTACTAAACCGTTACTAAACCTTTGTCGAACCCTTAAAAACCTTTATAAACCCAAATAGAACCATTACTAAGACTCTGACCAAACCCCTACAGAACCCTCAATAAAACCCTTCTTGAACACCTTTGAACTTTCAGAATAATTGAGATGTTTTGTATTCAGGCTTCATCGACAACAGTAAGGTCATATATATTTATCCTTTAGTCTGCTGCAGTTTGATTGCTCTCTCTATGTATACCAGCAAGAAGATGGAAGACCTCGATGCAAAACCCTCGGCAATGTTTCCTGGTAGTTCATTTGGCTATTCGCTTATTCTTGGATGGTTCGGATGCATCTTGGGATTGATGGCTTTCGTGGCTGGAGTCGGTTTCACGTTATTCATTTATCGCATTGAGCAAGAGGAAACTCACGCAAAATTCAGAAGGCTCGAAAATCGACCAGTATAATTGAAAACTTTCTGATTAGTTCTACCACCTTGGAATAATGCAATTCTGCCCTCTTAGCATATTGACTCTAGATAAAGAGACTGGGACGATAACCCATTGTGTTAAATGCGTAACCTATTATGGTTGCTATTTACCAAATCTGGTATGTATTGCGTTCACTGATCTCAAAAAAAGACTGGATCGAGCATCTGTGGTTCTGAAATGAAATCATTCGCGGCCATATCGATTGGTCCAATTCAATACATTGAGATTCCACAAGGGACTGCTTTTCTTTTATCATTGTTAGAATGTTATGAATTCTCAGCACGAGACCCAATAACCGTGCAGCTATTGTTAACAAAGAATCAAGTTAATATGATTTATTTGGCAGCAATATTGGGAGGCCAAACACAGACCAAAGCAATTTGCATCCACTTCTGAATCCCGAAACAACAGAATGCTCGACCCAGTCTTTATTTCGAGATCAGTGATTGTGTTCCTGTCTTGTGCACATCCTTTTCAGGACTGTATTCCTGGCCATGCATTTCCCTGTACTTAAGTACGTACAATAATGGCTGCATTTACGGTTGAATTGGCTACGCATTTCCCTAAGAGGCCAGCAACAGAGTTATCGTTACGGTTTTTTCATATGTAGCTCAATCTCTTGGCATGGCTTAATGTTTTGTGCTGTCTTTGAATCTTCAAAGGATCCTGAGATACTATTTCCCTGATTCCTTTGCCCTTGGTTCGAACAATTTCTGCTAATTCGAGATGGTAACATTCATAGAAATAATCGTCATCCATTATGAACTTCGTGACACTCCAAATTGTTGCACTTTCTTTTCAATTCTCTGTTCCAGGTTGGTTTGTTTTCACTACAGTTTAGAACATGTGACCAATCTCTAGAGTCAATTCTGGAGCAATAACTCTTTGTAATTAGTATTGTATTTTGATGCAACCAAATATGTCAAAGAAAAAGCATGTTAGCATCAAAAGATTCAAGTAGTGAAAACAAACCAACCTGGAACAAGGCAAGTGTTAGCAAAATCATTTATACCAAGTGTATCAGGAAAAGTTAGACACATTTCATAAGCCTTTCATTAGCCCTATTCGTCTGAAACACACTTGAAATATTTTGCCTCGATGCTAATTAAATCAGTCTATATATGTTAAATGTTTGAAAACATTTCAAACGACGGTCTTTTGGCAAACAGTTTTTTGAAATAGCTATTTTGTCATTGGAATCGTTAATAAGAGCTATTGAAACCAGAACAAAGAAAACAGTATTTCAAACTAAGGTTTTTGAGCAAACTCATTCTTTTTGACATCTTGCCATTGATAAAAATCGTTAATAAGAGCTATTGAAACCAGAACAAAGAAAACCGTATTTCAAACAAAGGTTTTTGAGCAAACTCATTCTTTTTGACATCTTGCCATTGATAAAAATCGTTAATAAGAGCTATTGAAACCAGAACAAAGAAAACAGTATTTCAAACCAAGGTTTTTGAGCTAACTCATTCTTTTTGACATCTTGTTATTTATAAAAATCATAAATAAGAGCTATTGAGAACGGAACAAAGAAAGAAGTATTCAACAAAGAAATGAAAGGTCACGTAGCTGGCAGTAGCCTCAACTGTCGGCTTACTTGAATGATTTATTTGTTATCTTCAATGAAGTAAATTAAGGTTTAAGCATAGTCAAAAGAGAGAGATATAGTCTTTAAGATAAGCGAGTCTCGTTTTATGTTTTTGTGCTGATAATCGTACTAATTTTCATTGTTATCTTTTGTTAGTGTGCACTCTTGTCATACTCCACACGATAGCTGGCTGTTGCGATTAGAAAATAATGCCTGTTGGTTTTGTTTCTAGATTATGTACCTCACTTATGACTATGGTTTAAGCCATTTCTTTTGCTCTGAAAATGTTCTATAGCATAAAAGATGAGAAAGTAATTTTCGAAATGACTATTCTCAACTCTAAAAAGTCTTTGCAAAAACTTGGCTTATTAGGAATCGATAGAGACTACCTTTAGAGTATTCAAGGCAATATTTCGATTTGCCTTGGCAATCAAGAGTGCCTACTTTTTCTGGCGCAGATGACATAAAATAAAAAGTAGACAATGCTTCTTTTAGAATTAGAATTAAGAGCAAGCAATAATGATCACTTATAATATAGATTCCTAGTTGCTATTTTTTCTAGAGATATGCAGCTAAAATGAATATAATATATAACCTAGTATTGAAGCGTTGAAATAAAACTTAGCATGATCTTCTATATAGAATTTATTTCTTTAAATTTCTTGAAAATTAACACAAAAATAGTTATAAATAAATCAAATTTTTAAACCTTAAGGCAGCGTGCCCTTTTTCATTAAATTATCAATTTCAGAATAGATACTTCATCGTTGGGAGAGAAGAATAGTAAGGAAGCATTTTGTTACAGGAGTTTGTTCATTTTTTTCAAACGTTCCTGCTCCAGCCTTATGGTTGTTTTGACTGTATTGACATGGTTTAGTACACTGTACCACAGTCGCTGACATTTTCTAAAGTGTAGTTCTGAAAAAGGTTTACTCTATGCACATGTTATGGTTGAGCAACTATACTCAAACGCTACTTCTCCACTGCTTAATCGGTATGCTCTAGTTGAAAATTATCAATAACATTACGATATTTCAATAAAAAAATTGGTGAACACCATTATAGTTTATTCTTGAAACCATTACTTAGTAAATTCAAGCAAACTTTGTGAATAGTTACGACCAGCTCAACAACCAGACTAAAACAAAACACGGAACAAAAGGCTTCCCAACCATTCCGCTCTAACAATTATTGATTCAATTATAGAATTTTGATCATCAGATGAAATAAATTGAGCATTCTTGACTTACGTAGATAACCTTTCCAATTCATCTCCGACAATCTGATGAAAATATGCAACATATCTAAAATGAAACAATTATGTCCATTTCAAGACCTGTTTTGGTGCTTTTAACCCCTCAAGTGTTGCTCCAATGATGCATAAACAGTCCTTACTGCCGTGTTGAACACATTCTAGGCTGTCAATCAAATTTTGACCGATGGCAGAGTCGTGTTTTCGAAGTTAGCAAGAAATCGCACCCATTAGATACCCCAAACAATAGCCCACATATTCCACAATAACCCCGAGCAATAACTCTAAACCCTAAACATAACTCTAATCCCTATTCCTAACCCTAACCCCCAGCCTTGCCCATTAAGCCTAACACTAACACAACCCTAACCCTAAGCATTATCCATTAACCCAATCCTACCCCTAATCCCAGCCCTAACCACTAAGCCTAGCCCCAACCACTAAGCCCCGCCCTAACCGCTAAACCCAGCCCTAACCGCCAAACCTGAACTCTTTCCCCCCGTACCAATACCCCTACCCTAGACTTCACTTATGCTTATTAAAAAAATCGGAACAGCAGATCTACTTCAGGGCGGGTTTTCGTACGCACTGTTTAAAACTATTAAAAGATTCAGCGCCATGAAATCAGTTTCTTTGTGGATGCAGTTTTTGGCACATGTTTGAAAGTAAGCACTCCTTTATTTGATTCTAGCCTTCAGAGGCTAGGTAGTGCATACAGCGTACCAGGAATCACACCACTACGAACAAGACTTTAACCGCTATATCTACAAATGTGGGGTAGATTCTTATTGACCAAAAGGCGGGGTTTGGTGCATTGTAGCACTTGCTGATGGCTTTTTTAAGCTGTTGATCGAGTCGTTGGCCACGGGTTTGAGGTATGTAGATACATTAGCGTCATTAAATTGACTGGAATGAATTGATTTGGATGAATCAAGCTTCTCTATTACACTGTTTTTCTTTTATAAGAATACTTGAAATTTTCCTGACCCTCATTTATTTCATTGTTCATTCTTAAATTTCCATTGTTCTTTGGCAATTTTGAGCCTCAGTATTGTTATAAATGATATCTAAAGGCTTCTGCTTATAATGAAAAGTTTTTTTAAGATATCTATCATGACAGAATTTTCCATGTTTTTAAATGTTTTGATTAAGGAAGATGGGACGCCAGGGAATTTAAACCGTGAATGTTGAATTCTTGACTAGAAAGGCTACGAAGATTCTTTAATTGTATTTGGACAAAGAAACAACTAACAAAACAGTAGCCTAAACAGCAAAACGAAAGGTAGTAGAATGATCGTGACCTGATTACGGGATAAGCTTTATGCACTAATAGATAGGCATGAATACTTTTCGAATTCTACAGTAGAGAGTAAGTTGTAGGATCTCCAGGATAATTCACTTTATTTTGCATGTGCAGATCCTAGTTTAAGCCTAAACATCGCCCATTTGATGACTTTGATTTAAAGGCTAAACGGGAACAGGACAAATCTTGTCGGGCTTCGTCCGAAAACACAAGCTCTGAGCTCACCGATCTGATAAAATGATTTTTGAAAAGATACTGGGGAGAATATATTTCATTCGTTAGTTATCTCGAAAGCGATTGCGTTGTCAACGCCGCATCACAGTGCTCGATGTACGAACGTACAGAGCGATGTAGAAGAGAAACAAGAAAGGAGACTTACTCTCTGTTACTTAAAGTTTCATGCTGACGCAATCATCGACAGGCTACAGAGAGCCAGTCTCCTTTCTTGTTTCTCTTCTTCATTGGTTAGTTATTAATATGGAGGTCACTCTGATGTAGTCGTTTATTCTCTTTGATTGGAAGCTGGCTTACCTTTTGCCATAACTTGTAAGCTCCTTGATTTCAACTTTTTCCAGGTGCCATTTGGCCGACGGGACGTTATGACTTACTTTGATTCTCTGCAGCTTGCCAAGGTTTTTCGCTGTCCCAATGATAAACGACTGGGTAGATCCAGATTTAAATGCTCGACTACAAAAATAATATTAGAAATATTGCAATTTAACGTATAATCTGAATATCTATAAGATGAACCAGTATATGTACAACAATTCAAAACTTTATCACGAAATCTGTAGAGCCACTAACCATGATCATCATCATCATCATAATCATCAATTTGATTTTATTTGGCTGAGTTATATTTCTTCATTTATAAAATTGTTTGCAATTTTAATGGCAGATAAATTTCAGCTGCAAAAACGATTAAAGTTACCTTGGCAAAGTGATTGATTTACTCTTCAACTTTTTCCCTACTAGTTGCACGGCAATGCGATTGTTAGAAAGATAATGTCCCACTCTGCGTCCTGTTTTGAATGACAGCTTGTATTGATGTACTAGGAAATATCAAATAGCGTTTCTTACCTAATTGGAAAGGGGTGTAGAAGATAAGTGCACTAGAGTACCAATCAAGAAGGGTCATTTTTATTCTCACAAATTATCAAATTCTCACAAATCACAAACTCGAAGAAGAAGAAGAAGAAGAAGAAGAAGAAGAAGAAGAAGAAGAAGAAGAAGAAGAAGAAGAAGAAGAAGAAGAAGAAGAAGAAGAAGAAGAAGAAGAAGAAGAAAACATACCACAATATGGGAACATCTGTCCTGTAATCGAGTAATAGCTGCCCCCAGAATCTTTGGAATGATAGTAATCATCAGCGTAATAACCCATCTCCACACAGTCGCCATCTGGACACTCGGTGCATCGTCCAAGTGCAAAACTTTTGTAGTTGGAGCATTTGAAAGAGTCGAAGTGACATCTTGAGTTGATCGATTCAATGAAATACATTACAGCTCTTGCATGGTTACAGGAATAAGACTTCGGGTAGTAAGATTTCGCATTTTTCGCTATAAGAGTGTAAAAGATCAGCGGTAAGCGTCTAGCATATATTACAAATATCACTTGGGAAAAGGGACAGAAAAATCAATATAAATCAGCAAGGATGGGGCTTTTGCTTTGAACCAGAGTCTACTTGTTCGTTCAGTTTCGGTTTCTTTCTCTTTCTGACGTACTTCTCTGATGAGTGTCAGATAAAAAGCTTGAGTAGTTAGCATGTTTTTCTAAGTTTCCAATTTTCCTCGCCATTCGTTAGTTCTTTACTGATAAAGACTTTACTGTCTACTACTATAAGACTGCAATACAAAATAATACTAATCATTTTCATGGAAATTCAAAATAACATGAAAATTCTTACTGGTTTTGCACCCCGGTTGAGTTTTTCCCCCATTCGGGTAGAAATCCATGTGGCCAGCCTTCTGTTGGACAGCCCACCTCCCCATGATACCGCCCGGAAGTTTCACTGTAAGTGAGAAGGTGTGGATGACGTCGACGAATTCGGCATCTGTACTATCCAGACGCACCTTTGGATCAAAGTATTCGAAACATGCAGCAGCTGGATCTAGGCCTACAGGAAAAATTTATTATTTTACATTCTCAATTTAACAGTCTTCTGTTGATGAAATTTTAGATAAAATGAAACGATGATTTATTGCAAGATTCCGTTTCGACTGGGCCAGTACATTTTGGATCCGTTACAAAAGTTTTCAAAGTGATCTCAATTATTTGCCCCCTTTACATAAGAATCCATTCATCCTGAATTCGAATGCTCTAGTTCAATAATTATTTGTTACTTGTTGCAAAATTATTATCATAATGTTATTCAAGTCTCGGTATTAATGTAATGGCTGTAGGATAGTCATGGACCATTGCTCCTCGTCTATTAATGTATTTATGTGTGTACTTTATTTAATTTTGTAAGTTTCTATACATTATGAAATAGTATACCTAAAAGTATTCGGTTTGGTCCTAAAACATATCTGTAATTTATAAATCATTACATGTATCCAAATATTCCCCATATGGTGTTCTCCCAACAGCAGCCAAACAGTGAAAAATAATGACTTTTGCGCAAGTAATTTCAAAAAATTCAAGAAACCTCTTACATGAACTTTAAGAGCCCCTCAGTCTAGTTTCGTGAGGTCATCCTTTAGAAAAGAGCCGGAATAGTTTGGCTCAAAAGGTATGAAGCTTTATGTGGGTTTTCACTGTAGTGTTAGAGCAATTGAGTCAGTCGTAATAAAAATGTGCATTAAGGCTCATAATCAATAGAAGGAATAAACTGGAAGCCATTTGTTGTACGTTATTGTTAATCTTTTCAACCGTGACAGTGCACAAGCCTTTTGTCTTATCATTGTTTTGACTAAATCTCCATGGTTAAAGAACTGAATCTGAATTCTACTCTTTTGCTTCTTGTCCAATACTTACTAGTTCAAAATAAATTCCATTAGAACATTTCAATGGATAACTCGATGAACAACTTTTCTGTTAATTCATAGAGCCAGGGACGTTGTGTGACATCAGTTTTAATGGATAGGGCAAACATGGGAAATTTTCAACAAAATTAGAAATAATGCATTTATGAATCGAATTTTTCGACAAAATCAATAATTTTCCAACAGGCTGGACGATTTCATCTTTCTAGGGGGGGGGGGGGGGGGGGGTGGGGTCGGTCACACCCATATCCCCATGACCGCTACGTCTCTGCTTATAGCGATATCTTGATGAATTCTAACAAACTTTTTGCTCAATCAACATGTTTGAGCAAAAAGTCCAAACTAAACGTCCAATCTAAATCAAAGAAATTAATTAGAAATTAATTCATCATTAAACGTCCAAACTAGAACAAAGAAATCAAACAAAGCTTCCAGACCATTCTCTCTTATGACTATGATGAGGTTTATCAGTCATCCTATTTTTATGTAGAACACCCACCTGTTATTCTTCGCACTGTGTGTCCGATTTGCCGTAAATTCCTACCAGCATAACCAGCGACTTGTGCTCCAAGACTAAAGCCAATCAAATGGACTGATGAAAACCTCAATCCAATTACGTTGTGGAGCACTTCCAGGAGATTAGAAACTTGCTTGCCTACCAGTCGACAGTTACCGGCTGCTTGGGTATATAGTTGCTTGGCACCTTTGCTCCAGTCAGTGAGAATCACATTCAAATCTTCCCTTTTGAGAAGCGCATTGATCATTGACTGGATCCATAACTTTTTCCTGCTTTCTGGATAATAAAGAAACGTTGCCCATTACGTAAAAATTAAAACATTTTCGAAACGGTTACAATAAACTATATAATGGCCTATTTCTATGACGAATTTCAACTCTCTTTATAGTATCAACTCTTTTTATAGTATAAATTAGTATTTACCCCAAAAAGGCGTGGCCAAAAATGGTAATAGTAAATACCTTTTCCAGTGCTTCGCAGATATTCCTCGGGGTAATTAAGAGGCATAACGAAATTGGCCAGATGTGTTTTCAATCGTCATTGCTACCTATCCTATACCTCAAAACAGGTCTGCCCTTTTTCTTATTTTCATGCTGTAGATTGAGGTCCCTGATACATTCTTATTATACGTTCATTTTTAAATCACTTGCCACGCGTGATTGAACGACAATGCATGATTGAAAACGGACAAAAGTGCATACAAAACCGAACTCTGAAACCGGAATCCGGAAAGGTCAGCCAGGCTCCCATCAAAACGTACCTGCCCAACCATGTGCTATTACAAAAAAAAGAAGAAGAAAAATAAAGAAGGAAGAAGAATAAAGAAAGAAGGAAAAAGTAAGAGGAGAGAACAATAAAGAGAGAAGAAGAAGAAAGAAGAAAAACGAAATAAGAACAAAAAGAGATGAAGAAGAAAGAAGATAAAGAAAAAATAAAAACGAGAAAAAGAAAGAAGAAAATAAAGAAGAAAAAGAGGGAAAAAAAGGATAAAGAAAGAAGAAGAAGAAGAAAAATAAAGAAGAATAAAAGAAAGAAGAATGAAAAGAAAGAGGAAAAAAAGGAGAAGAAAGAGAAAGAAAACAGAATCAGGGAAAAATCAGCCGGGTGCCCAACTAAACGTACCTGTCCAGCCATGCACTATTACAGCTGTTTCCTTCGATGCAATGAACTTGGATTTCTGTATCGATTCTACTTTGAAAGGCGATACAACTTGCGGCTTCGTCTTTGATGCTCTTGTGTGCAGGTAAAACTTTGTACCCACCAGCGATGGGGGCTGGGGTAGCTTTCGAAGAAAATGATGAAAGGGAGGAGCATTGCTGAAACATCCATAGGGTCTATAGCAAACTTTCTCTAATTTCGCTGAAAAGAGAAAACGTTTTGATCAATGAATGTCTATTTAAAGTCAGATATAGAGGGAAAGAAGTGCAAAACTAAACCAAATAGATGGAAACTGGCCGTAGGATATAGGGTCTACTGGGGTAAAATTAGTAACACCAGGTAAAATTAGTAGTTTTATAATCTTGTATGAATATCTTAATGTTGATCATTTCGCTTTTTTATGCTAGTACTTTTAGAGGATCAAAAATAACCAGAACTAAAACTCAATAAAAAAATGAGATATTGTCAACTTAGGCCATACAATAGATGTCAATTATTGCTGTAACACTAAATTTTCAAGTTGACAAAACGAGTTGGTAATTTGGCAAGTTGGTGAGACTCATACTCCATATATAGAGAGATGGCGGCGCAAATCTGAAATGAAAATACTCCTCAACGTTATCTCGGGATCTTAGTAATGTTCTCCTTAAAAAAAAAATGTGTTGATGTATACAGCACAGCATTAAACGGTCAAGAAGTATATGTGACGTCACAGTTCCAAATGGCTCCGATGGGTGGGGTGATGAATTTTGGCATCCAGGTTGCAAATGTCAAAATTCATTGACTCGCACTTTTAGACCAGGTCATAAATTTATAAGCTCTACTGCAGATCAGACAAACTAAAATAAAAGACAGCTCATGTATCTGTATGATATGAGGCAAAGTGCTGATTCAGAGCGATGCAAAAGCATGGAGACAAAGGGGAATCTTGATTTGAATTGATTTTGTGTGGTTACTAAAACATTAAACGAGTAGAAACAAGTAGAAACGGGAAGCAAACGAGTAGGAAACGGGCATTGGTTGCTGGAAAAAATTACTCTACCCCCCTCTCTAATGAGTTGATTTAATGGATTGCCAACCTTATCGTTTATTGCTCGTTTCTACTTTTTGCTTTTCGCTTCATGTTTTACTAAATACAATCGATATTGTGAACATTTAATCATGGCTGTAAAAGGCTACTAGTAAAATGATACATTGACGAGCACTGTACGAGAGTGGGGCAGTTGAATACATAGCAAATAACTTAGTTATGATTGTAAAAGTGACGAGTGTGTATTTTCCTTAATCTGAAATTAGGTTAAGGGAAAACATATAGAGACGAAGAATGAATCGTTGCAAGTCTACAAAAAGGCGTAACAATTTGGAAGCAACGCACGGTTTCTTTTCAATATAGAGAGAAAAGTATGAAATGCTATATATAAACAATTCTGCATTACAAAATTGGATTATAGGTCGAAGTGGTTTAGGGCCTAAGTGGTTAATAAACAACGCGAAAAAGCCGTCATTTTCTGCCTAGCTGAGCGGAGCTTGCCCTGGTTGGGATATTTTCCTGATCTTTACCTATTCAACATATTGTTGCATCGTTCTTCAACTAATCAACACATCAACTTCAACTCGTTAACCTGTGCAAGCCGTCAGCCTGTATTTGCACACTCCATTTATCATTTCACATGTTCCTACCTTGAGTTAGTGTCACCAGCGCACAACAAATCAGCAGCAGTATTGTACAAGACATTACTATTCGGTAGCAAGAAAAGTTCAAACTGAGCAGTTATCATTGCAATGCCTGATTTGTGTAAAATACCTCTACCCTTTAGGGACTAGCGGGTAATTTCCTTCTTGCAAAATTTGTAAAGAACATTTCTGCTTTATTGTGTCAAGCCTATTTTCATTCAAAGTAAAGTAGAAGGTGAAACCTAGTTGACAGATGTAAGACAATGCCTGAGCCTATAGAGACCCACTTTAACAGCAACCTCTTCAAATATTTTTACATATTTTAGCTCCATTATTATCAAGAAAGAAAGCACTGTTAGGTTTGATTTTTTTTTTAATCAATGCTATGTAGGTATAAATTTAGGCCCCATCTATCGATATTAGTGGACGAGGGTAAACAAACTTTTTAGGTGCATATGCAAGAGGTCTGGGTATCCTAGATTTTAGACCTCACTCTGCAAACAATCTGATTGACCTACTTATTTCAATGTAATTTTCTTACTGAATTGAGTTGTTTCTATTTTTGTAAATACCACTGTTTTAACTTTGTCAATCAACTATAATGATACAAAGTAACCAATTTGCATTTGCGAATATAATGGTACAAAGTAACCAATGATGAAGCATTCGTTTGATTGGAAGTGTTCGACTCGATCCTATTTACTTCAAAGAATATTTTCATCATAAGCAATGCAAGAGAGTCAAAACCTTTATTGAGCATGGTGACAGGTATGGTACCATAGTATCAAGGGAGAGTACCATGTACCATGACACTCAGTACCAAGTAAA
The DNA here is from genome assembly GCA_963924455.1 of Pelagia noctiluca. Taxonomy (NCBI): domain Eukaryota; kingdom Metazoa; phylum Cnidaria; class Scyphozoa; order Semaeostomeae; family Pelagiidae; genus Pelagia; species Pelagia noctiluca. Next base: position 12,101,956 of record OZ004327.1, on the reverse strand, counting down.
TTCTAAGATTAATCCTGGATTAAAAAGAGTTTTATGACCTTACTACCTTTATGGACACTCGGATGATGATAATGATGATGATGATGATGATGATGATGATGATGATTACGATGATAACGATAATGATGATGATAATGATAATGATGATGATGATGATTACGATGATAACGATAATGATGATGATAATGATGATGATGACTGTGATGATGATGATGATGGTGATGATGAAGATGAAGATGAAGATGATGATGATGATGATGATGATGATGATGATAATGATCATGATCACGACAATTATGATGATGATGAGAACTGTATTGGTCAGTACTTGTAACAAGAAGGGTAGGTACTAATTATAGGTACCGAAACAAAACGTAAGAATATCGATATAAAATTCCAATCTAAGTCTATTTTCTCTGAAATGATAATGAAATTGAAAAAGTTTCTTTTCTAAGAGGCATGTGAGACATTTTAAAACTGAAAAGGGAAAAAATTAAAACTTTGTAAAATACAAAATGTTAAGTACTTTATAGCATGAAGTGAATTTTTTATTGATTAAGGTTTAATTGAAATTGACCTAAAATTTGTGTATTCTTTGCCTTGGAAAATCAACTCAGGTGTCTAAAGTTTTGTTTAGCTCTCAGCTTTACACTGATAAAGCTAAAGGGGTAAGGAACATGTAAGAAAGGGATCGGAACCCAGTACCCGAAACCCTCTTGTTGGCATCCTCTTGGTTTAGTACTTATCTTATCACAAAACACACTTCAAGTGCACCTTCACCTTTTTTTGGTAATACACCATTCTATAGATTTAAATGCGCTGAGTTCGGAAATGCAAAAATGTTTACAATCAGAGGTGTAATTGTTGAGCTGGGGCAGTTTTGTACCCCATCGTGGTGATGAACGAGCAGTCTGGGAACGAGTGAGTCTCTGATGTCATAGTAATAAATTGCATGCCGACATCAATCAACTAAGCTTTGTTGTCTGTTAGGCCCACCTTTTTCGTCATGTCCTCCTCTCAAGAAAACAATTTTTTCGGATTCTAGCCACTTAGAATCAGATTCCAGCTATGCTGTTGAATTGGAGGAAGAAGAGGGAAAGTTTTCTCGTGAAAATAATGCAGCCAAGAGCACCAATGACAGCAGTAGTGTTGATGAAAAATGATGATGGCTTGCATCAGTTAGGCCTGATAGTGGACGAGCAGTTTTCGATAAATTACACAAAGAAAGTGGAGGAGGGGCTAGAAGAAGATAATTGATTTAGCAGGTGATTTTAAAAAATAAATCCTTAAAATCAAATCAGCGCTAAGAAAATCTAACAGAACAGAGTATTCATGTAATGCTTGTAATTCATAATTTTATATGATTGTGTTGGCATGAGATTCAACAGGCACTCGGCTTAATAGCTCCAAAGTTTTTTCCAAGTGTCTGAAGGTTGTTCTTAATACTTTTTTTAGATTATGTAACCCTGTAATTAAAAGCTTGAATAATTATATGAATTTCAATTTGAAAAGGATAATTTAAACAGGAAACTTGTTTGTTTAGAAATTATTCAAAAAGTTTTGTATTGATACTTACAGGTGTTCCAATTCTTTCACCAAGGCCTTAACTTTTTGTATTTGGATTTTTAGGCCAATTTTTTTTTGGATCCATGCTGGAAAATAAATCGTTGAAATTCGTTCCTAAATTTCTTAATACATTTGAACCAAGAAAAAATAAGAAATTTAAGGGGAGTAAAAATTACAATTCTAAAATGTTGAGAGGTGATCAGGCTGAAGCTCGGAAGCATGAACCACCTTGAGATTTGGGACATGAAGCAAGGCAATCATTCACCTTAAATTGTCCGGCCTGATGTATAAGCCACCCACCATTCAAAAATATTTCCAGGGGGCTTCGGCTCTACCTTTTTCTGTACATTTAGTTGTATTCTAGTACAAAGTTTGATTGTTGCATCTCATTTCAGAGCGAAGTTATAAAGTCATAATCTTAGGGACCTGGAAACTAGTATCCCGTTCTAAAATACCAAGTTTCATTGCTGTATGTGCATAAATGCTGTATGCGCATAATTACCAAGTTTTTTCATAACAATAGATAAAAAATTAAATTAAACAATAAAAAAATCTACATTACAACGACAATACTCTGGGAAGCAAAGATTGTGACTATCCTGGGGCAATTACATATATAAATTACTCATACAAACGTTAAATTACAAGAAAACGATACCTGACAAATAAAAATAGCCTAAAGAAAAAGAGAAAAAAAGACTTTGCGATGGGAGGTATAGCAGTTGCTTCAAAAACTTAATTGAACCGACCTGTTTCATGTATTCTGAGTAAAGTCTTAAGTTAATCTGAGTGAATTATTATTAACATCAATGTATGGTATCATCCTTAACACCATACAATAAAATTTGGATGAGCGCATTAATTGGAAGGCTGTTTATTTGAAAATATGTTCGCAATAGTTCCGAAACTCCAGCGAGAAGTTCTCGTCGTTGAATGTTCAATGAAGGGCAGAGCAACAAGAATACTAAGTTTCATTGCTGTATCTCATTGCTAAGAAGAGTTATAGAATCATTACTTCAGGGACCTGGGAATAAGTACCCCATTCTAAAAATAGCGATAGGGGGCACAACTTGATGAGAGCTTCCAGTTCATCTTTTTCTGCGCATCCCGTTGCGCATAAATACCAAGTGTCATTGCTGTATCTTATTGCTAAGCTAAGTTATACTTTAGAATCATTACTTCAGGGACCTGGAAACTAGTACCCCATTCTAAAATTAGCAATAGGGGGCACAACTTTAAGGGGGCTTTCAGTTTATCTATATCTACGTGTTGCGTTGCGCATAGATACCAAGTTTCATTGCTGTGTCAATAAGCTGAGCAAAGTTATTGCACTGAGAACTTTAGAGATATGGAACAATAAAGCATTGCACCCCATTCTAAAAATAGAATTGGGGGCACATTTGAAAATGAAAAGTACCCTGTCATCTTGAGCGTATCGAATTGTGCATGAAAAAAATTTTCATCCATATATCTCTATTTTTACTATTTTTTAACTATTTTTTTGTTATAAGGCTTCAGCATGGGGAAATATTTTAGGTTCCTACTAAAACCTCACGCTCCACCCTTGGCCAACGCCTACATGTAACATCGTTTTTCACGAAAAATCCCGAAATTCACGACTTTGAGTGATCATGACTCAGAAACTGCAACTCTGATCATAAAAATATTTGCCTTAAAATCAGTGCATTGAGCTACTGTATATCAAATAACGTGAATTCAAAAAAAGTGAGAGGCACTGTAATGCAGGGCTGTTGCTTATACACTTGTTGCTTACCACAAATCCTGGAAAACCCCCTCCTCCGAGTAAGCACCCCTCGAATGAAAATAAGGCAGCAAGGTTGCAAAATGATATTTTACTTCGAAAAAGCCCGAGCAGGACATAGCTATAAAATATGATCACCTTCACCTAAAAACAAAATAGGAAATAAAACGTTTATCTTTTTATTTCATCATCAAGAAATTGCGCGATGCGACGAAGGTTGCTATTAGTCATATGTAAGCTCGTAGGGTGCAATCAATTAAGCACTTAAAGCACTTAAGCAACTATGCTGAAAGTGATTCACCTTGTTTGATCATACTTTGTTTCATTGTCGTGGGTTTCATGGCTTTCATTACACATTTCGTTTGAGAAATAGCCTTTTTTCATATTCTAGCATAGTTTATAAAGATAATTTTATCATTTTTCGGTCAGCCTTTGAAGGAGATAACAAACTTCTGAATAATCCCCCCTCGATTAAGCCCCCCTCGAGAAACCCCCCATCTAGAAATACATTTTTGCAAATAAGCTCTCAGAGGGGCCTATTTAAGGATTTAACGGTATTGGAAAATATTGTAATATTTCCCATTACGTCAATAGGCTCAACATTACGTCTAGAGAAGTAATAAAAAAGAAACTTTCTCTTTAAACAAACCTCCAATCTTCGATGGCAAGGCAACGTTTAGTCAACTTTTGGTGACTTAGACCCTGGTTACATATGACATTTCACAAAAGAATAGAGATTCCACCCCACTAAACCGAGGTGAAGCTTCATCTCTTTTCTCTAGTCAAAAGCTTTTAATTGACGTGTGTCCCCCCTAGGCACAGATTTCTTTAGCCCTGGGTCATGGGTGTGGGCTCCTGTATAAGTGACGGACCCGCCCTCAGAGCCCCTGACTATATAAAAATGGAATCTAATTTGGGTACTAGTGCAAACGAATCTCGAGTCTTGAACTGTAAACGTTGTATGCCTTTCTAACTTCACAAGCAGAGGCAGTTTTAAAGTGTTTCATTTAGATGTGCCATGGTCTCAGGCTGTTTTGTCATTCTTAGCCCAAAGCTATGTAATTTGATCATATTTCAGAGAGGTTTCATGGCCTTTGCAATAAAATGTCCAGCATAGTGAAAGGTTCACACTACCAGTACAGGACCTTAAGGCCGGTGCAAATGAGGAAACATTGTTGACCAATGTTCCTCATAATATTGCGTTGGCCTGAAAACGATTTGATAACAAAACCTTTGCTTTGCTGACGAGCAAACTAGGAAACATTTCACGCCAGATGGCAAACTGAGCATGCGTGTTACAAATTGAGCATGCGCATACATCTTTAGGGACCTCTGAAACTAAAATCAAAATAACTCTCATAAGCTAGTAACTGAGCAAAAAATCTATACCTGAAAGTAAAGGCAAACCTGTCATTAAAATGTTAGTCAAATCATAAAGCGTGTGGTAGAGGTCAAACTGCACAATTGAGGACTTGAGTGGTTCAAGACAAGCCATTACCTGGTTTACTTTTCGACCCTAGTGACGTCAAGCGTTATTGTTCTTGTTTTAACGCAAACGCGTTTCCTCTTAGCTTCTCTTGATCCAGCTCGCACACCTTTTCAAATAACCAGTTATTTTTTAATTGAAAATACCTGGATGCTCGTACACACTTTTTTATGATGCAGTAAGACCCCACAAATAAGAACCTACTTTTTGAAAAACTGGTTGAGTAGGTTTTTGAAAATTATGTAGCTATTGGTGCTTGAAGCTTTTCCAGAGTGTGCTAGCCTCTAATCAACATTCTCAGCCTGGGAAACCTCTGTGCATTACTGTGGAGGATGTTCAGTACTATGGGGGGGGGGGTGAAATCAGTAATGTAGGAAGGCTAGTACTGATTGGGAATATCTTCAGAACTATGAAGGATGTCCAGTACTTTGCAGGATGTTCAGCATCCGGGGTAGGGAATATCTTTAGTACATTAGAGGATGTTTAGCACTGTGTTGGCATATCTTCAGTACATCGGACAGTGTTCAGTACTGTTGGGGAATATCATCAGTACATCGGACAGTGTTCAGTACTGTTGGGGAATATCATCAGTACATCGGACAGTGTTCAGTACTGTTGGGGAATATCATCAGTACTATGGAGGTGATACCTTAAGTGCTTACAGTTTCCTTCCAGAGTACTAATATCATCCACAGTACTAATGGTATCCCATACTTAATTTTCAAGGAAAACTTTTGACTGCAATTTCTGATACATTTTGCAAGCATGGGTGCCGATAAACTTTGGTAATCTGTGTTGACTGCACCTTCCATGTTGTTGTCTTATAATCAAGCACTGTAAGGTAAGTTTTGCTTAAAGGATACGAACAAGTAACAAACCAGAAGAAGAAAATGTAAATGAAAATGCAATAACATTACATATCTTATCAAAAACCAAAATATCTAACACAGTTTCCAACTCTAAAAATGAAAGGCGAATGCTTAGAGAAATCACTAATCGGTTATTACTGCACACTAAAATTAGGTATGCAATATCCTTTATAATAGTACTGAACATCCTCCGTAGTACTGATTGTATCTTCTCACAGTGCTAATACTAATGTTAACCCTCAAAAGTACTGAACATCTTCCGAAGTACTGATGATATCCTTTCATGTATTATTATCCTTAGAAGAAGATATACTTTATAACTATAGGAAGGCAATATTGTTTACACGGTCTTTATAAAAAAGAGAGCATACTAAAAGTAGATCTGTAAAATAAGATGTTAAGTGGAAGTTTTAAGTGGTAGCCAGGGGCCATGGCCTAAGGCCTCGGGCATGATTCAGGTGAAAAGGGCCCTGCAACAGAAAGAAAAAAAGGAAAATATTGTATAGAAAACGTCAAATTCGTTCAAACAAAGGCCCTGTGCCCTGCAGTCTCTAAAATGGCCAGAGATGCAAATATATCTTTTATTCTTTCTGCATCAAAAAGCATAAAAGGAAATAATACAGCTTACTTTCTCACTTCGAAGTAAAGAAGAAAACAGCAGCATCAAACATGAAGGTTAGTTTATTTCATCTCTTTATTGTAATCATTTTTAAATTTCTACTTGTCTTGACCACAGTCAACTTCTTTTACCCTATATTCGTGAGAGGCACAGCAGAAGAACACTATTTCAAGATACGCCAGAGCAAAGATGTGTGGGTGAAGCTACTCTCTGCAATACAGAGGTTCTTTTGCACTTTCAACGAAATAACTGGGCAGGAGGGTTGATGAGATTCTACACTCTTTTATTTATAAGAACCAGTAGATTTGATTTGAAGCTGGCTGTTCTTAAATATTCCTCTATTTTCAGCCAGAAATGTTCTTAAATTGTTTTTACTTTACCAATGATTTGGAAGCCTGTTTTCGCTATCAGTTGTATTAATTGGTTCAAGTGTGGACTCTCTTGACCACCTGATTTGTCTGTGTGCTGTCAATCTGATTGTTTTGTAATTATATGTCAGTCTCGTGGTTATTTCGTATAATTCTTATATTGACCTTGAAATGGTCAGCCTCGGATTGTTCTTAAATTGTTCTTAAGATTTGGCAAAATCTGGGGCTCGTGTTCTTATAAAATTGTTCTTATAAAAAAAAGAGAGTGTGTTTCGAGAAAAATGGCTGAGTGGCTAGTTAAAGTCTACGCAATCGTAATTTTGCAAAAGCCAGTCCCCCTAAACTTTTTCGTAAAACTATTTCGTTTACACACTTCTATATAAGAACAAGAACTTCAAATTCTGGCAAACCTTAGCTACAAGCTAAGAACCAGCTGAAGTTGAGTGATATATATCAATATCTTATCATTATGAATACATATATCTTGTGTTATATCGATAAATATGAAAATTCAAAGGAATAGCCATAAGACTAACAAATGTAAAACATACAGATTAGCAGGACACTGGAAGACAGGCCAATAAAGTTTTGTTTTGCAACTATTAACACCACCGATAGAAAAATCACGCCCCTAAAGCATGATAAAAGTAAACCAAATCCGTGTTGTGTTGTTGGAGTATTGCATTGAAACATTTGACCCTGTAGATATATATCTTATTCCATATCTTTGTATTTTTGACTTTCCTAATCAGCTTTTTTGAAGAGACTTGTCTATTTTCTATACATTTTTGCCCTGGGCATATTGTCTCGAACTTGAATTAGTTTTTTGCTCTAGCTATGTAGAGAAACTTGAAATTGTAGGTGACTTATATCTTTATAACGAATTCAGCTATTTTCTATAACTATTGACAATGTTTTCACTGTGTTTTCTTTCTTTTCATAATTCAAGAGCTTTTTTGAAGAGAACGTTCTGTCTTCGATTCATTGTGGCCTGGGGCATGGTGTCTCGAGATTGTATAACTTTTGCTCTTGCTATGTAGAATATACTTTATTTATAGGAGACCTATATCTTAATAACAAACTCAGCTACTTTCAATATATATTGAAAATTATTTGAAGAAACTTGGAAATGTACTTGATACAAATCTAGGCCCTAAATATTTTGTCTCCAAATTGACTCAAGTCTTGTTTTATTTACGTCAGAAACTACGTTAAGGACCTATGAAGTTACAGCAAACTGAAAACCCCACCTCAGGGTCACCCTGTTAAGAAAATATAGCCACCTCGTTATTAAGGCCAAATTTTGCAGTTTGAAACACACAAGGTCTAATGAAATAGACCACACGTTATTCCGGTTAATTTTGTTGGACTTCTTGGTGACCGTTAATGGGGTTCTACGGTACTTTCCTGACAAATAATACTTCTTATTTTTTACATCTTTTTATAAGAAACCTAGTGCACTTTTTTATAGGAATATTCTTATAAGAATACGAGCCTCAAAATCTGCCAAATGTTAAGAGCAAGCTTAGAACAGGCTGAAGCTGGCTATTTTGGCTCAATATTGAATTATTAGATATAACCATAAGACTGAGAATTGAGAAATAAATATAGAACAAGCAAATTGGCAGCCTACTGGTTTGTCCAGCCAATAGCAAAGTAGACTTTAAAGCCTTTACAAAAGTAAGAACATTTTAAGAACATTTCAGGCTGAAAATAGAGAAATATCTAAGAACAGCCAGCTTCAAATCAAATTTACTGGTTCTTATAGGAAAAAAAGAGTGTACTTGAGCCCTAGATATTTACAAAAGTTTCAGAGCAGCACCAATATTGGTAAGACAATTAGTTACGAAACAGCACAAAGTTGAGATTAAAGATTTTGAATTCTACAAGTATACAGTAAATTTGAATTTTACTTCGGATTTAAAATTTTCTTTTTCCTTTTTAGACTTTGGCTTTTCTTGCGATCTTCACACTTGGAGTTTGTTTCCAAACTGCAGAATCAAAAGTTCTGAGTAAGTGCTCTAATAACTCTTCTCATAAAAAGTTTTTATAAAAAATGAGTTTATGGCTGAGGGGGTGCTTCTTTGATGGTTGAGTTTTCTCCAGATTCTATTTACCTTGTCTGGAAAATTTTCGAGCCACTTTTCTTGGTCATGCTAGATTTGCAGCAATTTATTTGGTTATTTTTCTAGCAGTGTGCATTTTGGGTAATTCTATTTTCTAAGATTTGAATTTTGAAGGATTTGGGTAATTTATTTTTGTGATTTGAGTTTAGGTACATTCTATTTTGCTGGGTAGTTGAAAATTATTCTTGAATGAGAAACCCTGTTAAAGAGATGTTTGAGTGCCCCCTTGGCCTGAAGTTGCATGACTTTCAACTCTGAGATGCATCTTGTCTTTCATATTTTACAGGTTGTGTGGTTGATGGTGTGAGGCACAAGATGGGAGAAAGATTTGTCAACAAAGATTGTTCAGGATTATGCAAGTGCATCAAGGAAGGCTCTTCTGGTTATTTTTGTGTACCTCTCTGCGGGCAGTATTATGTGAGATGTGGTCCTGGACAAAAGAAAGTTAACTACAAAAAGCCTTATCCTGGGTCGAAGTGCTCTTGTACATATAAAAAATGCGTTCCTGAAGGTAATTTGTTTTTTTTTTTACTTCTTGCAGTTAAGAGTGAATTCCCATGGCTGAATGACCACGACTGACCGTTAACCGTATGTAATCATAATCTATACATCTATCCTCTTCTTATTATTAACAGTTATATTTCTATATCACTACTTGCAGTTATATTCTACTTCTTTTTGCCAATATATCATTTTTATTAGCATTTTTTATCATTATTATTATTGTTATTATGATTTCTATCATAATCACTGCCACTGTTTTACACTCTGTGTAGCTGCAGGGCCGGATCCAGCACCAACAGAAAGGGTGAGGGCTTAACACACATATCAAAGGATAATGTATGTGAAAAAGGGTATTATCAAGGTAATTGTATTGTTTATCTACCAAAATAGGGTGAGCGTGCACCCCTTATGCCCCCCTTGGATCCGGCCCTGAGCTGCACCATAATAGCATATTAACAAACCATTTAACACCGTAAACACTTTCAAAATATGATTTATAGCTCCGTATTTGTTAGCTTGTAGATTTAGTTCTGAAGATTCCTAGTACGCCAGGGTGAATATTGACAATATTTTTATATATGATATTTAATCCATCTGCGTTTTGAATTCTATCATAGTTCTTTAGTGTTCAAGGTGTGTTTTAAGGATGGAAATTAGTATATTTTTTGTGCTAACCCGCCAGACAAGCTCTATTAATATGACAATTATGATTTTGATTTGATAATCTAAACTTGTGTGCAATTCTAAGAAAATCTTTAGAACTTTCACCAGCACTTAAAATTCAAATAATGTAAGAAACTCCCAGTAATAAGACAATTTTTCAATTTATGAAAAATGCCTGCATCATATGTCGTCTTCTACAAGTATCATTTGAGCATTTAGGGTCTAAAGAAATATCTTCTTTATCTCTGGTAAACAGTACTAAAAAAGAAAACTACTTTTTCACCTCAAAGAAGTTATCAGTGTCTGTAATATACCAACTCACCAACTCCCAAACTTCTTTGTTAACATTTGTTGTTTAGGGAGGTGATTGTGTAGATTTTTCTAATTCATTTAAAACTATCATCTGCCTAAACAATGGGAGCTGGTAAGTTTTGGAGTTTGTGAGTTTTGACATCTCCAGTCGAGATCGAAAATCTCAAAAAACAGTTAACTAAGACATTAATTTTGAAATACATTTTGCAACATCTTATTTCTCTTTTTAGAGCCTCAATGAGAGAAGCGAAGAGATGTTTTGATAACATCAGAGACTGTCTTTAGAAGAGAGTCATCGCTGAAGTAGTAAATCAAATGAAAAGAGTAATAGTTAATCAATTATGAAATATTGATGTAGAAATAGTAATTTCGTAGAAAATATTTTGCTGATGTTTTTAGAACATATTCAAAGATTTGATATGAAATTCCTTATTACTCTGAATGGTTAAATCATTTTTTCAGATTCTTGCCTTTAGAGTAAAATTGACATTTTTTGATAAGGTTGAGAATCGAGATTTTTTCAACACTTATTTTCTCAGTGACACCAGTTGTACAAATTCAGTCACCAAAGTCATCAGTGACACCAAAATTCAAATTTCAGAGCTTTTAAATTTTTCAATGGAATTTCTAAATATTCAACTACATAGGTACATTAAGATAGCGAGAAAACTTTTGCAAGACGATTACGGTATTTGAGTTCAATCAAATCAGCAGCTAGACTACTTAATGATAGTGTAAAGATCATCGGCCTAAATCTAGCTGTGGGCTTAGACTTACTCCACATGTCCTTGCAGTGGCGGAAATTGGGCATTTTGAGTGGAGGGGCAAGCATGGTTCGAACTGGCTTAGAATCCTCCATATGTTAGAACTACCGTCGAATCCTGCGATCTCGAACTTCCCGCTTTCTCGAACAAAACCTATTTTCCCTCGTTTTCCTATATAGTTAGGTACGCAAATAAAACCCGTTCTCTAACACCATTATCTCGAACTTTTCGCTATCTCGAACAAAATCTCTTTCTCGTGAACAAAAAACCCTGTTATCTCGAACATCAATACGCAAAAGTTGCAATTTTGTACAATCATGCGCCAATAATAGTTTTTTCTGTAACTGACACAAGACTTCTAACTTCTGTTATTAACTAGGCCAATGGCAAATCTGTTCTTAAAACCTAAATAAATATTTTCCAACAAGAAGTATTTTGCAAGAAACTCTGATCCCTTGACCATTTCCAAACAATGGCGTAGCCGACGGTGGTTACGTTTAGGGCGAACCACTGAGGGCCCCCACGAATATGTGGCCCCGAAGGGCCCCCCAACTGAAAAACTTACAAGGGGTAAGGGGTCCCAGACCTCCTACTTCACTAAGGGCCCCACACACCTCAGCTACGCCACTACCTCCAAAGTCCAATTGCCTTTAACTACTGCCGTGCAAGAACTAAACTAGTCTCCCCGTAGAAAGAAGAAGATGACCTTTGCTAATCTGCCATTGGGCCCTTTAGAGAGATGTCCCATAATTGTGTAATTTTTCTTCACGCAGAAAGCACACTTGTCGACTAGGTTATTCGGTTCCATCATTGCTTCCAGTTTTTCCGATTCTTGGCTGCCGAATTGACTTATAAATATGATGCTCTTTGATAACTTTTATTAGCTAAAACTTATACCTGTTAGTGGTTTTTAGATTTTAAAAAGTGATTTTTAGAAGCAAACAATCTTTTCATGGATTAAACGCTGTTTTTACGTATGAAGCCCCCCTGAAAATCTCGACTCCCGTTATCTCTGAACCTCGTTATGTTGAAAAATTTTTCATTTCCCGTGACAGTTTGAGATAGCGAGAGTCGACTGTATATAAATACAAACAATGTAGAAATAGTACAAATACAAACAATGAATAGTAAATGAATAAAATACTATATATTGACTAACTTAAGAGAGTCAAGTGTTAAAGAAATTTTTTCGGCTTTTTCAAAATAAATTGTTAAATCATCAAAATTTTCGAGTTGGATACCCAATTCAACTTCTAAGGACCCCCCTTCCCACCCCCCCATAATTTCCGCCACTGAGTCCTTGTCTCCCTCTGCTCAGTCCGGTGAATCAAGGCGTCTTCAACCTCGGATGTTTCTTTATCTTTTCGACCACACGATAATGCCAATTCTCAATTACGCATCAGAAATTTGGGGTACTAATGATTGGCCAAAGTTAGAGAGGTTGCATCTCTCTGCCTGTAAATACGCTCTTGGAGTAAAGTCAACAACAACAACAGATGCAGTTTATGCGGAATTGGGACGTTATTCTATGCTTTATTCGAGGCATATTAACATTCTTAAGTTTTATTTGCGTGTCTCCATGTTAGAGAATGAGAGGTATGCAAATAAAGCTTTTATTATGCTGCAAGAAGATGCTGATAATGGGCATTCTAACTGGGTCTCTAAAGCCAGGTCTTTGGCGACTCTGTATGATATTAAGAGCTCTGACAATAAAAGTGCTATAAAGAACAAAATTTATCAACATTTTCAATCTGTAGTCCGTAAAAGTTTAGATGTCCACATAGAGCAAGATAAAAAGCTTAAGACATACGCTTTGTTTAAAACAAACTTTAAATTTGAACCGTATCTTGACATTTTTTCAGATTACAACATTAGGTGTAATTTTGCAAAACTGCGCCTTAGTGCACATAATTTGCACATCGAAACAGGCAGGTATGGCTCGAAAAAGACCCCACGTGATGAAAGATACTGTTTGACTTGCAAATCTAATGGTTTGTCTATCGTTGAAGATGAAGTTCATTTTCTGGTGAATTGCCCCTTATATATTGATTTAAGAAAAAATATGCTTAACCCTATACTTCAAAAATACCCCTCAGTTCAGCTTCTATCAGAAGAAAGACTTTTTATCTGGCTACTCTCTCAAGAAGATACTTGTTGTCTTAAGAGGGTTAGCATATACTGTAACAAGGCATTTCAAAGACGTGAAAAGACGATAAAACAGTTGAATCCCTCACTGACATGAATTGACAGAACTTAATCAACGTTTCTTCTATATTATTAAATTTTGTAATTTGATTAATTTTTGTAAAGAGTTTTGTATATATTTTGTAAAAGAGATATTAATCCAGCTCCATATAGTAAAGCTGGTTAAGGGCCATCTCTGCCTATATACCATTGTTATATAATATTACTAGATTGACGTCAGCATACCAGAGACACAGGGAAACAAAGAGTCGTGGAGCAAGTCTAGGCCTATTCCCTCTTCATTTCACTTTTGGTATTAGTCATGCTTACACGTCGTACAGAAACTCACAGTACAGAAATACTAACAGCAGCTTGCAAGTTTCAATTCACTAAAAGCATATTTATCTTCATCTATGAATACTTTCGGAAGAAAAGTCGAAAATAGATCATTTCTGTAGTTTACTTTTATACAAGTTCTGTCTATAAATTATTATAAAGTTTTTAAAACTCTTTTTGATTATTAATATGATAGATATGACAAATGTGTTATGATACAGTTTCGGTAAGAGGAGTTATACACAACTAATTTTGTGAAGCCTCTCGCCCGTTTTCATAGGTTTGCTCATGTTCTTATAGGGCATCTTACAACTCAAATTATTATGAAATAGCACCATTTTGAAACTTATTTCTTACTGCATATCATGAACTGCAAATAAAACAAAAAGTTCCAAAATTCCTTCCAATGTTGACACTTTTTATTCATGTACCCTATTTCCTATTTGAGTTTTTAAAAATGTTGGCCGGAAATGAATATGAGAACTGATAATCTCATCTTAATTGTTATCTAATTAAAGCTAGGGTCCATCGCCTTTATTTCATCTAAAAATATCACTCCTGTATCATTCAAAACGGTCTTAAATATCTTTGTAAAATTGGGCCTAGTGTGAGTTCAAGACGCATCGGTATTCATTTCATCGTCCTCGTTCGAATTCTTTTAATACTCAAGTGTAGTTTCAGTAGATCTGAATTCTTTTTTGTGCATATCTACCTATTTGAAAGAAAGCAGAGGGTGAAGGTCAACGGTTCGTTCAGCATATGGGCAATACTGATTTGGTCGAATCGCAAGGCTCGTTTTCGGGACCCCTTCTGTTCAATATGTATGATGTGAGTGACTTATTCCTGTTCCTAGAGGAGACTGAAGATTGTAACTACGCAGATGAAACAACAATATATGCATTTAACCGTGAAAAATGTCATTGCAAAATGAGAGTGTGATGATCTTGAAATCAGTAATTAATCATATGAAACTAACCAAAGAAAAATACCATTTGATGGGTTTTGGTCGGAAAAGTGCTGAAATCTCCATTGAAATAAGAGAGCCCTACGTGAAGGAAAGCAACGAGGAGAAACTCTTGGGAATAAAATTTTACCAAATGTTAACCTTTAGGCAGCATGATAAAACTCCTAGCAAGGAAGCTAGCCAGAAGCTTCTAGGCAGGAAAATTATCACAACCATCTAGGAAACCGCCCAGCCCTAAATTTATTTCAGATTCGGTTTCTCCATGTTGAAGAGTATCTAAAATTGCCAAGGGCTATTTTTGGCGTGGTCCAGTTTTCACGTAATTGATAACCACACCCACCAACGGTATGAAATTTTCCTTTTTCCACCAATGTATGGAGAATTACAAGGCAATAAATAAATGGTAGTATACTTACTATGTTTCTCTTAAACTTAAGGAGGTACAGCGTCTCAAAGTTTGTGCTGTTGTTGTTGTTGACGAACGTGAGACGTCTATTTTTCGCATATGAACAGAAATGTTTGAGCCCCAATCTATAGTTAAAATCAAAATAGTTAAAATTTTGTATTAACACTATTCACCGTGTATTTTAGTCCTCTTTAGGAGGTTTATTTGAATATAAAGAGAGCTATTTGAGACACAAATCTTTACTGAATAGCAGTTCCGAAATTTTACGCTAGCTCTCAACCGCTTTCGATAACATGGCTTTTTGTGGGTTTAAGTCAGTTTCCTCACCAAGATCAGTGTGTCCTCACTATTGCTTCATTTAACTCGTTTCCTGCGTCAGTGGCCGCCTTTTTGGAAGAATTTAGTTTTGAGTTTTGAGTAGAAAAGGATTCTGGTAACTGGCTTCCTGTTTTTTAGAATAAACCCCTTTACTTTCCGTTATACACGGAACTCTTCAGTTTTTTAAAACAGGGAACCCATATGTCCTTCTCTTTTTCACAAACAGCTTTGACACACCGTTCCAAATAGGTAGTATTTACTATTCCAAGCTTTAACGGTGGTAGATTTATCGAAGGCTGCAGTGGGGGAGGAAGTTCATCCAATCTTTGTATGTCTGCCTGGGTCTTAACGACCAAATGGCATATTTTTGAGCATCTGAACTATTGGGTAATTTCAGAACGAAGCTCCTTTGCCTTGTTGTAGCACGTAGCATATAATCAAAAGTCACGATGACCAGTGATACCGAGTGGTCAGATAAAATGATTTTTCTTAGGATGAAATTTAGATATCATTGAGTTCAAAAGTCCGAAATCTTCTTGCAAGATTTCATTCAGCTGCCCTTTTGCTTGAGTTTTTTATGATTACAATCGTAAATGATAAATATTTGAAAAGGAGTATCAAAAGCTCTTTGCAAGAAAACAAAATATCCATAGAGCCCAAGTCAGAACCCATATGCGTGCGACAGCTGTAGGTCAAAGATTGTTATAGGGAAGCAAGTGGCAGGAATTCCCCTTCGTATGGAGCATATTAAAACAGATTTACTACCTCTTATTTCTACCAGAAGGTATACATCACCTAGCGCTTCCTTAACCCTCACATCAGCACCAACCTTATAGGCTGTCACCAATGAAGTGAAAGAAATCTTCCACTCCAAAGCCAAAGGAAACGCATGCAGTGGCGTCGCCACGGGGTGGACTGGGATGGACTTGTCCACCCCAGTTTTCCCAAAGGTCGATTTTCTAATTCACTGAAATCCGTTTAGAAAAATTGATGGGGGGAGGGGTGGTTATGTAAGGCATCCTGAACCCCTCGCTAAAAACAGGTAAAGCAAGACCAGAAGTGACATAACATTGTGTGATATCATATAGAAATGTGGCTGTCATTATGACACCATTATTGCAGTCGTATTCGCAGTCATATTGACGTCATTGTCAGTTTTCCATTGAGAAATATACATGCAGAGCTAACAGAAACGGCTTGCAGAAGGGGTGTTGCCTATATTCTCTGAGCTTCTGAAAGGCGTGGTCGATGAAAGTTTCCGGGGGGCTCCACCCCCCAGCCCCACGTCCACCCCAGTATATTTTGGCTGGCGACGCCCCTGATACGCACGCCTCATTTTGCATGCGTTGCTGGCAGAAAGTATGTAAATTATTGTGGCAGAGGATATCGATGTTCTGATACTTTTATCTTTATTGTTCAGTGGATTTCTGAATTAATTGGAGAAGAGCTTGCTTCTCCTGCGTTACCAGCACTGCACTGTCTGATAGGATGAGCACAAAGTCGTACTTTTGCAGAGCTGGAGATGCCCGCGTTGACCGGCCGGAAGGTCAAAAAGAGATTCAGAGCAAATTTAAACGACAAGGATATTGAAGATAGAGAGGAATTCATTCAAGAAACTTATACAGTGAAAAATCAGACAAGCATGCGTGAGTTTGAGTGATTCGAAAAAGAAATCATCAACGCACATAGCACCTAAGCTCAAGTCAGTAGTTCTAAGTAGTTTCATGAGGCCAAAATGGTGCTGTTTTGTAATATGATTATCACTTGCTGCAAAGACCACTGAACCAATGATAATGGTAAAAAACCTTGTTGAAAATACCATCTACCAAGCATGAAACATTTACTAGAAACCTGTCACCCGAGTTATTTTCTACGGAAAACGAAATTCTTCCCAAAATGCTTCAACTGATGTAGGTGTCGAGGCAAATGAAGTCAAAGTGGGGAAACAAAGAAAAGAAAATGCAATTCAATTCTTGCAACCATTTGAAACATCACCCAAGAGAAAGAATTGGCAAGTAATGACTTATTATGAATGTGGTGGTGAAACAACACGATCTTACCCAGAAATAACCATGTTCTTCGAAGCAGATGAGAGCTAGGGCAAAATTTCGGAACTTCCATTCAGTAAAGATTTGTGTCTCAAATGGATCCGTTGACACTCAAATAAACCTCCAAAACAAGGCTAAAATACATGGTGAATAGCGTAATGTAACACTTTAACTATTTTGATAATAACCATTGATTGGGGCTCGAAACCTTTGGTTCATATGCGAAAAATTACGTTCGTCAACAATAACAACAACACAATATCGTGATATTGGTTAAAACCTAAGACAAGGCAACGATTCACAGTTTCCCAAAGTACATACAACAAACTTTGGAGTTGAAACTGTATCCTTCCATGGAAACAGACTGTGGTGGAGTTTGCCCAATGTAGCTAGTGAAAGAAGCCAGCTCACTTTCTGTTTTTAAAGCACAAATTCAGCTGGGCTAGAAAGGTGAGGTCTGCAACTGTAGGTTTGCCAAACATATATACAATAGGTTGGGTATCTAACATGATCTAGACATTATTTTTCCTTTCAACTTTGTACATATTTGTTGAATTCATAATTAATCTGTATTTAATCTTAGCAAGTAGGCCTTAATGAGCTTAATCAGCTATTCTAGTATTATTGTAAATAAACCTACTTTAAATAAATGGATGATGATGATGATGAAAGCTATGTAATTTGAGAATTTCAGGGATGTATCCAGCATAGTGAAAGGTTCACACTACCAGTACAGGACCTTAAGGCCAGTGCAAATGAGAAAAAAATTTGTGGCCAATGTTCCTTATAATGTTGCCTTAGCCCGAAAACGATTTGATGAAAAAACTTTTGCTTTGCTGCCAGGACGAGCAAACTAGGAAACATTTCACGGCAGAGAGCAAATTGAACATGCGTGTTACAAAAGGAGCAGGCGCACACGCTTTTTAGGGTCCTCTGAAACGAAACTCAAAATAGCTTTCATTAGAAAGCTAGTAACTTAGCAGAAAATCTATACTTGACAGCAAAGGCAAACAGGTCATTGAAATGTTGTTAAAAACCATCAGCGTCTGGAAGGGGTCAAAGTGCACAATTCAGGAATTGAGGGGTTCAGGACAAGCCAGTATCTGGTTTGCCTTTAGACCCTATTGACGTCAAGCGTTATTGTTCTTGTTTTAACGCCAACGTATTTTCCTTAGGCTTGTCTTGACACATCTTTTCCAATAACCAGTTATTTCTTGATTTAGCGTACCTGGATGTTCGTACACTCTTTTTTATGATGCAGTAAGAGTCCACAAATTTGAAAGCTAGGCTGAGTAGGTTCTCAAACATTGTGTAGCTATTGGGGTTTAAGGCTTTTCTGGAATGTGGTAGGCTCTCGTCAACATTCTCAGCCTGGGAAACCTCTGTGCATTACTGTGGAGGATGTTCAGTGCTGTGGGAGGGGAGGGGGGTGTAATCAGTACATGGTTGGGTGTGCAATGCTGTGTAGGAAGCCTAGTAATACTGGGGAATATTGTTAGCACTATGAAGGATGTCCAATACTTTTTTAGGATGTTCAGCATCCGGGGTAGGGAATATCTTTAGTACATTAGAGGATGTTTAGCACTGTGTAGGTATATCTTTAGTACATCAGACTGTGTTCAGCACTGTTGGGTAATATCATCAGTACTGTGAAGGTGATACCTTAAGTGCTTCCCATTTCCTTCCAGAGTACTAAATATCATCCACAGTACTAATGGTATCCCAAACTTAAATCTTAAGGAAAATCTCTGCAAATTCTGATACACTTCGCAAGCTTGGGTACCGATATACTTTGGTAATTTGTGTTGAGTCACCTTCCACGTCATTGTCTAATAATCGACCACAGTTAGTTTGGTTTGCTTGAAGGATACCAAAGAGTAACATACTTAAAGGAGAAAATATGTTGTTACAGCATGAAATATCTTATCAAAAATCAAACTATCTAACACAGCTTCCAACTCCACAAATGAAAGGCGAACACCTGGAGAAATAAATTGGTTATCAATGGACACAAGAATTAAGTGTATGGTATCCTTTAATAGTACTGAGCATCTTCCACAATGCTGATGGTATCCTTCACACTACTGATGGTATTCCCTCACAGTGCTAATAATAGTATTCCTCAAAAGTACTGAAACATCCACAGTAATGATGATACCCTCTCACATATTATACAGTATTTGGAAACGCTTAGTAAAAAATGTACTTAATAACTAAAGGAAGACAATATTATATACACGGTCCGTATAAAAAAGAGAGCATAGCTACTATAAGTAGATCTGTAGAATGATATGTTAATCAGTGGAAGTTTTCAGTGGTGGACAGGGGGCACGGCCTAAGGCCTCATGCATAATAAGGATGAGAAGGGCCCCGCAATACAACGAAAATGCAAAATATAGTATAGAAAACTTCAAATTCCTTCATAAAGAGGCCCTGGGCCCTACAGTCTCTTTAGAACGGCCATAGATGCAAATATATCTTTTATACTTCCTGCCCCAAAAAGCATAAAAGGAAATGTTACAACGAACTTTCTCACTTCGAAGTAAAGAAGAAAACAGCAGCATCAAACATGAAGGTTAGTTTATTCAATATCTTTATTCTGATCATTTCTAAATTTCTACTTCTCTTAAACACGGTCAACTTCTTTTACCCTATATTCATAAAGGCACAGCAGAAGAGCACTATTTCAAGGTACACCAAAGCAAAGATGTGTTGGTGAAGCTACTCTCTGCAATATAGAGGTTCTTTTGCACTGTCTTTGGAAGCGAAATAACTGGGCAGGAGGGTTGGTGAGATTTTATTTCGAGAAAAGTGGCTGAATGGCTAGCTGAAGTCTACACAATCGTAATTTTGCAAAATTCAGTCTCCCTAAACTTTTGCGTAAAACTATTTCGTTTACACTCTCCTATATAGGAACAAGAAATTCAAATTCTGGCAAAATTTAGGTACAAGCTAAGAACCAGCTGAAGTTGAGTGATAAATATCAATATCTTATCATTATGAATACACTTATCTTATGTTATATCGATCAATATGAAAATTCCAGGGAATAGCCATAAGAACAATAAATACAGTAGTACACGTAGCACAGCATATTAGCAGGACACTGGAAGACAGGCCAATAGAGTTTTGATTTGCAACTATTAACACCAACGATAGAAAAATCACGCCCCTAAAGCAAAGTAAAAACAAACCTAGGTTCTGTAGTTTAGAGTATTGAATTGAAACATTTGACCCTGTAGATATACATTTTATCCCATATCTTTGTATTTTTGACTTTACTTATCAGCTTTTTTGAAGATATTGGTCTATTTTCTAATACATTTTTGCACTGGACAGGTTGTCTAGAACTTAATAAACTTTTTGCTCTAGCTATGTAGAAAAGGTTGTCATTTTAGGTGGCTTATATCTTTATAACAAATGCAGCTATTTTCTATAACTATTAATAATGTTTTCATTATGTTCTCTTTCTTTTCATAATTCAAGAGCTTTTTTGAAGAGAACGATCTATCTTCTATACATTTTGGCCTGGGGCATGGTGTCTCGAAATTGCATAAGCTCTTTGCTCTAGCTTTGTAGAATATACTTTATTTATAGGAGACCTATATCTTAATAACAACCTCAGTTACTTTCAATATTGATATATATCATTTTGATTATTTAATATTTTCTCATTGAAGAAACTTAGCAATGTACTTGATATAAATCTAGGCCTTCAATTTTTTTGTCTCTAAATTGACACAACTCTTGTTTTATTTACGTTAGAAAATACGCTTAGGAGCTTTGAAGTTACAGCAAACTGAAAAAACCCAACATCAGGGCCACTCTGTTAAGATAATATTTGAACGAGGTTATTACGTCCGGATTTTGTGGTATGAAACACACCAAATCTTACGAACAGTCTCTGAATGGTACAAAACTTCAAAATAGCCAGAAATATCGGAAACAGCCTTGTAGTATAGGATTACTCGTGCCTGTTTGAAGCCAGGTACGTAGGACGCACATTTTAGCAGTTTTAGCAGTTATGTGATAGAATAAAACAACACGTGCCATCTAGCGAACGCCAAAAGACTGTGCCATAACGAGAACAACCATCTCGCGCCTCTAAAACTAAAAGAACTCTGAAACATGACTTTGCTTTATATCACCGTTGCTCCACAACCCAGAATGTGCTAAAGTGAAAATTGTTTTTGAATAATTGGCAGAGCAAGATCTACATTTCACTTAGGTATTTTGGAATCAGTCTGCATAAAAACCAGGGATCCCCTATTGTGTAGACAGAAGGAGTTCGTTTTTGCCTTAGGACTCTTGAAGTGATCTTATTGGTCAGCTCACTGTGTCGTGGGTGTTGATTGGTTTTCCCACACTATACCAATCATTCACCTCTTTCCCGATTGGCCTATTTTGATCCACATCTCGGTACATAAATATGTTAGGTTTTCTTTTCGTTCTCTTTCTGATGTATTACTCCGTTGGGTGTGAGACAAAAAGCTTTATTAATCTATGTGTTTGTCTCGCTATGTTTTTTGGTATTTCTGGCTATTTTGAAGCAAAGAATCATATATTCATAATAGCAATTTTGTTTGGCCTATTGGTGACTATAAATTTGGTTCTACTGTACTTTTCTACAAAATAATACTTTTTATTTATTACGTCTTTTTATAAGAAACCAAGTACTTGAGCACTAGATATTCAGAAAAAATTTAGAACAGCCCCAATATTGGTAACACAATTAGTTAGGAAACACAAAGTTGAAATTAAGAATTTTGAAAATTAGAAGTATATGACAGATTTTAATTTTACTTCGGATTCACAATTTCCTTTTTCTTTTAGACTTTGGCTTTTCTTGCGATCTTCACACTTGGAGTTTGTTTCCAAATTACAGAATCAAAAGTTCTGAGTAAGTGCTCCAATAACTCTTCTCATAACGAGTTCTTATAAAAACCGAGTTTATGGCTGAAGGGCTGCTTTTTGAAGGTTTGAGTTTCCTCCAGATTCTATTTACCTTATTCCATTTTTGGAAACTTTTCGAGCCACTTTTCTTGGTCTGGCCATGCTAGATTTCCAGCAATTTATTTGGGAATTTTCTAGCAGTGTGCATCTTGGGTAATTCTATTTTCTAAGATTTGAATTTTGAAGGATTTTGGTAACTAATTTTTGTGGTTAGAGTTTAGGCACATTCTATTTTGCTGGGTAGTTGAGAATTTTTCTGGGACGAGCAACCTGTAAAAGAGATTTTTGAGCACCCCCTTGGCCTGAGGTTGCGTGACATTCAACTCTGAGAAGCATCTTCTCTCTCATATTTGACAGCTTGTATGGTTGATGGTGTGAGGCACAAGATCGGAGAAGAATTTATCATGAAAGATTGTTCAGGAGTATGTCAGTGCTTGAAGGATGCGTCTGGTCATGACGGTTTTAGCTGTTTACCTCTCTGCGGAACTTATTATTTGAGATGTGGACCTGGACAAAAGAGAGTTTACTACAAACGGCCTTATCCTGGGACGAAATGCTCTTGTCCACATCAAAAATGCGTTCCTGAAGGTAATTTGGTTTTATTTTTACTTTTTGCAGTTAAGAGTGAATTCCCATGACTGAATGAAAACGACTGACCATTAACCGTATATAATCATAATCTATACATCTATCTATACATCTTCTAATTATCAACAGTCATATTTCTATATTACTATTTGCTGTTAATCATATTTTCCAATTTATAATTTTCATTATTATTAACACTACTATTATTATGATTTATACCATAATCATTGCCATCGCTCCACCCTCTGCGTAGCAGCATAACATACTAACCAACAATATCACTGTAAACACTTTTCAAATTTTGTAAATAGCTGCGTGTTTGTTCGTCTGGAAATTTAGTCCTGAAGGAGCCGTGTATGCCAGGGAAGAATATTGACATTATTCTTTATATACACTCTTTTTTTTTTATAAGAATATCTAATTTTTTTCTGAGCCTCAATATTCTTAATTTTTTGCTATTTTGAGCCTCGGAATATTCTTAAATTATTCTTACAGCAGAAAATACGGATATAGCAATAAATTGTTATTATTGTCATAAATGCCAAAAAAGCACACCCACAGTATTACAAATATGGTGGATAACAGAACAATATCCTTATTTCCTGTAAAACAGAGCTCATCTACACTTGCATCAAAATTTGGTTGAGTCTATCTAAACCATTTCCTGTAAAAAGCACACCAATTCAGAAGTAAAAAAACACTCCCTAAAACTTCTTTCTATAAGATCTGAGCCTCGCAATATTCTTAAATTATTCTTAAATTTCACCAATGTTGAGGCTCATTATTCTTATAAAATTTATTCTTATAAAAAAAAAAGAGTGTATGATATTTGATCCATCTACGTTTTTCTGTTTGTGTCGTCTTGTGTTGTTCCTACCCTGTCTTATTATTATCTTCTTCATCACAAGAATTCCAAGAGAATCCGTTACAGAGTCCAGTTTTGTGGACTTTCTTCGTTTAAAGAATTTCCATGGTCAGATTTTTTCAAGAAAAGTCGAAAACCGCAGAATTTGTTTGACATTATTTTCATAATCTGCTGTTTCATTATTCCAGATCCCTTTAATAAATACCTAGCATTGCACTACCTTTTCTTTAGAACTGGATGCACAGAATGGTTTAGAACTGCATATTTAGTGTAGAATAGCAACGTTTTAGACCCTGCCCAATAAATAGAAAGAGCGTTTTGCAGAGAAACCCAACAATAAACTGGAATGCTTGCACATTTTTACCCCGAAAAATAAACTACAATCTAAGAGCCACTATTTTCTAAATTCTATCATAGTTCTTTTAGTGTTTTTGGGTGTGTTCAAGGTGTGTTTTAAGGATGGAGATTAGTATAGATTTTTTACGCTGACGCTCTATACTAGCTTTAGTAATATAACAACAATGATTTTGATTTGATAATCTAAAATTATGTGCAATGCTAAAAACGTCCTTAGCAACTTTCAGCACTCAAAATTCAAATAATGTTAGACACTGCTAGTACTAAGCCAATTTTTCGATTTCTTATGCAAAATACTTGTATCATACATATGTCGTCTTTTACAGGTAATTATCTAAAGAATTCTTTCGTTTTTGATATGCTTACTTATTTAGCAATAGGAAAAAAAAATTGAAAAACTCTTTGGAGGTACTAAGCTAATTTTTTAGTTTCGTTTAAGAATGTTTGTACCTCATGTTGTCGTCACAGAGGAATTTTAGAGCAGCTGGACAAATAATTATATGCGCATCATAGACAATGAATGGGGGGGGGAGTTCGATTTGACTGATGTCAAGATTGCTTGATTGGATTATAAAGGTATATTCTATGAGATAGAATTCAATAATGTAAATGCAGCGTATCAAAAATTAGCAACAGATTTAGGGTCAAGAACACCTCAGTTTTTTATATGACATATGGAGAATATAAGTTACTGTATGTTGCATGTAGGCCTAGGCCTAAGATAAAACAAAAATGATGAAAGGTAGCAGGATAAAATAAATAGCAGCGAATGATATAGCTTCCACATTATCTTGTTTATTAAGCACACGCTTTGAGTAGACAAAGGAAGAGTATTAACATGGCATAAATGAACATAATTTTACTTGCTGTTGCTGAAAGTTGTATTCATTTCAATCGAATGTATCTGGATTGATCATTCTTCGATCAGGCATTTTGCTTCTGTTTTCGTTTAGGCCTTTTTTTGAATAAAAACCGCGCTCCGGAATTCTTACCTGGAAACTAGTGCCCAGATCGACTCAGCCTGAATTTTATTTTTTCGCCAATTTCCCTTGAATTTTTTGTCATGTGAATGCTGTTTCCACGTTGAATTTTCTTCTGCTTAGTATTTTCAGTACTCTATATTTGAAACCGAATTCTGAAATAAGCTCATTCATTTGCAATGATTAAAAAGCACTAGGCTTCAAATTTACTCCAAATCAACAAACTAAAAAAAAATTGATATTTTCTGTGGAAAAGCAGAAAAATATTGCCTAGGTTCTCCCTTGAAAGACATTTTTACACTTCACAACTAGTAATACTGCAAATTTTCCACGTTTTTCGTTCAATACTGCACAAAGTGTGTCTAACTGTGTATTAAAATAGGTGAAATCGTGTCACAAATATTTCCAAGTCTTTGCTCTAGCTTGCCACCATTTTGAATTTCTACCATCAAAGTTTGATTCCATTTCTAAAACATCAACATTAGCTGAAATCATTATTAGATTCCATAAATAAAGGCTGTATGCAATCTAGAACTCATATACAAATTTCACCTCAAAGAAGTTATCAGTCTTTAATATACCACCTCATTAACTCCCCAACTTCTTTGTTAACATTTGTTGCTTAGGGAGGAGGTGATTGTGTAGATTTTCTAATTTATTCAAAACTTTCATCTGCCTAAACAATGGGAGCTGGTAAGTTTTGGAGTTTGTGAGTTTTGACATCTCCAGTCGAGATCGAAAATCTCAAAAAACAGTTAACTAAGACATTAATTTTGAAATACATTTTGCAACATCTTATTTCTCTTTTTAGAGCCTCAATGAGAGAAGCGAAGAGATGTTTTGATAACATCAGAGACTGTCTTTAAAAGAAAGTCATCGCTGAAGTAGTAAAGCAATTGATAAGAGTAATAACTGGTCTAGATAATCAATGAGAAATATTCATGTAGAAATAGTAATTTCGTAGATAATATTTTGTTGTTGTTTTAAGAACATATTGAAAGATATAATATGAAATTCCTTATTACTCTGAATAATTAAATCATTTTTTCAGATTCTTAACTCTGAAGCCTGCTTCACACTAGTGAAGCAGATGCAGACGCAAGTGAGGTAAACATGCGCAGTGAACAAAAGCAATGCGTGACAAACTCACTGCGCGTGCTTCCCTCACTTGCATCTGCGTCTGTTTCACTACTGTGAAACATGCTTTAGCGTTGAGAATTGAGATTTTTTCAACACTTTTTTCTCAGTGAGACCAGTTGTACTAAAATATAGATTTCAGAGCCTTTGAATCTCCTATTGGAATTTCTAAACATTTGACTACATAGGTACATTAAGACAGCAAGAAGAGTCTTGCAAGATCTTGCAAGACGAATACGTTATTTGAGTCCAATCAAATCAGCAGCTAGACTACTTCATGGTAGTGTATCATAGCTGTAGGTCTAGACTAGAATTGCTCCACAAGTCCTTGTCTCCCTGTGCTCATTACAGTCAATCAAGGCGTCTTTGTTCTTGAAGTGACGTCAGCATACCAGAGAACACAGGGAAACAAGGAATTGTAGAGCCACTCTAGGCCTACACTCCCCTCTTCATTTTGCTTTTAGTTTTAGTCATGCATTCACGTTGTACAGAAACTCACAGTACAGAAACACTAGCAGCAGCTTGCAAGTTTCAATTCACTAAAAGTATATTCATCTTCATCTATGAATACTTTCGGAAGAAATGTCGAAAATAGATAATCATTTCTGTAGTTTACTTTTATACAAGTTCTGTCAATAAATTATTATAAAGTTTTTAAAACACTTTTGATTATATTATGCGAGATATGGCAAAGGTTTTATAATACAGTTTTGGTAGAAGGAGTTATACATATCGACATATCCAAATATAAAAACCACCTGCAAATGCTTGTACGTCCGTACTACCCCAGTTATGTAAGCGCAGTAGCTAATGTAGAGGGTGTTCCGTAATCTCAGGGGACTTTTTAAGTAATGTGGAGGGTGTTCGGTATTGTGGAGGGACTTTTAGAATAATGTGAAGGGTGTTTAGTAATGTTGAGGGGTATCTTGCAGTAATGTGGAGGGTTTGGAGTAATGTGGAGGGACTTTTGAAGTTATGCGGAGGGTATTCGTTAATTTGGAGGGTCTGCAATAATGTAGAGGGTTTTTAGTAATGTAAAGGGATACCACCATTAGTAACGTTGAGGGAAATCTTGAAGTAATGTGAAGGGTGGTGGTGCGGAGTATTGTTGAAGGATACCACGCAGTAATGTTGAGGGATATCATGAGTAATGTGGAGGGGTCTAAGTATTATGGAGGAATATTTAAAATGAAATAGGAAAAGGAACTTAGCCCCTCCACTTTATTGCTATATATCCCTCCACGTTAGTGATGATATCTCTCCACATTACTAAGGTACAAATAATTTCATTTGCTAATTTTTTTAAAACCTCAGAGTCGTGATGTTTGAAAATGAAGGAAGTTTTTTCATACAAAATTAAGGAAATTGGCTTTCTAGGTTAGAAACCACCTTTAGACGAAACCGCAGCGAGTCCCCTGCAGCTCCCTTTCATTAACTTCAATCTATCGTACTAATCGTACGTAACTACAGCAATCAACCTGTCGCATATTTGTTCCACTTCCTACTTCTTTTCTAAGAATTACCCAGTCCTCTCAGAGAGTCAATTTTGTTTTCTGTACACTTTTCTGTCATAAATCTGATCTTGACTACCTGTTGTTCGTTGGAGATCCTGCTCGTAACTGCACAACGATATGAAATCAGTCACCCTGTGTAATGCTCAAGCACCAACCAAATGACCACTAAATGTGGACCCCCTGTGGACGTGGATTGTGTTGCCAGAGTAGTTGACTAGCATCACTGAGGTATATTGGTTAGCCTAGAATATAAAGGAACAGTCTTTGATCGGTACTAAATTTCAATATAGCAAGAAAAATCTGAATCATAGTGTAGCGAAAATATAGATTACTTCAGCTTTTCGTCTGACACCCAACAGAGTAATACGTCAGAAAGAGAACGAAACTAGAGCCTAACTGTATTTCAGGTGATGATTGATGTTCCTACACTATACCAATCATTCACCTCTTTTCTGATTGGCCTATTTCGATCCCCATCTAGGTATCATATCATCCAGGTTTTTGTTTTGTCTCTTTCAGACCTATTACTCTGTTGAGTGTCAGACGAAAACTTTAAGTAATCCATGTTTCCGCTTCACTTTGCTTTCGATTTTTGTGACAATATAAAGGAAGAACAGAAGTATCGCTGGATGGCTGGAAACACACATCATCTGCTGATGTCAACCTTGCAAATTTAGCCTTCAAATAATCAAATAATCTTGCTATTCAAATAATGATCAAACAATCGAATATTATAAATCATCTTGATGTCAAACTGCTTTTGTCCTTGAGACAAAATATATAGTAGCTGACTATATGCTTCCTCTAAATGACAGGGTAGTTTTAGTAGCTACACTGTAGTAGTTTTTGTAGTTCCACTAAAGTTACAGTCGTTTTAGTAGCTCATTTGAAGTTACAATAGTTTTTGTAGCTCAAATGTTATTACAGTAATTTTT
This sequence comes from Pelagia noctiluca, assembly GCA_963924455.1. Taxonomy (NCBI): domain Eukaryota; kingdom Metazoa; phylum Cnidaria; class Scyphozoa; order Semaeostomeae; family Pelagiidae; genus Pelagia; species Pelagia noctiluca. Next base: position 12,073,332 of record OZ004327.1, on the reverse strand, counting down.
GTAGTTCATTTGTAGTTAAAATAGTTTTGTAGCTCATTTGTAGTTACAGTAGTTTCTGTAGCTCAAATGTAGTTACAGTAGTTTTTGTAACTCATAAGAAGTTACAGTAGTTTTATAGCTCATTTGTAGTTTCAACAGTTTGTGTACCTCCACTGTACTTACAATATTTTTGTAGCTCATTTGAAATCACAGTTGTTTTTGTAGCTCATTTGTAGTGACAGTATTTTTGTAGCTCAAATGTAGTTACCGTAGTTTTTGTAGCTCATTTGTACTTACGGTAGCTTTTGCAGCTCCACTGTAGTTACAGTAATTTTTGGAACTTCTTTGAATTTACAGCAGTTTTTTAGCTCCTTTGTTGTTACAGTAGTGTTTGTAGCTCATTTGTAGTTACAGTAGTTTTTGTAGCTCATTTGCAGTTACAGTTATTCTTGTAGCTCATTTGTAGTTACAGAAGTTTTTGTAGCTCATTTGCAGTTACAGTTAGTTTTGTAGCTCATTTGTAGTTACAGTAGTTTTTGTAGCTCATTGTTAGATAAGATAGTATTTGTAGCTCAATTGCAGTTATAGTTGTTTCTGTAGCTCCACAGTAGTGACAGTAGTCTTTGTAGCTCATTTGTAGAAACATTTATTTTTGCAACTTGCTTGTAGATACAGTAGTTTTGTAGCTCCACCGTAATTGCAGTGGATTTTGTAGCTCTTTTTTATTCAAGGTAGCTTTTGCAGCTCCACTGTAGTTGCAGTCATTTTTTAACTCCTTTGCAGTGACAACAGTTTTTTTAGTTGCTTTGTAATTACAATAGTTTTTGTAGCTCATTTGTAGTAACTATAGTTTTTGTAGCTCCATTGTAATTACAGTAGTTTTAGCAGCTCATTTATAGTTACAGTAGTTTTTGTTGCTCATTTGTAGTTACAGTCGTTTTTCTAGCTCCACTGTAGTTACAGTAATTCTGTAGCTCATTTGTAGTTACAGTCGTTTTTATAGCTCATTTGTAGTTACAGTCGTTTTTGTAGCTCCACTGTAGTTACAGTAATTCTGTAGCTCATTTGTAGTTACAGTCATTTTTATAGCTCATTTGTACTTACAGTCGTTTTTGTAGCTCATTTGTAGTTACAGTAGTTCTTATAGCCTAGATGTAGTTACAGTAGTTTTGTAGCTCATTTGTAGTTACAGTCGTTTTTGTAGCTCATTTGTAGTTACAGTCATTTTTCTAGCTCCACTGTAGTTACAGTAATTCTGTAGCTCATTTGTAGTTACAGTCGTTTTTGTAGCTCATTTGAAGTTACAGTCGTTTTTGCAGCTCCTGTTTCGCTTTTGAAGGCTGTGTAATACTTTACGATTGAGTTTGCGTACAAAGTTCATTTCTTGGTAAAGAGCAATACTTTTGGTGTCATTGGACCCCTGTGGCACTATGATTCTGATTGTGTAAAATATGTGTACCTTGCACTAAAATTGGACCAAAATCCCGACATTAGAAGCAGGACATCAAATTTGACACCCTAAAATATTTCTGTATCCTTAAGTAAACGTTTTGAAGCCAGTACTAGGAAATATGCAGATACAGAGAGCATATGATGATATGAAGGTGCAACTCACCATTAGGTATAGGAGTCCATCCACATGGATAGTGAAAATTCTTGCATTACTTGAAAGCCCTGAGCGATATTTCAGAGAGCTAGAATGAATAGAGAGCAATTAAATCTAGCTAACTCGTGAAGGAGTGCCTTGGCTAAAGTGCTATATATTCTTGATTTTAGAGCATTCATAAAGTAGAATGAACACATTAAAAAACACTTAAGTCCTTCTGTTACTCTTTGTTTCGTGCTTGAACACACTTGTCAGACATAGTATACCGATATGTATGTATACTAATCTATTAGTATAGTCTGTCAGGCGAGTGTGTAAGCACGAAACTCAGAGTCACAGAAGAATATGTCTGTTTTTTGTTGTTTATTCTGCTTTTGAAAGTAATTAAAACAATTTTTGTTTTGATATCAACAAACGTTTCTCAAAAAGACTTATATTGACAAAAGTTTCTTTCAATATTTGTTTGAGGGTTGTGGGCTTCAATCCCACCTGCAGACTTGTTACATAAGGCCAAGGAGAGAAACTTCCAGCTCCTTGGGTCAATAAATTTACCTTTATGAAAAAAGCTTATTTGCCTATCAACTATGAAAACGCTGATTTAATTTGTCTACCTACTCAACAATTTCTATGGGAGATAGTAAGAATCCTTGCCAATTAAATATCAATACCACTTTGATTATTCTACCTATTCCCTTTGTGCTTTGTGTATGAATTAAGAAAGCGTACTTGTTGATCAACTAACAATCAATGCACTGCTTTGATTAGTTCAGGTATTAAGCGGGCGCTTTATACTTAGACCCCATTTACACTAGCACGGATCCAAATGGATCCGTACCCAAACTAGCACAGGTAGGCCTTCCGTTTACACTAGACCTGTGGAGCCGTACCCATTTGGGTCTGGAATCTGGACCGATCTGGAGTCATTTTCCAAGGTGTACTCCTTTTGATCCGTCCTCGTTTAGGTCTAGTGTAAACGGTTGGAATCGTTCCCAAACGGGTAAGGATCGAAGTCGAGGCCAATTTCGCTTTGTTTTGTAATTAAATTCGGGTCAAAGTGCTGAAAACGGGGTTGGACCTGGCTGTGGATCCGTTCCAGTGTAAACGCGATCTGAAATGGATCCGTTCCAGTGTAAGCGCTAGCAAATATGGACACGGATCCAAATTGGATCCGTACCCATTTGGATCCATTCTAGTGTAAATGGGGTCTTAGTTGCATGAAATAACAGTACCTTACCAAGATAGTAAGCTTATTTCCCAATACCGTATCCACTATCAGTGTCAACTACATACTACTGGTCAATATTGATAAGCCAAGCTACAAAAAATAAGAGAACGTTTATGATAGAACTTACACATTTTTTTCGCAATCGTTGTTGATGCAAATTTTCGCTGCTATTGCGTCACGTGGTTTCAAACTGACATCCTTAGCTCGGCCGATGTGTAAAGTGGCCTGGAACCGATAGATTGCCGTATAAGGAGCGACGAATCTTCCTGAGCGTAGATGAACTCCAGTTCCTCGGATGAAAGTGCCAGAGCCTTTGAGCTGAATTAATCAAATGGTGTAAAAAAATATACCAATTTGAAACGACATGAATCAAAACAGTAGAATTGTCTGTTTATATTGAATCACAAAAAGATGACATTTCATGTAATCCAAGATAACTGTGATACTAGCATTTTCAACTAACCTCGTACTGGCTCAACTCTTTCTTTGACTTCCTAGGAATCACTAGATCGTTTCTTAGCAACATAAAGAAAGCGGATATGACGTCTGGCACACCGGCAGCCATGAGACCAAGAGGCTGGAAGAATGAATGAACAGTAAGCATTTGAATAATTGCTGGACAATAGCCATTCGGGATTTCTAGGGGGCAGGGCCTTTGTTGATATTAATATGAATTAGAGGGTTCAACCCCTCCCAATAGGATTAACGTCTTTTACCAGAAATGAAAGTCTTAAGGATTAGATTGCAACACTTATGATGCCAGTTGCAAGCTTCGTGTTAAAGGCTAATTTACACGAGCAGGTTTTCTATGATAATTTCTAATTGGCAATTTTATTTTGCTCGTGTAGATGCCATAAATTTGAGCTCATATGACGATTTTTCATATGACGAGTGTAATTTTTCAAAAGCTGACATTCCAGCTGCATGTTAAATTATCATATGTAAATCTTGCTCGTGTTAACGCTTTCACAAGTAGACTTGACAAGTTTCTTTAGACCCTCGACTTTTCTTCATTGCTAGAGGTGGGATAAATATGTCATCTCACATGCGATACCCCCGTCTCAATCTTATGTTTCTTGGCTAAATTCATTTATTGATATCGTGAGCTTAGCCTATAAAACTGAGCAAATACCATTGGCAAAAGCAACTTCCTTGTGAAAAAAAGCTTATCAAATAAAAGTGCTGCTCAATCAAAACATTTTCAAATTTCCACTTGGCAACGAAAATTGTCGTAGAAAATTGCTCGTGTAAACTACGCTTGATTCTCGAATCTCCACAGTGTTATATTCAGTTTTTCCACATTGTCGGTTCGTCTGTCTGACTTCTGAGAGTGGTTTCATATGTTAACAAGTAAAAATGGGCGTGGTCAACACAATCGCATCAAGCAGCTTTGCAGTGCTGCTTTTTAGGCCTCCTTGCTAACTTTATTAAGAATCACCACTGAAAATAGCATTGATACTGATTCGGGAGAACGGAGTTTGATCAAAAATCACGAAGCAAAAACAGCGATAAGAAAATACATTTGAATTTCGAGGCGAAACCCAGAGTCGAAACGTATTACAAAGACCTTATGTAGTTAAATCTTAACTAGTTTTTTATTGTCTTGATGGTTGTCTTTAATTCCTGAATGATGTCTTTAATTTCTTGTTTCTGTTTTTCAACTGGTTCGTCCTTACAATTCATTTGTATTTTTGTCGCCGTCTTTGCCTTACGATTGACAATAGTATACTGCTATAGCATACTGCTGTTTGAAAAGCTAAAAAAATAATACATTAATGAAATAGATAAAAGGAAACGGCAAGAACGCTATGAGCAATATAGAAACAAATCTTCCTTTAGAGAAATACTTAACAATATTAGAATCTAGGACGCACAGATCAGCGGCCACAAATTATTAGGATGCACCAAAACAACTTAGCCTCATTATGGTTATGTTCTGGGTTTTTTAGATCAAAGGGAAGGGCAAGGGTCACTCTAGGGTCAAGGGCTAGGGTTAAGATGGAGAATAGGGTTAAGTTGAGGGTGAAGAATAGGGTTAAAGAGTGAAGGGGTTTTGAAGGGGGTTAGAGTATGTTTAAGAAACAGGTTTCCAACAGGTTATTTTGATGCATCCTAACAATTGCTGACCTAGATCAGCTCTCACAAAACTGATTGACTAATTGGCTTACCTGTCCAGCGAATCTTGCTGCTCGCCTTTCTGCTGTGTCTATTTGAAAAAAAAAACAATAGTTTAATATACAGTAATCTAGTTTAAGAATATACTAGTATACTAAATATACTATACCTTTGATATCTAGTATATTAAGTAACCTATAACTTTTATATACTAGTATACTAAGTAACCTATAACTTTAATATAGTAGTATACCAAGCTTGTATCGAGTACTAAAGCTAGGAGAGGGAAGCTCTTCTATGTCAAATATAACTTCTAATTATATAAATAAATAAAACCAGCAGTGTATCTTGGGAAGATATATCAAGATGAGCAACCATTGTTCAAGATCAATAGCAACACTAGGCACTGTTCTGAAAACATCGAATTTAGTAATTATTTGGGAGCAAATGGGGTTCGTCATCTCTACCCCTTACTTTATACGGGCTGGATTTAGCTAATAAGTATTTAAACAGGACCGCATGGTCAACAACAGAGGGACTGGCGTAGTAGTGGTACCAGATATGTGGTATCTCGTACCAAATAGGAACGAAAGAGAAAAGCCTGGTACGAGAAGTAGTTGCTACAGTACCGAGCCCATACCAATATGAATTCATTAAGAAGTGTATAGGTAATAAGAAATTGAGCAAACACGAATTATTTAGATAAATTCCCCTTTTCATTACATGATATATATTGTGTAACTAAATTCAATGTGACTATGATGTGATCATAACAGAATACCAAACAAGGGAGCTAAACGAAATCATTATTGGTAGCATAAGGGGTTATCATAGTGGATCGGCAAGTGTTTGCTTTTTTGCAATAGCTTGTATGTTTAAATCTTCCTCACTTGATTAGCAATAGGAAATTCATTAGTGAAATTTACAAATAAACTTGTTATTGATGTTGATCGGCAAACACACTTACTATCTTCGTAAGGTATTGGTTTATGTGCAAAGCACAAATGGCCCACTGAATAGGTAATCTAATCGAGCAGTGCCACCCTGGTCCTTCCTCTCGATGTGACCAAACCTCGTGATTGCTTCTACCTTTTCGCCTAGAATTACAGTGAGCTGGCAAATTCTCTCCTCACACTTAGTGATAGTTCTGAAGAGGGTTTTGAACCCGATCGATCTAACCACTCAGGCATCCCCACTTAAGGTATACTATCTGCTTAAGTTGGAGAGTATAGGCCAATAACACATACTGTTGTTGAGTTGTGTGCTGGTAGTAAGACAGGCTAGACCAGTTAGATTCAATAATTACAACTTGACTTTTATATTATTTATATTCTGGATGACTACAGTGCGCCATGCATTAGGCAGAGTAGAAAACACAGAGGCAGACTTTAGAAAAAAACACATATCTTTGTTGACTCTGAGTTTCACGCTTTCATGCGATCATCACAACTTGATTCTGATATATATCTATGCTTCGAATGTAAGTGTGGAAAAACTTTGAAACATTACTTGGGCATTGTAAGTGGCCAAGACCTTTCAAAACTAAATTCCAAACCCTTCTGAAGGTTGAATATGGTTATTTACGCTATTTTGTGCTGTGATGAAGTTTCCTTAGTTTAATCCCAACCATATGTTTCGTTACCAAAACAGTCTTTACTCGCCCTTATTATCTTGAGATGTCTTTGATCGGTACAACACTTCAATATAGCCAGAATAATCAGAAGCATAGTGAAGGGAAAACATAGATTACTTAAGCTTTTCGTCTGACACTCAACAGAGTACGACGTCAGAAAGAGAACGAAGCAAAAACCTAACGAACTATTAAACCCAGGTCTGGATCGAAATAGGTCGATCAGAAAAGAGGTGAATGATTGGTAAAGTGTAGGAACACCAATCATCACCCGCAATACAGTTTTCGCTTCACTATGCTTCTGATCTTTCTAGCTATATTCTCTTGAAATATTCAACGATGTTGAGTTTAAATCTAAAGTTCTCATCCGTATCTCATATCCCCCATGACCCAAGAAATAAATCTGGATTAAACACATGAAGCATGTCTCAATAAAACCGACACTCCATATTCAGCACCCTGCTTCGGAGCTTAACATCAAGAGAATTCGACTGAGAATCTTGACATGGGAATATATCCGAACAGTTAAATGACGAACATCAGGTCGCTGAGATGCTGTGCAGGAGTTTGAGTTTAGTCCTGAATGCATATCAAGTTTTGTCGCCATCTTCATTGGTTATCAGACGAACGCAACGTGACTGTACAGAGAGGTTTTAGACATGAAAGACTTGAGACAAATCATTATGGTGTAGCACGAGTGGGGGGCTTTTTACAGTATGAGGGGGCTTCAAGCTGGGGTTTACTTTCTGGCTTATTTGATTGTTGTGTAAAAAAGTTATTTTTGTTCCTTCGAAGGGTTGGTCTGAAAAATATTTGTCATGAAACGATTTCACCAAAATTGTGCCCAAATTACAAAAAAATAGAATCACACATTTAACTTTTGAGACTATTGACTTTTGGTTTGGCTGGGTAATCACCTTTTTGAATTGTGCAAAGGTTGGATGAATGAAAAAAATCATCAACGTTTTATTTCTCTTCGGTTTTACCCTGATGCATAAGTATATAACGGTCCCTTGTCAATTTTTCTGTATATGATAATGATTTAACTAAACTTAAACTTGAATACATATAGCTTCAAATACAGCTCTGCAGACGGCAGTACTTCTATCTCAACCACACGTCAGAAAACTAGAAAACATTAATGATACCTTTGACGAGGTTTCTGAATTCTGCAACCATCGCTGCTTCTGTGATGATGGCACCAGCTGGTCCAGGGGGGCCTTGTGGACCAGGGGGGCCTGGTGGGCCTTGGGCGGCTGAGTTCTGAAATTCAAAGGCACAGTTATACTTTATGTGAGTTTATTAATAGGAAGTGGCTAAGGTGTGATTGCAATCCTTCAAATTAAAATGAATTAAGTGGAATAAACAAATTGAAAAATGAATCTTGGAATCATCTGGGAGGCAAATCACTCCTAGATAAGTGTACAAGATTTTCGATGTTTTTGGGAACCCCTCCAGCGACTCAAGAATAATCTGGGAGATCGGCCTAAAAGAGTATCTTCTGCTAGTATCTTCTGCTAATTGAGATTCAATTTTTTTTTTTGTAGAAGGAATCAGTTTATAAGAAACCAAAAGAGGGGCAAAATACAATTGATCCGTTTCTTCTATTGTTTCCTTCAAAACAGAAAACGAAAAATAATGTAAGGAGATTTTAGGACTAGAACCTGAAGTCCCTAATTAGCAACTTCATTTTTTTTGTTAGCTATAAAAAAGCAACTTGATTCTCAGGGATTTAACCTTGAGAAATACCACAAATTTTTATCGCTGCAAATTGAAACAATTAAACAAAGATTTCGTAACAATTTCGTAAAGATTTTGAAGAGATTAACGAAATTTGTAATGATTTCATTGAGCTGCTCGACTCGTTTACGCCATATTTACTTCCCTCATGCAACTATCCCAGCTCAAGGGCCTGGAAACTAGTTGTCACAGCCAGGACACTGGTTCCCAGATCCTTCAAGCTGCTACGATTTTGGAATTCTTAGAAACAATTTGCAAACTAAAAACGTTGTCTTTATAGGAAATATTAATATTAGTGCCTAGTTGGTCGAAAGTACTGTTAGTTGATGTTGATGTTGATTAGCAAATACACTTACTTTCTTCGTACGGTATTGGTCTAAGTGCAAAGCAAAAAAGGCCCACTGAATAGGTAGACTTATCGACCAGTGCGACCCTGGTCTTTCCTATCGATGTGATCACAATCCGTGATTCATTATTCTCTGGAATAAGAGAGAGCTGACGAATTCTCTCCTCACATTTTATGTGATATGTCTGAAGGTGGTTTCGATCCCTGGACCTTTTGATCAAGGCTCGAGTGATCTAACCACTCTGCAATCCCGACCAGAAGTACTGTCTGCTTAAGGTGCAGAATATAGGCCAATATCTATGCTAACACAGCAGTCACATCACAATGTTCTCTAGCCCTGAATGTGATCAATAGATGGTTTAGTGCGCACAAACGAGAACGAAGCCACATTGCAGTACATGTATAGAACAATGAATAACATACAGGTTATTAGATATATCAGATATAAACAAGATATGGTATGACCCAGCAAAGTTGATACCCCTGATTAATGTATTAAGATGGATTAGACCAAACGGTCAATGATCTTAATTTCGATGAGTCATTCGATTTAATATTCATACACATTCGAGCACACTACCTTGGGTCACTTGATCGTCTTAAGTAAGAGATATAACCGACATTTCTTCATACCAGAGCTTTTGTTAGTGAGATCCCGACATATTAAAACTGGTTTTATCAAAAAGAAACAGAGATTCAAAGTAACTTAAAGTGATTAGCTAAACAGCTCAAAAGTCATGGCAAGGACTAAAGCCTGAATTCCATAAAAAAGCAATTGGCAGTGCTAGCAATGAGACAGGTCTCAGCTACTAGTCTACACGCTTTTATTTTATAAAGAACTAGTTTGTAAGGAACCTAGAACTAGGATTTCTTATAAATACAATAGATTCTTTCGTTCTATTGTTTCCAGTAACAATAGAGAACGATAGAAAAATAAAGAAATTTTTAGTTCTAGGCCTTGAAATAGCTTCCTGATAAAATAAAAAGCGGGTAATTATAAGTTGAAACAGGGACACTCTCTTACACACAAAGCTAGGGACAGCATCCCCCCTCAATCATCTAAACTTCAAACATTATTTCTCCAAGAAAATCTACATTAACATCTTTGATGACATAGACTGATGAACAAAAAATTTACTAATATTCAACGTCCAACTGGTATTCAAATTGCTTCTTTTATAAATGCGCAAGAAATGGGTTAACCCTGACCTGAATTAAAAAATAATTATGCGTGCTTGCTGCTTGCTTGCTTGTAAATTGTCTTTTTTAGTTTTAGGACATTGGTCAGAGCACTGTAGAGGTAGGTAGCATAGACAGGGCACAATGATGACGATGATTTAGGCTCTAGTCCGTTCGTCAAACACTGGTCCTCCTCAGCCAAGGCACAACAAACGCAAAGAACAAAAAAAGGAACTTACAAAAAACTTTCTCCCTTTTCTGCTTGTCTTCCTCTTGTTGTTTTCGATGTAGTTTTGACCCCGTCGAAGGGATGACTGCTTTACGAATGCCAACCAACTCTTAACAGGGTCCACCGAACCGGAACCATCTTTTAGATGCTGCAAATAGAATAACAGATTTTTCATAAGTATCACTTAATTCACGATGGCCTAAAAAGTCGTCCACTCTTGCATACTTTCTCACTGACAGTTTGAAAATAAAACCAAGTAAAATTTGCAGTTGAAACCTTGTCTACTAAGCTAGCATCACCCTTCAAATGCTAGAATAAATAGAAATAATGTCCATAAGGATAGCCTTAAAAGTTGCTGGGGGAATATTATCAATACTGCAACGGGATACTTTGTACTGTGGAAGGATACCGTCCAGTCTTGTAGCTACTGTGGAGGAATACCAACAGTAATTACTGTGGATGGATACCATCAGAAGTGTTGGGATATACCATCAGTAATGTGGAGGATATTCAGTACTTATGGTATTCTATACATAAAGATGATATCCCTGCAGTAGTGATTATCCACCAAAGTTCTTAAAGGTGTCCCTCCACAATATGGTAGCTATCTCCCACAATACGAAACAACCTCCAATGTCCTGATGGTATCTTCACAGTACAAATGATATCCCCTATAGTACTGAATATCCTCCACAGTAGCTAGGACTGAACATTCTCCATAGTAGCACAACGTTCCTAAGGGTGATTTAAATCAAGGCCTCAGCGGTCTAAGTATTCTAAATTTGGCATTGCAATGCGAAAAATCTCTGCGAGGTAGAAAATAACACACATGAACAATGATATATACTCCTATTTTGACTTTCTAAACAATGAAAACATCATGTTTTGCATTTGAACTCAATTTTCCAAAGCTTCTTAATTCCATATCCGGGGATTTAAGCAACTGACCAATATCCGGGACTTAAGGCTGGCGTGTACATAGGATTGAATGAGAGATTGTAACCTCTGTTTCAAATTGGCTCGGTTTCTATAGGATGAGGAAAGATTAATTAATGAAATTTAGGTTTAAGAGTCTGAGATCGCGATAACAAAGGAATTAGTATGAGAAAATATACAAATATCCTGGATCTGGGAAACTGCTATGCATCTCTATCAAATTGTCACCAAAAGTATTTCAGCCCATAGTCTAAAGTCTATCAAGGCCTTCAAGGCTATGAGGTGAAATTAAAGGATGAGATTTGTAAGCTAAAAGTAAATAAACTTTTTTGATTCGGTTCTTCTATATATTCCAATTTCAAAATGATGGTGAAAATCATCAGCTGCTGTTTTAGTTTAAATTTAGTTTAAAATTCAATTTACCAATTTGTTTTGACTTCAAATCTGAAATCTTGAAAAGAAGTTCCTTTTTGGGGGGCTTAGTTCTTTAAGTTCCTTATTTTGAGACCTCTTTTGGCCACTTTGTAGTTCTAAAAGTTCCTTAATAGTTCCTTAATTTTAAATTCTCATTCAGTGTATAGGAATTAGTGCCGATGCGAGAAAATCATAAAAATTTAACATTTTTCAATGAACTCTGACAATAAAACGCAATGTTCCAACACAAAGAAGCTTAGGCCAGGCCAATATAACGTAGAAGTTAATGAGTCATTGAAGATGTTGCATACCTACACCATTGATTATGATATCGTAATTATAAAGTTCCTCAGCTATTGAACCTTCAGTAGTAGAAGTTCCTTGAGTTTTTCGACCTTCTACATTTAGGTTCCTTATAAAAGGTTCCATATAAAAAAGCGTGTACTAGATTATTATTCATCTTCGAGAAAAGTATCAATAGCACCATATTGAAACGCGGTACACAACATTTTTATAAGGATAAGCAAACATTCAAGGCTGAGTGTCCGTTTTTGAAAATAAGAGCAGTAAAACTCGATTCGCAAATTTTAGAAACACTTCAGAAACGTTCGTACACAAAACTTAACACATCTGGTACTGAGTTCATTTCTTAGTCTCTTATATGAACAAATATGCACTTGGAAAACTTTTAAAAGAGATCGAGTTTAGAATTTTACCGAAACTTAAAAAAACACTGAGTCTAAAAGCTTAATCAATGCTAAATGCAAGCTAACGGGAGATAGTAGCTACCATTAGAGCTGTCTAGGGTGTTCAGTACTGTAGGGAGATAATCATCAGTACTGTGTGGAGATACCATTTAGTACTGAGGAAGGTATTCAGATGATATCTTCTCCACAGCACTGAATAGTATTCAGTGCTGTAGAGAAGATATAATCGGTATCTTCTATGGAGATACAATCAGTACTGTGAAGGGTGTTGAGAACTGTGTGGAGATACCATCAGTATTGTTTCATCTTCGCAGTATGCAGCTACCGATGATATCCTCCTACAGTTCTCAACACCTTCGGGAAGCTACTGGTGGTATCCCTCAACAGTTCTTACACTCTTTTTTTTATAAGAATACTTGAAATTTTCCTGAGCCTCAACTTTTCCATTGTTTATTCTTGAATTTCCATTGTTCTTTAGCGATTTTGAGCCTCGATATTCTTATAAAATTTATTCTTGTCATATCATGTCGTAATAAGTAATGTGTATCTTCTTGATACAGTTGTAGACAATTTTCAAAATTTACAATTGGATCAACAATTACAAAGTTTTAAACAATTAGCTGTAATATATCGATGTTATTTTTTTGTAGTTTTACCTTTAGAAACATTATGTTGATAAAGTATACGAAGATTATACTTTACTGGACCCCTATTGGTTGATGTAACAATGAAATTGAAATGAAAAATGGTCATCTCCCTACAGTACAAAACAAAAATTCATCATACCATCAAAAGCCTGTTGGCCACAAAACCTTCATGGGACCTTTTCAGATGGATTTTCTGAGGTTAGATAAGAGGCGTTAATAAATCACTCACTTGACGTAGTACGTGTTGATACCTTGTGTCAACTGATCCAATCATGTTAATCACGTGTCTCGATCACTTAACAACATGCTAATCAGGCCTTAACACTCACCCTTTTCAACGTGACATCGGTTTCGATTACAACCTAAGACCTGTTAAGTATTATTAAGTATTACGAGCTGTGCTCACTTATAATGAATAAACAGAGCGTATAATGACCATATCACCATAAATAGTCATCCAGTTACCATTTGCAAGATAAAATAAGAGAAGATAGTTCTCTTATTTGATCTTGCCATTTGCCGTAGACAATTAAGGTTAAAAAAAGTTCTTGAAATAAAGTGCAGAAATTGCAGCTTTTTTTATGTTTAACTAACATGCAGAGGTTTTTTAGCTAATAATTTTCCAGTGCTGATATTTCTTTAATCTTTACCCAACACGTGTACAATCTTTTTTATAAAGAATAATTCTATAAGAACACGAGCCTCGAATTTTTGAAAAATCTAACAACAAGCTAAAAACAAACTGAAGCTGATAATATTTTGGTCAATATAGGAATTTTAAGAAATAGCCTTAAGACTAAGAAATAATCACAAAACAAGCAGATTGACAGTGCACTGATAGGTCAGATGATGGTCAAAAGAGTTAAAATTTCGAGTTATTTCAACACAACTACATGGGCTTTTTCTAATAAGAACCGTTTAGCCTTAAGGTAGGTTCCTTATGAAATAAAAAGCGTGTATTAGCAAAAACAGGCTAACAAAGCATTACAAAAGTAAGAACAATTCAAGAATATTTGTGGCTGAAAATAGAGAAATACTTAAGAACAGGGGTAAGGTGGAGGACGTGAAGTTGACGACTTACCGAGTTTTCCTTGTTTCTACGATGCTTTCGATCTTTCTTTTTCCCAGCATCGATACAGTTGATGAAAATAAGGATAGCAACAGCAGCAACAATAATCAAGAATTTGGCCATAATCAAAACTCAATCTGAAAAATATGACGTAAAAATTGATAAAAGTATACACTTGATATTCATATGAAGCTAAAACATCTGCCAAGCATTAAAAGTTTCTGGAATTTTTCGAATTTTGAATTCGGCCAAGAAACGAAGATACAAAGATTGGGCATAGTTTCTTACGCTTAAAAATAACTCAATGGGCTTCATTGGCACAGGATTAAAACGTATATCTCATCTCATATCAAAGATTTTCTGGATAATTGGCGTGGGGTCAAATCTTAGTAAGTTTAGCCTCGACTTCTTCATATCACCATGAAGTCATTGATTTTCGAGTTAAAAAACATTTTAAGAAACATTTCGTACCATTTAGGTTGAAAGCTAGGAAATTACAGTACATAGCTACAAATATTGAGCACAGATTCTTATAAAAAAGAGCGTACCATACGTAGGGAGGAGATAGTTGATCAAAAAAATTACCAAACAAGTTGGAAACAATGAAAATGGGAGTTTTAGAGTAGATGCTTAAAATAATGGAAGGGAGTTTTAGACAAGAGCCGAATATATTTTGAATTGAATGAATGACGGATGTTGAACTAATCAAAGAAGATAACGGTTACGAGCAATATGAGTAGGACAAAGGCAATTAGGCCAGCTGCTTGTATCATGGCAGAAGAATCAAAAACATATTAAAAGTATTTTGAGAAAAGAGGTCGATGTTGTGAGAGAAATGTTCGTCATACAATTTTCACGTATAAAATCAGCTATGGGAGTAACCGGAGGAAACATCGTGAAAATTCAGACCAGCAACAATGTGGTATTTAGTAGGTAGAGGTGTTTGAAACAAGGTAGCAGCAATGGGGTCTTAATGGATTTTGAAGATATCTTTAATACAACAGCGACGGTAATAAGCAATTGAAACTGGTGAGTAGCTACGTAATACATGCATTTTTTATAAGTAATTTCAGCTCGAGCTTAGTACTAAAAATTGCTTAGCTTAGGGGCAAAATTGAGTACTCTTAATTGCTTAGCAATTGCTTAGCTTTTTATACTCAAAAATTTGTTTCTTAGAATATTCTCTCACAAGTTGTTGTACAACAAATGTCGATGGTATCTTGCATACAAAAGTGTGCTGGGGTGCTAATATCCACTGTAACCTTTTTCTCTATAGCTGATGCAATACTTCTATTGCTAATTGGATCAGAATTAAATTTTTTAAATGGCTTAGCGTTCACCTATCAAGTACTAGAACTGCATAAGTCCTTGTCGAGTACTGCCTTGCTTATAAAACGATTGCTTAATTAAGAAAAAAATACGTGTAACTACAAAGGCAAGTTCTCGATTTGAAAAATTAGGGGCATATAACTCCTTAACATTTTTATGAACTTTTTTTCAATAATAAACTGGGCTTTGGTCTTTGTTACATATCACAGCAAAAAAAAGATTTAGTCACTGTACAATTTGTCATCACTGCAATCTAAAATCAGGCATGAGTGAGTTGCCTCTTCAGTAAAAAATCAGCTAGTAAGACTTTGGTTTGTAAGCGGTTAGTGGGGAGAGAATCTTAGTTTGTACGGGTCAGATGGATACAAGTGTTTTTTTACAGACACATGTTTGCACTTTATGTATGAATATAGGGCACAGGGTGGCAAAAAGGGAATTTTTAACTATAAATCTATACTGGGTGTCCCGAAAATGTTGTTACAATATAAATGTATACCGTGTGTCCAAATGTTTTTGAAGATGCAAATATGTACCGGGTGTCCTAAAAACCAAAGTAGGCTGTCAATATAAATACAAGGCGTTCTAAAAAAGCTAAAACTGGCTCTAAAAATATATATCGTGTGTCCCAAAAATGGGAACAATAGAATTGCATCAAAGATTGCTTTCGTTCGTTTCCTGTAACAATAGAAAAAAATAAAGAATTTAAGGAACTTTTAGTACTAAGCCTTGAGGTAGGTTCCTTATAAAATAAAAAGCGTGTAGTCAAGATTAAGATTTTTCCAGCGTAGAGCCCTGAACGAGAATCTTCGGTCAGTCCGTCGAAATTAGTGTTATTGGCGTTTGATTATAAGAATAAGTAAATAACAAATTCCACTCTTAGCACTCATCTATCCCTGTATCCGCCAATGAATCAAATATCAATACAAGCAAACAGTGGGATTTGTCCAAACTACGCAGCGGAAAATCCTCCAGGCCAACTCCCTTCACCTCACACAGAGAGAGATGATGAGTATCTTCTCAAAGGAGCGAAAAATTCAGAAATTCGCCTGATGTGATGAAAAAGTCATTGCACGTTATCCTGTTCAAGCGTTAGTTGTTGATACAGGTATTAACGTGGCATTAAGGTGGTAATGCGTGTTTAAAGTGTAATGTCAATTTATCAACAGGTTAAATGGATACTGTTCAGCTAGAAATTTCATAAACGCCGCTAGTGGTTGAAAAAGGACAACTTGGTCCCGCGAACTACACTCTACTCCAGAGAGTCTTAGAACAGATTCGAAGATCGATTTTAAAACGAATAAAAGTACTTTAGGCCGCGGAAAATTTGTCTTTTTAAACAGGCTTATAAACCTTCGAAGTCCAAATAAAAGCTTCAACAAGCTCTAGAATTTCCTTATATTTTATCTTTTGAAGATATTTATCAAAATTTGAAACCTTCGTACTGTTACTGTATATTGAATATGGATAAACCGGGTGCACCAAATAAAAATTTACATAAACACTCTTTAAGAAAAATGTGCGAACAAACAGAGGCTGACCATTCCAAGCTCAATAGAAGCAATTCTATAGATAACCATTAAACAAAGGAATAATTACAAAACAAGCAGATTGGCAGCTTACAGATTTGACAGATGGTCAAGAGAGTCAAAATTTGGAATGATTAACACAACTGATAGCAAAATAGGCTTCCAAATCATTATGAAAGTAAAAAAAATTTAAGAACTTTTCAGCTTGAAAGTAGAGTATCATTTAAGAACAGTCAATGAATCATTGTATGAAAAGGTGGATAGAAATGGGCCAAACAGAAAAAATGATAACGTATATTTCTGAATAGAGAGCTCAAAGAAGCGTTTTGGTCTATTCTATTTGGTCTATACCTTGGTGGCAAAAACAATCACCATGGCTAAAACAATGGCAAAAGGCAAACAATACTCTGTGCACTCTCAACTTTGTAAAACCTGTACAAAAAGATACAAGAATAGGCTTCTAAACCATCTTCTTCTATAAACTATGATGTAGCTAGCTAAGCTTGACCCAGACTAGATAAATATATCTCGAATATGAAAGACATAAATTACAGCTTCTCCTACAGTATGAGATAATAGGCATCAGAAGAAGCCATGGGAGACATACAGCTGTTTGCAATCGATACCAACCAATACCTTTCAACGAACAATTCCTCGACCTTGGTAATTCATTGACAGTGCTTTTAAAGATTCACATTGCTGAAAGAAGCTAGCACACGACCACCCTAGATAATGTCTCCACCGAAATTGGAGGTTTGGCAGTATACAGAACCCTACTACAAGCATCTTTATAAGCAATTTCAGCTCGAGCTCAGTACTTAACATTGCCTAGCTGGAGGGCAAATTTGAGTCCTCAAAACTGCTTAGCAATTGCTTAGCTTTTTATACTTTAAGATTTGTTTCTTAGAATACTATCTCATGGGTTTTTTTGTACAACAAATATCGATGGTATTTTGCACACCAAAGTATGCTGGGTCACTAATATTCACTGTAACATACTTTTCTTTAGCTGCTGCACGATTTTCATCGCCAATTAGATTGGAACTGAATTTCCAAATTACTTAGAACGACTCTGTCCATTACTAGAATTGCTTAAGTTTTAATCTTGCCGAGTACTTTTTTGCTTATAAAGCAGTTGCTTACAAAAACAAACGTGTAGATTTAGCAGGAGAGCCACTGAATTTTGACGAAATACCATATCTTTGCAATCAAAATCATTCTCAAAGCTAAAAATTCTATAGCTGATTATTCTCGACGAGGAAATGAAGGAATTGGTCAACTTCATTATAGAGAAACCAATCAAAAACATCACGCAAGTTTGACTCCTTCAACTACTTCGACAAAATTTAATTTTCAGTGCGTCGAAGAAGTTAAACCTGCGTGATCTTTTTGAATTGCTTTCTCTAACAAAAAACTGAAAATCTAATCTTTAACTAAAGATGCGCAACTATCTCGCAGGCTTAAGTTTCTTGTAAGTAAGTTTCTGAGTGGTTAGTACTGTGTTGTGTCTATTCAGATGTTTTCTTGCACTACAAAGTTGCGCAGGAACTGCTAAATTGACATGTGCTCTGGCTACGAAATGCGATTCACACTCTTTTCATAGAAAACTCGCTCTAAAAACCCCAGGCTAACGAAGGACCAAAATCTTAAGAGCCTCCAGTACTAGAAACTTATTTTCTAAGAAGCTTCTATATTGTTGGTTTCATGGACTG
Organism: Pelagia noctiluca; assembly: GCA_963924455.1. Classification (NCBI taxonomy): domain Eukaryota; kingdom Metazoa; phylum Cnidaria; class Scyphozoa; order Semaeostomeae; family Pelagiidae; genus Pelagia; species Pelagia noctiluca. The sequence continues at coordinate 12,054,943 of OZ004327.1, read as the reverse complement.
TACTCTGTACTGTATCAGCTCCAAAATAAAGACAAAACTAATTTAGATCATTCAAACTTATTCGTAGTTTTAAGAAACTCTTAAGAAACTTTCAGTTCTCAAAGTTCGAAAAATCTAAGAAAATTTCAGCTCTGAGCTGATTTCTTAGTACCTTATAAAAAAATACGTGTATTGCTCGTGGACTATACGGTAGTTCCTAAAATGTTTGTTGGTCTTACTAATTGTATGCAAAACCGAAATGCTAACTGCGATGTCCGCTTCATGATATAACCATAAATACCAATAAATCACTAGCCACCCATGCTTTAGCGGTCAACTCAAGGTAATTTTTGAATATATCAACATTCTAGGTCGTTGCTGGATGATGTGAATTGAAATTTTCAAGTTAGATACTTAAACCATACAGTTTCTATATGCATTCATTTTAATTAGAAAGTATGCTACATTTAACCAGAGTTTGTTATCTTTTATCCCAATTATTGTATGAAAAGTTTCTCAGCAAGTTTCTTATATTCGTTTTCATCAGAAAAAATTGAGGTTTTGGGTGCTAAAATTGGCTGAGTCTAATCAAATGCTTTTTATCCGAGTCACCCAAAAAAAAAATCGAAAACGAAAAGCTGTCGAGCTACTCCTGAAAAAGGGATGAAAAGGGGGTAGCCTTCTAGGTTAAATTGAGCAGCAAAGTTTTAGCACCCTTCTTATCCAAAAAGAATTAAAAGCTGGGTTAGTAGCTACCTTCCTTATACCCAAAAAAGTAGAATCCTCAAGACTTAAAAAACCTTAACCCCGAAAAATAGGAAAGCAGGAAACTAATGCAGTTTCTGATAATAATTTCTGTTCGACCAATCCAAACCATAAAAATATGAGAGTTTCGTCTACTCTCCGCACCCAAACATCAGAGTTAGCGAGCTTCCCTACAGTGAAAATACATTTGGTCTTATCATGGCTGTTTCTAGCACAATTTTTGACATGATAGTCACCGCCTACCATGACAAGCGTTTGATATAAATTAAAGCAACGTTTCGGGAGAGATTTGTCTCCCATCATCGGGCAATGTAAAAATGTGGTTTCTTCTCTAATTATTCCAAAGGTCACATTTCTCATTGCCCGATGATGGGAGACGGATCTCTCCCGAAACATTGCCTTAATTTGTATCAAAGGCTTGTCATGATAAGCTGTGACTTTGTATCTAATATTGTGTGAGTACAAAAGATTCTTAAGAAGAACAGCGAGGTAACTCTTGAAAGAACTGACGAGAAGTTAATTAAAAACACTTACCAAACGCATAAATCAAATATCGAGCAACAGCACAGCAAGACGCTCTCGAGCTCTATTCTAGCCACAAATCTCGCAAGATAGTGATCGGAATAATCTATCAGAGAGATTACTTAGAAGACAGCGTTGTTTGAAAACCCTTTGCAGCGAAGTTCTTATCTTGTCTTTTCTTTTGCTGTTTGTTTTCTGGTTTGCAAGGCTTGAGCTGTAGCTGTGTGTAACCTGCGCGAACAAAAGGCGAGACTTCAAGATAAATATAACTAAACAGGAGTATAAATGAGAGATTAACTAATAACTCCAATCTTCTCACAGTGTAATTCGAATTTGTCGGAATTAACAAAAGGATGACTTAAGTGTCACGTGACTGAAACCACTGTGAAGCTTAACAATGGGTGACTGAGCTGTCACGTGACTAATGCCACTGGGAGCCTTAACAATGGGATGACTGAAATATCACGTGACTGATACTACAAAAGGATGACTGAAGTATCACGTGACTGACACCACCAGAATGCTTAATTGTCGAGTCTCCTTACATATCTTTAAAAGGTGGTGGCGTGCAGTTATTCGGGAGGATTTCACCAGTAACTTGGAGGTTGTTCAGTAACCTGGAGGGATACCTTGCAGAATTTGCTAAAATTGGGAAACCATTCTGTAATGAGAAGAGTAAGGAATAATGAGGACGAATACCATAATTGCAATATAGAGTTATTGAGAATCCTTCACATAACCAAATCCTAACGGCAAGCTAGAGTTCCTCATAATTCCAACCTTGAATAATTACGTGACCTTCACAATGGTTTCCCAGTCAACATGAATCATGTGATTACCCCAACATGGGCGATGGATGCTGTTGTTGGTGTTGTAAGTCTTCCTGGAGAGATGCTGATTGATTGTTTGTGAATTGACGTTTGAGATGATTTCTCAAGCTGATAATTAAGTAACTTGGAATAAGAATTCAAGCTGTGCGATTTTAGAGATGCTGGGTGTCTTTAGTAACTGATTATAGGCTGTCAGTATTCTAATCCTTGTTTCCCTATGTTCTCAAATGTCCTGGACTAGTTTCTTCAAAGACCAGTTTTAACTGTCATACATTTCTCAAATAGGAACATTAGAAATTCTAATCAGGACATAATGTTCTTATATTAATGAAAAATTAGCCTCCATATTTAGACATTGCAGGTGATAGGAACGGAACTCACGACCAATTGCCCTACGTCTCAACCAAGAGATTTTGAGCTCGAGTCCTACCACCTGCATTATCTCACTGCTTATTGTATACTGATACAAGGGCGTTCCTGTGTTCAATAGAACCGGATTTATCCACTGTATAAGTCAAGACTCTCAATTGAGAAATGAAAATCACACCAAACTAGATAAACTCGACCTCTTCCCACCCAGCCTACATCATTTCACTAATTATTCTATGCTGGCACCAGGCGTTCCTCTTTGCAGCAGAACCGCACTCATCCGTTGTATAAGTAATAAGCAACTCAATGAATACGATCCGAATGAAATAAGCAATTCTTTACTTGAATGCAGTTCAATACTTACCATTTCATTGAGCCTTGTAGATGTATCATCGCAAATTTTTACTTTTTTCAAATCTGTAAAAAGGAAAAAATATCTTAGCTTCTATTGGTTTTTCAAAATCCAACTTTGGGCCTAGGTCACAAAGCCTAGTTGCATTATCGATTAAATTGCAAATCGAGTAAACCTGACCAGACCCGTAACAAGGGGTTCACTGCCCCTCCCCAAATAATCCTGAATTGCAATTGCTTTCAACTTGTCTGCTGAAAATTTCAATTGTTCCCAACATGTTACCTGGGCTGCCATTGAGCATTTCACCTGTACATAATTTAAAAAATCAGTTCCTCTAATCATCAGGGTGCCTTTTTTTTCTATCATTCTCACCATTGCAAGAAGAGGGGGCACAAGTGACTTTTTCCCCTCTATGAATTCTGAAATCTTAACAAGGTCCTTATTGTCTTTAGTATGGTGAAAAGAGGGGCACGGATGCATTTGTCTGCTCTATAACTTCTAGTCAATTTTTCTTAACAATCATAGTGCCTAGTGTTGTCTTTTAGAGATGATGCCTGGGGGGGATAGGGGCAATGCTGCATTTGCACGCTCGATTACTTCTAAAATATATTATTTTCAATATGGAGCCTAGTGTTTCTATTGCCCTTAACATGGTGAAATGAAAAGAGACGTACGGGTACATTTGTCCCCTCAACCATTTGTAAAAATAATTTTTTCAACATTGTCCATAGTGTTTCTTTTTCCTTAACATGGTGTCTTGGGAGGTAATGGTGGATTTGCCTGCTCAATTTCTTCTAAAATCGATTGTTCTCAATACTGTGTCCACTGTTTCTATTGTCCTTAAGACGGGAAAAAGAGGAGCACGGGTACTTGTACCCTAAATCATTCGTAAATATCTATCATTTTCAATATGGTCCATAAGGTTTCTACCTTCCTTGACATGGTGTATAGAGGCACAAGTGCATTTTCCCTCAATAATTCCAAAATCGGCTGTCCTCAACAAGATGCCTAGTGTTTCCATTTATTTCGAACAATGATGCCCCCCATCATTGTTCCCGAGCAACGTTGCTGTGAACTGGACAGAGCAGTAGAAGCTTTGGCATGAATAACAACATTAGCAATAGCACTCCCATAGCTGGGATTACCATCATATAGAGCTTATTAAAATGATTAGGAAATTTCCAATGGTTTTTCAAATTCCTTCTTAAAACTTCTAGGAAGTGCAGATATCTCTGCCTATTGCTCGCATCGCGTGTAAGCCGAGATTAAAACGAACTTTCAGAGGACAGGAATTTCCTGCAAATATTGTATTAGCCTCACTGTGACGGTCAAGCAAGCTTTGTACTTTCTAATCTCTGCAAAGGGAGTCCGTGTCATTTACAACACTGCTTAGGCCCTCTAGTTTTCATTTGGATCTTTAGATCGTTATCGTCCAAGAATAATCCGTGAGTTTGATTAGGGCTTATCAGGCTCTTGTCAGGCAAAGTGTGCGTTTTATGCATGATGAGAATTACAATATTTTCCATAAGGAAAAAACCCTGCATTGAGGGCATTTGTTTCAGCAAAACAGTATTGAATCAACCTAAGGAATATCTGCGCAGTGATTACTGTAGAGGATATCCAGTACTGTGGAGGGATAACATCAGTACTTTGGAGGATGTTCAGTACTGTGGATATGTTCATCACTGTAGAGGATGTTCAGTACTGTGGAGGATTTTTAGTACTGTCGAGGGTGTTCAGTGCTGTGGAGGATATCATCAGTACTGTGGAGGATGTTTAGTACTGTGGATATGTTCAATACTGTGGAGGATATCATCAGTACTGTGGAGGATGTCTATTACTGTAGATATGTTCAGTACTGTAGAGGATGTTCAGTACTGTGGAGGATTTTTAGTACTGTGGAGGGATAACATCAGTACTTTGGAGGATGTTCAGTACTGTGGAGGGATACCATCTTGTACTGTGGAGGGAAAACATCAGTACCTACTTGGAGGATGTTCAGTATTGTGGATATGTTCATCACTGTAGAGGATGTTCAGTACTGTGGAGGATTTTAGTACTGTCGAGGGTGTTCAGTGCTGTGGAGGATATCATCAGTACTGTGGAGGATGTCTAGTACTGTGGATATGTTCAGTACTGTAGAGGATGTTCAGCACTGTGGAGGATCTTTAGTACTGTGGAGGGATAACATCAGTACTTTGGAGGATGTTCAGTACTGTGGAGGGATACCATCTTGTACTATGGAGGATGCTCAGTACTGTGGGGAATACCATCTTACTGTGGAGGATGTTCAGTACTATGGGGAATACCATCTTGCACTATGGAGGATGTTCAGCGCAGTGGAGGATATTCAGTACAGTGGAGGGAAACCACAAGGGCTGTAAGTATCACCTCCACAGTACTGATGGTATTCTACAGTACTGATGCTAACCCTCTAAAGTCCTGAATATCCTTCACATGTACTGATTGTATTCCATACAGCACTGATGGTATCCATCCGTAGTTCTTAGCACCCTCCAATGAGAATCCACTTCAACGGACACTCCTCAAACGACGGTTGAATTGAATTGAATTTATGAGGGTGACAGAGAACAAAGCAACATGAACTCAATGCGATAAGTCTGTTATCAAACGGCCGGGTTGATGGAATAGAATTGGTGAGGTTATTAAGGTCAATGATACGGCTTTACAAGAGAATCGTAATACAGATCCTTTATGGAAGAACATCCTGGCCTAAGCACAGTGCACCGTAGGGGATGGATAATGATGAATGGCCAGGATCATACAGTGATCAGTTGGTGTACAACCCAACCACAACAGAGGAGGCGCAGGTCTTCGTGACCTGTGATGTGACAAGATGTTTCATTTGAACGAGAGTTAGCTTATCAAATAGATTACCAGAATTTGATGATTAGTTATTTGCTCTGTCTTCTGTGGATTAAGGGGTTCCTTTCCAACGCCATACTTTGCGTAAAGCACAAACATCAAGTACAATGGACACAAATAAGAAGTAACGTGTCACTTTATTGATGGAATGTTATTTAACAACCTAATAAAAACACTATAAGTAATAATAGAAGTAGATTCCTTTATGAATTGGTGCTGTCACGTAGAGAATAGCTCATCAAATCATTTTAGGCTTTCGAAATTTGATATAACTTTGAACTCCCAAATACTTTTGACTGTCGCTTAAAATGGGAAAATACAATCAAGTTCTGTGGAGGGATACCATCCAGCTCTGTGGAAGGATACCATGTAGATTGTGGGGGATACCATCTAGATCTGTGGAGGGATACCATCAGTATTGTGCAGGATATTCAAAACTTCGGAGGAATACATACCATTCGGTACTGTACAGGGATACTATCAGTTATGTGGAGGAAATATTTTCAGTTCTGTGAAGGGAAACCACCAACACTATAGAGATAATACCCATGTTTACCCCTTAGTTTCAACCCTGCATTGAGAAACGGATTCATCACCTCTTCTTCAACATCTTGCAACTCTAGCAAACAAGTAATCAAAGATGAATAATCGAGAGATAATCATCTGGACCTTAGAGCCCCACTTTTAATCCCCATCCTCAGTCTCAACCTCACACATACCTCTAAAACATCCATACCCTTTCCCTCACCCTTAACCTTTTCCCGACCTCACCATTAACATTGGCACAAAAATGTCGCCCTGAGAATAACTGAGGACATCAAACCATCCTTATATGAAGGGTTAGTATTTCTTATATATATACCCAACCTTTAGAGCGAAAAAAGAAAAGGTTCTAGACAAGATCTCTGCGTAGCCCCTTCTCTCATACCTTGAATAAATTGGATGAAATAGATTGTATAAATTGAGCTCAATCAAACCATCTTTACACGAAGGGTTATCCCTTACTTGCACAAGCCTTTTGATAGCGAAGAAGAGAAAAGGAGCTACAATCATGGACATAAATTATGAGACAAATCCGCTTTTGTCGATATTTTGACTTTTCAAGCATCCTTTCCCCTCCTTCCCCCCATAATCAATGTTGATAGCTGCACAAAACCTTGCACAAATTTCAGCCTTCAGGTATGCACTTGTCTCATACTATTTTGTCCATGATTGTAGACAAGATCCCTGCGAAACACCTTCTCCAATACCTTGAATAAATTGGATGAAATAAATTTGATAAATTGAGCTCAATCAAACCATCTTTACATGAAAGATTATCCCAAAGTTGTAGAAGATTTCTTAGAGCGAAGACGAGAAAAGATTCTAGACAAGATCCCTGCGAAACACCTCTTATACCCTGAATAAATTGGATGAAATGAATTTGATAAATTGAGCTCAATCAAACCATCTTAACACGAAGGGTTATCCCTTACTTGCAAAAGCCTTTTTAATAGCGAAGAAGAGAAAAGGAGCTAGACAAGATCCCTGCGAAACACCTTCTCTAATACCTTGAATAAATTGGTAGTGTAATTGGTTTAGTTTGAAAATCCAATCTGATGATAACACTAAAACGCCCACGGTAGATTTCATGAAACCAGTTTACAACTGTTCAGATTCAATTAAACATATCCACAATTTCCTACATCGTGTAAGCAAGGATTAACAAATAAACGATTTACTTGCGCAGGAATGCAAAGAGGAAAACCGACGCATTTGAAAATTCTTGATCAACATTTTCCATCTTGCATCATTTATGCTAAATAACAGAGTTGATCTTGTAGAAATTGCTACATGTTTGTTGTATGTGATTTGAAGGGGTGTGTTTGGGTTTTAGTTACGCGGTTTTAGGTTTATTCAGACGCGGTTTTCCGGTTTAGTTATGTGATTACGCCGTGGTATTTTTCATTTTAGAGTGAATGAACAGAGGCAGTCTTCGCTATAAGTTTTTTTAATAATAAGCAACTAAGGCTGGATAGGAAAATGCAACACATACAGCCTTTTCAACACAAATGCTAGGAGGGGGTAAATGCCCCCCCCCATACTTGAGCTCCAGTCATGGAGTTTTTGACCCCATAATATTATCCCTTTTCGTACTGATTAGTTAGAGAAAGTCTATTTTGACCTTATTTCTTTACCATCATAAAGGTGTGGTCAATAGGTGTTGTTCATCAGCCACTTACATTAGCTACTTATACAGTGGCGTTTCTGGGGGCAATTAACATATGCAGGAAGAGAAACTAAAGGATCCTAAGCCCTTTTCAGACCTCCCTTTTGAGACTTCACTGGACCCCTACCAGGACCCTGCCCTAGACCCGCGGGAAGGCTTGCAGCAACCCCAAACCCAAGCTGTTTTAGACAATGTGATTTGCATTCATGAGGGTGAAGGGTAGCAATTCACGATAACCCTCTGAGACTACATCAACATCAACTACAACAACAACACACAAATGAAAACGAGGCTGTGCAGCTAGTTATGAATTATTTAACAACCGAGTTTGACATTTAAGCTCGACTCGACATGCATTAAAGCACCAGAGGCTGACTTGTGTGCGCAAGTTTCCGATTTCTTACCGTCGAGATTATTTATTTTCAAGGTTAGAATACGCAAGATTATCCGTTGTTGTATTTTAACGTAGTTGCCGGAATGCAAATGCTGTGTTTGAAGCAAATTCTAGTTATTTCTGAAATACTCTAGGACAATGCACTGTTGAGCGTAGCATGGGTACTGTTTTTGAAATAAGGTTGCACGACTAATTAATTTCCAGAACTTCTAGAGTAAATTAGGCTAATCGCGGTAGTTAATGTCCTAGTAGTTCGTCTCACTTAATGTGTTATTTGTTCTTTGCCTATAGGAAAAGACAGCTGAACCACGGATACTCAAAGCCTGGAAGAAATCTAAACTTAAGAGCAGCAAGGATAAAAGAGTTGTAATAAGGCTAGCCTACTCCATGTCCACCTGATTCGTCAAATCTTCAGAGTCGGCTCACTGATAGCAATTAACGGAGACAGTGTTTGTTTGCATCCAGATGGTCATCTTGCTGCTAAACTAGTCGGACGGAAGTTAATTCTCAAAAGGTACGTACAGTAGAAATACTATTTCAATTCAAAGAAGTATCGCATATCTAGTACAATCAATCTATATACCAAGAGGACAAAATTCAAAAGAAAAGACTCTGCATCTCGACAAACCCGTTTCGTGGTTTCCCAGTCATCTGGAGAAGGGTTAATCTGTTGAGGGAAACCAAAAAACAGGAACAACAAGATGAAGAGTGTAGTATTCAGAGTTTTTTCTTCTTAGTTCCTTGGTATTACTTTACTCTAATGAACCGAATACTTTTTTCGTAAACTAAACTTTACAATTCGTAATACCATCATTCTTCATTCCGAGCCTCTATTCACTTTCCTCGATGTGGTACTTGAGTTGTTATAAGTTCTTACCCTAGCCTATCATTATGCTCGCCTAATTCTTTTGATAACCATTGGTTCGTTAACTCCTACTAAAATATCAAGCATTGGTTAACGTTTGGATACTTATTTCAGTTTTATCCTATCCTATTAGTAAAAGAGCTACATTGTCTTATATACAATGCTCGCCTAATTCGTTCGCCAATCTTCAATATTCGTTGACTAACTGCTACTAAAAGATCATTAGTTTGTATTTGGATACTTATTTTGCTGCTACACTAATCCAAAAAGATCATAATCAAAAGGCATGAGCAGTATTCATGATTCAAACTTGAAAATTAATATCTAATGGAAGTAAATCTTCATTCGTCACTTCTATCTTCTTCTCTTAACTGGTTATCGGTGTAGTCAGTCAGATGAGTCTGGAAGTACGAAATTCAGAGTTACAGAAGAACAGGTTTCCTTTATGAGTGTAGATTCTACAATAAAATTGCTCCATACTTTCCTACATCGAGCTATATAGTTAAAGTAGGCACGCCCTACTTGAGGTAGATATGATACAGTACGGTACAGGCAACTGTGTAATTGCTCTTTATTAGCTTATTTTGACCACTAAAGTCGGGATAGCAGGCGCTACTTGAGGTAAATTTGATACAGTGCAGTACAGGCAACTGTAAACTCTTATATGAGTTGAATGTGACACAGTGCATATAAACCTATTGTAGATAATATGGCATACTGCTGTACGGTACAGGCAGCTGTATCATTGCTCTACACTCGAGAATATCGATCACTTTAGTCTTGATAGACACGCTTACTTGATAGTTAGATATGTAAAGATTTAGATCAAATAATTGAATTACTAATCAATTCAAAATTGTCTTGGTTTTGGACAACAGTTATTGAGGCTCGTTTTAGGTTGCAACAACCCTGGTTCGAGACCTGGTTGTGGTATATTTGAATTGCAGTAGTCTGCGCTTGTAAAATTTATTTTACCGTGTAAGACCGTGCCTTGTGAATTAAAATCAAATAGTTGGATGTAGATTGAAGTCGATATTGGTGTTAATAAATAATATAGATATAAATGTAGACACAATAGGTGTAGACATTCATGTAGTGATGTCGATGTATACGCTTGGCATTATCAAGAAAACAGCATTATCGAAGTTCTCTATAATCACGATCCTACGTAGATGCAGCTAATGCTCTATGAATACCTGATGCTTCGAATTTTTTCTACTCCATGAATTCAGTCAGTGTTGCCGACGCGTTCAATTCGTAGCTTAAAGCGGCCTAAAAATTAATAAATTCAACTTTTTAGATGTAAGGTTTGATGTGTTATTTGAGGGATAACAAAATTTGAGAAGAAGCAGAATTTAGACACTAAAATGGACCATTTGATTTTCGAAATCCTACTTCTTCTCAAGTTAACTTCTCGACCCTATCCAGTGGTGCGACAGCAGTGATTCTCTGTATCTGGGAAATTCATCGCCCTTGGCAGGTATAGGTTAAAGAACAAGCCGATAAGGTTTGTCTTTAAACACCTTGTGTTAAACACCATGTGTTCTGGAAAGCACCAGCCAAGTTCGTCCGCGGTAAAGGCACTCAATAAAGAAAGGAGGCGCCACAAATGTTCCTTAGATAAAGAGAGAAGCAACCAACGACAAGAGACGCAGAGAACAGGCGTTGCCTTGAAAATTCCCTGTTCCATCGGTGTATCTCACTTACTTATATTAGGAGTAGGCTTATCTCTAAAATTTGTGAGTGGTGTTGGTTCAATTGGTGTGACTGATACGCCTTCAGCTACTTAAGTGCCCAGTTTGCAGCGCAGACGCAGCGCATTAGAGTACTAACATAAAAGTCGTGGATTGAGGCCCTGCACGGCTAATTTTCATTCACACTTATTGTCTCGGTTTTTTACAATATTCCTAGTTTAGTAGTGGATCTCAGAATGAAGAATACAAAAACCATTTCTCGAGGTGCATTGAGCGTATCCATGGGCCATTTCTGATTTTTGGTAGCTTATTCGCTATACCAATCATTCAATTTTTTTCTGGTTGGCCCATTTCTATCCACCTTTTGTTACAATGATTAGTTAGTTTTCAATTTTCATTCCATTTCTGACATTCTTTTGATAAAATATTATGCATTTTTTTATTTTTCTCTCTGCACCGATCAAAAGCAATTTCAAAAGCGGGGTCTTTTTCTCTGACACTCCCATAACTAAAATGTACCGTCAATTACGATATACAACGAGGACAAAACGGACTTCTTTTAGTATTCCATGGTAAAGTAGCCAAAAATCTAATAAACGAAGAATTCGGGTAAACAATGTTTAAAAGAATTCCAATAAAACCTTTAAGCTTAACGGTCAACATATCAATGTTCTAGAACAATGTTTCAAATATCATGCGCACAGAGGAGCGTCTATTACAGACCTAAGAATAAGATTGTCAAAAGATTTCACTAAATTCGAAATTATTCTAAAGTCAAAGGCCAAACTTGCTTGAAATTCTTGCAACCACAAATTGTGAAAAATCTTAGAGATTAAATCATAATTCAAAAATCATCTCAGTCTCAAATCAAGCTAGAATTTCTTCGTCACCAGTCTCGTTGCTTGCATGTATCCTGGCAAATGCCAAAATGGTAGCTATGTTCAATCTGGAATTAGTGAGAAAGTCTCTTTAAGCCATCTGCTCTAAATAATTCAGAAGAACATACTCCGCCTGCAACTTTCAATTTTTGAAATCTTATTCCTGGGGGGAAGTGTACTTGACCCAGTTTTGGATAGGGATGTGCCACCCAAAAACCAAAATTTATACCCCTATTTATACCAAAGTTCTGAAAATTTAAACCCATATTCATACCAAATTTTTGAAATGTATAACCAGATGAACAAAAACCTTGAAAATGGATACATAAATCCACAATTAAAACCATTTTTTGAAAATTGGAGACCCATAGCTATACCAAGATCGCGAAAAATGTATGCCCATTTGGGCGGAGTACCTATCTTCCCCGAAGGCAAATTGATGATATTTGTAAATGAAAACGACCCGAATAAAACTCGATCCCACGATCAATAGAGAACAGTCTTAGGGTGGTACAAAACTTCAGTATAGCCAGAAATATCGGAACCATAATGAAACGAACACATAGATTACTTAAGCTTTTCGTCTGACACTCAACAGAGTAATACGTCAGAAAGAGAACGAAACAGAAACCTAACTGATTTACAGAAACCTAAAGCTTAAGTAATCTATGTGTTCGTTTCATTATAGTTCCGATATTTCTGGCTATACTGATCAATAGAGAGCACTATAATGCACTAAAAAAACTCGCATGTAAAAAGATTAGTTGTATGGTTAAATTTGGCAGTTTCTTTAGATTTTTAGACTTTAATGTTTGTTTTATTTGAGTAGGCTTCAATTAACAGTAATTTTGCTATTATTTTAAAGGCTTACCATAAAGAAATTGATAATAATAATGATAAATAATAAATGCACCATCCTTGAGCAACAGAGACCCTCGTGCAACCAGCCATACAATACTAATCACAAAAATTGTAACAACCAGCACTCAACTAGTGTAGAGACGAACCTAAATAAAAATAAAAATGAAAACTGAACTGAACTGAAGACAGGACCTGCCGAAGGCCAAAAACATTCCCACACAATGATCTCGATTGTTTTTTCAAACCCTGCTTCTCCCAAATGAATATACGAGAAATTCAAAATCAGGTCTCTTGAAAGCCTTTTAACCCTGGGGAGATACCCACAAGAACATCAGAGAAGCCGACACGAGTGTCATTCTTTTAGTTCATATTCCTTTTCAAAGCTCGCTTCAGAAAATAGACGACGTCCACAATTTTGAAGGATTTAAAAACGATCAATCATCCCCCTAATGAAATAAATCAAAATCACTAGATGACCTAATTTACTAATAAATCCAAATAGTCTTTGACTGGTGAGCAGACCACAAGAATTTTGAGCCTGGATATCATAAAGATTTGTACCACAATTGGCTCTGTTGTGAATTTAGGACTCGAGATAAATTCATTGGCGGAAGATAAGGAAATCGGAATTCCACGGTAGATTGAAGGAATGAGATTTACACTATACCGTTAGAGTAGACTTTATTATTTCATAGTTAATAGAAGTAGATGGTTAGAAAACCTATTGTTGTACGTCTTTGTTTTACGGTAGATGTTGAGCAGTACTTGAACATGCACAACGTATGCCCATAGTTGATAGAAGTAGATGGTTAGAAAACCTATTTTTGTACGTTTTCGTTTCACGGTAGATGTTGAGCAGTACTTAAACGTGCACAAAGTATGCCCATAGTTAATAGAAATAGATGGTTAGGAAACCTATTGTTGAACGTCTTTTTTTCACGGTTGATTTTGAGCAGTACTTGAACGTGCACAACGTATACCTATAGTTAATAGAACTAAATGGTTAGAAAACCTATTGCTGTACGTCTTTGTTTTACATTAGATGTTGAACAGTACATGAAAGTGCACAATGTATGCCAATAGTTTATAGAAGTAGATGGTTAGGAAACTTATTCTTGTACGTCTCTGTTTCAAAGTTGATGTTGAGCAGTCATCTAACGTGCACAACGTATGTCTTATCCTCTCTCTTTCTACTGCTAAAATTTTACATGTAAACATTGCCTAAATAAATATGATGCTGAACAAACAAAATCTTTTCTAAATAAAAAATATTTCTGGATAAAGAACTGAAAGAAGCGTTTTGGTCTATTCGCTCAACCATGACCTTGTTGGCTGGAACAATGGCAAAACAATACAATGTGCACTCTCAATTTTGAAAAACTTGCACTAAAAGATACGAAAATGGGTTTCTAAACCATCCATTTCTATAAATTATGGTTATACAGATATACAACAAGAACACTTGAGAAGAAGCAGGATTTAGAGAATCAATCGAAATCAATTCGTGAATATCAACCTGGGTAGGACTCGAACCTACGACCTCTAAGTCTACGCCTCAACCAATCCACTAACTGAGCTACCAGGAAATCCTGGTGTGGGAAGTCATTACCTTTTTTGTTAAAGAACACGGATGAGTTTGTTGTTGCATTTGGTGGTGCAATTTGTGAGATTGATATGGCTTGGGTTTGACGATAAGATGGATTTCCCCGGTAGGTCAGCTGGTAGACTGGTTAAGGTGCAGACTCTAGTCCTATCCAGGTTATTTCATTACCACGAATTTATTCCGAGTTATTTTCCAAATCCTGCATCTTCGCAAGTGTTCGGCCTGTATATTTGCATAACAGAAGTCTACCCCAACGGCGTAGTGTGAGTATCATTCCTAATGCGTCGTGGATTCAAACCCTAGCCATTTGATTTTATTCTAAGAAGTTTGTTTTGAAGAACAAGAAAACTTTGGCTTTGGAGTGGATTGTTTACACATGGTAATAATACCTTTGGATGTAATGGCACGCTTCTGTAAATAGGCTGCTTAGTGTTATAGATAATATAGACGGAGTGGGTTATAAATCAATAATAATGATCATACAATCATAATTGACTTTATAAAAGTGTCAAGGTTTCTAGCATTTCTAATATTAGGAACACTGTCAGTTATCACGTCATATAGTAATGAAATCAAAAATTCACCCCAGTACCCTGGGTACTCATTTACCAACCACGGGAGGATGGACAGCTGAGATGGTTCCGAAGGTACTTGGATTGCGAACCCACGAAGGTTGCCCTTCAAGGATACGAAGTGCCAGCGCGTTAATCAAAATAAAGAAATAAATTCACCTTCACATCTTCCCTGCAATTTGTCACTATCATCATCGTTTTTATCATCTCCATTTTCCTCAAGTTTCGTAAGACTGTAAGACGGAATAGGAAAAGGATAATTTAGATGAATTATAATCATCGATCAAATGTGAAAATCATCAGGGGACAGGCTAATGGTAGGAGGCTTTTACATTGACATCATGAAGGTCAAACGTCTTTCCCATCAGATGTTGATTTGAGTTGATGGGCAAATACGCTCATTGATTTTAGATCGAATGGGCCGTGTGGTTCGATCCCTCAACCCTTGTACAAAGGGTGGTGGGTTCGAGGCCACCTTTAGGCAGAAAGCACTAAGAAAGTATTTTTCTCAGGTCTCTGTAATTCCAAGCAACATAGGGAAAGAAATCACGAGGTGTGTTTACGTGAAGAGGAAGGTCTAGGGTCACACTGCTAAATAAGTTTAGCTAATCGGTGCAATGGGCCTTGTGTACTTTACGCATAAACCCTAAGAAGATACTAAGCGTATTTGCCTATCAATATCAACTGATATAGTAAGTTATTGGTTAATAAAAAAAGCACATGTGGCCCAAATATAGTTTGCTACTTTATTATTTTATTTCTGAACTGAGTTTGACTTAAAAACAGATAAATGCAGTTCTGTTGAAGACAAGAACGCCTGGTAACAGCAGAGAATAAGCAGTGAGATAATGCAGGTAGTAGGAATCGAACTAACGTCCCCTTGGTTAGAAACCAAGCGCCTTAGTATGATTATATTATACAGCACGAAAGCGAGGACTGGGAAGGACTCAAGTGTATCTAGTTGGTGTGATAATTATTTTTGTATCTTTCATTTCTCAACTGAGAGTTAAGACTTATACAACGGATAAGTGCAGTTCTATTGAACACAGGAACGCCTTGTATCAGTATACAATAAGCAGTAAGAGGATTCAGGTGATAGGAATATACGAACATAGTAGGAAGACAGTTTGTTATGTGGAAAATACGTAACTGTTACCTTAAAGAATACTATCTAAGAGGATAAAAATTACCAATCATCATTAAAGAATTTGTTATATGCATTTTGTCATAAGATAATGATTCAACGCTAACGGGAGTCTTATTATCGGCGATATATCGTATCATTGGCTCAAGCTACGGAATAAACTTTGGCCTAAAAACAGTTAAACGCAAGATCCATGCTGCGAGCGGATTTTAAATGACTGAAAATGCCAAAATACAAATTCAAAAGAAGAAAAATGTCTCATGACTCAAAGGAAGAAATTAAACGGAGGATAAGAAATATCAAATGAATTATAACGTTGAAATAGGTTTCCAGTAGGGCTTCCATGACTTAGATCTTAGTCATGATAAAAGCGTTAAAACCACGTGAATAGTACCCAGGCCTTTAAACAGAAATAGGCCTTTCCTAGTATCTTAGTACATTAATCGGCTTGACTTGAAGCTCTACTCAAATAGCAGGTCTTTAGAAGAAGGCCGTTCTAGGGCGATTATTGTTCATTATGGTCCACTTTTTCGCAAATGGACAGAAGGTCGTTTTACGCACTAGTATCTATCACTAACCAAAATATGCAATGATGCTGTATGAGCTACTAGACCCCTTCTGGAAACGAGATTTGGTCATGGTAGCACCTCGTTGACAGAAACTTATTCATACCAATAATGAAGGCAATAAACACATTAGGACCAGGCCTTTTGAGCCGGGGTGGCAAAATTACGAAGTTAGTAAAAAGAATTTCGTTGGGAGGGGTAGCTAAAGCTAAACGAAAAAACAGATAAGGAACCTAGAGGAAACTCAACGTTCAGAATTAAGGCCCATATATATTTCAATCATAAATATTTTTTCCACTCTAGCTGCACAAACGCTGTTTTTCATTCTTATCAATATACCTATCTTAATTATCTTTTAATGGGTTCAGCACTGGGCAATGGTTGCATTTGAAAACTTCTCTAGGGGTGGCAGATAGCTTAATCGAATTGTACCAGGGGTGCCTACGGGCCTGACTAGTACTGATTACTCCTCATCTGGTATGATGATTTAGAGCATACTAATAGGGCCCCTACTAGAAAAAAGACCCAGCTAGGCAAGCACGTTTAACAGAAACTGTCTCACTAAAGACATTTAAAATGGACTTTGAGCTGTACTTAGCTGAACAATAATTTCATAATTCATCATGGATATACGTGCTAATCACGCGTATCAACGCTAACCCCCTTTTAATAAATCAACATTAGATTCTGTCTAAAGCAATGAAAACAAATGCTAGCACGTGCATCGACTTTGCTTCCTGCTGCTACAGGGAAGAAAGTGCCAATGTTCAAGTGTGTCGCCTACACGCATTTTATAGGCAATTTCAGCTCGAGCTCAGTACTAAAAATTGCTTAGTTGGAGGGAAAATTTGAGTACTTAAAATTGCTTTGCAATTGCTTAGCTTTTTTTACTTCATAATTTTTTCTCAGAACACTATCTCACAAGTTTTTGTACAACAAATGTCGATAGTATCTTGCACAAAAAAACGTGCTGAGGCACTAATATCCACTGTAACCTACTTCTCCACAGCTGCTGAATGATTTTCATTGCCACTAGGATAAGAGCTAAAATTCTCAAATTGCTTAGAAATCTTATATCCAGTACTAGCATTGCTTGAGTTTTTGTCTTGTCGAGTGCTGCCTTGCTTATAAATAATTTGCTTATAAAAAAATACGTTTTTGAGTGATCTTGGCCTTGAGATTCGGGGATAGGGTTTGAGATATCTTTTTTAAATACAATATGCGACTGGGGTATACCTACAAACATGGACAGAAACTATGAGACAACTTGAAAAATTAGGATATTCGATTAAAAATTGCATTGTCTCCTTCTCTCCTTTTATTCTAATATTGAGGAAAGTGGGCCTCACAGCATTAATTAGGTGGAGAGAGGGAAGTATATTCACAAATTCATCAATTTTTTAGAAATTTGAAGCTGTCTCAATATATTACGTCCAAGATTGTACACACAGGGTCGCCAAGAGCAATTGCGGGTCTCTAAGCATATTTCATAAATCTGTAAGACAGTTACTCTTCTGAAAATGTAAATTAGAGCAATGAAAAGTTTCAATTGCTCCTTTAATGGCCTCAGGCCCCTGGGCAGTTGCCCTCCTGGCCCCCTCTGGGCGGGCTTGCCTACACGTGCTTGAAAATGCGAGGTAACACGGATATTTCGGTTCGGGAAATATATTGAGTTTAAAGTCTTATGATTGAAGAATAGACATGATGCCATTAGTACTTTTGGATGCTTCCTTTAAAGGGGATAGTTTATTTTCAAATATGCTATTTGGTGTAAATATGCTACTTTGCATTTCGTGGACATAAGTCCAAGCTATAGAAAATTCAATCAGAATTTTAGCACTACCATTTGCAAATAAAGAACTTCTAGTCTCAAGGTCAAACACTGTTTTCAAATACAAGTTTTTCATTAAACAAGTCATTGACATTTTATTTTTGCAGCCTTCCATCCATATATTCACTCCAAACAACATAATTGAATTCACACTGACATATCTACTACAAATAGCCCACACTAATACTTTGCCCAAACTTCAGGTGAAATAAGCCAGGCCCCCTATTTGCCAACCACCCCCGCCCACTCCCGTAATAAATAATGAACGGGCTAAGACGCGAAAAGGCAATTTATTCTGTCATAGGCGATGTGACAGGATATTGGATAATGCTAATTAATAATAATCATATTTTTCCCATCCAAACTTAAGCGAGATAGCAGTCGCGAGGGAATTGATCAGTAGCGCTCAAGTTCTTGACCACGAAGAGGTAGAGAGATTGCTCTGGGAGAATTAACGCGATAAAAGACCCTGAGAGTTTTCAATAAACGGTAAGAATACATAAGCTTTTGTCATATTCCACTTTAATAATAACATCAATGATAGGGGTACTGAGAAATTGTGTTTAAGAGAAAATGTAGCGTTATAGAAAAAACGTCCGTAGGGAAGTTGCTTATCGAAGGGATATAGGAGGAACTCTAGGAGCTAACAAACACTGTTGCATGTGTGATGATGAAATGTATTTTTATAAGGAGAAACTTAAACAAGTATAGCAAGTATGGGGTATTGAGAAAATGTATGTAAGTGAAATCAAGTTGTTAATAATACAATAATAACTTATGTAGCGAAGATACTCAACGAAATAATGTATAAGAGCTTCTTAAAACTGTTGCATGTGTGGTAAGGGTGTGTTTTTATAAGGAACAACGTAAACAAGTATAGCAAATAACATTGTCATTGCGTCTTTATTAATAACTTACTATATTAGTTGATGTTAACAGGCAAATCCTAAATTTTCTAGGTAAATTTTAAACTTCCTTGGCACAAATGAATTTATGTACAATGATATGTTTGGGCTCTTATATCAGCTATTTTTGAGTTCTTTAACTAACGGCAGAGAAAGGCGAAGAAAACAAAAAGATGGATGGCACAAGACTAGTGCATATAAACGTCAGTATCAAGTTGTCACTTAGAGATTTAAGTATAGAAAGCTTACAGTTTTAACAGTCAAAGAACTCTATGTAAGAAATACATGTTTTGAGCTCTTTTTGTACCAGTGTTGAGTTCCTAAACACTAGGCAAGGAAAAGCAAAGATAATAAAAATATGCAGGGTATAAGACTTAGACATTTAAGAATAGAAAGCTTACAGTTTCAACAGTCAAAGAATTATATGTAGGAATGCCTTATTGTGGGCTCCTGTATCAGCCAGTTTTGAGTTCTTCAACACCAGACAGAGAAAGGAAAAGAAATGACAAAGATGCATGGCATATGACTTAGACATTTTAGTATACATAGTTTAGTATTGTCGATGTCGAAAATTCTATGTAAGGTTATGTTGTGAACGGGTTTAACAGGAGCTGACCCTATCCTGTCTGATAACATCAGCACTGCAGAGGGATACCATCAGAAAAGTTTAGGGATACCTTCAGTACATAGGAGCGTCTTCCGTACTGTCAGGCATACCATCAGTAAATTTCGAGGATATGCAGCGCTGTAGAGAGTGTACAGTACTGTGGGGGATATCCTCAGACTGCAGAGGGTGTTCAATACTGTGGAGGATATCATCAGTACTGCGGAGGAAAAACCCACTGTGCTTATGGTCTCCCTCGAGAGTACTGAACATCCCCAACGGAACTGCACAGAGATTCTCTGAAAAATACGTGTACCCTGATAAGTGTCAGACGCAGAAGTACAGTAAATCCATCAAAACTGCAAAGGAATGCAGACCATTACACTTTTGATCCAATTATCAGTATACGTAAATAAATGATATGGAAAATTGAGCCACTCCCACTGCTTGCCAATTAGTGTAATATCTGATAAAATCCAATTGCTTTACTACTGATACCTCAAACACACAAGGGATTCTTTGTTAAAGTTTTGTTTGCTACACTTTTTCAATAAGTATTAAGGGCTCCTATCCTTAACACGCAAAGAATAACTCAAAACAGCAAGTGAACTCGAATGTTGGGATTTATAATGAGAGAGAAGAAATTCTTCTGTCTGATGACTACTGAAACATGTATTGAAGAATATAGTTTAAATTGTGAATTAGTAGGCCTAAATGTTCGCCTAAGTTTGTGTCTAAAGCCGCAAACCGTGCGTTTACGTTATAGTGTCAGCAGTACATATACAAGTACTTATGGTTAAACGCAGAGTTCGGAAACAGTACGATCTTTAACTGGTCATTGACAGGGTAGGAAAAAGCTGGTAAATTCAGGAAATATTCTAACACATTCCAATAAGATGGTATGAAGGTGCCGTTTAATAGCATCGTGAGGTGGAGAGTATACTCTAGTATACTAGCTGCTTTAAAGTCTTTTTGATGCTTTTAGTATGATTTGTTGAAAATAATGTTTATCTATCTCTGCACGCAAATTACAACTTAACATTAAAAGTATATAACTGAACATGAGTGAGGAAGAACATTTGCTACTGGAAAGTGTACCCGGAGGAAGGTTGAAGACTTTTCTGGACTTTGCTTAATTCCTCTCCTGTTAGATGATCCACAAGATCTCTTCAGGATATCGTGTTTATTTTTATTTGGCAGACAGACACTGTGTTTTCGAATAGTTAATGTGTTCCGAAGAACGAAACAAAAACAAAAGTGTGTGCTACATCCTTTGGAACGAAAAAACCAATCAGATCCCACCACACTAAAGTTGCTCCCCTACTGATTCATAGACATAAACTAGGGGTTAAGCCAGAGGGTTTTAGTTGGGAGGGTGCAGTCATAACTGGCCTGCAACCTTTACTGATTTGGGGGTAAATCAGAAATATAATCAGCTATAAAGAAACCAACTCCAGGAAGTGTTTCAAAGATTGAATATGGTTTATGTGCAGGGGCAAAACTCAAAGGGGTAATGGTGTCACAACCCCTATACCCCCTTAAGTTTTGCTCTTTCACATAAAACCATACTCTAGCTTTGTAACACTTCCTATAGTTCATGTTCTTCAAGTTTCTCACGGTTAAAGTCGTTTCGATTTAACGGTGTTTTCATATTTGTTCAGCTCTAGGCCCCATAAACGTGTAGCCATTGTAACTATATCGAGAATCTAAGTGTGAGAAAAGTTGCTATGAATATTTAAAGAATAAATCAACCCTCAATTCAAGAAATAGATAATTTTTATCATCCCACTTGTGAAGAAGATAGATAACAACTCTCTCAGCCCAGAAATACTATAGATGTGTCTCAACTAAAATGTGGCCTAACGATAAGAAACGATAAGATGCAGCAACACGGCCTACCTGCTGATACTAATTGACAGTCGAGTAGAATTATTCATAAGAAAGGAAGGGTCTAGATAGGCACTACAATCGCATGTTTATGAACAAGCGATGGCTGTATCAATCCAAAAATACCATAGCTTAAAATATCAAGATAAGTTTAGGCTCCTCTGAGAAAATCATCCATGCGCTGTTCTAAAAACCAACCTAAGGAACGTTTGCGCAGTAATTTGGAGGATGTTCAGTACTGTGGGGGCGATATCATCAGTACTGTGGATGAGGGATATGATCAGTACTGTAGAGGGATATCATCAGTACTGTAGAGGGATATCATCAGTACTGTGGAGGGATATCATCAGTACCGTGGAGGGTGTTCAGTACTGTGGGTGGATACCATCAGTCCTGTGGAGGAAGACCACAAGTTCTATAGGTTTCCCTCACAGTACTGATAATATCCCCCACAGTACTGAAAATCCTCCACAATAATGCAAAGACATTCTCTAGGGTGAATCTGGGATTAGTAAAACAGTGAGTAAAAAAGGAAAACAAATTCCTTTCCGTTATTACAGTAAATTCACGATCACATTGCGCATGCTCAAATTCCCAGTCAGCAATTAACAATTCTAAATATAGTTGTGAGAAACTCTAAATAATTGAAGAGGGTGGATAACATTGTCAAGAACACACTTTTTTATGAGAACACTTAGCTCTGATATCCGACTGTCAGCTTTTTATTTTTGAGGTGATTTTTCTCAAATTCATCACCCCCTCAGGGCTTTGCGTGGGTGAACTTGTATTTCGATTTTTCTATTTTGATGAACAAAAATACAGCTAGCTCTATGAAACACAATGTTCCTTTATATTATCAACCGAGATAGTTTGTGAGAACACGAGCACGAGTAGGACTCGAACCCACGACCTACGACCTACGACACGAGTAGGACTCGAACCCACGACCTACGACCTGCGACACGAGTAGGACTCGAACCCACGACCGGGGCCTTGAGAAACCCAGGTCATTTCAATTCTCACAATTTATCTCGATTGATTTTCCAAATCCTGCCCCTTCTAAGATAGCAATTCTTATTATCCTAATTTCTGCTTTTTCCTTATAAAAAAGAGTGTATATCATTAATTATTCTGACTTCTCCTCATAAATACTGGCCAAGCCTCGACGCTAAATCATTAGTGCTAATGGTTACTTGATAACTTAAGTATTCCTCAGCTATAGAGAGATCAATGGTTTGGTATAGCGTTCGCTCATATGGTTCACAGTGTATACTCTCACACGTGCTCATCAGCAGTTCAAAACGCCGTTTGATATACTGGTTTCAGGGTTATTTATGCCTGCAGATTAACAAGTAACTGTTAGCGAGAAGGTACGGTAAGGTTTCTTTGAAATGATATATTTCGTTTGATTTAGAATTATGCCTCGATTTACGTAAGCAATATTTCTCTTCTAGAGAAAGCAATGCTTGTCTAACTGTTCACATAAGATTGTATCAAGTTTTTGAATGTTAGTCCCACATTCCTTATATATGATTTTTTTTTGAAAATATCATCAAATTTTTAAGACAACTTACCACCTTGGGGAACGTCTATACAGTACTATAGAGAATGTTCAGTACTGTTGGGAGATACCATCTGTCCTTGTGTTCAGGACGGTGGAGGATGTCATCAGTATTCAGTACTGTGGAGGATACCATCAGTATCAGTATTACAGAAAATATACAGTAGTATGGAGGAATACCATTAGCACTGTCGGTATAGCTTCAACAGTATTGATGATACGCCCTTAAAGTACTGAAAACCCTTGACAGCACTAATGGGATCAAACTGCAGTACTGATGCTTAACCCCAACAGTTTTGAATGTCCTCCTCTTCACAGATGATAGCCTCCTCCTCCAAACTACTGATATCATTCCTTCACAGTACTGCTGGTGTCCCCACAGTACTGAACACCCTCCAAAGAGCTATCTCAAAAATTAAAGCATTTAAACACAATAGGACCTTATACTACTTTCAGTATAATGATTGTGATATATGGTCTAATGCCCGGCTAGAAGCAAGCCTCAGCCTTAGCTAAGCTCTCCCGCGTTAAAAAAACCAACTAACACACTAATGAGAGCAACCAAACAAAACAGGACCTGATACCGCTATATGTAGAAATGTAATGTTTGCTATTGTACACCTGCTAGAAATAAGACCCAACCTTATTTAGAATAGCACGTAAAACAAACGAACTCGCTCAAAAATAAGATCAATCAAATACAAAAGGACCAAAAATGCTATATGTAGTGAAGTAATGCATGGGACCGTACTCTTGTTAGAAACAAGGCTCAGCCTTGAATAGAAACTCACTCACTCACTCACTGATAAATATACTAGGATCTTATAATGCTATATTTAATGATGTAATTTATGTTACCGTGCCCCTGTTAGAAACAAGGCTAAAACTTATTCAGAGTAGGACATTAAACATAAACTCACTCACTCACTAATAAACATACTAGGGTCTTATAATGTTATATACATTAATGTAATTTATGTTAACATGCCCCTGCTAGAAATAAGGCCTAGCCTTATACAGGACAGCACATTAAATTGAGACTCACTCACTCACTCACTCACTAATAAACATACTAGGATCTTATAATGTTATATACATTAATGTAATATATGTTACCGTGCCCCTGGAAGAAACAATGCCAAACCTTATTCAGAGTAGGACATTGAATAGAAACTCACTCACTCACTCACTAATAAACATACTAGGGTCTTATAATGTTATATACATTAATGTAATGTATGTTACCGTGCCCCTGCTAGAAATAAGGCCTAGCCTTATACAGAGTAGCACATTAAACAGAAACTCACTTACTAATAAACATACTAGGGTCTTATAATGTTATATACATTAATGTAATTTATGTTAAAATGCCCCTGGAAGAAACAATGCCAAACCTTATTCAGATTAGCACATTAAACAGAAACTCACTTACTAATAAACATACTAGGATCTTATAATGTTATATACATTAATGTAATATATGTTACCGTGCCCCTGGAAGAAACAATGCCAAACCTTATTCAGAGTAGGACATTGAATAGAAACTCACTCACTCACTCACTAATAAACATACTAGGGTCTTATAATGTTATATACATTAATGTAATGTATGTTACCGTGCCCCTGCTAGAAATAAGGCCTAGCCTTATACAGAGTAGCACATTAAACAGAAACTCACTTACTAATAAACATACTAGGGTCTTATAATGTTATATACATTAATGTAATTTATGTTAAAATGCCCCTGGAAGAAACAATGCCAAACCTTATTCAGATTAGCACATTAAACAGAAACTCACTTACTAATAAACATACTAGGATCTTATAATGTTATATACATTAATGTAATGCCCCTACTAGAAATAAGGCCTAGCCTTATTCAGAACAGCACATTAAACAGAAACTCATTCACTTACTAATAAAACATACTAGGAACTCAGACTGTTATATGTAGTGATGTAATACACGCTGCCATACCCCTGCTTACGACAAGGCCTAGCCTTTAACAGAAACTCACTCACTTACTAATCAAACGTACTAGGGCCTATATTTCTGTTATATATAGAGATTTAATGCATGATAAGGTATCCCTGCTTGCTACAAGGCTCAGCCTTATGCAGAAACTCACTCACTCACTAATTATACATATGAGGGCCATATAGTGCTGTACGTAGTGATGTAATACACGCCAACGTGCCCCTATTTAAAACAAGGGCAAGCACATTTTACAGACTCTCCCAGGGTCGAGGTTAATATCAAATTATGTCAACTACAATACGGAATTCCTCTCGTGTGTCACGTTCAGAGGCTAGTCAGTTATATGAATGATAAGTTACATGACCTAATAGGATATTTCTAATTCCCCGCACAAGAAAAGACTGTTAGTTTGAGAAATGCGAAGTAAGCTAGATTGGCCTTCATTGATTCAATGTTATCTCTGAAGACTCAATTAATGTGACGGGTAGTCCATTGTGACTTTGAAGTGATTAAGGGTGATTATCCGTCGTGTGATTCATGGGCAGCATGAGGAATCATGGCTCATCGCCGAGGCTGAACGAGCTCCATTCATTTCCCATCATATTGCAATCCTTGTTCGTTACGAACGGCTTATTGGTTGTAATTGATTTGGCTTCTCGACCTAAGTGGCTTAACCCTTTGCCGTCCACAGTCGTCGTATGCAAACTCAATATTGAATTGCATTGCGCTTCAGTTGATTAGGCCAACCTGACTTTGAGTAATAGTATATTTAGCCCCTTCAGGTCAATAAAGAATTTAATATCTTTAGGCAAAGCAGTCAAGAACAATAGGATACTACTCATACCACTTAGTATAGTTAATAATGTTTTTTGCGAAATATGCCCCTGCTTACAATAAGGCCCCAGCCTAAAACAGAAACTCAAATACCCACAAACGATATCAGTCAAAAAACAATAGGACCTGATAGTGTTATACGTAGTGATGTTATGCATGCAACTATGCAAACCAGACTTATATAGGTTAGACTGTAACTCACTCACTAATTAAACATACTGTGTTACAGTAAGGCCCCGCATTTAAGAAACAGGTTTTTCAGATTGAGTGTCATTGTTTACAAAGATATTCTATTGTTCTCCTATTGTTCTTCCAAGAAAATGAGCCTAAAAGTTTCTTATATGTGGTTTCTTAAATGCAGGGCCTTATTGTATACTACTGGGCGTTATACTACTATATGGAGAAAGGTAATACATGCTACCGTGCCCCTATTGAAAACCAGGCGTAGTCTAACTCAGGTTAGCACTTGAAACAGTATACTATGTCCCTGCTAGAAATAAGGCCCAGCAATAGTTAGGACAGAAACTTGCTCACTCACAAACGAAATCACTCTAAAACATTAGGACCTGTTAGTGTTATGTGTTAGGTTAGACAAGAACTCTCTCTAATTAACCATATAAGGGCCTTTTACCAGCACCAAACAAGGCAGGCCTGAATTTGAGTGATAGCATCTTTAGGCTCCTTATCTCAACTTTCACCTTGGGCCAAAACATTGGGATGAAACAGGGTTTTTCTGAAACAACATTTTAAGAACATGAAGGCTATACAGTTTATCATTTAGAACTAAGAACATATTCCGAACTCTTTCAGGCTTATTTCTTGAATATCTAGGGATATCTTAAGGCTTTCAACGTTCCCAATGATTTTAAACAAAAAACGTGTCGTTGCATGGCAAACGGAACATCGCAAACGAACTTATCAGGCCTGCTACATCAATCAAGGTCTCATTATCGCTTAGAACTAATTAACAGCATAAGAAATAAAGCAGGGCTTATGCAGAATAAGAAATGATTAATACGCACTAAAAACAAACCAAATTATGTTCTGACTTCTAAGAATGTCTGTGAGTTTACAAAGATTGCAGCACGTGACTGGTCAAAGCAGGAAAAGATTCGGGTTACTGCCTTTGATATGGTATCTTAAAATCATCTTAATTTCGGAGATTAGAGAAGCTGTTGGTTTGAGCGCCGAAGCTGAGCCAGATTAACGTTCGCCAATTCAATACTTTCTATGAAAACCTCAATTTTTGTGACAGGCAGGACATTGTGTCTTTGACGAAATCATAAGCGATTATTATATTGTGATGATGATGATGATGATTGAGGAAAACGTTCCATGTGATGTTCCTTTTGCTTTCCTTGTTTTTCTTGTCGAACACACTTTTAAGGGACCCGGGTTCGAGACCCAGTGATAGCATATCAAAATTGAAGTAGCCTACTCTGGTGAAACCGTGTTAAACCATACCCTGCGAATTAATGTCTTTTAATGGACGGTTACGTTATGGAAATAAGGACTTCAAGATGGCAAGGAACATTAGAAACATAGCGAAACATAATAAACGATTTCTATAAGAACACTTAATTTCAGCCACCCATGAGTCATGTAGTACTCCACAAACAGGATTAGTATTCTTGTGCACCACTACCGATTAACTGCAAACCTTTTAAAAATTTTGCCATGAAAACAACCGCATACAGGCAGGACGTTTGGCTCAAGCAACTTAATTATGTATCATATACAGGGCCGTCGAGAGCCACGACTGGCCCCAGTGCTATTTTAGCCATGGGCCTCCTTTATTTCACGAAAATTAGGCTTCTCAATATCAAATTACCCTTTCGTAGTGAAAATTACAGTTGAATGATATAAATTCAACCCTAAACTCCTGGTTTCTGTAGATTACATTATTTGTCATCTCGCATTTGTGCAAGACGTTTTCTTTACCAAAAATGTCAACTTTACCCATTACAAATGTTGAACGGGCCCTCGAGTCACTGTGACAACTGGGTAGTTACCCTGATTGGTCCCCTCTCGGTGGGCCTGATTTTATAATTCCTTCCCTAGTGGTCATTGTTGCAGTAATGAGATAATACATCCCAAGAAACAATACCACACAATGAATATAATGATACCATACAACAGTTACAATGCAACACGATACAATAGAATAGCATACAATACAACACCATACAGCAAGATATAATACAATACGACAAAGGTAGAACATAAAACAATCTCCGTCCCGCATCCATCACACGAGAAACAGATGCGATGTGTGTAGTCAATTGAAAACTTGGATCGGTCGTTTTGCCATTTTGTCACTCAAAAGCGAAATCAAAAGCCAGGAAGAATCTAGGTATGTAATTTCTTCAAAGCAACTGGACTTAAGTCCCAGCCTTAAAAGTTGCTTGGATATTTTGAATTGTCAGTCTTTGAGGTTGCTTAAGAGTTGCTTAAGTCTTGCTAAACTAATAAAACATAGACATTACTCTGTATCCGAAACAGTTGAAGCTCATGGGGTAGATGTAAGTAAACCTCAAAGTTCAAATATGCTTTTTTTAACAGTGAAACATAGTTTGATCGAACGAGGTTAAGCATTTTCAGTATAGTTGCTTAAGAGCTTAGTTCTTAGCTTACGTCATCGAGCCCTGAAGTTGCTTATTTTTTGTTATTCCAGCCCGTGTTGCTTGTTGATAAAAAAAGGGATATCATTTTTAGAAGAAATTGTTGATAAGACACCGTAGTCCAGGTTTTGAAAACTCAAAAGAGTTTAGTAGTAGATTATCTGGCAAGAATCAAAAGAGTTTCAAAAGAGAACTCTTTTACCTTGAATTATCAAGAAAGGTTGTTGAAAAACGCTCAGTGCACGTCATTCACAATGGTTCTTTGGTATAAGAATGGTTTAATTGACCGCATCTGGTTACTTTTAACCTCATTTGGTCAATTTTCCTTGAAGAACTCATTAGTATGATATCTTAATAATTGAAATTTTTCCTTTTCCAATATCAACAGTAGGAAAAAAAAATAAATTTACTATTAAGAAACTTACTAAGAAGCTATTTGTACCGAAATTTGAAGTGAAAGCTTACAAACTCTGGTATTAAGATTCGGCATACTTTCTTATAAAGATGAGGATAGATTGTCTTATTAAGTTAAAATTGCGAGCTGAGGAATACCTAAGCCAATAACACAGATAATTCACAGGGGACTTGTTAACAGCCCACGTGTTTATTTTCCGTAGTTTGATTACCGTTTATCCCGACTTCCTTTGCAAGATGCCTTCCATATTGATCAGATAATGCCTGAAGCACAATACGGTTATTATATAAAATATCTCAGCTGGCTTATTCGAGAATTTATGCCACGTTTTAGAAATTTGTTTGCCTGAGTTTAACAAGGTTTCTCATATGAAGGTCGCAGGTATATAGATAGGCCGAAGATTACCAAAGGATGAAACCGGTAGCAAATTTATTTTCTTTTCTACATATTTACTTTCTTTTCAATAGAATTTACTTTCCATAGCCGTAGATTTACTTGATCTCAAGAGGAGGGGAGGGGGGCTAAAGAGAAAACATTTTATGAAGATTATGTTTCAAAAGGCTTTATGTATAAAAGAGGAGCAGATATGAGGACAATGTTAACTTGTGAGGCATCAAGTTGTTTAAGATGACTATAAAGCATGCTGAAGACTTGGAAATATAGCCAAAAGCGTCTCACTTATTCATTTTTGACTGTTTGTACATTTTCCCCAGGGTTGGCTCATCCCCCCCCCCTAAAAGATTTCTAGTAGGAGCTCAAGCCCCATAGTTCCAGCCCCCTACTAAGTTTACGCCTATCATACCTTCCTTGCAGTTTGAAAAGTCAGCCTCTAAGAAAAGTGTGAATTTTAATGAGCCTTAATGTGCTAGTAAATAATGTTTTTCTATTTTCTGCCTCTACTCTCCATTTGAAACTCTTACCAAATTTATTGCCTCTATATTGCCAACATACCATCTTAATGCCTGCAGCTCAATTCATTTATTATATGAAATATCTCAGCTAGCTTTTTCGAGAATTTATGCCTAGTTTGAGAAATGTGTATGCCTTGTCTTAAGAAGGTTTCTCATATGAAAATCGCGAGAGTGTAAGTGGGCCAAGGAGGACTGCTCTTGAAATTATGAGACCGGTACCGGGTTGATTTTCTCTTTTTATATATTAATATTATTCTTAATAAGATTTACCTTATCTCCAGTTTGATATTATTATAATTATTATCAAGAGATTTAAAGATTTATCCTTTTAATGGCCACCACTATTTTGTCTACTTAATCAATTTTGTCATTATTTCGTCTATTTTTCGCCTCGTCTTTTCATTAGAAATATTTAGACTTTACTTTCTCTATATTACAACTACACTTTCTTTATGTATTTACCTACTGACAATGATATCACTTTCTGAGCAATAAATGTATATGATTGTTGATCTAATGCAGAAGTGATTAATATTCATATCTACAGCACAGCTTAGTTACTATATTTAAGATGTATCAGATGGTTTTTTCAAGAATTTAGGCCCCTTTTGGGAAACTCGCACCTATGATTCTAACAGGTTCCTAATGCAGTAAAAACCCGCATATGAGAACATTTTCTTGAATTTTTCCAAAATACTGCTTTGATGAAATATGAAATGTATTGAAAAGTACATGAGTCCTCGAAATACATAATGATGTCACTATAGACAGCATATCCTGATACAAATCTGGTAGAATATCTCTAATATTTAAGAATATTCTAGACTGATACTAAAATAAGAGGTTTGAATAATTGGGTTTTTACTGCATGAAAGTTGCATGTGTATTAATAGGTCAAGGATTTCTCTTGAAAGGAGGGAAACGATAGCATATTGAATTGGTATTCTTTGCATTTGTCTGTCTAATGGAGTAAGTAGAGTTAATACTGAAGTGAATATATTGTTATTGCATCATTTACTATATCATATAGCGCATATTTTGATTAAGGAGAAAGTGTGGGCTTTAAAGCGTATGAATAGTTATAGTCCGTATAGCGTGTGGGTTCTTATTTTCAATTAAGACCTATATGGAGAAAATTTGTCTCCAAATTATGTAGAGTTAATACTGAAGTGAATACATTGTTTGGAAATTATGTACTGTATTATATAGTGCATATTTAGATTATTGAGAATATGTGGGCTTTAAAGCGTATGAATAGTTATAGTCCGTATAGCGTGTGGGTTCTTATTTTCAATTAAGACCAATATGGAGAAAATTTGTCTCCAAATTATGTAGAGTTAATACTGAAGTGAATACATTGTTTGGAAATTATGTACTGTATTATATAGTGCATATTTAGATTATTGAGAATATGTGGGCTTTAAAGCGTATGAATAGTTATAGTCCGTATAGCGTGTGGGTTCTTATTTTCAATTAAGACCTATATGGAGAAAATTTGTCTCCAAATTATGTAGAGTTAATACTGAAGTGAATACATTGTTTGGAAATTATGTACTGTATTATATAGTGCATATTTAGATTATTGAGAATATGTGGGCTTTAAAGCGTATGAATAGTTATAGTCCGTATAGCGTGTGGGTTCTTATTTTCAATTAAGACCAATATGGAGAAAATTTGTCTCCAAATTATGTAGAGTTAATACTGAAGTGAATACATTGTTTGGAAATTATGTACTGTATCATATAGTGCATATTTAGATTATTGAGAATATGTGGGGTTTAAAGCGAATCGATATTTACAGTCCGTATAGCGTGTGGATTCTTATTTCTAATTAAGACAAACATTGATAAAATTTGTCTCCAAATTATGTAGAGTTGATACTGAAGTGAATACATTGTTTTGAAATTATGTACTGTATCATAATAGCGCAAAAATAATTTTCTAGCTATATCATTTCATTTCAACAACATTTCAGAATGAAATGGAAAAAAATCTAAGAAATGGCTAAATATTTTTAGTAATTATTATGTATTGCTTGTCATTGTTTGTTGTGCTATTATGTATACAGCTTATAACGTATGTATACGTAACAAATTTGATATATAATATATCGTAAACCCTTCAAACATTTCATATTTTTCATTTCAGTTTGTACCAAGAAAAGAAAAAGATAGAAAATGGATTTGAGATCGATTCTTTTTTTGACTTTGAGTTTGGTCCTGGTAATTACAATGATAGATGGAGGAAGAAACAGGAAAAAAAGGAAGAGAAACAGAAATTTAAGGGTAAGATTTTTCCATCAGTTTATGTACCGTCATTCTCTTATTACCCCCAGCAATCAAACAATTTCAAGGGTGTTCTTATGAAAACCAGGCTCAATTGAGATTAATTAGAACTTTTTCACAAGAAGGATTTCGATGAGGACATGTGCCACAAATACTAATGAATTCAAGAACAATCTATACCCCATGAAGAAGCCCAGGCTGGCAATGCTTAGCTGAATAAGGAAATTTTGACTAATCAAAACGGGATGAGCTTAAGCAGGGGACAAAAACTTTCAGAATTTTCAGTCAACGCAAATTAATGTAACAATGCAGACACCTTTCTTTTCAATAAGCAACTACCCAATAAGCAACCAGCGCTGGAATGACGAAAACAATTAGGAACCTTCAGGGCTCGATGAAATGAACCAAGCAACTAAGCACTTATGCAACTATGCTTTAAGTGCTTAACCTTGTTTGATCACACTATGTTTCATTGTTAGAAGAAGGATATTTGGTATCAAAAATTTTTTCTTACATTTAAACTATCAATTTAAACTGTTTGGGGTACAGCGAAATGTCTATATCTTGTTGGTTTTTCAAGCCTTAACCGACTCTCAAACGACTTTGGGAGCTGTAAATTCAAAATATTAAACCAACTAGGACAGCAATTGGAATTGTTGAATTCTCGAAAATAATATCAAATAATTCATCATTTCATCAAAGTCTAGGTATAAATTTTAAGATAATGTGCAATAGTTTTGAGTAGATCTTAGAACTGCAAACGTCTATACTTATATTTAGTTGTCCACCCACTATAATGTGTATTGATATGTAATGTTTATTCCTATCAATATCATCGAAAAACAAAAGCTCACCTCACTCTGAGCTAGTAAAGAAAAGCGAATGACGAGGGGCTAACTAACTCCCTTTTGCTGCATTGCTTTTTTCCATTTCAACGACACTATATTATTACAGTAGCTACATGGTCTAAAATAAAGAAAAAATCTGCAAAAATACAGAAATTTAACAACGAAACAATGAAAAAAGAACGAAAGGCAGAAGTTATAAACGAACTACATGATTGAATGAACCTAATCATTGTATATGATGTCTAGGCCTATTCATAAAACCGGAAAACCGCGTAAAAACAAACCTAAAACCGCGTTACTTAGACCCAGTCACACCTCTGAAATCATGAAAAACAAACATGTAACAATTTCAACAAGATCAGCCATGTTGTTTATCATCAAAAAGAAAAGTGAGAAAATATTGCAATCAAGAATTTCGAAATTTGTCGGTTTTCCTTATGCATTCCCACGCATGTAAACCGTTTACTTGTAAATCTTGAATTAACAGAATCAAGGAAATTGTGGATGAATTCTATTCAATCAATATAGTTGTAATCTGGTTTATGAAATATATCGTGGGCGTTTTAGTTTATTATCAAATTGAGCTTGAAAACTAAAAAAACCAACGTCAAATTTAATCATGAGGTTAAGTAGATGATATTACGACCTCAAGGATCTCTCTAGATTTAGATACTTTTACGGATGGGGCTTCACAAGGATCATTTCCCGGCTTTTTTCTCTTTTTCGACCATGAGCTCGGTGCTATTTTCCAAAGATGATGCAATAAGGATTTTTCTGTTCATGACTTGAAAATGTATTTCAAATAATCATTTTGAGACATAATTTGGACCGGGTAATTGAATTCTTTCAAAATTGGTGTTACACAAGGATTTCTTCTAGGCTCTTTTCGACTTAAAAGCTCGGTATCATCTTCTAAAGATGATGCCCTTAGGGGTCTCATCTATGTTTTTTTAATGACTCTGAAATAGTCTTGAAATACTGTTTTCGAGACGTTCCCACCACTTGACATGATTTATCAAACGTCATCAACATTGGTGTTGCACAAGGGTTTCTTCTACACTTCTTAATCATTTTGACTCTGGGCTTGGTGTTAGTTTTCAAAGATGATGGTCCAAGGATCTCGTTTAGGTTTCTTTTTCTTCGTGACTTTAAAATATATTTCAAATCCAGATGTTGAGACATCTCCACCATTTGGATCGAATAGTCAAAAGTTATCACAATTAATGTAAGGACTTCTTCTAGGCTTCTTTTAGCTCGTTGTTATTTTTGAAATTGATGTCCCAAGGGATATCATTCATGTTTTTCTCTTCATGATTTTGAAATGGACTCAAAAAACTGATTTTGAGACATTCCTACAATTTGAATCGATTTCTCAAATGTCATTAAAAATTGGAGTAACACAAGGATCATTACCAGGCTTCTTTCTCCTTGTTGCCAATGAGCTCGTTGTTATTTTTCAAAATTGAGGCCCAAAGTTTCTCATCCATGGTTTTCTCTTCATCGTTTTAAGACATTTCCACTACTTAAGTCGATGTATCAAACGTTATCAAAATTGGTGTTACACAAGGATCATTTCTAGGCTTCTTTCTCATCTTTTAACTTTAAGCTCGTTGTTATTTTTCAAAGTAAGTACGTAGAAAGAGCTCTAAAATTTGATCAAATTATGAGACTTAATGGAAAATATACTGAGAATATTCATTTAAGAACCTGGTAACCCTTGCAAAAGAAGCATTTTGATCTTGAAGCGTTTACTCCTTTAATAAAAGCGATTTCCAGGGCGCCAGTCACGTTTAATCTAAGAAATTATATCAGACAATTTGCCTTACCGAGAATGTGAAGTGTCCACTTGAAGGCTCGACTTTCATGTGTTCTCCCTAAAAGAATAACATATTCTGAAATATTACAGGCAGTTTAGGTCAGAATTAAATATTTGCCAGCGATAAAGGCACAGCCAGATTTTTCCAGACCTTTGTTATTTGCAATAAACATTTACCCTGTAAATGATGCCATCTTTGATTGATGCAAATTTGCCACCCAAACATCCCTGAATGATTTAGGTATCTTTAGAATTCGCAAAGAAACCTGGGATAGCCAAGGGGCAAATTGGTATTAATTCAAGATGATAGCATCAACAGGAGTTATGATTTGTGACTTGGGGTCGCTTAATAAATAGGTCACTGTAGGGGGTTCTTCCTGTTTATCGTGATCCTATTTCTAAGTATCATATACAGGAAATAATGGAGCGCGACGAGAGGGGGTTAGTGGCTCGAAAAAGGCAAATTAAGCGTAAAGTAAGTATTAAGCAGCCCCTCTCGAATAATTACAAGCATCTTGTCAACTACACTTAACATTTTACATTTGAAATAATTATTGGGCTATCCTGATGTTTTTTGTGTTGTGGAGGTGGCTTGTCTAATATTCAAGATTATTTCCCGTTAGATTTTGGACAGTATTTTGTATGTTGACATACCCTAGTTCAAAAAGAAATCAGACAAAAAATAACTCTTGATAAAGATCAACTATTGCAGTGACAATCTAGCAGTCAATAATTGTCAATTCATTCCGAAATTTGTAAGCGGCTAACTCTGATTAATATCATTAGTACCTACGCATCTTTTAAACATGCATCAAAATCATAATCCCTAAGATTTATCAACCATCAATTGGCATAATGAAAAATTGTAATAATTCTTTAATCGTCAATAACAGAAGAAATTGAAATATAGAAAAATTTGAGACTTTCTATTTTGACACCAGCCCCCTGTCTTCAGGATACACGTATACGTGGCAATGAGAGCAAATCTATTGCCACGTGGCTAAAATCCACGCACGCCCACTATCATGACTTACTCTGCAATTTCTACAAGATCAGTAATATCATTCATTGTAAATGAAAAACATATATCAAGAATTTCAAAATGTTTCGGCTTCCCTTTACAATTTCCCACGTACATAATTCCTTTTCTTGTTAATCTTAATTTATTTAACCTAGGAAATTGCGGATGAATTTATTTGATCGAAGCAGCGGTAAACAGTTCTCGTGAATACGCCAAGGGCATTCTAGATTTATTATCAAACTGTATTTCAAATCTAAACCTTAACGTGGCTAAAACTAGTGATTTCTAATGTGGCGTTCTACAGGGATCTTGCCTGAACTCATTTCTCTTTTTGACTTTGAGCTCTATATTGATTTTCTAAGTTTGTAGTTATATATTTTCATAATTTCTTCCCACATCAAATTCGGTTAAAAAGGAAAACTAAATAAGGGCATCATAGTCTCTCTCAATACTCACGAGGTTTTTCAATGCAAAGATTTTCAGATAATTTTAAGGAGTTTTGTTAAAACAATAAGATTTTCTTGAAAAGTATGCGAGAATTTTATAGAGTATTCTGCACCTTGCTTTAACTTTAACCTAGAGAATTCAATTCTTTCTAAATCTATATCAACAGCAGCCATAAGGAAACTGTACAAATGATGAAAAGGTTTCTTCCCTTCCCTTATACAAAACTCACGGAAAAGCAACACTTGGAATGATGGTGTAAAACAATAACAACTATCTAAAGACTCATAAAAACTTAATGCAATCAAATATTTTATTGTTTGAATAGAGAGCACCAGAACCAGGCAAAAAGAAAGGCTATTTGCTACAACTAAGACCTCCATTTTTCACAACCATAAATGGTATATGAATTCCTTATAAAGCTGATGACGGTGGAAGTTTGAACCTCTTGGTTGAGTCAGTTCTAATAGAAATAGCTACGCAAGTTAAGCCATATGAAAGGAATCTCGTTATTTTTACGTTAGATGGTTAAGGAGAGGTGTACATAGTTCAGAGCTGCGAAAAGTATCGGAATTTGGGAACAAGGTTCCCAGAAATGTTCCCAGAAATTCTTTTGGGCAGACAGGTAATTTTCAGCCTAATTTTGGTGAAAAATGAAATTGGCAAGTTGATAATTCATAGGTGTAAATACAAAATATTTCCATGTCAAGATATAGTTAATTGTGTACTCTCAAGCAATCAGATGTAATCAAGGTAAAAGTTTCCCCTACAAAAGGAATCAGGGTGCCATCTTTTAGCAATGATAAGATACATGATGGTAAGCAAGTACTTTCAGGATGGTAAGAAAAAAAGAGTTATAGGGTTAGGGTTAGTTTAGTGCTATTGTTAGGTTTAGAGTTAGTGTAGTGTTAGGGTTATAGAGTTAGAGTTAGGGTTAGTGTTACTGTCATAGGTTTAGGTTAGTTTAGTTTTAGAGTTAGGGTTGGTTCTCATAAGGAGCTAAATGTTTTACCTGCCAACCTAGATGGTTGTTTAGCTGATCAATTGCTTTTATAATTTGGTCCCAGCCCTCAAACTACTTATCATTTTTTCATTCTAATTCTGGTTGCATGTTGATTGAGTCCATGTAAGAAAGCGAGTACTGTGAATCAGGGATAGATAATTAGGGATAGATTTGGTGCTAGTGCTAAAGTTAGGGTTAAAGTTAGAGTTATATGGTTAGGTTATTTTAGTGTTAGAGTTAGGGTTAGTGTTAGGGTTATAGGGTTAGGGTCAGTTTAGTGCTATTGTTAGGGTTAGGGTAAGAGTTAGTGTTAGGGTTAGAGTTAGAGTTGTATGGTTAGGTTAGTTTGGTGTTATTGTTAGGGTTAGAGTTGGTGTTAGTATTAGGGTTAGAATTACTGTCATTGGGTTAGGGTTAGAATTACTGTCATAGGGTTAGGGTTAGTTTAGTGTTATTGTTAGGGTT
Source organism: Pelagia noctiluca (assembly GCA_963924455.1). Classification (NCBI taxonomy): domain Eukaryota; kingdom Metazoa; phylum Cnidaria; class Scyphozoa; order Semaeostomeae; family Pelagiidae; genus Pelagia; species Pelagia noctiluca. The sequence goes on along the minus strand of OZ004327.1, from coordinate 12,017,026 downwards.
AAGGTAAGAGTTAGGGTTAGAGTTAGAGTTAGTATCAGGGTAAGAGTTATTGTCATAGGGTAGTTTCGTTTAGTTTTAGAATTAGGGTTGAATTTCATAAGAAGCTGAATGTTGTTTGAGATTGGTTGTTTAGCTGCTCAGTTGCTTTTAAAATTTGGTCCCAGCACTTAAACTATGTAATTATGCTTGCTTGTTGATTGGGACCATGTGAGAAAGTGAGTATTGTTAATCAACATAATACTAGTGACTTCTTTATGGAACTGACTAGTGGGCAAATTTTCCTAGCAGGTCTATAGGTTTCCCAGGTAGTGGAAGGTAAAAATGCCGTTTTCGCCCTGTGACCTAAGTCAAATTGGAGCCCTTTTAGTATTTGGACTTATACAAATTTATTCAATCGAGATGCTTTGTGAGAATAAAAATGATCCGAGTAGGACGCGAACCCACGACCTCTGCACAGTAGTAGGGCTCTAGAGTACGAATCTAGAGGTTGTGAGTTCAAGTCCTACTCGGGTCATTTTCATTCTCACAAATTATCTCGATTGATTTTCCAAATCCTCCTTCTCAAGTAAAAATGTACTGCTTAGCCTAGTTCATAATTTTTTTTGAATGAAAAATGATTGAAGTTTTGGGGTCCCTTTTCATTTTCTCCCCACCAGTGAAATTAAAACATCCCCTGCGTACTGCGAACATTGCGCAATATAAAGAGCTAGCCACTATCTAATATCAAGGTCTTAATCAAATAACGAAACCGGAAAACCGCGTCAGAATAAACCTATAGCCGCGTTACTAACACCCAAGCACACCCCTTGCAATACAAACAATTAACATTTACCAATTTCAACAAGATCAACTATCGTTCATTATCAAATAAAGAAACTGAAATATGTTTATCAAGAACATTAAAATGATTCGGTTTTCCTTTCAGCATTTCTTTGCGTATAACCCGTTTAATTTTTATCTTAATTCATCTAATGATTAATGTAGGAAATTGTAAATGAGTTTTATCTAATCTAAGCAGTGGTAAACTCCTTTCATGAATTCGCCGAGGGCGTTGGTTTTGGTTTTAGTATCAAATGGGATTTAAAATATAAACCAACACATGGCTGATTTACTCGTGTTTTCAAACTAGTGTTTCGCAGGGATCTTATCTAGGCCCCTTCCTCTTTCAAACTTTGCGCTCTATGTCAATTTTTTACATCAAACTAGAATTTGAATCTAAACCAACAAGTAGCCAATCTACTTGTGTTTCAAAAATAATTTTTTTCAGGAAACTTATCTAGGCCAATTTTTCTTTTTACCTGTGTGCACTATGATAATTTCTAGTATCAAATTGGTATTAAGTATCAATTAACAAGTGGCTGAAAGCCTCGTGTTTTCAAAAAAAGGGCTCCACAGGGATCTTATCGAAGCCCTTTTCTATTTTTACCTTTATGGTCTACGATTGTATTTTGGATATTGGATTTGGAAGCAGCCAATTCTCTTGTATAATTCAAGGTGGTGTTGTGCAGGGACCTTATTTAGGTCCCTTTTTCTTCATGCTCAACGTTAGGTTTGATGAATTCAAATCAACTAAAACTAAGTTTACTGATTTCATTAAAAATGATGCTTCCAAGGGTCGTTATCAAAATCCCTTCTCTCAGTCTCTAAAATTAACTTAAGAAATACTTGTTTCAAAATCATAATATTAAAATCTTACTGGTGTTATTGAAATAAGTAATCCAACGTGGTAATCAAAAAGAATCTTGTTTAGGCCCCTTTCCTTTTAAGGCCTATTTACTACTTATATGGAAGGTGGTGCTGCTCTAGGATCTAGACTAAATAGACTTGAAAGTGCTGATCTAGAATCGTCATCGCCATCAAAGGCATATGATATGCTATAAAACACGGTGTCTCCCCATGTTCAAGGATCAGCTCCTTTCTCTTCATGATGTCATTTGACTTTGACAAATATTACCAGTGAAGTTCTAATTTACTCATGCTGTAAAAGGTGATCTGATAGGGATCTCATTTCAGTCCCTTTTTCTTTTTGGAAACACCCAGTCATCACCAGAAGCCTAGTGAGACGAACAATACACTGTTACTGAAAGAGCCGAGGTGGAAAAACGAACTCTTTCTGTCTATACCGTGGATCCCATATTTTGTGCAACAGCTAAGCGCAGAATGAGCTCTTAACAGGGCAAAACCGGACCTCCTACCAGCCCGAGTGGCCTGTCCCGATAAACACTAACCCTCTGAATCGATTCAATTTATAATTCTTCTATTAGGACGTCGAATCAACTGTCACTACTCTTTACATCTGATATGTTTTTCTTTTCCGCGGATTCAGAAACTCAGTTCGGCTTTGAAAAAGGATTAAAAGGAGTTAGCAAAAGTTGGGTCACAAAAACCTCTCTAACACAGGCCAAGAGACCTGACCATTGAATTAGGAAAGAGGATAGTCCAATAAAATAGCGTCCCGTTGCTTAGGTCATGTCAGGCACTGAAAAGCCAAGAAAGCCAGGAAAAGACTTAAATCTCTTTACTCCATCTTTGTGATCAGTTGTTGCATTTGGGGGCATCTGTATAAAAACTTTTTTATAAGAAACTGTTTTTAGGAAGCTGTAGGGCCAGATATTCAAAACAAAAGAAACTTCGGTAGGGAATTGTTGTATTGTATCACACTCTTTTTTTACAAGAACAATTTTATCAGAGCACGAGCCACGAATTTCGCACAAAGTTAAGTACAACCTAAGAACAAGCTGAAGCTGGCCACTTTTGGATCAAGATATAATAATAAGAAATGACGATGAGACTGAGAAATAAACATAAAAAATACTAATTAGTGACAACCTTGTGTGTCAGATAGGACAGGACAGTTAAACATATTCGAAATTCAACGAAAATGATAGCAAAACAGGCTTACACAGTATTGTAAAAGTAAGAACAATTCAAGAACATTTCAGCCTGGAAATGGAAGAAAATTTGAGAACAGCCAGCTTCATATCAAATTTACTGGTTCTTATATAAAAAAAAGTTTAGTTATTTAGAGATTTAACGAGCATTCATTTAGTTTAATAACATTAGTAGTTATACAATAATTCATACTAACAAGAGTAGCTTCAAGGATTGAGTAAATTTAGCTACATACTACAGAATGAATAGGCGACCTATAATCATAGGTAAAATAGTCCTGCATAAAAACTGGGTTTAGATTGTTAAAAGTCTAGTAACCTTCAAGTGCCAAAATTCTAATTGATTGAACATGTACAGTGAATTCTTTTGACTTTGTAAGTAAATCCTCATGGGAAGAAGAATAGTCAGAATTGGCAAGACGTAGAGCCTTTATGTGAATTAAAAGAGTTGATCACTTTTTATGTTGCCTCACCTATTTCAATTAAACTCACAAGGAGATTATTTACTACTATACAGTGATGAAGTGCATCCTATCGTGCTTTCCGGTAAAAGTAAGGCCTGACCTACAAATACTAACTGACTCATTAAACCTTATTTACCAGAAAAAACCGTTAAGATAATACTACCACGCCCGTCCAAGAAGCAATGCATGGCCTCATCCTTTTCAGATTAATCAAGTTGAATACAGGTTGTATCCAGTTTTAAGAGGTTTCCCTTGAACGCAATCAACTCTATGTAAATTGTAATCAGTGGTTATTTCTAGAAAAAGTAACAAGGGGGCTGGTTTTTCGGAGGGGTGTGGTTTTTTAGAGTGGATCGATTCCTTTAAAAGGTACATATTTGAAGTCATACCAAAGGTCTTAATCCTTCATCTGCTTTCAAATGAGCATCTGTGTGACCTGCAAAAAAGAAACGTTCTTACTGGATCAATCTTTAAAAATCAGAACTTGAAAATCGAGACAAGACAGTTGTGCGTTGTGCTAACAAACCACGAGAGAAGACGTATTCGCTTCTAGATGGCTTTTTCAACTTTTGAGAGTCCTTGACACCATTAGAAAGGATCTATTCAAATTGAGATATGATGTCCCTCTGGCCAGCGCTACCCACCTTCATAGGAATAGATTACAATAATAGTAATATACGAATCCCTATACAGGTTGGAAATACTTCAGCAAATAAGCGTTGTTATCAACGTGTACCATGTAGAACATTTTATGAAAGAAAAACCTACACATTTTCCTAACTTTGATTTTTTCCTTGAATTACAGAGAGCTTGCAATTCTCTCCTCACACTTAATGTGACATGTCGGAGGGTGAATTCGAACCCACAAACCTTTAAGCAAGGGTTGAGTGATCTATCCTCGCCACACTCTTCTCCCGGAAAAAAACAAAAAAATTTACCATGAGATGGAGAATGGATAAACTTTGTCAACACGTGAAAAAACCATCCACTCCACTGTCTACCCTGTCGAGACTAGGTAGCTAGGGTAGTTACCATGGGAACCAGGACCCGGGAGGTAGCCAGAAGCTTTGAAAGGGGGAGACGTTGACTACTTTTGACACTTACTTATGTATTATAACGCATAAAAAGTGATCTGCACACTGAATATGTATGGACATTTATTCAAAAGGGGCGGAGCTGCAGTTCCCCTATCCCCCTCTGGCTAATTCCCTGCCCGGGACTCTCAAGGGCCCGTAAAATGTAAGCTGTGTATGCTTATTTTCTAAAAGCATTTTTGCACGGGGATTTAGGCATATTGAGTTGAACCTATACTGGGGCCTAACCGCTCTCTCGACAACCCTGCCAACTGTACTTTAAAAGTGGTTAGGGTTTCCATTCCGCCATGGCAGGAAGCGATGTGTAAAGTAGGCCTAAATTAGGTGAATGGCAGCCTTTACAATCATAAAATAACAGCCTTTACAATCTATGGGAGGCATTTTTCTTCTAGGAACCTTCTAAGTTAATGCAGTATCGGCCGTATCGAAATTCTTAGTGATTAATCTAGCTTTTCTTTGTTCGAAAATCGCCTATTCAGGCCTAATGTTATCGAACTTTAGATGTTGCCTCGGAGACCTTGATTTATGAATGGTCGAAGCTATCAGAATGATGTATTGTCTACACGAGAGCTGGAACAACTCAATTTTATGGCTTTTTCTGAGGAATTAGGAATTAGAACTAGAACAGGGTTGCTGCTGTGAGGGAGAAGAAGAACTAATCTGTCACATGCAGCCAGGGCGGACTGGCTAGGGTGGCTCGATGGTGATCGCCTACCGAGCCTCAAAACCAAATTGAAATGCGGGCCTTTCATACAGGAAAAACTAAAAGATATTGGTGAGGTGTGGCAATTTCATGACACATCTTTTGGATCTTTCCTTAAACGTGCCGAAATTAATGCATCAGGGTCTTAGCCAATGGTTCAAACTTGCAGACAATTTTGTTGTTGAGTTTATATGGCAATCATGTTAATTTGCAAGATAGTGGAGGTAGTTTCCAGCGTTTTTAGGTTGTAGCTTTCAAAAATGTTTCAAGCTTAACTTGTAGATCCAGATTGCCGATGTTTATGATCGATTCAAATATGACTCAAGCAATATCGACATATTCTGTATCTATTGATCAACGTCTTTTGATTGCATTTAGTTAAATGACCACACCCTCAGGTCCCACGCTTTATTGGCCCTTCAGACTAGGGAGCCACCCTTAAAAAATAGTGCCAGTCTACCCCTGAATGCAACGTAAAATTTGGAACACAGCGAATCTTAATAACTACGAAAGCTTTGCGTCGGACATTGGAGTGTAGTACTGCCCTCCAGAAGTATAATGTAACAAAAAACTAACATGAAGCTCACTAACGTAGTGGATCAAAAGCTTGCTTTGCTGAAAACATTAAATATGCAGAGTATAATTCATGCAAAGACCCAGACCTGTTCTGCAACGAGGAAAGCAACCCCTAAACTCTACAATTATGAAAACCGAACGACTCTGCTATAGGTCAATATTTTGAGCTCGGAAATTTTCAACAAGAAATCTGCCTGTCTAGACGTAGTTGTTTTAACAACCCTGTACAGCTAAACTTTAAGAAAGACCATAAAATTGACCAAGAAGAGATGGAATCTTGCAACTGTTAGGATTTGCACAGAGCTCAAACCTCACCTTCACTATGCTTATTCACAAGTTAATAAAGTATCACTGATTCTAAAATTTTATAATATTTTGTATTATATAGAATTTCAACGTATTGTTAGTCCTATTTCTATCATATGTTATCAGAACTAAGAGAAAAGAAAGACTATAGCGCACGCAAGTTAAGCACAAGGAGAGGGATGGGCAATCTCTTTATATTTACGATAGATTTGTGTGGTTTGTTTGAATTAGCTAACATACTTTAAAGCTGTTTTTAAATACCATAGCTATAATAAAGATGATGAAATAACGCATGATTGAGCTAACGCCAACTAGAATTTCAAGAATGAAGCTGCTGTTTGCAGGTTGACATCACTTCATCCAAACTTTAACTATTACACTATTCCACAATTCTACAATTCCACAGTGCCACTATTCCACAATTAAAAATTCCGCCATCCCACCATTCCACAATTCCAAAGTGCAACTTTTCCACAATTCTACTATTCCTCTATCACACCATTCCACATTTTCACGACTCCACGATTCTATATTTCCACATTTCTACAATACCACAACTCCACTATTCCACAACTCCATCATTCCACAATTCCACTATTCCGCATTTTTCACGACCGCTACTATCACTTCCTGGGACTGTGGCTAAGATATACAGAGATGACATGTGATGCTCTCTCTTACCATACCCTGCAGGGGTTGGATTAAACCTAGGCCCACCCATCCACCAGGATGGTTAGACAGTGCAAACAAGGAGCTCCTGAATGTCGCAGATTGAGACATCAAAGCCAGCAGCGGACAGCAGAATTCCTCAGAAATCCTCTAAAGCCGTCAACTTACATCAGATACACACTTTTTAATAAGCAAACCAATACATTAGAGAACATTACTGGAAAGATCAAAATAAATGTTTTTGATTTAAGCAATCAGTACTGAAAAAAATAAAAAAGATGCTGTAGTGTATGCGTAGCTAATCATTCCCTGAAAATCTCGTACGGTTTTCCCAATATTTCAATGAAAATCCCTTTCAAAATCCTTTGAATATTTATATTTTTTTCAAATCTCGTAGGCTTTGAAAGGGAGTGAAAGCTCTCAAAGCTTATGAGATTTTACTAACAAAACAAAATTTCCAGAAATTTTCTGCAAAATTATTTACAGGATTTATAGAATATTGCTCTGGATTCTTAGAGTGATTTCACTTTTGCAACAAAGACTAGTTGCCTGTAGAAAACAATGGTGAGCAACTTAAATAATCATCCATGCGCATGCGCGAATTTAACATTGTGTCAATCAGGGGCTGAGCGTCCAGATTATTCCCGAAAGAAAAAGTATCCATTTACAACAACTATGGAATGATGCTGGCTAACAGTCGATTCGCAGCCTCAAATATGAAAATAATGAGAGTAATCGCTTGTGTAATCGTCATTTTGTTTTTGGATATTGTTCTGGTTACAAAATGCTTCGAGAAAAAGCGCCGCAGAACTGCGTTGCAACTTCCCGCCAGCGGACCGAGAGATACGAAGTATAGGACCAAGCTGTTCAAGGCTGGGGGAGTAAGTCTTGAGTTGTGATTTTACGCATTTCTATTACACATGTCGGTAAAAGTTGTGAAATTGAGTTTATTAACTTCTTTTATAAAGTGTCTCGATTTCAGAAAATATTGTTCATTACATGATAGTAGAGCGCAAATATACTTTTTAGCCATTTAGTGCATTTCCATCATACATGTTGGTTTATCAAAAGTGGTAGGAAATAACTATTTGTTAAGGAGGCTAGATGCAAAAAAGAACCAAGAATGTTAGTAAATCTTAAAGATACATAATGATAAAAGAAAAGGACGAATCATAATAGAAATAAGGAGCGAATCACTACCTATATATCTCGCTCACGTTTGCAAAAAAAGTCTATTGTCTTAATGAAAATCTCTTAAAAAAACATCAGGCAGCAACAAGATTTGATGAATTAGCTAGAGGTAGACAAGTTAGCAGTTCAAAAACTATATTCTCTCTTTCATAACACCAGCAAGGCAAATAAAGCGGGTGTGACCAAAACAGTAAGTAGCTCGAGGGCTGAAGTAGCTGAAGAGGGTAGCAATCATTTTGTTCGATGTTGGCTATGCATCAATATTAGTGCAGTTAGTCATGCAATTTTATGAGAAGGTAGCTAAGTAGTTGTGTAATTAGCTGTTTCAATAAGCAGCAAGGAAATAAGCAACCTTATCTGTAATGACTTAACAATAAGAAACTCCAGGGCTGAAATAGATCGAAGAGGGTACGCAGTCGATGAGCAAGAAGGCAATACTCAAATAGACCTACAATCAATAACATAACAACTCAAGGAGTTTTAAATTGATCTAAAAAGGTAGCTAAGTAGATATGCAGTCAGCTATTTTGACAAGCAACAAGTCAATAGGCAACTAAAGCTGGATTTATGAGAACAATAAGCAACACCACAGGGTTCACGATGAAGCAGACTATGCAGTTTCCCACATGCTCGAGGCATTGAATGAAAGTAATGCCTTCAAGCATGTTCAAAACTCTTGTATGCGATATGCAAAAAAGTGAATTTGCAGAAGAAGAGTCGGATAGGATATGTGAGTTGATCGTCGGTGCGAATTTTCGGCAGCAAGATCTGCAATCACACTAAAAAGGGGATCATCTAATCCACTAACAATCGTTGCTAAGCCATTTAATAAAATAAACGAAATCGACACGAAATTGAAACGAAATGAATAAAACAAACTAAATTGAAAGGATACTATATTTCGAAAGGGACATTCCATGTCAAGTGTAACAACCTCTGGACATCATACTCTGGGATTTGCCTGAAATTTTATATGCATGTTACTACCATTGAGCTTAACATTTTGTGAAATTTTGAAGGTTCTATCACTTACCATTGCCTAGCAACAGCACTTTGAACTTTTGACCTTTGCGGCTTCTGCGCGCGGCCTTAGATTTCCTAATTTTGTCCAGGTAGGTCCTATAGGAGTGTATGATACATCATTTTGAAGCTCTTGAGCTGAACAATCCATTGAAAGTATTAAAAAGTTCAAAGTTTTACATATTGAAGCAAGAAGATACATTTGAAATGTTTGACCTTTGACCTGAGGGTCAATGGCAACTTTGATTTTGATAATTTATTTTTCAAAATGTTTGTTGAACCATACTCTCCAATGTGTGAAGTTTTCAGAGTGGGATCTCCATGGGTTTAGTGGCAATTACACTTTAAACCTGTGGAGGTTATCATTGAGGAAGACAAAAGTTGATAAACATGAACTACAAAAATGTTTCCTATAAGGTTACTCTATAAATATGTAATGATATTTGTACTGCTTCCCGTCACGTGGCGCTTTGTGTGCCATGTGACATAGGTATTAGATTACAAATGTATCATGTTACAGCGTGTTGCAAGAGTTCGGAGTCTGTTCTTCGAGAAAAATACTGACAGAGTCGAATGTTGTCTCTCTCTCTGTGAACCTATCTTTAACGCAACAAATTGGTGACAGAGGTGCAGAGAGAAGAAAAAACATGTCTTCGATCTCTGTTATACCCGAAAAATTTGAGTCGGGTGATTTTGTCTCTTGGCTGCGGCAGTTTGAGTGCTGTGCCACCGCAAACAACTGGACCGATGCTGACAAATTGCGAAAACTACCGGCTTTCCTTCGTGGACCTGCTGCTGCATATTTTCATGGCTTGCCTGCTAACCAGAAGGACGCATACAACACCCTCGTTCTTCATCTACGTGAAGTCTTATGCCCGTTAGTCGATCGAGAGCATCATTATGCAGATTTCGAGAGCCGCCAGTTACGACCAAGTGAAGACCCGTCGCTTTTTCTGTGGTCATTACAAGATCTACTCTCCAAAGCGGACCCTACGCTCAGTCAGGATGCTAAAACCGCCCTACTCGGTCGCCAGTTTATCCGTGGCCTGCCAGCCGATTTACGTCTCCGCCTTTTGGAACACGACCCCACCCCCACGTTGTCATCCATGGTGGATTTCACTAAACGCCACCGTGCTATTCACCGGACCACAGACCACGCACATCGAAATGACGTCAGCCATACTTTTGCCGCGAAAGCTGGGCACGATGTTAATACTGAGGATAAGCTTCATGCTTCGGTTGCTGAGCTGACAGCCGCTGTTGCATCACTGACAGCCAATCAGAAGTCTTTGCAAGACGTGGTTGTGCAACAGCTTCAACAACAACAACACCAGCAACCGCAACAACAAGTTGGCACCTCATCGTCTTCCTCAGTTTCAAGATGGCGAAACCGACGTCGACCTCAAACTTCTGAGCAGCAAAGATGTTTCAATTGTAACCAGCTTGGCCACTACGCCCGTTCTTGTCCGTGGGACGCACATTGCCGACTTTGTTTTGGTTTTGGTCACAGCCGTGAACAGTGTGCTAATAACTTTCTGCAACAACAAACGTCTCCAGCCAGCGATGCAAATTCACGTCCATCTGATGATGTCGTTGAGAATAACCACATACTCCGACAGCAGGGACTCTCGCCTTCAGCGAACTCTCCTCAACAGCTTAGGCCTAGGTATGATAATTCTATACGTCCTACTAATCCTAATAATTTGCAGTCTTTAAACTTCAGAGGGGTGGCTCAATGAAGGGCTGGATTGATGGTCACCCCCGTGTATTTTCTGTAGGAGCTCAAATACCCTCCCAGCCCTTGATCATGTGCCAATTAGGTGGGGTAGATGTCCATGCTTTAATTGATACTGGGTCTATGAAGTCCTTTGTCAGCAAAACTGTCTTTGACAGGATGCGACCCCTTCCCGTATTGCATAGAGATAGTCCTAACTGTATTGGTATCACTGGAGAACCCTTACAAGTTGCAGGAACAATACAGGCTGATTTGCTATTTTCCCCGGGTAGTACTGCTGTCCCTTACTCTGGTCACTTCTTAGTCTCTTCTAACTTATTTGAACCATTGCAATGTGTATTAGGTTGGGACTTTTTGACTGGTAACAATCTACAGCTGTCTTTTCTTGGGGACGGAACGTATTCCCTGGATGGGGTCCATGGTAAAACGCCCTTGAATCCCCATAAGTCGCTCTCGGCTTCTCCATCACCAGCTTCTGTGCCTGCCGGGAGTACCACAGCCAATCAGAATGAAGTCTCTCCTTGTTTGCTAGTCCAGTCTACCAGTAGAGGACCAGTTCCAGTTAAGTTACAGTCAGACATCTGTGTTCCTAGCAGAACAGAAGTAATAGTTACTTGCAGTCTACCTAGAAGTAGCAAAGAACAGATTGGCATGACAACACCTATTAGTGATAGCACATCTCTTCCACCTGGTATTGTTACCCCATACACTGTATGCCAAGCGTCCTCTTGCTATATCCCCATGCGATTAATGAATTCTGCTAACATTGATATTCAGTTGCAGGCTGGTACAAGAGTAAGTGAATTTATTCCCCTTGTCGAACAGGAATATGCCGCCCTATCTCAATCTAGGGAGAACTTGAATGTGAACTGCAGTGCTTCTATACCCACAGGTAACATCAAACATCAATTGGAAGCTGCTTTGAGCCCTTGCCTTGTGCCGGCTGACAAACAACAACTTCTTGACACCCTGTTATCATTCTCTGATGTTTTCGAGGAGAGCTTAGGGCATACCGATGTCATGCAACATAAGATTGATACAGGGGACGCCCGCCCTATCCGTCAATACCCTAGGCGTTTACCATATGCTTATCGCGACGAAACGAGGAAGCAAGTTGCCGAAATGTTAGATCAAGGTGTCATTCAGCCTAGTCATAGTCCTTGGGCCTCCCCCATTGTTCTTGTAAAAAAGAAAGATGGCAGCTTCCGGTTTTGCATCGATTACCGGAAGTTAAACGAAGTCACCAGAAAAGATGCCCATCCTCTCCCTAGGGTTGATGACCTTCTTGATGCCCTTCATGGCTCGCAGATGTTTAGCACACTTGATCTCCGCTCGGGCTATTGGCAGTTAAGTGTTGACCCTAATGATAGAGAGAAAACTGCCTTTGTTACACCAGATGGCCTATGGGAGTTTTTACGCCTTCCCTTTGGGGTCTCAGGGGGGCCAGCCACTTTTCAGCGTGCAATTGAAATTGTTTTATCGGGCCTAAATTTTGATACCTGCCTCTGTTATTTTGACGACGTTATAATCCCATCCAATAACTTACAGCAGCATTGTGATCGTTTGGCTTCAGTGCTCTCTCGGTTTCGGAAACATAATTTGCGTGTCAAAGCATCTAAGTGTTGTTTTGGAGCAGATCAAGTCTTGTTTTTAGGCCATGTTGTGTCTGCAGCTGGCGTTCACACTGACCCCAAAAAGATCAAAGCAGTTTCAGAATTAGCCCCCCCCAAATCTGTGGAACAAGTAAGAACCTTCCTGGGGCTTGCAGGGTACTATCGGAGGTTCATCCCAAATTTTGCGTCCCTTGCAGTTCCACTTATAAATTTAACCAAAAAGGGCTCTAAATTTCGTTGGGATACAGCTGAACAAACCTCCTTCATATCGTTAAAGCAATTGCTGTGCTCTGCACCTGTGCTGGCATACCCCCAGTTTGATAAGCAATTTATACTTCAGACGGATGCCTCTGATTTGGGCTTAGGGGCTGTGCTCACACAAAAAGATACCTCTGGATACGAACATGTCATAGCATATGCCAGTCGCTCGCTTTCTGACCGCGAAAAGAATTATTCTGCTACTGAAAAGGAGGCCTTAGCTGTAATTTTTGCCACTGACCACTTCCGTGCCTACCTCCTTGGCAAGAAATTCATCCTGTTCACTGATCACCAGGCGCTGCGGTGGCTGCATACAGTGGAGCCCAAAGGGCGCTTGGCTAGGTGGGTCATGCAACTTCAGGAATTTGATTTTGTTAGTGAACATAGGCCCGGTACTGCCAATGGGAATGCGGATGCCCTTTCCCGTCTGCCCTTGCAAAATCCCTCATCTTTCCCAGAGCATGTCAGTCCAGCCCCTTCACCAGCGTATGCCACCACCATGTCCCCAGGCTATAGCTTACAGGAAGCTCAACGAGAAGACCCCAAACTTAGGACCATAATCGAGTTAAAGTCCAATAATCTTCCCAAACCACCACTTTTTGCTTGGGCTAGAGATCCTGACTTCCGGGTATTCTGGCATTGTTGGGATGCTCTATACATAGTTAATGGGCTACTTGTTAAATCTTCTGGTGACTCTTCTCGTGCATTACCTGAGTATGCCTTTGTGATCCCTGCTAACTTAAGACCTTCTGTTTTACAGGGGATTCATGGCACGCCTTTTGCAGGCCATTTCGGTGTTAAAAAGACCCTTATGCGTGCAAAAAACCGCTACTTTTGGCCCAAAATGTCTGTTCAGATCAAGGATTTTGTTCGCAGCTGTGAAATCTGTGCACGAACAAAATTGAACTATCAGTCCAACAGAGCCCCCTTGCAATCTATAGAAGTTAACGAGCCTTTCGTCTTCTGGGCCATGGATTATATGGGTCCCCTTCCCGAGACAGTGCGTGGCAACAAACATCTGCTTGTCGTTATGGACCATTTCACTAAATGGTGTGAGGTCTTCCCCACTAAGGACCAGAGGGCTCATACAGTGGCAGAAATCTTGGTCAATAGGGTCTTTAGTAGATTTGGTCCCCCCACCATTATTCACTCCGACCAGGGTCGAAATTTTGAAAGTAACTTGATGCACGAGATTTGCAGCCTCATGGGAATCCACAAGTCGCGCACAACTGCCTATCACCCCCAGTGTGATGGTCAAGTTGAGCGCCAGAACCGCACCTTACAGGAGATGCTGGCTGCATTTGTGTCTGCCCACAAGGACGACTGGGATGAGTGGGTAAGCCTGGTTGTCTATGCCTACAATACAGTTAGTCATGAATCCACTGGGTTTAGTCCGTACGAGCTAGTTTTTGGGCGTGACGCCAGAAGTCCACTAGAACTTGACTTAGATATTCCACTTAAGAATCCTTGCAGTCAGTCAGAATATAGTCAGGCAATCAGACAGACTTTGCGTAACATCAAACAGTTAGCACAAAGCAACTTACACCAAAGTAGACAGAAGCAACAGGACACTAGATCTGCAGATGGTCACAAGTGGGTCCCATTCCATCCGGGCTCTTCTGTTTGGCTGAAACGCCCCAAGCCATGGAAGTTTGGTTGCAGGTGGGTTGGGCCATATGTAGTTGTCTACCGGCAAGGGGTGAATTACAAGATACGTTCCAAATCAGGTAGCGATATGATTGTTCACCACGATAACCTTAAGCAATGTATTGTTCCTGGTGCTAAAGGGCTCCCCCAGTGTCCTGTCCCAGAATCATTGGACATCAATTTTGTAGAGGGAGGTGCCTTTCCACAGGGGGAGGAAGAGGGCCCTAGGCAAAATGACCATCATAACCAACGCCCAGCTCGATTGAGACAGAATATCAACCCCCCTCTGAGATTTGGAGACTTTGTCACCCATTAAATAAAGGGGGGAATGGTGTAATGATATTTGTACTGCTTCCCGTCACGTGGCGCTTTGTGTGCCATGTGACATAGGTATTAGATTACAAATGTATCATGTTACAGCGTGTTGCAAGAGTTCGGAGTCTGTTCTTCGAGAAAAATACTGACAGAGTCGAATGTTGTCTCTCTCTCTGTGAACCTATCTTTAACGCAACAAATACACTAAGTGTTCTGATTTGGTTTTTTCAGTCGAAATCAATTATTTCCTTTAGATTCTGATGTGACTGTTACAGCTATAGCTCCTTCTTTAACCAAGGAATACGTATGACTGTTAGTCGTAACAAGATTGAGATGAAGTAAAACATCAGAAGCATCAATTACCAAATGATCTGGCACTTGATGATAGATTTAGGAAGGGCTAAGACCGTGGGGATAAAGGAAATATTCAATGAGACTTCATTTAATGCAGGAGGAGAGTTACTTAAACAAGCCACTAATACTCGTCATACTCAACAGCAATGTAACCAGAATGTGTTGAGTTTCAGTTGATGAATTACTCTTGACATAAGAAATGAGTCTGGGTTTACATCTGAAACTGTAGTCTCTCACCATCAATATGTTCTCCTGAAAATGGAATGAAAGAATGGAGCTTCTGGGTGCCTGCTATTGTCTACTTTCAAATATTTCTGACAATGAAGATCTTTCCTCAGTTAATTCTTCCGTTGAGATCAGATCAATATTTATACCTTTAAGGTCCGAGCGTAAAAATTCAAATAACACATCCGGTGTTTGACTGTTATATTTATAGGGACGCATAAGGCTTGACCTTGTGGCTTCTTGCTTAATGGTGCCTCCAATACCGCCAGAGGGAAATTTACCATAGCTTGTAGCAAGAACATGCTACTCTGTAGGCATAACAAAGTCGTATTCGTGCAGACAAAAATGCCAAAAATTGTCCAGATTTTTATATTGGCCAGCAAGGTCATCTGACAGCACAGCCATCTGAAAAATAGATGACCTTGCTGAAAATGGCAATTGTTTCATGCAAGTGTTGCATGAGATATTTCTGGAAAACATAAACTGAAACTGTATCATGCGTGTTGCAGTTTGAGGTGAGAACATAATTCCCCTACACCAGTTGCTTGTTCTCTTTGTAATAATATACAAATGGGTGAATTGTGACTGAGCGTTGTTCCAATGGAAGGATTGAGCCTCGTCTTGAACAACGAATGAAAAGTTTTCCGCTAAATCACCAATTACCAAAAACTCAACATCTTTTAGAACCTCTTTTGTTCATGCAAACATTGGGCTTGCTATTTTACAATAAAGTTATCTTCTATTGCATGTTCTGTGCTACAGGCAGAATTAGTTTTTCTTAACTTATCTGTTTATGCTTGGTAGCTCGATATTATCCTATCTTGTTGGCTCAATGTCTCTTGACTGGACTTCAATAAACTCTAGTGAACTGTTTAACGAAAGAAGTTCATTGTCTGCTGATACGAATTCTGGTTCGATATCTTCTTCTTGAGAAGATTCTTTTAGGTCGTCTTCGATTACGTTTGCCTGAAGAATTCGTAGCTGTTTACTTTCACAAAACACATTGATGGTGAAAGACTACAGCTTCAGTTGTAAACCCAGAATCTTTTCTCATGATTACATTCAAACTCAACACATTCATGGTTACATTGCTGTTGAGTATGACGAGTATTAGTGGCTTGTTTAAGTTACGAACTCTCCTCCTGCATTAAATGAAGTCTCATTTAATATTTCCTTTATCCCCACGGTCTTAGCCCTTCCTAAATCTATCCTCAAGTGCCAGGTCATTTGGTAATTGATGCTTCAGATGTTTTATTTCATCTCAATCCAGTTAAGACTAACAGTCATACGTATTACTTGGTTAAAGAAGGAGCTATAGCTGTAACAGTCACATCAGAATCTAAAGGAAATAATTGATTTTGACTGAAAAAACTAAAACATAACACTTAGTGTATTTATAGAGTAACCTTATAGGAAACATTTTTGTAGTTCATGTTTATCAACTTTTGTCTTCCTCAATGATAACCTCCACAGGTTTAAAGTCAGTGGTGGCGCAAGGTTTCCTCCGACAAAGGGGCTAGTACTTCCGACAGAGGGGCTAATTTTTTTAGAGAACAATAGGGCTAGGGGGCGACAAGGAATTGTAAGGGCACTGGAGACCGAAGGCGAGCGTTGCGAGCCGAAAAATTGGGGGGTCCAGGGGTACTCCCCCGGGAAACTTTTGGTGGCTACACCCATTAGATTGGCTAAAAATGCTATCAAAATGGTGTAATCGTGTTTTTTACTACGTTTTTGACATATTACTAAGGGCACGTTTGCCCCCCCTTGCTCCTCCTAGCAAAGGGCAGGAGGGGCGCTTGCCCCCCCGCGCCCCCCTTCTCCGGTGTCCCTGGAAATTTTTTTTGAAAGCTGCCTCTAGATAAGCTTAAAACTACTCTAAATCTTTACAAATTTCTATTTCCGCCAAAACTTAAAAAATTCGCTCCGACAAAAAAATTCAAGCATAATTTATCTTCCGACGGAGGGGCTAGCCTCCTCCGACGGGGGGGCTGTAGCCCCCCCTGCTCCCCCTCTGGCGCCACCACTGTTTAAAGTGTAATTGCCACTAAACCCATGGAGATCCCACTCTGAAAACTTCACACATAGGAGAGTATGGTTCAACAAACATTTTGAAAAATAAATTATCAAAATCAAAGTTGCCATTGACCCTCAGGTCAAAGGTCAAACATTTCAAATGTATTTTCTTGCTTTAATATGTAAAAATTTGAACTTTTTAATACTTTCAATGGATTGTTCAGCTCAAGAGCTTTAAAATGATGTATCATACACTCCTATAGGACCTACCTGGACAAAATTAGGAAATCTAAGGCCGCGCGCAGAAGCCGCAAAGGTCAAAAGTTCAAAGTGCTGTTGCTAGGTAACGGTAAGTGATAGAACCTTCAAAATTTCACAAAATGTTTAGCTCAATGGTAGTAACATGCATATAAAATTTCAGGCAAATCCCAGAGTACGATGTCCGGAGGTGGTTACACTTGACATGGAATGTCCCGAAAGTGTTGCAAAATCGTAATAATTCGTTTTAAAATCGTAACAAATCGTAAATAATCCTGCAATCGTTGCAAATCATTTCTAAATCTTTGCTAATCGCTTTGAAATCGTTGAGAATCACTTTGCAATCGTAACGAATCGTTTTGAAATCGTAACAAATCATTTTTGAATCGTAAAAAATCGTTTTGAAATCGTAACAAATCGTTATGCAATTGTTGCAAATCATTTCAAAATCGTAACGAATCATCCTGAAATCTAAAATAACATTTTCAAATCGTAACATATCGTTTTAAAATCGTAACAAACCGTTATGCAACTGTTGCAAGTCATTTTGCAATCGTAACGAATCGTTTTGAAGACGTAACAAATCATTTTGAAATCGCAACAAATCATCTTTAAATCGCAACTAATCATCTTTAAATCGTAACAAATCGTCTTGAAATCGTTGCAAATCTTTCTGGAATCGTTACAAAATATTTTCCCTCAAATTTTCATTTCAGTAAAAAACGTCAATGGTAAAGCACTGTTTGTATACCGAGAGGCTGCCGCTTCAAAGAAAATATAATATGATTCAAATTCTACAGTTACTTCATCTTTTACTCCATTTTATATATGTTTACTGATTCGATGTTGTCAACGTCAGCTATTACTTTACCGCGTCTGTGACTGACGTTGACAAAACATTCTGAAATCGTTAAAATGGTTTTGGAATCCTAAAAATTCGTTTTGAAATTGTTGCAAATCGTCCTGAAATCGTTTAAAATCGTTTTGATAGCGTAAATCAACGGTAAACCAACAAGAACTATAAAACTATCATTGAGTTAGTTCAATGCTGTATCCAAAAATGTAATTCAGCACAGTTACTTTTGTAAAGGGTCAGTACTTACTAAAGTTTTCTTTAAACAGCTAAAATGAATTATGAAGCAATGTTCCCTTTACCTTGTTGCCTTGTTGCCTTGATATGGAAAAAATGTACAACAATTTAAAACAGTTAAAAGGATTAAAGGCAAATGTATTTATTCTCAAGGGTGATTAATCAGAACCAGTATTCTAGGTGCTAAATAAAAATTGCCTATATTAGGCCTAAGATATTCAGCGAACTGTGATTTGGCAACTCTGAAATCAGTGAATGATGAGTCTGGTTAAGGGAGAAAATCGAAGATTTATGAACGGGGGGGCTTTGTGCCATTGGAACATTTTGGTTCTGATCCAACTGGCCATGAAAATCGTGCAGCAGCTAAAGAGAAGTAGGTTACGGTGGATATTAGTACCCCCAGTACACTTTTGTATGCCAGATTTGAGTACTCAAATTTGCCCCCCAGCAAAGCAATATTTAGTACTGAGCTCGAGCTGAAATTACTTATAAAAAATGCATGTATTTGCTAAGTGCGTTAAGTGCAATCTAGCAACTATTTTTTGATATTTACATAGAAAAAAACCTATTCTATGGATCTCTCAGACTGTAAACCATTGATTCATATAACTAACTTAGTATGTTAATTGCATTGCTTTAAATGATGCTGCCTGACATGATATGAGAATGAGGGAAACCAAAAAATGGAGGTGCTCAGTAGAATGGGGGACTACCTATGGGTAATGTGGAAATTAGTTAGGAGCGTGGACTTTTCAGCAATACTTAGCATTCTTTGGGGGACTCTTGTGCGAAAAGTTTGGGGAGTTCGTCAAAGCGTCAGATTTCAGACCCTGGAAAATCATCACTGACAAATATTCTTAACACAAAAACAAAAACAAGAAAGCAAGATACAATTTAAGAAACAACGAGAATCTATGGATATCAACAACTGATGATTACTGTGTGCCTTCAAACAGAAAAATTTTAATATCTAGAAAAAAAGTACCCTAGGACGCTGGTTTGCTTGGGGTACCTGACCCATTTAGAAATTCCGGTAAAATTGCCCCGAAAAGTCTGCGCTATGATAAATTGCATCTATGTTTTACTACCAGTCACAATTTCCTAAGAAACTATACCATACATAAATATACTAAATGATACAATAGGGTGTGTATGGTGGGGGTTGTTGCTTGTGGACTAACCTGGGAGCCATAGATATAAAGGTTAGGATAATCCTCAACTAGCGGCATTTTTCTTGTTTTCATTTTTGTTTTCATTTCTTATTTTCATTGTTCTCTTATAATTATCATTTTTTTTAAATCTACCCTCATTCTTCTGTCCATATTAGCAGAAATACAAAAGTCTACGACATAAAAAACCACAGTGGGATCTTCATATCCCTTCACAATGCAGAATACCCAGACACAACTCAGATATAATGCCAAAGACTAGTAAACCTACCTCAAACTAATTAACAACTCCAAGTAAGGCATATACATAGTATGGGGTGTGAATCAGGGCTTTTTTAACGTGCAGCTCTACACAAAAAGTGCTAAACCCTCGTTGTGCAGTTCTGAAGAAAATATTGTGCAATTCCAAATATTTTAGGGATGACAAAACAATATTGAAGGGGATTGCGATAATGAAAATTAACGTTAAATAGGCAATTTTGCAGCAATCTACAAGCATCAAAATTCAAAATTTTCTCAACCTTTGGCAGCAAACATGCTGCTGCCTCAAGGAGGCATTAGGTTTAGGTTTTGGAAGATGTTCATACGTACTGCTGAGTTAATCATGAGCAAGTTAACATTAGATTGGAATCAAACCATAACATTTGTTTTTAACGTTGAAAGGAAATTCAAAAATGAAGTTTCAAAATCCTAATTGGTGATAGCTATTTCAAGGAAAACACAGTACGTGATTAGATTTTCTTTTCAAAATCTTTCCAGACAAGAAAAATGTGCAATTCTTTAAAATAAAATAATTCCTTAAATTTTTCTTTAAAATAACCCTGGTGTTTATCCTTTCAATTACACCGAACTCACAAATATGCGTATGCGAAAAATAGATTTGTTATATGAAAGAAGCCAGATACGATCGTCTCTACATTGAAGGCTCGGAGAGGCCTACATTTATACGGTTCACCTAGGGTCTAGCAAAGCTATGTCGGTTTCCTGTCTAGATGAAACGTTTGCAAAACGTTTTCTGTCGATTCTCTCCAAAAACCAGGCACTTACCAGGACCGGATCCAGCACCCACAGAAAGGGGGGCGTAACACATATATCAAAGGATAATGTAAGGGAAATTAGGGTATTTTCAAACTAATTGTATTGTTTTTCTACCAAAATAGGGTGGGCGTATGTCCCTTACGCCCCCCCCCCCTTGGATCCGGCCCTGCTTACGGCCCTCCCCTGAAAAATTCAGCACCAAATCGAAAGATAGCGAAAAGTAGTCCCAAGTACCTTATTGACGTCATTATGCAATAATTCACCACCCTTCTCGCTTTTAAGGAGTATAATTGACGATAATGTTTTAATGTATGTATCAATGACTCAAAATGAAATTAAATGAAACTGGTATGTCGCTTCTTTGATGTCAGTTGTCATAGTTCATAGTTCCTCCAAATATTGATAAAAGGGATCGTGACATTTAAACTCAGTTGTATCATGTTCAGAGTTTTGTATGCGATTTGCTAACAAAACCAACCAAATAAATTTGGATTGTTGGTTAAGAACGGATGATATTTCGATTAAGATCTTTTGCAAATCAAATAATACTGAATTCCAGTCAATTTCAGTTTCTAGTTGATTTTAAGGTTTCAGGGGTAATTCATAAAAGTATGGACTTTCAACGAATTATTAACGTTATCGCATTTATTTTACCCCGATCATTTTCATTCCCCAAATCATTTCGACTCATTTTTTCCGAATCCTGCTTCATCTCGACACATTTATGTGACAAGGGGGACATGTCCCAATAAGACGTTGGTGCCACGTTTGTCCCAAAACTGGTAAATTTCCTGTCCAACTTTTTCCCAAATCATGTTTTGAATAATTGTATTTTGAATTTCAAAACTTAAATTCTTTTCAAGTTGGATATTGTTCAGACTCAAGTTGTATATTGTTTGTATGTAGTTTGCTAACAAATCACTTTGAACCAAGTATTTTGTTGGGACAAAGGATCAAGGGTGGGTATTTATCACTGAGACGTTGGTTATTTGGTCCAGTAGATTTTCCAATCCAAATTTTCCACCTTTGTCCAAAAAAGTGGTCCTTTGGATTTCAAAATCGAAACTCAATGTCAGTTGTATCATTTAGTTTGCTTACAAGCCTAACCAAATAGATATGGATTGTCGAATCTTGTGATTTCAGCAATTAGCATCACTTTTTGAGGGATATTATTTCAACAAATATTTACTGGCCAAAGTAAATCTGATTCCAGGAGATTCCAGTTAGTTCCTTGTAAAGCTTAATACGTTTATTGTGAAACTGTTTCCTTAACTGGTCAATCATGTGTTGGAAGGATGATCCTTCGTTCAAATAAATGACTGGGTTACAAAAACCTATTAAGCCTTAAAACGAAATGTAGATTTGCATTGACTCGAATCTAGGCTTATTTGACTTGCGAAAGATCTTCTTAATTAAAAGATTATCCGTTCTAAATTGACAATCTGAATCTATTTAGTTAGTCGTGTTGGCAAACTGCATAAAAAATCGGGACATGATACAACTAAGTTAATTTTCGAATTCAAATGACTGATTTTGGACAAAGTTCGACAATTTGGATAATAGATTTGCCAGTTTTGGGACAAAGGAGGTACCAATGCCCGATTTGGATATGCCCCCCTTTATAATTTGTGAGAGTGAAAATGAATCGGCTAGGATAAATTTGTTCACATGAATCAGGGGTGAACCCAGCATCTAAACAAAGGGGGGCGTAGCTCATATCTAAGGATGATATAAAGTTGAGAAGAAGCAAGACTTGGAAAATCAATCGACATAATTTGTGAGAATAAAAATGACCCGAGTAGGACTCGAACCCAAGACCTCTAGATTCGTACTCTAGTGCGCTACAACTTCGAAACAGGGGCTTCAGTAGTGGTAGTGCACTAAAGTACGAATCTAGAGATCGTGGGTTCAAGTCCTACTCGAGTCACTTTTATTTTCATAAAGTATCTCGATTGATGATACTATAAAGAAAAATTGTGTATTATAGAGCTAGCTGCATTGTTGTTAAGAAAATTAGGGGTCTATACCCCTTAACCCTATTATGGCCGGGGGGGGCAAAAAGTGCCCGCGGCAAATTAAAAATGCTGTATCTCTAAAAAAACACGTAATATCCTACTGAAACCTGTTCGACTTTTCCTCAAATTTATCAGAAAACCTGAAAAAGTTATTTTTGTTACTATCACACCTTTGCTAATCACGTGACACCTCTTTTGTCAACAAGCGGTCAGGTGTTAAAATGTTTTAGGGCCTATATTTCTGCAACTATAACACATAGAGACCTGCTTGAAACACCATTGGCTTTTTTTTTGACAAGGGCTTTTGAATGATATATAATTTATTAGTATTTGCTGACGAAAGCAAAATTTAAAATCTATGACGTCATCAATATTTATGACGTCATATCTATAAAAGACAATTATTTTTTTCATTTGAAATTCCTATTTTGGCGTTCCTGAATAGAGATAAACTAGAAACAATTCTATTTTTCAATCTGAATAGCTATTTTATCTCATTTTTCTTCATTGTAAAATTCATCGACTTGAAAATTTATGAAAAAAATGTTAAAAATATAAAAAGATATAAAATAATGTCAAAAAAATTCATAGATTATGATTTGAAAATGCTTTTTGTTCATAAATAGAGCATTTGAGACTCAAAAATACAATAAGGATAGCTTCAATAACAAGCTAAATGCCTATAAGTAGTTATCATGGTTTTTCAGACTTATGACGTCACTGTGACGTCATTGGTAGCCATTATGGTTTTAAAAATACCATCAATCGATAGAGCAAGTAAAGTTCTATAGTTCTACCAAGTTTCAAGCTTTTATCGCGTTCCAAACAAGAATTATAGGGGACGGGCACAATGTGCCCCCCCCCCCCGGTAGCACAAGGGTCCAAAAAGCCCGGTAGTAATAGGGGTAAGCACCTGGATACGGGCCTGAAAAAGATTTCTTTAAAGTGTATTATTTTACAAATTATCCATCAAACCTTGAAAGAAACTATAATCTGACATGGACTAGAATCCGGTGTTATTTGGCTTGAAGCAAATTGCTCAGCAGTCTATGGCCAGTTAGAAATGAAAATTCATACCTATTAAAGACCACAATTGTTAAACCAAGTACAGCAAGCAAAAGGTCTGTCTCTCTTTACCATCCTCGGCCTGACATTTCTCTGCTGCTCGACATAGTCTTGTTGCGCAAATGCCTTCCAAGAACCATCATGACTGAAATATTAAGATAATCGTAATAGATGTAGTCTTATAGTCTTTAAGTCTTATATCATATAGTCTAATAGTCTGATAGTATAAAGTCTTTAGCTAAGTATAGATGAAGCATTTTGTGTATGGTACTGTTGAGGAGAGGAGGCCCTTGGGCCTTATTGTAAGACTTCAAGTTTCATAGTATTACGTCTTATAGTCGTCTTATCGTCTTTGGCTAAGCATACATGAAGCATCTTTAGTATAGGACTGTTTAGGGGTGAGCCTTAGGGGTGGTCTTATTGTAAGTCTTAAATTTTATAATATAATGTCTTATAGTTCTTTTGTAGTATATATTCTTTGGCTAGGTATACATGAAGCATCTTTAGTATAGGACTGTTTAGAGTGTGAGCCTTTTAGTGGTCTTATTGCAAGTCTTGAATTTTATGATATAATGTCTTATAGTTCTCTTGTAGTATAGTCTTTGGCTAGGTATGCATTAAGCATCTCCATGCATAGTATAGTATTGGGGAAGGGGCCTTCGGGCCTTATTGTGAGGATATTCCGTCACTGTTTACATTAGGGAGTTCCGAATGAGTTATATCCAAGAACTTCGATTGACTATCCTCACTCAACGACTAGAGTATTTAACGTTTCTTTATTCTATACAATAGATTGCTGAGAACGGAAATGGCCCTAGCAGGGTTCGAACCTGCAGCCTCTGATGTCGTGCATCTGACTTTGAGCACCTTTGCTCCACCAGCTGAGCAATCAGGGTGGTCGGTTTAATATACCAATCCTAGTGATAACAATCTGTAACTTGTTATTTGTGAAATCCTCTGAATGATTTATCGCAAATATCAACCAGTGGATAGTTGAACTCACTTTTCAACCAAGATGGTATGTTTTATATGTTTCGTTAGAAATTGGAAATAAACAAAATGGGAAGGAGCGTGAAATCTTAGCATTCATATTTACTAATCACAGTCAAGGAATGGTACATCACGAGGGTTAGCCATACGACACCAAGAATAACATCATAATTTGGTTTTCGGCTATTCTTTGACACTTGATGTTTCTGGGCTGCCTCAATAAATAAAGATTTAAAACTAATACGAAATGGATGAGGAGATCTCGTGGTTTTCTGGTGATTTATAGTTTACTTAAGACGAATTTCCACTTTCATGCTGATGATGTCAAAACATGCCAGGAACCTAAGCTGAATCGTGAATGAACACAGTTGGGCTTGGTCTATTGAGAGGATATTCTTTCCTTCAATATTTGTTGATAGTTGATAGCCAAATATGCTATATATCTTCGTTGGTAAATTTTCCATCAGCAACTAATTTCCAATTTTTGTTCGTGGTCTCTAAAGACAATCGTCCGTGAAAAATCATCATATCACCACTGTGGATGATGTTCAGTATCAGTACCTTAATGGGATACCATCAGTGAATTGGAGGGTGTTCAGTACTATCAGGTAGACAATCAGTACATTGGATGGTGGTACAGTACAATGGGGGATATCATAAGTACTATCGGGGAATACCATCAGTATTGTGGTATTGTGGAGGGATACCATCTGTACTGTGAAGAGATACTATCAGTACATCG
Organism: Pelagia noctiluca; assembly: GCA_963924455.1. NCBI lineage: Eukaryota > Metazoa > Cnidaria > Scyphozoa > Semaeostomeae > Pelagiidae > Pelagia > Pelagia noctiluca. The sequence goes on along the minus strand of OZ004327.1, from coordinate 11,991,585 downwards.
GAGGATACCCTATACTGTTGGGGGAGTTGTTGCGGATACCGTCATAGTGTGCGTGGGGGGATAACATAATTACATTGGGGGATATTCAGTACTGTTGGGGATTCCATCAGAACGGTGGAGGGGTACCATCAGTACTTTGGAAGCAATACTTGTGGTTTACAATCACAGTACTGAATATCGTCCACAGTTCTGATAGTATCCCTCCACATTACTGTATATCCTCCACAACACTGATGGTATCCTTCCAAAAGCACTGAACATCCAGATGGAACAAAACTACTCTGACATGGGCAGGGGCTCAATCAGAAGTTCCTTCCTATAGTAGTGGAATATTGCCGTTAAAGTGAGGTACCCTCCCTTACTTTTCAGATGCCCCCCTAGTTCCTACATTCCTGATAAACACCAAGGTATAAATAACAGTCACAAGAATTATATCATCAATTTTTCAGGGCCAAAGAGGACCATCGGCAACAGTAAGCCCATTTCAAACATGGCTGGCGTTTATCCGAAATCAAGAAAACAAACAACAACATACACACAAGGCTCCAAGGAAGAGATCAAAATCAAAGGGGCAAAGATTTGTAAGTAATATAATAGAACAGTCTTTGATTAACCGGAGTAGCAGATTCCATCCTGTTTCCATCCATCTCGTTACTTTAAATACTCCATACATTTAATTCAACCTAATTGAGGAGAGTCAGGCAGTTTTAGGGTCAAATATTTGTTATTCTTGATACATAGTTGATGGGCAAATACACTTACTATCTTTGTAAGGAATTAGTTTACATGCAAAGCACAAAGATCCACAGAATATGTAGACTTATCGAAGCAGTGTATTGATACTTGATAGAAAAATACACTTACTATCTTTGTAAGGTATTGGTTCATGTGCCAAGCACTACAGGTCCACTGAATAGGTGGACTTATCAAGCAGCGTAACCCTGGTCCTTCCTCACCATGTGACCACACCTCATAATTCCTTCCCTTTTTGCCTGGTATTACAGAGAGCTTACAAATCTCTCCTCAAACTTGTGACAAGTTTGAAGGTAGATACGAACATGGGACCCTTTGAACGGGTCAGATTTTAGGGTTGAGTAATCTAACTACTTGGCCATCCCCGCCTATGGCCTATTCACATGCCATTGCTTTACTAGAAAGAACAATAAGTGTAGACTTGGTGCATTCCATGAGGGCTATGTAACCAATAGCCTTTTCTGCATTTCAATAGTTTAATTCCTTAGGTAATAATTAATCATTTTTCTTTCAGTCCACTGTGGTTGGTCTTCCAGGCCCTCCTGGACCTCCAGGACCCCCCGGCCCACCTGGAGCACAAATTACTGAAGCTTCCATGATGGCGAGATTCAGAAATTTGGTCAGAGGTAATCTAAATGTTTTCAAAAATTTTCTTACTCTAATGCTCTCAAAACCCAAGAGTACTTGGTTAGTACAACATGAATCACTCCACAGAAATTACCCCTAATTAGCAGAAACGAGCCAGTAATCAGTGGCAACCACCCCTAATCAGCAGTCACCAGCCAGTAATCACTCAGTAGTAAATCATTCAAGAACGATGCAATTCTATAGTCTCATATTAAAAATATTGTTTAGCCATTGATATTGCTGCATTCTTGCTTGCTGTCTGATCATTGGCTGTTTAATGGCTTTACTTTGGGACCACTGCTGATTAAGAGGGACTATTCCCAATAAGGAGTGATAACTCCTGATTTAGTTGATTACAGCTGATGAGGGGTAATCACATTGCTGATTCCGGTGATTTTCGTTTTAACATTAGAAATATAACCAGGGGCTCTGATTTGCTATTCAAATAGTACCCTAATATTGTTCTAATTTCAAGCCTTGAATTGAGGCAAGTCTTGAATTGAGGGCCTTCTGCTGAAGATCTTAAGCAGACAGACAGAGTTGATGAGAAAAATAGAAATGACAATAAAACAATAGATATCAGCATGCACGTCTTTTGCAGATAGCTGACTGATTCACCTATGAAGGATTGGGATATTAGAGTAGCAAATTCTTCTGATGTTCCACCAGTCCTAGCATAATAACCATGATATGGATATGTTCCGACTTTTCTCAAGGTTTTTTTGCGTCAGGATTTTAACACAAGTTTCGAAATTTTTGCCAAATGTCCAAATAAAGTCTCCACTGCAAAGTATGGCAGTTTTTGACGAGATCTCAGGGGTTCACAAGATAGTTTCTATTGCCCCATATGTTTTATAACAAATGTTATAAAGGCCCATAACAAAATTGTCAATTGAATCTGGCTTACGTGCATTTTTTATAAGCAATTTCAGCTCGAGCTCAGTAGTACTGAAACTGCCTAGGTAGAGGGCACATTTGAGTACTCAAAATTGCTTAGCAATTGCTTAGCTTTATATACTTGAAGAGTTGTTTCCTGGAATATTATTTCCCAAGTTTTTATACAACAAATGCTGATGGTACCTTGCATACAAAAGTGTGTCAGGGTACTAATATCCAGTATAACTTACTTCTCTATAGCTGCTGAACAATTTTCATTGCCAAGTGGATCAGAACTAGAATTTTCAAATTGCTTAGCATTGTTCTATCTAGAAGTTTCTGTCTTGTCGAGTACTGACATGCCTATAAAGCAGTTACTTATAAAAGAATGCGTGTATGCTTTTGGCACTAAGTTTCTGGGCACCAAAAAAGGAAAGATTAAAACAATATTGGACTCAGTTTGATTTTGGCAGAAATCTGAAGATCTTTGGGGTAAATTACATACTTTCAGTAATTGTGCCATATCCTGAATTTTTGGGTGACCGTGCCCTTATTCTATATTTTTTGATGACCATGCCCCTTTCTTAGTGTGCTCCACTGATTATTATCTATCCCTACCCTAACAGAAAGCTGGGCAAATATGGCATAAGGCCCACCTGCCTGCAGAATGAGGCTCTTTACAGTTGGTGATTGGGGCTTGGTATAAGTTCCAATGGAACCAATGCATCTCTCAACTACTTGCAGCAAGCTGGAAGCCAGACTACGAAGTATTGAATTAACATGCCCAAGTTAAACAATAGAACAAAAGGATGAAACAATGGAAACAGGCTTGTGCACAAGCAACATCTGATTAGGAAAGGACATGCTCCTCAGATTGGGCTAGAAGGAAAAAATGAAAAGTAGAAACAAAAAAGTAAGATAATGAAGCTAGAAGGGAGGGAGGTGGGACGAACTAATAACTAAATGCGAAAAGCAAAATGCCAAAAACTAAGAAACACCAGTCCTATAAAAAACTAGCAAAGTTGGATGCGCAAAAACTTAATAACTGAACTGAGTTCAAATGTGTAATAAGAAGCCAAACCCATTCCTATACCCCATGCTGATGAGACTGACAATTTGATGGAAGCAGAGTCCCCTGGATATATAATAACCCCAAGTTGAAATTCTACTAACTGTGTAATAACAAAATTCATTGCGAGTGTGCACTTCCCTAACTTTGCAACTAGGTCTATCTAGGGCTACACTTTAGGCCTATCAAATTTAGGCCATGAAACAACAGATCACCTCCACTCCTCGGCGTTTTGTGCCCCTCTCGGCCTCTTAGTACCATTTGCATCAAACAAAAAGAGAAAGGTAAATTCTTGTGTTACCTGATCAGCTCACTTTTTCAGCATCGTTTGAATTAATCGATATATGAGTTGCATGGCTCTACTGGCTGCTTATAACTTTGCCTTATAAATAAGTGCCAGAGCAGGGGGCGTCGTCCTCCATTTTCTTTTTCGGTTTTATGTGTATGGAATTCAACGCGGGCTTTGGCTAACCAATCACAGCCCGACTTCTTCCACTCACGCCGTCCCGGATGTGTGAGGTCTGAAGGGGCCGGTCCCTTCGTTCGTAGCCTTGCATAGAGTCGTAGGTTCGAGTCCATGTCTAAACTTATCCAATTTCCTTGGAGTTTTCTCGCTCAATATATTCTAGGAGTGTGATGCATACCCTTTGCGATGAAAATGGCCCCTCAATAGAGTCGTACTCTGTAAAATTCAATTTTTTCAAAGTATTCGAATTATTATATATACAACTGATTTGCGATTTGTTTGCAACTACTTGACAAGCAATTTCGAAAATTGAATCTTAAGAAAAGGGGAACTGACATATTCATCATAATTACAACAGAAATAACCCAGAATTAGAAAACTGCTGAGAAAATTGTAAAGCTGCCAGAACTGGTATGATGATGATTTAAGTAAATTCATTTTCAATATCGCTAATATTTATTTTGCTTTGTTAATCAATTTCTAGAGTCAGCCAACAGAAGAACGCAGAGATATGCAGGCCAATCATACGGACTTCTTGCTGCTGGAGTCCCGGATGTTCTGTCAGGGTTTCACATTGAACAAATGCGGAAAACAGAAATACCCAAAAAGTCAACGTCAGAACTTCGAAATTTTGAGGTACGACTTATTTCTGCCATAGTTTATATAAATAAATGGTTCGGAAACCTATTGTTGTACATCTTAGTTTCACAGTTGATCCTAAGCAGTACTTGAAAGTGCACAACATGTGTCTTGTCCTCTCTCCTCACTATCAAAATGTTACATGTAAATATTACTTACACCAATATGATCCTTAATATCACAAAATCTTTTCTAAAGAACATATTTCTTGATAAGAAACGAAAAGAGGCGTTTTGGTCTATTTGCTCAACCATTACCTTGTGCGCTAAAACAATAGCAAAACAAAAACCGTGCACCCTCAATTTTGAAAGACTTGCATAAAGAGATACAACAATAGGTTTCTAAACCATCTATTTCATCGAACCATATTTTGCGAGGAAAATTTTCAACCCATTCCTTTAATTCTAGACCTCCGTCTATTCTGTCCTCCAGAGAAGGCCTAAACTAATAAAGGTGTAAATCAAGAACGTCTATTACTGTTAGAGATACTTGTATAACCTATGACATGATATGCATGACGTTGCATGAGGATTGTCTTGAAATAAGACATGAACATGCCTGTGGCAGAATTTAAAGCAATATCGGGCTGTAATAGCAACAGAAAAGGCATGAAATCACCATGAACTTATCCTAAATTTTAACCAAAAATTGGTTAAAAGCTGGATGGTTTGCCAATGTTGATTGGTTAAAATTATTTTTCTTAATTCCATGTACTATATAAATGCTCTGAAAAAGCATTGAAGTACAGGCCCGTAGGAACGACATCATATATTGTTTTCTATTGTTCAGCCCCCCTCCTCAATTTGTGACTCCTTCCTACTGCGTTGTTCCTACACTAGCTGACTCCTTCCTACTTCCTATTGTCATCAATCTACGAAGATAAACAAAGAAATATAATCGATGATCAATATTTTCATAACTTACAGGCGAAAAAGCATGGCACATTCGTTCGAGGAAACAGAATGAACTTGGGAAGTGGAAGATACACAGTCCCTCACACTGCAGTCTATCAATTCCAACTGTCCATCCACTTCGTCAGGTCGACACGAGAGACGAATCTTCTGCGAAAAGATTTTGTCACTGCCATGATCTGCATCAATGGCAGGTGTGACGAGTATGCGTAAGTAATACAGTTTTTATACTCTTAAATCTACTCCATCGAAACTTCGCTTTTGTCTTTTATCTCAATTTTCATCATTGTACCTATTGTATGACCTTTCATAATATAGCAAGAATTAGAATAAAGTAAGTGTGCCGCTGTAATTACGGGCATTCTTTATTGATATAGTCTGTCCAATGAGTGAACAAGCACGGAACTCGGAGAAACCGTAGAACATGTTTCTCTATTGAGTGTAGATTCTGCTGTATCATTAGATATGTATTTATCATTATCAGGTGTTTGTCCAGTATGCTGGAGGCTGTTCAGTATTGTAGGGGTATATCATCAGTATTGTCGGGAATGGGGGTACCATCAGTATATTTAGGACGTTCGGTTCAGTTTTTCAGTACTGTGACTGTGGGTGACGCAATTAGAACTGTGGGGATACCATCAGTACATTGGAGACTGTTCAATACTACAGGGGATACCATATTAGTACTGTGGAGGATGTACAGTAACCTGTAGGAAAAACATCAGTACAGTGCAGGGATACCATCAGTTTTGTTGAGGGATGCCATCAGTTTTGTTGAGGGATACCATCAGGTTTGTTGAGGGATACCATCAGTTTTGTTGAGGGATACCATAATTGCTGTGGGGAGATACCATCAGTGCTTTGGAGAGATACCATTAGTACTGTGGAAGATAACTAGTACTGTGGAGAGATATCATTAGTATGGTGGAAGATACCATCAGTACTGCAGAGAATTGATTATTGTTATTTTGTTTTTTAGCAATCTAGCAAGTACAGCTGGTCTCTCGAGTAACAGTCGAATATTTTCAGTTCACGCTCAAGGCCTTCTTCTACTCATGGTAAGTAAATCTAGTGTTTTAAAAGGGTCTAAATATATTTCTAAGGTTTTCAAAGGTGTCAAGAAATTACAGCAATGAAATACTCGTGGAAGCGTCAAGGGTAGCTTCGTTAACCCAGTTGCAGTTTTTGGACTGCAAGACATGAGGCCAAACATATATTTGGTCCATTCTTTAGAGGGATGAAAGTATGGAAACGATAGGCCTAAATTTACGACAGTAAAACCAAAACGAGGCTATGCAAACATTTTCGCGCCAAAACCAAAACCAAAACAAGAAAAGGTAAACATAAGTGCTTTTCCGAAAGATTATTGAGTTTCGTTTTGCGTTTTTTCTGTCGTAGATTTATTGACTTAATCGTTTCCATAGTTTCTTGGCCCTATAGTACACCTCTGTGGCATAAATCTCGGAGCAGAAATTTTAACTTTTACTGAGGTGAGTTTCAGAATAAGCCCATAGCAAAACCTTGGAACCGTGATGGCAAAATTAATATATATTATGTAATGGACATTAAAGGAACGACAAATTTCAGAATTTAGACCCATTCATATTTCAATCACAAAATAAGCTGCTTTTTAACACTTGTTCTCATCAGCATTCTCTGCTATTTCAATTTTATCAGAAAACCATTTTGGTTACTTGAAAAATGTTCTAGAGGTGGCAAAAAGCTTACTCAAATAGCACTAACGGTGGAAATACCACTCTGTGCCACCCCTTGGCTACAGGCTTGTGCCAGAATAGGCAAGCCTCTTCCACTGAACGTTGTGTAAATCATACGTTTCTCTTTTAGGCCGGTCAGTACGTGTCAGTTCACGTTGAAAATAAATCAAACTATCCAGTCACAGTGCTAAACGGATCCGAGTTCAGCGGTATTCTTCTGGGGACATGAGCAGAAGAGGGAAACTTCACTACCGGGCCAACACCACCAAACTGTAAAATATGCGAATAATGAGTTATCGTAACACCGTAGTTTGTAAAAATCCTAGTCTTAACGCTTAACGTTTTACGACGCATTTTTACGACTTTATGGGCAGCAAATGCAATAGGTTTATAAGAGATAGTAAGTAGATAAGAGATCCATATGGGTGGGGTCAGACACACAAAACATCCTTGTAAAAACAATGAATTTAATGATTTACTATCACAAGAAGGAGCATAATTTTACAGAATGTGATTCTCAACAGCGTGCTTTCGTATTCTCCAGAACGTAAGCAAAATATCGAAGTCACGAGAACAAAACAGTGCCTTTTGAAAACAAAATTCAGAGGGCTCTCCGTTAAAAGATATATTTATAAGATTAGAGTTGATAGATAGGCAAAATGCATAGTATGTGTTTAAGGTGCTGGTTTATGTGCTGAGAGGGAATGAACCACTGAATAGGTAAACTAATCGAGCAGTGCGACCCTTGTCCTTTCTCTCAATGTGACCTCACCTTGTGATCCCTTTAGCCTTTGTGCCTAGAATTAAAGAGAGCTGGTAAATTCTCTCCTCACACTTTGTGATAGTTCTGAAGATGGTTTCAACTCGATGGATCTAAACACTCAGCAATCCCCACCAAAGCTAAACTGTCTGCTTAAGGTGAAGAATATAGGATATAGCAAAGGGCCCACTGAATAGCTACAGCTAGACTAGAGGACCAGATGTGACTCTCTTTATGTGACCACACTTTAGGATTCCTTCGCCTTTTGCCTGGAATCGCTGCGACTTGGTAAATTCTCTCCTTAAAATTCACGGGGCATGTCTGAAGGTAGTCTCGAAACCACGATACTTTCAATTGATCACACCAGTTCGCCATCCCCATCATATATGCTATTTTTCACATTCACATGAATACTAAGTTAGTGCAACCAGGTAAGCATGTTAAAAACAAGAGATAAAAACTTAATCCTAAAAACTAATTCCAGCTCCGTAAATTCAGAATCTCTCGAAGAATCAACTTATTTTTACAGATACTAGGTGAAGTAGCAGCTCACTAGTAGGTAGATGTTTCTTGCATTTAAGATTTAATTTATAATTGGAGAATTTCTTTTTCGTACCCCTGGTTCTAAGATGACTGAGCCCGATAATAAACCATGTACAAATACGAAATACTGCCCAACCCGTCTTTATAGACGTACCTCGGGTCCGAAATATTTCTACTGGCTTGTAAGTAAGAGGCTCATAAATTTGAATAACAAGCCTAGTTTGATACTGGACGTCATGGTGTCCGAGTCTAGGATTTAGTTCTCCAATTTTTTTGAAACGATATTTTTGTAGTTTACATGAAAATGCTTTCAAAGTAGAAATTCAATGTAATTTTAGTCTTACCTATTTAAAATTATTTAGACAATTTGTAGTAATTAACAAAAATAAAAGAAAAATAGCGATGGTGCAAAACCTGAACTTTGAGCCTTGGCTACTCTAGTCATCCCTGGCATATGCATGCAATCCATCACTTTCCAAGTAATTCTGCCATCTTTGATTACTCCGAGTTTGTCCCCTAGCGCAATAGAATCTGGGAAATATTATCCCAAAATCCTGTGCAAAGTCAAAGACAATTGAATGTATCAAGCAATGCTCAGGGGGCAGTTAATGCAAAATGGTAGAATTCATTGGAAAGTGGTCAAGTGAAATGTTGACATTTTTATGATATTCTTGAATGTCATGAGGGTTCCACAAGGTAGTCAACTAGGTCCAATGCTGTTTCGTATCTTTATGATAAATGATTCTTCTTTGTGGAGGTCAAATGAAGAAAAACCGATAGCAGATATGCAAAAACACTCCTTACAACCCAAAGGATAAGAACTTAAAATAAATGCGGTTGAGTTTTGTTATGGTTCTTTCTTATATTGGATAGATAGGGTAAATTTTATTTGTAAAGGACAGTTGTATTTTTGCCAAACGAGTTTACAAGCTAATATGCCGATTAATGTTGGGATCAGCAAGAAAGAGGAGAAAGAGGGAGCAAACGACGTTAAAAGCTAACGAGGCTAACAAAATATTTTCATGAAATGACAAACAGTTGAGAGAGCGCAACGAGCTTGCAAATTGCTTTGTAATCTAACAGGGCCTATTTCAGTTTTACACACTTTGTATATTATTGAACGGAAAACGTGCAGCATCCATTTTGAAAATGCGAGTATTGATCGTTTGAATCTGTGTTGTAATGTCAGTAAGGAAAATCCTAGGCCCAATTTTCCCTCCTTTTCAAAATATAAATTACCATGATTCTTTGCAAGCTACTGTGTGCTTTTGTTGCTGTTTAAGAGTAAATTTTGAGGCCTAAGCCTTTTTGGCGGTTGCAGATAAAACACCTTTCAACTATATTCAATTTTAAATAAGCAGTTTCTGGACCCTGCTTTACAATTAATTTTTCAGTCCAATATGAGAATTAAAAGATTCAGAAACGTTGATCTACCATTTCATCTGCACAGTTATTCTTGTAAAGGTGATATTTCAGCGATTCTATTCAGTAAAATAAGCACAGAGCAAAAAGAAAAATTTTGGGAAATGTCAAATTGACCTTCACGCATCAGATAGCGATAAATCTTCGAGCTGCTGGGGAACCTTCAAAGGAAGGAATTCGAGGTTTGATGAATACACATATTCAAGAACATGAAAATGAGGCAAGAGGAAATTCATGAATAACCGAGATTTTCTCCTTTGATCATGGAGTTTATGCTCTGGTTTACCTCTGGTCATTTGGAACCATTGAAAACTGCGCAAAACAGCGTTACGCTCAGGGGGAGGTGAATCTATACCAAAGGGACAGTGGGTACTCCAATAGACTTACAGGTGGTCGAGTCAGGGTTGGATAGGGCCAAAGCAAAGACTTTTAAAAATCACCTTCAAATGGTAGTGGAATCCATAATCAATAGAGGGAATAATCTGTAAAGCTTTTGTTGTGTTTTACATTTTCCTTCACCGTGCACAAACCTTTTGTCTTGTTATTGTTTCGCCTAAATTGACATGGTTGACTGACTGAACCCAAATTCTTTTTTTGCTAATTCCTTGATGCATTCTTGTTTAAATGGATCGGTACCCAGATAGGCCTCCCGTTTACACAAGACCTGTGGATCCGTACCCATTTGGGTCTGCTATTTGGACCCATTTGGGATCGTTTTCCAAGGTGTACTGATTTGGATCTGTGCTCGTTTAGGTCTAGTGTAAACGGTTGGAACCGTTACCTAACGGGTATGGATCGAAGTCGTGGCAAATTTCTCTGCGTTTTTTTGATTAGATTCGGGTCAACGTGCTGAAATCGGGCCAGGACCTGGCTGTGGATTCGTAAAAGTGTAAACGCGATCTGAAATGGATCCGTTCCACTGTAAACGCTAGCAGATATGGGAAAGGATCCACATTGGATCCGTACCCATTTGGAACCGTTCTAGTGTAACGGGGACTAAAATCAGTCTTACTAGAATATTTCAAGGTGTGATTCAATTGAAAGTATCTTTGTCATTGATATCATATTGCCATATACAAACGAAATCAAACAAGAATTATGCACGGTGACGACAAGTTCAACATACAGATGAAAACAAAGAGATCGGCAAAAGGTTTTCAGACCACTGATCTTGTTGTGACTATGATATCGCACAAAATGTAAAAGAGCTGCAGCTAGGATACAAATATATTTCGTAACATGTGCATATATCTCATATAATAATACTAATTTCAGAAACATTCCAAGTAATAAAATGATTTTGATAGCTACATGTAGGAATAGCAATAATTTACTGAATTAAAATGCGTCAGGAAAGAATAAGTACAAACTTATGATCACTATCAAAAGTATACGCTACATTACATTTCAAATAAAATAGATTTAAGTGTAATGTTTTTAAAACCAAGGGAACCAAGACTACAGGCTATTAAGTTACAGCAAGTCCTGAGTTGTGTAGAAGTATTAGTTAACAGCTAGCAACGTCCTTCTTGTTAGAATGTTTTATCTCCCAGATCTTATTTCCCATAAGGCTAATGAATACAAAAAGTCATCTGGTGAATATTAAGAGTTAGTTACTGTTTTTAAAGCTGGTTGTAGAGTAGGTACACTTAAATTCTTTAGAAATATAATTATAGCCTCGACAATATTTTTCATAAAGTAATTCAATTCCAAAAGCAAAATTGAGCCCAAATTGCTAAAAATCAGAAACACATGTTTCATAGTTGGGTAAAAAATTTTCGATTTCGTTTTGGTCGGGTAATTACCTTTTAGATTTGTGCATAGGTTGGCTAAATGTAAAAAACCCATCAACTGTTTCGCTATCTTTAGTGCAAACATAAGGCAAGAATAATAATTAATGGTTCTTAGCTTAATCTAAGAAATTTTCAACCTTCATATAGCTCGGAGAACTTCTACTAGCCTTCTCGTTTTAAAGGACCCAACAAGGATTTGCACTCTGAGCCACGCATTAAAAGAAACAATCAACCTCCGGGAAAACGTATTAACAATTACAATAAAAAAGTTCACAATCGTCTTTAAATCTAAAATCTCAAATTATCAAACTAAGAAGTTATCTTCCAGACCAGTAATTTTGGTTCCGGCTCACTAGCAGTCAGGTTCTTGAAAAAATCAATACCAGAGCCAAGCTTCTGTTTCTTTCTTAGATCCAAGTAGCCGTTCCCAACACTTACCACATACATCGGCTTCATTAGCAGTTCCAGCCTGCTGTGACTGTCTCGATTTGATACCGAGATTAAGGAGGCGTAGTGTCCATGTTGGTTATCTCTCGCAAGTGATGAGCTGAGGGCCATTTCCGTATCGAATTGTCCAGTTCCTATTCCGTATAGCGAGCTGGTGTTGGACTCGTTCGTCTGGTTTAGAAGGGGAGTGTAAACGGACTCAGACTCAGTATCTTTGATATTTGATAAGTCGACGTTTTTCGGAGTTTGCATATCGATGGGGGTCTGGGGCACATTAGCAGGAAGGGTACTGGGTGTAGCATGGTGTAGTGGGGTATTGGGTACATTAACAGGGAGACTGTGTGCAGCAGCACCATGAGATTTCGGATGCGGAGCATAAGGCATGGTTGCTGCCTGGGCGTTAGGCAATGTTTCTGTCTTTTTGTCGATTTGAGCCTCACTTTGAGGTTCACGATTTTCAAGTAGATCGTATGTTTGGTAATCATCAGGGTTTGAGCTCCTTTTCTCGTATATGTTACCAATATTTGGCAAATCACTCCCTTTTCTTTCGACTTGATATCCCCCGTCTTCTTGCAAAGAACCTTCTATGCTCGACTGGTTTTCGATATCAGTTAGTTTGATAGACAGGGGGGCTTTGGGACTTTCTTCAAGGGAAGAATCTTTGCTAATCTCATCATTATCTACTACTGTTTTCAAGTCCTCTATTTCTGCACGTTGTGCGGTCGATGTATCGATCTGAGATACGGCTTCGGTGTCTGGTTTTGGGACATTATCAGACGCTTCAATTTGGCCTGAAAGTGAGTTTTGGTCGTCAGAAAGGCGTCTGGTTGACTCAGATTTCTTAGGTTCAGGATTGGGAGTGTCTGATGTATACTCATTATCAGGGCCACTAGGGCCAGCTTCAGGCAAACTTGGCACAGCATCCAGCTGACTAGAGTTATCGTCTAGGTTGATAGCGTCCTTCTCTTTCGAAGTCTGTTCTATACCCTCCCCCTTACGATCCTCTCCCTCACCAGTTTTTCCCACACTAGCTTCATATACGTCGGATCCTTCGGTGTTTACATCACCATTTCCAACCCATTCTTTAGCAGCCTGGTATAAGGTCTTAGCTGGTAAATTCGGTAACGGTTCATCCCGGTACTTTTGTAAATCCTTCTCATCCGGTTCTTTAACGTCAGGCTGGACCGTTTCATCGATAGAAAAACTGTGCTGAAGTGCTCCGAATTCATCCTTGGGCTTGTCTTTATTCACTTGCGCATATGGAACCTTCACTGTAGCTTTTCCCTCAGCAGGGATGGGCTGTTCGTATCCGGAATCGGTCTTTTCTATCATGACGAACCCGGATCCATTATTACTGGTATCATTTTGATCTTTGGCAGAAAAACCATCAAAATCTTGCATCAAAGCAGCGAAGTTAGACTCTTCAATGGCCGGTAATTTTGCGGTTCCATTCTTTGCTTTTACCGTACCGACCGCTTCACCGTCATCAGAGGCCGGTTTGATATCCACAGAAAAGCCTAAAGCGGTTTTCTTAGTCTTGGCCGGAATTTTCTTTGCTTTGTCTTCAATGAAGGAGAATTCGGTATCAGAGTCCATGGACTCATCACTGTTGTAACTGTCGATCGGATCCTCGATCTTATGGGCCAGAAGCGGATCAATGTCTTTCGGATGTCTCCCAAAGCTTTTTAACCAGTCCTCATAAGTAGATGACGAATCCGGGTCGGTTCTTTTTTGCGTGTTTTCTGGAATGACTTGGAAGTAGAATGGTTCGTTTGAAGGACTCGGAGTGGGTGCCGGTGCTTCCTCGAGTATAGCCGGAATATTAAGTCCGGATGCTGCTTCGTCGAACGGGTCGACGTAGAAAAGAGACCGGGCATCGAAATCTGCGAATTAGAATTACAGTTGCTACATATGTGGAACCACAATGATATATGCGGAACTATACCTTACGGTCAACTCATTAATACTCATTATAATTTTTTGGTCCCAAACATAATGTCGTGAAAAATATCCCTTTAATACGGCCACTGGGTTATTACGACCAACTTCCTGTAGCCCAATAAAGGCCTAAAGTTCAGCTGTACAAGAACATTTAGAAGCTTACCATGACCAAAATGTTACTTTCGTACAAGGATGATAATAAGCTACAAACATAACTTCAAACAAGCCACAGCATGACACAAAACTACACAACACAACACCAACAAAATACACGAATAAAGACAAAAAACCTTATAGATATAAACAATATCATTAATGTATTTGGGCCTTATAATGCAATGTTTTTTGCGGAACTCACAACCCTCTGTACAATACGAGCCTCATAGCTGAAAATATTCATCATTAAAAATTCAAAGGACTGAGATGAATCATAAAGAAGCAATTGACAAACCTTCAGTGACGCCTCTATTCCGGAAGTTGCGCTCAACCCTGAAGGCATGTATGCACCGCACCGGTCCAGCATGGCCATGAAATGACACACACGGTCTTCCAGAGACTTGTGGGATGCCACCAAGACGAGGCAGCGGATATGTCACTATGAGGCCAACATCAGTTCCTACCCAAAGGAGACCGCCACGTGCTTGCAAACACGTAATGTGTGCTTTCTCAATGTTGATATTTTGGATTTGGCTGTCGACATCTGAGAATAAAGCAAAATGGAACAAATAGTTTTATTCAGCGTTATTAGTTCGTATAATTTTTGTTCTTTGAATTTGCTTATGCTTTATCAAAATCTTGATTCTTTGACTTTGCTTACGCTTTTCTCAACTTTCTACTTTACAGAAAATATTTGTGACACGATTTCTTCAAGCACAGTAAAAATCATGTCCTGAAACTTTTCACCTTTGTAAATTATTCAAATCTGAAGGTAGCGACAGAAACCGAATTTAAATTCAGGGTGCCAATCTTGTTACTCAAGGGACGATGTTTCGAAAGTAGTGATATAACTATCCAAAGTATTATCTTTTGAGACATTCTTGAAATAATGGAATAACGTATAAAAGTTCTGTTTCTATCAATACCTAGCAATTTGTATCTACCCTGACCATTTGACAGAAACATCTAATATGACTTTGAAGTCTAGAATAACACGTTTTAAATTGACAGTCCTAACTCAACCACTTTCCTACCATCTGCAATAATTTTGAAAATAAGACATTTTAGGTTTACAGTACTCACTCAACCACTTTCCTGATAGGATCCATCTACGTTAAGGCTGAACCATCTGCTATGATTTTGAAAATAGCACATTTCAAGTTTACAGTATTGACTCAACGATTTTCCTATTAGGATATTTCATAGTAGTGTCTCGTATTTAAGATAATGACAATGATTTAAGAAACACAATCCTGATTTAATAACCACCCATTCTAAAAGAAACACCTACTGACTTAAATAGAGAAGAGACAAAATAGCCTGAGGCCAGATTTTGAAAATGCTCATTATTCCATGAAGGACTTACGAAAAATATAACCAAAACCAACACCTTACCGTTTCTCATGCGAATCAAGGGAGTTGTGACACTAATGCTTTGCAGGCATTCATAAGTCTCGTTATGGTACAGATTCAATTTCGGTGTTTTCCACAATGAAGCCCAGACTCCTGAACCGTAGCTCACCAAATGCCTCACGGCCGGCCTATCGCCCGTGTTAATTTTATGCTGAAAAATGAAGATCGTTTAAACCTTTTCTTTGAACCTTTATTCTAGGCTGGTAAAAAAAAGAAAAACAAAAGTAGAAAATAGATTAAGGTACCAATGCAAAACTTCGAGAAACCGCGTATTTGGGGGACTGGTTTGATTGAGTTTTGGGGTGTAAAAAGCTCTTTAGCCGTTTACAACCAAGGATGAAACACTGTTTTACTTTTTAATGCAGGCCTTGTGCAATCAGCTATCAGATACCAAATTTTTACTCAAATCTAACCCAATTTTTGCAATTTGCCACTTTTTATCAGCACTTAAATGTTTTTTAAGGATAAAAGTCACTTTAGCTTCGTTTCTGGTTCAACCAGGCCGTTCCATAGATGTTTTCAAACATGGTTCATGGTAATTCAGCCCTCTTTTTATGAAAATAGTCAATATTGGCTGAGACATTTCAAAAACTAGCTTTTTAAATCGAAGAACTCGACCCAGTCTTCAAATACGCGGCTAGTCGAAGTGGTGTATTGCCTAAACTAAAAGTCGTTGTTTTCACCCTGAACTCGCTGATAAGAAGACTACATCTTGGAAGTTCAGGTAGCTTTAAAGGACAAATCAATTATCTGGAGTGAGATGGACACAGAACTAGGGTCGTATTCTTTTGGTAATCTCAATCCGTCTGAATTCTAAAACCGATAGACCTGGCAGGAGATGATTTCTTTGTCAAAAAACAAGAACCGAAAAATGCTGCTGACGGTATTTGCTACATATAGAAAAAGTTTACTGATGAAGATTAAATGGAATCGTTTAAGAATAATGGTTTATTTTTTAATGGTTTAATTAGTCTACTCCATATAAATAGCTCGAGAAGAGAAGAATGCACTAACCTCGATTCCAAGCGTATTGATGTCCATGATATAAATCGTATTTCCACAAGCACACCACAATCGACCCCCAGCCTCGGTTACGTTCATGACTGCACTTTTCCCAAGGCAAACGACAGTAGGGTTCTCGAAATCCCAGGATGCATCTAAGGAAGAGTGAAGTAATCAGATCAGTCTTTGGTTGGTTCAGTTTGCTTGCAGGCCCATAGTCACAGAGTGGCAAGGGGTGGCCTTCCCACCCCTGCTGCACTTTCAGGAAGCTTTTTGCGACATCAAGACAACTTTTTAAATGACCACAATGGTTTTCTAATTGCCCAATGTTGCATCCCTTAGAATATAGTTGAATACAATAAAATAATTAAATGTGAAAAAGCATATTATATGATTGAAACATAAATAGGCCTAACCTCTGAAAGTTGTAGTTCTTATAGCGTCCATATTCGTTTTTTTTCGTTCAGTCTTACCCCTTCCCCACGAAAATATTTTTACTGACACTGAATTTTTACAGTATTCTGCCACCCCGGCTCCAAAGGCTACGAGCCTGTCAGGATATCAAGAAAAATCAGAACATAACAACAATTGAAGCTCTTTGGCTTAACTCGTCAGGGTGGTACTCCAGAAAGAGAACGGAGAAACATTGGTCTGTCAGAAAAGAACTGGATCAATGATTCTTATATATAGAGTTTGAGTTGAATTGGAATTGGATCGAATGACGTACCAGCTTTCTTCCTGAAGCAAGCAATAGTTCCATTTGCCAAGCCACAAAACACTTTACTCTGAATGTGTCTGTAATATGACAATTTAAATGGCATCAGTTTCAATTGTTTAAATCGTATGGATTTATAATCTTAAAATCAAAATACAACATTCAAAAACTTTGCAAAAGATTTTCGGTAAATAATCATCCTCAGTGCTAGATGTTGAAATTATAAAGTGAGAAATTATTAATGCTTTCATTTGTGAAGAAGCAGGATTAGGAAAATCAATCGAGAAAAATGAGTGGATGAAATGGCCTGGGTTTCTCGATGCCTCGGTTTGCGCAGTGGTAGCGCACTAAAGTACGAATCGAGAGGTTGTCATTCTTATTCTTACAAATTATCTCGATTGACTTTTATTTGTATTAGTTTCAGACGACAAAAGGATTAAACAACGATAGTGTCACTAAAAAGATTAAAAGTAGTAGCTTTGAGAGGAGTGAAGATGCAAACTTACTTGAAACAAAGAACTGCATCTCGCAATCTTGCAACTGCGACCTCCTCGTGGTCGTTTTCTGAAGAAGCATTGTAGATGTGAATGCTGTGGAAAAAGATACTCATATTCATTAGAATTAACCTAAAATCTTAAGTTGAGCTCGTTCGGGTGGATTTGAATGGCTTGATAGGTGATAGGCAAATACGGTTACTATCTGCGCAAAGTATGGGTTTATGTGTTGAGCACAAAGGGCCCACTGAATAGGTAAACTAATCGAGCAGTGCGACCCTGGTCCTTCCTCTCGATATGACCACACCTCGTGAATCCATTTGCCTTTTTTCCTGGAATTACAGAGAGCTGGCTAATTATCTCCTCACATTTTGTGAAAGGTCTGAAGGTGGTTTCGAACCCGAAATCCTTTGAACAAGGGTCAAGTGATCTAACCACTCGGCCATCCTCGCACTAAGTGGCATAACAGGGAATGAGTGGGGACACAAGACAGAGTGGGGTAAGACTGACTGAGATCACGTAAAGTGACCATAGTTTATAGAGGAAAATGGTTGGGAAGTCTTTTGTTGGATGTTTTTTTTTACTCAAGCTACTCGCCCTTACCTTCCTGACATGGTGCCACACCAGACCAACGTGTCTTCCACAAGGCGGTCTGAAAATCCACTGGACTCCTCCTTCACAACCTCGGCAGCTAAGATGCGTGCTCCGCAGGCAACGAAATTCTCAATGACATGTGGGATCGAAGACATACTCATTTCCATTAAAGTGATCTGCCCTGTATGGTCATTGCCACCGAGTATCCAGAGAATGGGTTTTATACACCCTGGTGGCGTCACTTCCAATATGCATTGAATCTAAACAACATATAAACGATTAGTTTCAAACTAAATCAGGGGATGGAAAGTGAGGGTTAACGATTTTCAGCCTTTTTTGAATGGTTCTACGGTTTTCGGCCTAAAAGCAACATTTTTATCTCCATTTTCAACACCAACCATGAAACTGCACCTCCCCCCTCAAAAATGAAAATCTACTAAAGGATTTGTCTTTGCAAAAATCATTTTTGAAAACTGAAAGAATATTTTACAGGAACCTATAGGAACCTCTCAGACATTTCGTAACAGTTGTCCTTAAGATTAGAACCGAGTCTGGTTTTGAAAAAGGGACGTTCTAATAAGCGACTTTATACTGCACCCGCTTCCATTTAGCTCAATTATTTTCGGCATATTCACTTAGCTCCATTTTTAGAGTGAGGCCAATGTGAACAGTCTTGGATGGTAAAAAACTTCAAAATAGCCAGAAATACCGGAAACATAACGAAACGAACACATGAATTACCTTAGTTTTTCGTCTGACACTCAACAGAGTAATACGTCAGAAAGAGAACGAAACAGAAACCTAACTGATTTATACGTATATTTAGATAAATCAGTTAGGTTTCTGTTTCGTACTCTTTCTGACGTATTACTCTGTTGAGTGTCAGACGAAAAGCTAAAGTAATCTAAGTGTTTCGCTATGTTTCCGATATTTCTGACTATTCTGATGTGAACACATAACAAAGATGGAGCAAAACATATCTGTTATCAATCGAGATAATTCATGAGAATGAAATTAGCCCTAGTAGGACTCGATCCTGCGAACTCTAGATTAGTTCTCTAGTGCGCTATATCACTGCGCAATCGGGGTCTCGAGAAATTCCACCACCCCTCACCGAAAGCAGATACCCCCGATGACGAATTGATATAACATACTAGATTACCAATCAATAGGTCGTAGGTTGGAGTCTTACCCGGGTCATTTTCACTCTCATAAATTTTTCGATTGATTTTCCATGCTTCTTCTCAAGTTTAGCTCAACTAACCGTGTACTTTGAATCGATCATAAAGAGAGGCAGCTTGTTACAGAGAAGAGGCAAGTTCCTCCGCAGTATTCCCATATTTTCAGAGCTTTCAGTTTCGTCTTCCAAAATATACCAACCAGGATTGTTGTCATTACCTGAAAAAACAATGGAAAATTTTAGATGAAGTTGAAGCTTTCAGCACTAGGTAAAGTTGATGTTTAAATGACTAAGGTATTACAGAAACATGATGTTTGACAATGGAACAGAAATTGCTAAAAATAAGATATGGATATGGAAAGAATGATCACTGGATACAGTCGTAGAGGCAGAAAACTAACATCTTGATTCGAAAACAGAGTAAAGCAAGAGATGTGGTTGTAGCAGCAAAGAGCCAAGAAAAGTAAGTGGAAATGAGCAGGTCATGTAGCACGATTACAAAACGAGAGATTAACTACAGAATGGCGACAGAAAGAGGAAGCCTGGTCGATCAAAGGCGGGGTAGAGATATGAATCGTCAGAATGACAGGAAAACAGCATGGACGAAAAGAGTAAGAAATTAGAACGAGAGGCAACAAGTGGGAATCAGCAGTGAGAATCTACAGACTAAAAATGATGATGATGATGATGGAAATATTACAAAAGACCTTTTTCTGTTTTTCTACCATTTTGATTAATGCAAATTTACCCACTGGAAATCCCAGATTCCTTTGCAAATTCTAACAACACGCAATGCATGAAGGGATATCCAGTGGGTTACTTGCATTAATTCAAGATGGCACCATTGACATGAAGTCATTAAAAATTGTATGAACCCTTTTCCAGCCGACGGCACTTTTGAGTCCTACGCCGAGGTCTTAGGTTCCCTGACTCCTGATTCTGCAAAATAGTCCAAATCAAAGTTTCACCAGAACGAGGATTTCAAGATAGCTTCGCTGGGAGGTCTGATTTCTCTTGCAGTCTGATTAACGCGAAGGTTGCAATCATTTTGCAATGCCTGGTCGGCCATTTTTTCTTTTTTGAAAATTTGTTAGGCCTTCTAGTAAGTTTAGTTGTAGTTTTCTCCTTAGTTAGACTAGCTAGAACGGGAAGGAAATGCTAATCCAGGTCAGTTCTTCCTGTAGTTTTTTTAGGCCATGAAATACGAGGGGCTGTTGGGGGGAACGTTCACTTTTAGGGATTGTGGTTATAAAATCAGCCCTGCCCCACTGGGAAAGATTTTGTTGTTGTTTTTATTCTAGTAAGAGCCATACCTCATCAGATAAACAATTTGAATGTTTCAGTAAGAAATATTTCTAGTAATGTTTGGAAAAGGGTAAAAAGACATAATGCAGAGAAAAGGCCACAAAGAATCTTTACATTGAAGCCCTATGTTGTTGGGAATAATCTAAACAAAAAGAATTATATGTTTTGGTTGCAATGTAAGGAATCAGTAAGAAGGATTGTCATGTTTCCAGAGTATCTTGGAGAGATAGGCTGAAATTAATTGCAACTCTGTTGGGCCAGCATTCACGAAGCACAAATAATGAATAAGTATACAATCTGGTTTTGAAAATCACAAAAGAATAAATTAAAAACAGGTTCACTTTTGCTGTTATATGTTTGTAAGACCATATGCACTATAGCCTATCGAAGTTATTGCATATAGGTAGATTCAAAATAGCGAAAAAATTGCAAATCTGTGAACGCTAGGCCTAGACAAAAATTCCCATAACTTGTGTCAGACAAAGCACAGCATTATGATTTTGGTGGGAGTAATTTCGATCGTCTAGTGCATATTACCTATGATATGTAGCAAGAAAAACTTACTGAGTCTAAGTTTGGCATTGTCAAGTTCTGTTGTCCATTCCAGCTTCAACTGTGGTTTACTGAGTTTGAACAGATAGGTAGCTGTCTTTTTATCCCTATAAAAACAAATCAACAAAATTAATAGTTTAACGAATATTGAGATGAGAGATTGTTTATCAAATTGATTTCATTCACAACAGTCTTTGCTCAGCACCGAAAATATTATTGTCTGACATACGATTCACACATTAAAGTTTCGCATGAAAAGTAAAATTTGATTTTATCCGCGATCCTGTGAACTGCTCGCCATAAAAACATTTTCTAAAATCTCAGCTGAACCGAGTTTGAAGATTTGCATTTACTTGAGGAGAAGCAGGATTTGGAAAATCAATCGAGATAATTTGTGTGAATGAAATGACCTGGGTTTCTCGTAGCCCCGGCATCGCAGTGGTAGCGTTCTAGAGTACAAATCTAGAGGTCGTGGGTTCGAGTCCTACTCGGGTCATTTTCATTCTCACAAATTATCTCGATTGATTTGCATTTACATGGAATTTTCATCAGGACCATACAAGTGGAAATATCAGTTCGAGTGATATCATGTAATGTGGAGGGATACCATCAGAGCCATTGGAGGGATAGCATCAGTACTGAGGAGGATGTTCAGCACTGTGAGAGGATACAATCAGTACTGTGGAGGATATTCAGTACTGTGAAGGGATACCATCAGTACTGTGTGTAAGATTTACTTATTTTGTTTAATCTCGTTGTGACGTGGCACGTCATGTCACGTTGTTAGGCGCAATGCACCCTGGGATTTGTTGTTGTTTACTCGACACAAATTTTAGGGTGTGTTCAGTTGTTCCCTCGTCAACTTCGAAGAAAGCAGTAAATTTAGAACTCAACATTTCCATTTTATCTATTTGGTGTACCTTGACCAAATGTAAGTTTAATTTCCCTTCTCATATTGTATTTTGTTGTTTTTTCTCGTTTATTTACTCAGTTTATTTCGCTTATTTACGTAAGTAAACTTCGAGTTCACGCCTCGTTTGCTGTTGTCGTTTTGGACTTTCAACTTTCAATTTATCGTATTTCGAGACATTTTGACTTTTGATAAGGCAGTATATCATAATTTTCTATTTATTTATGTTGCTTATTTCTTTATTTTGTAGTTCGAACCGATTATTGACGATTTACAAGTTTATGAATTACGTATGAGATGATTTAGATGTGACGTTGCGTTATCAAGTGTTGGATAGTTGTATGAGTACCCTACCTATTTTAAAGTTAATATCCTTTTATTTTCTCAATTCTCCCATCGCGTTCGCATTCAGTACACCATGAAATCTACCCCGTAATTTTGTTTGGAACTTTGGTAAAATTCAATTTATTCAAGATCTATGAAACAAGTTTCTGTTCCTTGCAAGTTACACTGTGAAGGATATTCAGTACTGTGGATGAGGTTTACAACCAGTACTGTGGGGTGATACAATCAGTACTGTGGAGGATATTCAATACTGTGGAGGGAGACTACAAGTGCTATTGAGAAAATACCCATAGTGCTAGTGGTTTCCCTCTAAAGTATTCTCCACATTACTGATGGCATTGCTCCATATCTCTTATCTCATTTAATAACATGATTTGATTTAATTTTCATTATTGTGAAAGGATATCATCAGTAGTGTTGGAAGATGCCATCAGTACATTGGAGGATGTGCATAACAGTGGGGAATGCTATCGGTACTATTGACATTTGTAATGCAGAGGATGTTCAATACTATTGAGGGAAACCACATGTACTGTTGAGAAAATACCCTTATTGCTTGTGGTTTCCCTCCACAATGCCGAATATCCTCCACAGTACTGATGGTATCCCTCTACATTACTGAACATCCTCCACAGTACTGATGGTATTCCTGGAAATTACTAGTAATATCCCCCCAAGCACTGATAGTATCCCCCAAGAGTACTGATTTTATCTCCCCACAGCACTGAACGTCCTCCAGAGTACAGATAGCATCTCTCCACAGTACTGATGATATCCCCCACAGTACTGAAAACTGAACTAAATTAGATTTTTCATAATAAATAAAAAAGTAGATATGGATGAAAATCTTACTTGGTGGGGAGTGCAAGCTCGAGCCATTTCATGTTTGCCATTTCTGTTTCACTATCAAATGTGTCTTTCACCTCACGATACCACTCGTTACATTTCTGTTCGTTTATCACCTAAAGAATGAAACATGTAAGACATCTAAAAACAAAATACCCTTGTTTGTCTTAAAAAACCTTAAAAAAGTTGGTAAGTTGAAAGTTTTAAATAAGGCATGAAAGGACTCCTCTCAGGGGCGGATCTTGACGGTGGTTAAAGCAACGGTCAGATTTCTCGGCGTACGTTTTTTCGGAGATCCTTTAGCAAGAGATTCAAATCCTCCTACCAAATTATTCCTCGTTCTACAAGACCCGCTCTCTCTTGTAAAAACCCGTACCCCACGGATGTCGTCAAAAGTGTCTTTCTTTGATCTAACATTCAACTCAATAACTCAAATCCCCTCGATTGCTGCTGACATGGAAATGAGGTCGGTTGCAGCATTTACAAGAGGCTTGTATTAACTTAGACATGGTAGAAATGAAAGACATGGCCCCTAAAGGTTGAATTTTTGGCAAAACTAAAAAAAGACGATTGGAAAAAGCCTGTTTACATTTTTGACGATTGGAAACTCTGCCAGCATCTATTCTCATTTTTTCCGGCTCCAAAAACTTGACGCACAGGGGCAGACATGAAGTGGGCAATTTCAAGGCCTAACAGAGGAAATCTTGAAGAATACCAAGAAACAGTTGTTGTGCTGTGAACGTTTCTTTGCTTTTTGTTGTGTGCAAGTACTACGCCCTTCTTCGCTCCTTTTTGTGACTTATAGTTCTCCAACACAAGTTACCTGTTGTCGTAATGTTTTATAATGGTTTTTAATTCCTTCCATTTTCTGACTCTAAAAGCGTGACGCAAATAGGGCAGACATGAAGTGGGCGATTTAAAGGACTAACAGAGAAAATCTGGAATTCTACCAAGAACAAGTTGTTTTGCTGTGAGACATTTCTTTGCTTATTGTAGTCTGCCATCACTGCCTCCTTCTTCAATCCTACATCCGAGTCAGTTGGAAGTTAGTCATCTCAAACAGATAACATCTTGAAGGATACCAGGAAAAAGTTGTTTTGCTGTGAAACACTTCTTTGATTATTCGTGGTCTGACGCCCTTCTTCCCTCCTACACCCGAGGCAGCCAGGAGTTAGTCATCTACCATTCATTGTTGGAATAAGTTTACACTTAAACAGATCCTAGCTGTTTTACTCTGTGTTTTTGGATTCTCACAATTGTGATGATGAAATGATTAGGATGATCGTAATAATCGGTAAACTACTGTTTAAACATTGGCAAATGCAAATGACAATAAAAGTGAAAACCTGTAGCATTCATATGAACTCTATTATGTAAATCCTTACACTCTTTTTTTCCATAAGAATACTTAACATTTTCCTGGGCCTCAAATTTTCGATTGTATATCCCTAATATTCCTATTATTCCTTGGCGATTTGGAACCTCGATATTCCTAAAGGGTTCATTCTAAGAGTAAAAAAGGGTGGATCTAAAAATTCTCTTACCGAAGCATTGATAGGCATTTATACGGTATTAAACAAGCAATTGGGCACTAGACCCAGCCCTCAAAGTTGTAGAAGGCAGTGCTTAAAGGTTACTTTACTTAATTGTTACTTTAAGCAGGTTCACATCAGCTACATGCTGCCAATCAGCAAACCTGAATATCCAATAGAATCAAGTATGAACATATGTATGTACTTGTCCGTCAATTAACGGCCAATGGGATTTCAGAATCCTTCTCCAGGCGATCTGATTGGTCTGTTTATCTCATGTTATTTTCTTAATGAATTGAATCGTTTATGGTCCAAATCACTGCTGCGTTATCTACGTCAATATAAGACGATATTCTTAGTTTTGAACAGTTGTATTCTATATTCATGATATCATGCTATATTAACTATGATTCGATGACACCAGAAAAACAACATGTTACTTTCTGCTTGCTCACACACAACTGATTAGTAAATTAACATAACATTATATTTCCTCAAAGAAAAAGCGGCAAGATTATCGAAGGGTGGTCGACTTTACTCCGTGTTCTCGAAAATATCTGACGAATGATTTGTGTAAGTTGTTTTGCTCGAAAGCAACAGAGCAACTAAAACTACTCCTCCAGATTTGGCAAAAAGAACAATTCTGCAAACTGTGGCCCAATCTGATAATATTGAACAATCTGTTGAGCCAACTGGGCGGTTGCTTTTGTGGCACAGTCGCGGCAAACCAGAACATCGTGACAGTCATGGCCAAGAGGCGTTGTTTAAACAACTCTATCAGTTCGAACAGTGAGTAAACATTGACAAATTTATATATTATTGATTTGAGATTGCTACCTGTCCATCACTATGATCCTAATACTACTCTCATTTTCTATACGAATAGCTGACGAGAAAAAGCAACTTCCAGTTTGCCTAAATTTCAAAAATGGTTAGAAAACATAGTTATGGGATAGAGGAAATCTGGAGACTATCAATACCGTTTGTATTTGTGCTGAACTTCGTTGCAATTTTTATTGCTTCTTCTTTTTGGTATGTTTGGTCTGCTAGCAAACCAGTCTTATGCATTGAAGTAGTTTTGCATTTTTACTCATAAAACAGTGTGTAATACTGCTCACTAAAAAGGGTACTGATCCCCATTCATAGCACTGAAATAATCAAAAATCTCAACCGCAATGTGGAAAATAGAAAAATTAAAAATATTGACGTGTCTAACAATCCTAATGCCAAGTCACTTTTTCATTCCCAAATTCCACTCCTAAGAAGTCCAACCCTATTTCCCCACTTAAAAAAGGAGAACCCCAGTTCCCCATTGGCCCTTCATAACCCTCTAAAATAGGTCCAAGACCTACGGACACAGTGGTAGCCATTCTACCAGTAGATCACTTAGATAAAAGAAAGTGTGTTAAATTGACATTACAATAGAGGAAAGATGACATTTTCGGAATTTAAAGATAAAATTTAGACCTTGTGTCCAGGTTAGTGTTGCGTGGTGCCTGAGTTTCATATGGGACCCGTAACCGGAAAGAACGATTCATTTCTTTAAAGCACAAGTAAAAATTACTATAACCCTCTTGCATGTATTCGTCAATAAACTTATCATTGTCCCTTTTAGTGAGCTTATTGTTGGCCATGGTTTGCATGCTTACCAACTGTTCCTTACTCAAAATGGAATGCAATGCAATGCGTTTGTGTAATGAGACTAGCCTCTTTGTGGCGTAACCGAGGAACACATGAAAGCAAGAGATTCACGAAGCCTATGTTTGTTTCAAACCAGTAATCTGTTTTGCAAGATTTTTTGAATACCTTGCGATTTACAAGGAATTCTAAGCAAAAATAATAAAAGTCGATATTTTGAAACAACGCGGAAAAGCGAAAAGAAAACATTCATCCTCTCGGTAATGTTTACGAAGACTGTTGTCAGAAACCTCGCTTCTTACTTTCTTAATCCAAGAAATGATGCGAGCTTTTTTATATGGATGATCGAATTTACATTTTAATGACTGACCCCCGCCCTCCTAACATCCCTATCCCATGATGAAAGGGCGTTTAGATTCTTGAAGCAAATGGTGACGTAATTCAGAAGTCAGATGTCTGATGACTTAATAACCTTGCTCGCATCTCGATCAATAGTCTAATTTTGTTAGCGTCCATCTAATAGATCTATGACTGTCGAAAATATCATTTAGATAACTTAAATATTTCAAATTTGATTTGGAATTGATAATGGTTATATTTCATCAATATTTTAAGTTCAGTTTTAACGTCTCTTTGCTGTATTCATAGTCTTGCATAAATAAATATTTGTAAAAAAAATTGGATTTCCTCAGCCCCCCTCCCCAATAAAAATCCTATCTATGCCATTGAAACATCCTTTTGGGGTCGGTAGAGAGTCTTATAGAAAAATACGCAAAACCCTCTCGATACGAAAACACACGTATAAAGAGACATCATGGTCGCTTAGTAGGGAGCTATTCAATGATAGAGGAACAAAGTACCTCTCTACAGGTTATACCCTTAACTAGGAGGAGATCTGAGAAATGATCCAAGATGGAGAATAACCTTTAGGGCTGCTACTAGATTCCAGTTCCCTTTTGAAAAAATTGTAAAATCCTTTCGAAACAAAACACACGAAGATAGAGAAATCATAGTCGCTTAGTAGGGGGTCATATAACGATAGAGAAATCATGTGCCCATCTAACCCCAAAACAGGGGAAATCCGAGAAACGAAAACAGCCCGGAGTAAAAGCACTGATTTCAAAGTTTAGAATAATGAGTAAGAAAACAGTTAGAATGACGAGAAGACAGCTCAGACAAATATCGAATGTTTACGCGCAGTGAGTAGGGTGTAGTGTTTCCGATATAAAATACAAAGGCACAAGGATATTTTCCAGTGCGTGGGAAGTCCTTTAGAGGCAAAGTAAGGAGACATCAGTATATATAAAGGGCTGCTTATTGCTTAATAAGAAAGTATGCTTTCTATGATCAGAAACAATCATTTTGTGGATGGATCTAGCTTTGCAGAAGCTTTACTTGATAGAAAAGTCTGGATACTTTAATGTTAAAGCAAGGAGACGTTGAGAGTTTTTCAGAGAGCTGTCTCTCATTGGAAGTAAAATTCCGCTTCATAAAGCAGATAACAATTGGTTGTGATAGCGAAGTTGGATTTTGAAGTTACAAAGCAAAGAGAAGTTGGTATATAATCAGAGCTACTTCTAAGTAACTAGAAGTAAAATCTTTTCTTTATCATCAATTGTACAGTGAATGGGGCCTACGCTCCTTTGGATACTTGATATAAAGCAGAAATACTTTGATGGCAATGGAAGAAACTCTTAATGGAAGTAACAATGTGCTTTGTGTTGGAGATAACTGTATAGTTATCTATTGATGCCACAAGACATTTCGGAGAGTTGTCAAGTTATTTGATAAAGATCTTACTACTTGTGGACAGTCGTTTGGTTACAAAGCAACGAGAATTTTGTGCAAATCGAAAATCCCTTTTTAGCGAAAAAGAAATTTTTGAAAAGCAGTTCAACAGAGAGAGGGACTTTGTTGTGAATAGATCAAAACCAGGAGATTGTGATAACCGAAGAGCCTAGGCACGATGCCACGATCATTTCTTGCCAAAGTCCGCATTGATAAGCCTGGAGATGTGGAAAAGGAAAGAAGCACTGGAAGGAGCGAAGGTTCGAGTTTTAAAATCTTTTTTTTCGTTGAAGGGTTAGATCACTCGAACCTTTTTCAAAAGTGTCCCAGGTTCGATACCACCTTAAGACCTGTCTCAAAGTGAGAATTTACTAGCTCTCTGTAATTCTAGACAAACAGGCAAAGGAATCACGAGGTTTGGTCACATCGATAGGAAGGACCAGGATTGCACTGCTCGATTAGTCTACCTATTCAGTGGGTTTTCACATAAACCAATACCTTACAAAAATAGCAAGTGTATTTGCCTCAACTATCATCTATCAAAATTTCAATTCGAGCAATTAGGATAGCATAGACAAATAAAATGACTAGAAGGTTTTCCGTATAAACATTAGGAAAATTTCCTTATATAAGTCAATATTTACTTCAGAAAATACAATTTCTTAAAGGTAATACGAGAAAGCTACTTGTTGTTTCATTTGTCGACAACCATGTTTCTGTCTTCATTCTGGCGGGGAAGAGTCGGATTCAAGTATAATCTAAAACCCTTGCTTTGCTTTCTTCGTTTTCCCAGCCTCATGAAATTTCGCAAAGTATTTCATCAGGTTTTTATTTCTTGCCTTCTTTTTCACCCCAACAGGTCTTTATTTTACGGTCAGGTGTGGGAGGTCCTAATTAAATCTGCGGTAATTTGAAATTCATAGCTCAGAACATATTTTGAAATGAAAGCTAAAACTAGGCGCATGTACTTCTTGGCTTAAACGGCACAATTGGAACAAGAAGAAAAATATCTATCTGAAAGATTTACCAACAAGTAGAAAAGATACAAGAAATCACTCTCTCATCCCTAAAAGCCTGTTTCTTGATTGCTCCGTATATCTTCCTGTAAGGGGATGGGGCAGGAGTGTGAATCTCCCTTCTTCCCTTCAAAACTTAGCGATTTCTCCTTCGTGAAAAAATACAATTACCCGAGCGGAGTATTCAAAATTTCTCTACTTTTCCTCCTTCCGAAATCTTCCTTCTCCCTTCGTATTACCGATGCCCTGCTCTGAAGCGTGAGCAATCGCGAAACGGGCTTGTGGAGATGAAATAATGATTTCTAGTTTATTTTCTACCGATTAGTATCATCGCTCCACTATCATGTATTGAGCACCGTTCTCTAGAATAGAAATACAGAGAGATTTATATAGCCAAAACGCATTCATCAATTTTCCTATCAGAATACTAATATCATGAATTATATTGCTTTCATTGAGTTTTGATATAGTTATTATAGCTCCTTCATACCTAGACTTTCCAGTGATGTATAATATGTTGACTTTGAAATCAATTTTTTTCCGATTTGTTGGTCATTTCCATTATTACGTCGTAAACAACGTTTGACACCTTGAGCTCAGCGTTTTATTTCAATGATTTCTTTGCGATCAAGTTGCACAATATTCTGTCGTCATTTTAAACCATTTACTAATCAAATTCATTTTTTTCAGAAAACTTGAAATTAGAACTTCCAAGCAATCATCTTGCTAAAATTGAAGATTCAAGGAAAAGAAAAAAACAGCTAATATGGAGGCCCATTAACTTGGGAGACTCTGAAGGTTGCCCATATAAGGAAACAAGAGATTCAAATAAGGAAGAAGAAGAGGAAAGAGGCAAGTCTTATAAGGAAAGCTTGAAGTCAAATAAGGAATTATCAGAGTCAAATAAGGAAGTAAAAGAGTTGCATAGTGAAAAGACTGAATCATATCAGAAAAATATAAGCCCTTATAAGAGCATACAAGCACCATGTCAAATTGAATTAGAGCCGTATAAGGAAGAAGCAGACACATGTAAGCCATCGAAAGAGCCATATAAGGAAGGAGCAAATGAATATAAGGAATCAAAAGGTCTATATAAGGAAATAGAACAGGCTTATAAGGAAAATGCAGAGCAAAACAAGAGTGATCGTTCAGAGCTAGGAGTAAAGAACTGGTTAATAAGCAAAGGACCGTTAGTTCAAAGTAGCTGGTGCCATGGATATCCGAACAGCCAATTGGCAACCAGGATCTCCTCATCTGAATGTTTGGATACTTCAAGGAAATGCTTTTGCAATTATCATCATTATTATCATCAACCAGAGCGTAGATTTCAAGCGGACCAAGATTTATCGCCCTTACATCAAAAAGGTTTCATATCAGAATTTGGGCATCAAACATCGAGTAGTAGTTTTACGAAATTGCCAGAGTGGCATGATGGACAAGATGGCGTTATGTGCAGCAAAGAGCGACCAATATACAAGAACTGGCGTTTTTATAACCCAACCGAACATTTTCCAGCGAATACTGAGAGAATACCCACTAATGAGATTCAAGATATGCGATATCACGACTTAGGTTTGGCTGGTATTGCAAGAGACAGCATTAGATTCAGTCGATACTGGGATGGCTTGCAGAGTGGCGAAACACCCCTGAGAATTGACGATGATCACGAAAAGTCAGATGCGATAGTTGCACCACAAGGAAGGGATGGTTGTATGAAAATCAATGCAGCACAGGAAAAAAATATTGATGCAGCTATAAACTACAGGAGTAAGGCCGTTCCTGGACTACATTTGATAAGAAGTGGGAGCCAATTATCATGTACGACTTTCAATAGTGGACAAAAGTCGTGTCTTGCCGATAGTGGAGGTGAAAAATCGCTGATTGATAGTGTAATACAAAAATCACATGCGGCTTTTAGTGACGGAGCAAAATCGTACACAACTTGTGATGGAAGACACAAGTTATGCATGACTGACAGTCAAAAGGCATACGCAGCCTACAGTCAAGCAAATCCGTACACAGCTGATAGTGCAAAACAAAAATCGGATGCGATTTATCGTGGCAGAAAGGAATCTCAGGTGAATGAGGGTGGCAGGCAAAAATCGCACACGATTTATAAGGGCAGGCAGATATCACATACCAGAGACGACAGGATACAAGACACTCGGGACGACTCAGAGAAATCGGATGAAAACAGAGCATCGATGCTTATTTCAGGTAGGCCCTATATCTGCGAGGTTTGCAAGAAGAGTTTCAAGCGTAGGTCCAGCCTAGCAACACACAAATTCATACATACCGATCTGAAACCGCATACTTGCACGGTTTGCGATAAAAAATTCCTCAGAAAATCAGACCTGAAAAAACACGGCTTGATGCACAGCGGAAAGAAACCCTACAGGTGCGAGAAATGTGGACGGCAATTCAGCCAATCATCGAACATGCTAACACACATGCGCAGACACATGGGAATAAGACCGTTTACGTGTTCAAAGTGTGAGAGGTCGTTCTTTCGTAAAGTTGATTTGAGAAGACACGAAGGAAGACATCTTGCCAAGAAGATGAAGATAAGCAAGATGGCAAGTACTGCTTCGCACACCCGTGAAAAAGGGGAAGCTATAGTGAAAATTACTTAAAAACTCATGAAAAACAGGGTGTAATCACCGAATTACGTTTTCTATCGACATTACAAATTAAGATATGTAAATCATCAAGCAATGGCTTATACACCCGTGAAAAGGGGGGGGGGGGGGGTTCTAGACTGAACATAATTTGAAAATAATTAAAAATTGGGTGTAAAGGATTATTCATACAGTTATGATTTCAAACTTCTTTCACATATTCTAAAGCATATAATGTCATTTATTCGAGTCACTCTTTCGTGGGTTCTTTATCCAGAAATAGTTTTTTACCTTGAAAAGAGGATTTTAGCTACGCTGCACTTTACGGGATATCGGCATGTTTAGGCCGTTGCAATTCACAGCTTTCCCTCCACTGTTAAAGCGTTGCAAGTCAATTCGATTTAATATCTATAGTGCAAAAAAACTCCGCTTAAGTGTCCACCAAAGTGCAGTTTTGGCCCGGGTTTCCAAAACCCTAAAAGCTAATTTGAATTTTGTGAAAAACTTTCGTGAAAGCATTTTCGCTCGAACGAAAAATCACTAAACAACATTTTGAATTCACATTGGCACTCACCTCGTGGCTTTTGCGTAACGTAGCAACGAGTCCAGCAATCTGACCAATCACAGCTAAGTCGTGTTGCAAGGCTTCTAACTCTTCTTCGACCTTCTTGGCTCCTGGTCTTGGACTGGATACTGTAAATACAAAAGGAACAGGCCTCTCAATTTCGTATGATTTAGAATTCATCAGAAAAATTGATTTCACAAATGACTATATATACCGAGGCGTGAGGCAACTGGCCCAGAAATCAGCCATTTTTAATTCTACTAAGAATAGGTTGATGATGAAATAGAACTGGACTGAGTGAATGCGTTTAACTTTGTAAGGTCGTCTTTAAAGTAATGTGGAGGATGTTCAGGAATGTTAAGATATCATCAGTACATTTGGGGATACTGTCTCGCTTTTTGGAGAATATTCTGTACTATGAAGGGATACCATCAGTAATGTGGAGGAATATTCAGTATTGTGGAGTGAAACCAAAAGCACTTTAGGTATTACTCCCACTGTGCTTTTGGGTTTCCTCCACATAGCTGAATATCCCCTCAAAGTACAGATGGCACTCTCCGCAGTACTGAAAAACCTCCACAGTTCTGATGGTATCCCTCCACAGTACAGGTGGTATCCCTCCACAGTACAGGCG
This sequence comes from Pelagia noctiluca, assembly GCA_963924455.1. Classification (NCBI taxonomy): domain Eukaryota; kingdom Metazoa; phylum Cnidaria; class Scyphozoa; order Semaeostomeae; family Pelagiidae; genus Pelagia; species Pelagia noctiluca. Next base: position 11,958,320 of record OZ004327.1, on the reverse strand, counting down.
GTATCCCTCCACAGTACTGGATGGTATCCTTCCACAGTGCTGATGGTTTCCCTCCACATAACTGAATATCCTCCACAGTACTAAACATTCTCAAAAGTACTAAACATTATTCACAGTATTAAACACTCTTCACAGTACTGGATGGCATCCTTCCACAAAACTGATGGTATCCCCCACATTACTTAACATCATCCACAGTACTAAAAAATTCTCCACAGTATCGAACACCCTGCAGAGATGTACCCCCAGTTTAAGAAACTTTCTAGCTAACCTGGATGGGTGTATTTGATTGTTGTTGTTTTGTTATCAATGTTGACCAGGATTCCAGAACCAACATCAACAATATCCACTTCTGCGACAGGGACACACCACTTGACGCGGTACCTCTTTTTAGACAGTTTGTTCACTGCGTTAGATCTATGAAAGGAATGAGTAAGAATTATGAATGGATAGGAACGTAGAGGGCCTAGTTGTCATCATCTAAATCATCATTCTCTTTAACACTTATGGTCCGTAGAGACCTAATATTTAGTAGGACAACATTATAAATACATTCGGTCTTATCAAGGCTTTTTCTGACGCAATATTTAACATGATAGTCACCACTTATCATGACGAGCCTTTGCTATTTAGAAGGACAACACAATAAATACATTCGGCCCTATCAAAAAGGTTTCTGATACAGTATTTGACATCTTAATTAGTCTTTAATAAGTCTTTAATATTTAGTGGGACGACATTGTAAATACATTGGGTCTTATCAAGGATGTTTCTGATCAAAACGTTGTCCTTCTAAATAGCAAAGGCTCGTCATGGTAAGTGGTGACTATCATGTCAAATATTGCGTCAGAGAAAGCCTTGATAAGACCGAATGTACTCATAATGTTGTCCTTCTAAATACCAAAAGATTGTCATGATATGTGGTGACTATCATGTCAAATTTTGTGGTCTGTTCTTATTACTGATTCCAACTTTTTTTCCCCTCTCACCTTTTCTATAAAATCTCAGTACGGGATGAGTATTATCAAAAAGGTGATCTAATTGGTAATCTCACTCTGAAGAGCACATTGAATGATCGTAAATACAGTACACAAGTAAATACCAACTAGATAGAGTAAGCAAAAAAGAGATTTTGATGAATTATCCAATATCAAATAGTCTTTTCTAAGACTTTCATACAAGCTATGTGGATATGTGCATTTTAACTATGAAGAAGTGAAGTTGAGGTGCGGTTTAATCAAGTTTTTTATTTCCATTTTAGTTGCCCCGCCAATGGCAGGGCATTGCAAAAATATGCTATAGGCTCATTCACTTGTCCTCCTCCACGGAAATCTTTAGTAAAAGGCGAAAGATTTATGCGTTCTGAAGGAAAACCAGAGCGTGTCGTCCAATTGGGTCAATCTGAAAGCAGATGAATACTGTGCTGCACTCAGGCGTGGGACGCGCCTACATGCATGCGCATCACAGATAGTATTTCAGAAACTTATTGAATCTTACAGAAAATCTAGAATTTAGGCAATAGATCTATTTCTTTTAACGTATAAAGAGATTTAGATATAATTGAATATAGTTCTATATGTTAAATACGTTGACCTATACAAAGAAACTTTGACTTCTTGATCGAACATTTAGTGATCCTACCAAAACTTAAAACAAAACTTGAAAATACCTCCTTGCAAACGCAAATTCTTTTTACAACTGATCACAAAAAATATCATCGTGATGCATGTACAAAAACTGGAAAAGATCTAAATGCATTTAAAATCAAAATACAAAGATTAATGCTGGACAACAAAGAGTTCCCTACTATACCGAGCCTTTACATAGGGACACTCTAAATATCAAAGGCTTGTCATTATAGGTAGTGACAATCATGTCATTACTGTGTCAGTTACAGCTTTGATAAGAGAGAACGTATTTACAACGTTGTTCTCATAAATATCAAAAGGCTTGTCATGATAAGTGGTGTCTGTTATGTCCAATATTGTGTCAGAAACAGCCTTGATAAGACAGAATATATTGACAAATCTGTCCCCTAAATTTCAAAGGCTTGTTGTGATAGGTGGTGACTAACAAGTCAAATATTGTGTCAGAAACAGTCTTGACAAGACCAAATGTATTCATAATGTTGTCCTTCTAAATATCAAAGGCTTGTAATTATAAGGAGTGACTACTATCTCATATATTAGGCAAGATACAGCTTCGATAAGTCTAAATGTATTTACAACGTTTTCCTAATAAACATCAAATGCTTATCTTAAGAAGACCAAACGTATTACTTAGACAGTGAAGAGATAAATCTCTAGGTTGGATACTTGAGAAATACTTACTTGTTAATGATGCTTGCACATATCAAAAGATCTGATAGCAAAAACAGCCTTCTGACCTTTGTTTTTACCACTTGACCATCCTGCACTTTCTGCAAAACGAAACAATTGAACGAAATTAGAGGGAATAGTAATAATATTGATAGAGAAAAAAGTTAGCCGCTTCCAAATTTCGGAAGCAATCGGCAGTTGTTGACTGCTACAGTTTCCCTGAAACAGCCCTGAGAGAGGGCATACTCCTAAACCTTCAATACGGGGAGGTCCATTTTAATATCTAGGGTCTGAAATTTCTGTTAAATCAATATTTGGAGCTACTGCATTATAACATGGATAGAATTAAATATTTGAGTCACATATATCCGATTTAAGGAAGAATCAGGGACCCGGGTGCATTTCTGTAGTGACGCATCCAAATACCACGATATATTATATTGATAAATAGCAATAGTTGGGTTTTTCGAAAAACACATCAGATTGAATATTTGAGGTGCAAGGGTAAATATCTAGGGGTCAGTGAAGAAATGGTGGCATGGACACTCCCGTATTGGAAGAAATGGAGTAGCCTCTGGGTGCTGCAGTTGATCTTTCATCAAGTGTTACTTTTTCCATATTTCTGAAAGCAAATAGACAAAAGTTGGCTTTTGCTCATTTTGCAATATCATATTGATCGTACAAAGGGTACTTTTCGGTCTCTCTTTTTCATACTGTTTGTGTGGGAGGTCGTAGGTACTTACTTAAAACCTAATTCACAAAACACAGGGTCACAAGGAGATTAACCTATACAAGGACCTACTTTATACAATGACGGTTGAATTAGAAAAAGACAAATGATCCTTCTTTTAGTGTATTCAAAGATCATACGATTTAGGGGTTGGTTCTTCTTTTCCAGGTTTTTTGGCTTTATATCATTTTATCATTTTATCAGTAATTAGGATTTTAAAAAATAGTTAGGATTTTGACGATATTTCAATGAATATAATACTAGAAGTACATTGTAAGTCAGGATGGAACTTTTCCAACTTTTGGAACATTTTTTTTATTTTGGCACGTCTTTGTAAACCAGCTAGGCCCGTAAGAAGCGGAGGGGTAATGATCCTAAAATTCAATAGCTCACATCATGGTCCCTAGTCTTCCTATTGCTCTCGAGCAATGGTTGCCCCCCCCAAATATTTTTCCTGAGCCACGGTGCTGAAACCAGCACAATTGCTAAAGGGCTACCCATCTGTTACTTATGTTCAATCAGATTGAATGAAAATGAATGAAACTTGAGAAGGAGAACCAATCTAGAGGTCGTGGGTTCGAGTCCTACTCGGGTCAATTTCATTCTCACAAATTATCTCGATTGATTTTCAAAATCCTGCTTATTGTCAAGTTTACTGCTACAACTCTTTTCAGTGGTGGGACTGCAATGGTCCTCCTGATGTGAGAAAGTCGTCGTCCCTCAGTAGGTCGTGTTTGGTTGTTAAAGAGCCCGGGTAGGTTCGTCTCTGCATTCGGTGAGTGGTGGTGAAATTTGTGTGAATGAAATGGCCTGTGTTTCTCGAGGCATCGATTTTCCAGTGGTAGCGCACTAGAGTACGAATCTAGAGGTCGTAGGATCGAGTCCAACTCGGGTCATTTTCATTCTCACAAATCATCTCGATTAAAATGGAAATAAGAATATCAGAACTTACACAAAGTAACATATTGTCATGTCGAATGTGGTATCTTCGTGACGAGAAGAGCGGCTACAAATGAAGTAATCAGAAGTTCATAAACTGAAATACAGTGACACCCTGCTTACAATAAACTCAAATTTTAAAATCAGGCTTCCCAATACACATTAAGTTGTCAACTTCGGCTTTCAAGTAAACATATTCATCGCAAAAGACAACAAATTTCATTTTTCTCGTTAAAAGGGCTCTTGCTGAATGGGCCAAAATATCTATATAAAAGAAATATTTTCATACACTGCTTTAATACTGTCTTTTCTAAAAGATACTCTGAATCAATGGACCGTTTTTCATACCAACTAAGCATTTGCTAATAAACTCAGTGCGCATGCGTGTATGCGTAACCCACGATTAAAAATGAGACAATATTTGGTCGGGTTCAGATTCAACCTCAATTTCAGCACGCTCTGGTTTTCCTTCAGAACGCACAAATCTTTCGCCTTTTACTAAAGATTTCCGTGGAGGAGGACAAGTGAATGAGCATATAGGTAATTTTTGCAACGCCCTACCACTGGCGGGGCAACCAGTGATTGAAATAAAATGAGTATAAATTAAGGTTCAATCTATTTTAATTAAGAGAACTAATCGTCTGAGGACCGGATATATGAATATGAATACCCCAATCATAGGAGTAACTTTCATGGTATAAGTCAAGGAGACACGAGACTCGTGCTTGAAATATATACATAACCAAGAAGAGAAAGAGAAACTTAAGTTTATGAACACAGTCAGTTTGGTGATAACCGGAAATGCACGTTCTCTTGGTCACATACTTAAATTTCACTCGGTGGTCTTTCAACTTCTTGAGCTATCTTTGTGTACCTTGATCCAAATTCTATCATTAACTATAAACCTATAAACATTACGTTGTGGTAACGTAGTCTTATAGGCTGTAAGCAGAGCATAAACATAACGAACGAGCGAATCTGGTGAAGTCAGCAAGGTGGAAAAATGTTTTGGCCAATCAGGGCATTTATTATTTTCATTGCTTATTAGTTATTTGTTTACTAATAATTCATCCAGAGTAGATTTTTTCAGCAATTACGTAAAATATTAACCTCGTAAGCGGTAAAACTATAGATTAACTATCATAGATTTGAGAAATATCAGAATGGTGCCAAATAGTTAGCGTGTTTACAGCAGAAATACAGAACCCTGGAAGCTATTTTTGCCACAGCTTTCACGTTTTTCCGCCATTTTCGCGGCTCTTGAGGTGTTGAATCTTCAAAATCTGTTGTCTTTTCAGCGATCTGATTGGATGAATTCTTAGTCAAAGAATGCTCTGGTTGGTCAAAAACATTTTTCCACCTTGTTGGTGAAGTCATAATAGAAAGAAAACGGGATTGAATGCCCAAGAAGTCTGGTAGCTAAGGAGATTATCTACACTAAAGATTCTGAGTATTAGTTGATAAAAGAAGTATAACGTAAATCTAAGTTCTTGACAAACTTTTCAAAGACAAGTGGGGCTCCATAAAAAGGCCTTGAGTGAGATTTTAGGTGAGAGAAACAAATACATGAAAAAGGCTGCACACGAAAGGGAAGGTTTATCCTGAAGCAGAATCTCCAAGTCGAAGTAAGTGTACACAATAGACGCCTTTCTCAATGACGTAAAAACTGTTTGAAAGTGGGGCAAGAGATGGGATTCCCTGCTGATCAAGAATTCTTCATTATACCACCATTATGCTAGCAGTACAACTACAAAACAAATATATGCGTTGCTAAGAGCAATGCACGCCTTTGAGATTAGGATTCACATGATATCGAGGATAGAGATGTTCCTATAATATTTCAAAAGAATTGACGTCATTGTGAAAGTGGTCTACTTCATTCAGAAATTACGTCCTCTTACCTTTGATAAGCCAGTGAAGTATTTATCTAGTAGAGACACTCTGTATCTCATTTCCATGTCCCTCCTTTTCTCACAAATCAACTCTGATAAACATTCAAGTTGTGTGAGAGCCATTTGCAGTGGCATTCTGTCAGAATGGCTTATTGGTGTCACTTTCAACAATTCCTGGAAGAAAAATATAACAATATGTGAAAATGGAATTACTATTTTCGTGAGCTATAAAAGATTCTCTATTTTGACATACATTTATGACAATCAAAGGGAAAATTACTGTTTAGGATTTTATGCAGCAATAATTAGGCCTGCTGTTTAGTAACGGTTCAGGAAGGGTTAGGGTAAGGTTGGGGTTAGTTAGGGCTAGCGAGGGTTTAGGGAGGGTTTAGTAAGGGGTCGAGGTTAGTTAGGGTTTAGTAGTGGGTTTAGTGGAGGGTTAGGGTTTGTAAGGTTTTAGTTGGGGTTGCAGGTTAGAGAAGGTTTAGTAGGGGGCTAAGGTTAGGGTTCAGCAAGGGCTTAGTGAGGATTCATTAGAAGTTCTGTTGAGCCGAGGTTAGTCCAGATATGGAAATGTCAGGTATTTCGGTTTAACAGCAGTCAAGGTATGTCAGAAAAGGCAGTCCCAAGCTATGCACCACTTTCACATTCAAGGGAATAAAGCGTTAGCCTCGACATGATGCGTAGCTAAATCACAAATCATGCATTGCTTCCAGGACTGTGTTGAAGAGCTGGGCAAATTCAAAATCGGTGCACTGCTTTCGGATTTAGTTGCACATCGTTGCAAGGCTAACGCTGCTCGGAGATACATTTGAATAGAATTGAAATTGATGTGAAAGCGGTCTTTTGGTTTATGTATTTGGTTAAGTACAAGCCTATTACAATACTAGTGCTAGACTAGTTGAAAAACTACCTTTGTAGTTGATTGTTGATTGGCAAATACGTTTGATATCTTCTTAGGGTTAAGGTTTTGTTGATAGTTGATAGGCACATACACTTACTATCGACGTAAGGTATGGGTTTATGTGCTAAGCACAAAGGGTCCACTGAATAGGTAGACTAATCGAGCAGTGCGACCCTGGTCCTTCCTCTCGATGTGACCACACCTCGTGATTCCTGTTGCCTTTACGCCTGGAATTACAGAGAGTTGGCTAATTCTCTTCTCACACTATGTGGCAGGTCTGAAGGTGGTTTCGAACCCGGGACCCTTTGATCAAGGGTTGAGTGATCTAACTACTCGGCCATCCCCACCACAAGTTTTAGTGCAAAGTGCAAAGGCCCCCTGAATAAGTCAAATAACTATTGGGTCCTCTGTTTCTTAAAAGTACAAAAACCTTCAGTTGTGCATGAGGAGTCGTAAAAGTTATGCATGTCTCTTCGAAATCACTTTCTGGTGAATCTTATATGAATAACGTGGCCAATGTTCTAATTACTGTTTTTGCAGTTTTATTAGTACAGCAACGACCCGTATATAAGAACCACTTCTTTTAACCCTTTACTTCTTGAATTATTGTTTTCAACACAAAAAAATATTTGATACTGTTTTTAATGATGGTTTAGGGTATGTTTAAAGAAATGACACATTAATTCAATTTCATGACGTCATAAGTTATTTTTTGTGTTTGTTGTTCCTGAACAACATCAAGAGAAAAAGGATAAAAAAACTAGGAAATTTTTTGCTATTGAAATCTGGTTCCTTTTTCATACACAGAATAAAATTGAGATAAAATGGTTGTTAATATGAACGAAAGCTTAATAAATCACATGTGCAGTTAAATTTGGCTATGACTTAAAATTCGCCCAGATATTTCAGCTTCTAACATTTTAGAGTCCTTTTTCTTGATTAATTTTAGGTAATTGTTCTGACTCAGTATAAAATCTGTTGAAAAATGAGACAGGTATTTAAAAATACACGATCATGAAAGTTTGGACCACCCATCCAAAAAAAATTGGCTAAAACGTGCTTTAGGAATTATGACCGTTTAGGCAAGAACCAAAGTTTAGAGGTTCTTACATGCCAGTTTTATTAGTATAAAATAATTTCTGCTGGCTAATAGATGGAAAATATGAATTTGAGGATGTCAAAAATACCAATACTTTACCTGAAGAAGGACGACGAGTTGTGGAAATCGACCAAGTGGCCTCTTAAGTAAATCGTAGAATGTCTGATGGCTGAAAGACCGATTCAGCCGCGTCTGAGGAGACAAGAATACAGAAATAAAGATAATGTATGAGGCGTTCAATACTAAATTAGCTCTAAAATGTAAATCAAGCCTAAAAAATTATAACCGGCATATAAATTTATTAAGATAGGAAGACCAGTGCATAGATCCACACCAATGCTAATATTATAGCTAACGAATTGACATTAAACATAAAACTGACGGAACATAAATTCGTAATACAGTAAAAACACGCGTATAAAGAGCCTAGATTTTCCCACTTAGCCTATACAGGATCTTATGAAATAGAACTTACTCCTTGGGTTTTTAACAGATTCATGTTTTTATATTGAAGAATAATTCAAAAAACTGTTTAATAACAATGACGAATCATTATGATAACTGATTGGAGGCTTGTATCAAACATTTACCTTTTTGAGTGATGAAATCTTAGCCTAACAGATTCTGAAAACCCAGGTTTTTACACACGAGTTTTGACTGTACAATCATGCACTTTGAATCCATTCAAAATATTGAAAATTAGCTTTTATGCTGTAACTATTAGATTTATGTCTTATGCATTACTTCGTTGCACATTATAGTCTGAAAATTGCATAAAGCAGGAAGCTTATAGTTACAGCGTAAAAGCTTGCTTCTTTCTTTTTATTCTATAAAACTCTGCTTGAATAGCAATGAGCATTAGTATTGTTACACAACTGAATGAATATTCACGTTTAAAAAATATTGGGACACCTAGCAACAAAATGGTGTATCTTCCTTGAAAATCCACTTAGGCCTAACAGTTGTTTACAGTTTTGGCAACCATTTTGTTGCAAGATTTCCCAATATATTTTGAATGCAAGTATAGCACTAGGAGTTCTAATCTAGATTTTCACAAAGATGTTAATAATCGCTGAAAGACAGACAGAACAAAGATTACATTGACGCAACACTGTTGTTGCAGCTAATTAAGTAACTAACCTATTAAAACGACAAAGCGTAGCACCCTTAGAATAAGCACACACTGATTCAGAGAGCTGAATTGAAACATTTTGTTAATCCATAGAAAAAACCTGGCCATCGGCTACTAATAACTAATTCTAGAATACTCTTGAGACCGAATGGCTGTCTTATAAAGCATAAAGTTTATTTTCTTACTGAAGAAGAATCATTGCTCCATCATTACTCTGAACTTTCGGGCATCTAACAATTTGATTCGAATCATTTGAATCCAAAGGGATACTTCTTATATTTCAATACGGGGAGTCAATCGAGATAATTTGTGAGAATGAAAATGACCCGAGTAGGATTCGAACCCACGACCTCTAGATTTGTACTCTAGAACGCTACCACTGCGTGGGTTCGAGTCCTACTCGGGTCATTTTCATTCTCACAAATTATCTCGATTAATTTTCCAAATCCTGCTTCTCCTCAAATACGGGGAGTCCATGCCACCAACTCTTTACTGACCTCTAAATATCAAATAAGGTGCTTTGGAAGTCTCAAATATTGAATCTGATATTTTCTGGAGACCCCAAATCATCATAATTCTCGTGGACAATTAGTGTCCTTAAAGTGTATATATGTTTACCTTTAAAAAGAATCTTCTTTTGCAAAGAGCTGTTTTCAAGTCTTGTAAGACGGCAGGTATTTTATGTTGTATTTTATTAAGTTTACTCTGCTCCATTATTACTCGCAACGTCCAAACATCGAACAATTGGATTAGAATTCGAATTATTGAATCACCTGTTAAAAACAAAAAGATAAAAGCACAAACCTTTAGGAAATATAAGAAGGCTGGAACAAGTTTACACGTTTCTTTCACATGTTCCATGGCTTTGGTGAAGTTCTTCACATAGCTGCTATACGCCTTCAGAACCATGGAGTTTGAGAACTAGAAAAAGAAAGGTTGAATACAACATACAAAAGGTAAAAGTCAAAAGAACTTTCAAAAACCTATTTAACAACCTTTTATGGCATGAATCAACAACCAGAGACCAGAAATATTGCCAGCCTTCCTCCTCCAATCATGAAAATCTTACCACCAATCCTTCCTCATTTTCAATTGATGAAAGCAGATGTGGTCTGTATACACGAGTAGGGCCTCTGCAACATGCGACCATGTAATCAGTGTAAACATTGGTGTATGAAGTTTGTTTTTGTGGCCCCTGAGGTTTTGAGACAACAGAAGGAAAGACATTACATAAGGTAAAAGTACAAAAATGAAAAATTTGTTGCAGGAAGTATATGCTTCTGATGAAAACAACCTAAAAAAAACTATGTGCCATGAAACTCTATTTGAAATGCCGATCTAAATTTTCCTCTACCAACTCCTATAACAACTGAGCATTTTCCTTTGAATATTTTTTAATAAGATATCCAAATCTTCCTCAAAAAGCAAAACCTTCCTCGAAGCTGTGGAACCGTCATGTTTTCCTCACTCTGCAAACAACAAACAAAATATTCACCTGCGAAAGTTACAGAGACTACATACCGAGGCGTATATGATATCCCCTATTTTAGGGGTTTTCTGCCATTCGCTCATGCGCCCACTTAGGGCGATGTTGAAGAGATGATGACACTGCTCGATTTCTTGCAAATGTTGAAATATGATCTTCACACTGTTTTGACTGATGATTCTCTTATCTTTAAGAGGTCGTTCGTAGTCCTACAAAAAGAGAGGTTGTCATTAATTCAACGATAAGTTCTTTCTAATAAAGATATCTCCAAGTTTCTACAAAACAAACTACTTCTATTTTTAGTCCAGTTTTACTTTTTCTCCTCTTCTATCTGTTCTAGTTTAGGACAGTCGTTAGCGCGATCGCATTTGCTCGCAAAAACCCCGGTTCAAGACCCGGTGGTGGTATATTTTAATCGCAGTAGCCTGCTCCCTACCCAAAAATTATCTATCTACTCGCCCTTGCCCCTGAGTTAAGCCTTCCCTTGAAATGTTATTCATGAAAAAATATATCAATTCTTGAACTTGATCAGGTCGAATAGTTAGTATGACATCAAAGGCACAAATATAAACACAGAAATACTCCTAATTATATCTTTTTAGATTATTGTGGTTGTACCAACACTTCTCTAATAAACCTCCTATCAAAAGTTCTGGATTTCCATAAGACCCCAGGGGCATGATATAGCATTTACAGTAAGTACAGGGTAAGTTGTTTGACTGTAGTCAGAGGCCTAACCAAATATACATCTTTCGTTCACTGTTCTCTTTCAGAAAGGGCATGTCGTGACTCCAATCCATGGCTCAAGAGCGACTCACGCTTGATCTATCCCTAGCTGAGTGCAAAACAGAGAGGCTATCAATACTATACAAGTCTTTGGAATCACTTGGCCAGGTAAAGAGCCTATGACGTTCCATGAGTTCTCTACCACCTGACCACTGCTAGGCCATATGCAGCATACTATATTCTGAAAACTTACGTAACAATTGCTGAAAATAATATACATAAAATAAGTTATACTAGTAAAAATAATAATAGGGTTCAGTATCAATCATATCAAAAGTAAAAAGAATGAGCCTAAGCATGGATCCCTATGAAGCAGCAAAAATCATCTACACAAAAAGTAAATAGTGGCCCAAGTATGGATTCTTGTGTAACAACACAAAAACTATAGCCCTGAATATATTTGTCAAGAGTAACAATAGGGTTAACATTAATCGTAGAGAAAGTAAAAAAGGGAGGGGCTGAGGTACGGATCCCTGTGAGACAACAAGAAAAAATAATTCACCTGAATAAGTTTATGAAGAGCCACAGTGTAGGCTTTTTCATTTTCAAGGATATACTTGATAATCTGATATCTTTGCACCTAGCAATAAAGAGAGAATTTCAATGAATTGAAGTTCATGGTCGGTAGTGTGACTTTGAAAAATAACCAAGAAACTATGTCCTCAACTGTAATCAAGGGGAGGATTTTGTGATAGTGAAGATTGCAGATACCTCATCCTTGGTCGCATCAGAGTTAAGAACCGGTAGCAAGGGAGACTGGAGAGTTTTCCCATCTAATCCGACATCAATGTAGTGTAAGGAATCTGAAAAGAAAGTCGCAAGGCATTATGAAAATATCTAGATAAATAAAGACCTTCAATTAAGAACCTGCATGTTTAGGAGTTAGCCTACTAAAGTTCTTACATGAATGCCACATACGCCCACCTAGAGGTCTCCTCTGATAGTACGCTTTCCTTTCCTAAATGGATGCTCATAAAACTTGAACCATGCGAACTCAAAACAGTTTAAACAATGCTTAGCAAGAATGGATTCATTTTCTGGATTTCCATTCATTTGGTTTAATAAATTTCAGGCTAACAGGTTCCAAATTTTAAGATTCATAGTTGCGAGCTTACTGTATAAAAGCATAGTTTATAAAACGGAATGGTTTGGGAGCCTTTTGTTATATGATTTTGATTTAACTTTTTTCAACCGTGACGGATCATAAGCCTTTTGTCTAACCACAACTTAGCCTAAACTGATACGGCCTAACAACTGAACCAAATGTTTATTTCCCACAATGCTTGTGCGATCTATTATAGTTTGAAATTAATCATTGTAGGATATTTCATGAAAAAATCCAAAATACAATATTTCAGTTCATCACATATCAATTTTTAATGAATTCAAGCAAACTTTGTGCACCATTATAGACCATTTCAAAATCCAAACCTAAGCAAAGAAATTAGACAAATAGCTTCCTAACTATTCAAATCTTATGACTATGATGAAAACAACAAAAAACCTTAAAAGGACTGCAAGGGCTGCAAAAAGCCTGACAGGGTCTTCAAATAGCAGCCAAAAAAAGCTGTCAGTTTGAAATGTTTTGTTGAAAGATATCTATTTTTACTTGTACAGTACATAACATGTGGCTCCGAAGAAGGATTTAATCCGAAACCTAAATTTGTGCCTTACTTCTGATATGCCTGGAGTTGTAAACACTTCAAGGTTACTTTGCTAACTTATTGCCCTTGACTCAGGAAAGTGGCTAGCGCATTTGCCTTGGTTCCCGACAGCCCTGGTTCGAGACCCGATGGTGGCACATGTTAATTGCAGTTGCCTTCTCTGGTTTAATGCAATTACCTGTGTTAGCCCACGCCTTATAAATCAATGTTATGAAACATGGCTCTGAAGAAGGATTTCATCCAAAACACGAAAAAATTTTTAACTGTCAATAAGCCTGGAGTTGTAAACACCTCAAGGTTACTGCGCTAACTTATTGTCCTGGTTTAGGACAGTGGTTAGCACGCTCACCTTTCGTTTGCAAACAACCTGGGTATGAGACCTGGTGGTGGCATGTGTCAATTGCAGTAGCCTGCCCTGGTATAATTAAATTACCCGTGTCAGACCATGCCTTATGAAATAATGTTGATATAACATGGCTCTGAAGGAGGATTTAATGCAAAACACGATTTAATGCAAAACATGATTTCATGCCTCACTGTGGATAAGTCTTGAGTTGTAAACACCTTAAGGCTACTGTGTTAACTTATTGTCCTGGTTTAGGACAGTGGTTATCGCGCTCGCCTTTGGTTGCAACAACCAAAGATGCAATGGTGGCGCAGTTCAATTGCAGTAGCCTAATCTGGCAACATTTAACTACCAATGTTAGACCATGTCTTATTAAATCAATGTTACATATACAGTAATTATCTTACCGTCATCTTGCTCATTTAGTGAGCTGTCTTTGGACCTTGGCGGGACTGGTGGCAGTGGTGGAAATTTAGGCAACGAGGGAAGTGGCTTTCCCTTCATGTGTGGTTTCGTTTTCAAGGCTTCTTCTGTTCTTGCTCTGACAGCAGCTACCGATTCAAAAACCGAGTCTCTCTGAAACAAAGTGGAAATAAATGTGACAAAGATATAGCATGATAATAGCCATTCATCAATTATTGTTTCAATTTAAAGACATTAGGAACTGGGTGAGACAGCGTGATTAGAAATAGAATTTAAGAGGCCAGATCTGGTTGCCTTGGGGGATACTCATTTACTCGAATAGCAGGAGTGGTACATCTTTGTGGCCTGGTATTAAGAATATGAAAAAATATTTTGCGTCTGGAATTTGTAACACTGAAACAAGCATATTTGTGATCTGAATTTGAAACCAAAAAACAGCAAAGATACCTTAAGGTCATCACCCCTTACCACTTCCCCGAAACCTTTGTTGATACATTTCCCTTCTGGCAACATCTACTGGGACAGATATTCAAAAAGTCGCAAAACAACAACAAAGCTACCTACATTGCTGACAGGAACAGTTTCTTATTGGAATGGAACTTACTCCTAGGGTCTTCTAACAGATTTTATATGATAATTGATTTAATAGATTACAGTTTTTATATTGAACAATTATCAAAAAACTGTTTTATAACCATAATGAATTTGAATGATAACTTCTTTGATTGGAGCCTTGTATCAAACATTTACCTTTATGAGTGATGGAATCTTAGTTTAACAGATTCTAAAAACCCAGGTTCTTGCGCGAGTTTTAACTGTACAATCATGCACTTTGAATTCATTCAAAGTATCGAGAGTTAGCTTTTATGCTGTAGCTATCAGATTTATGTTTGGCGACAAGTCTCCAACAACTTTATAAATGTTACCACCCCTTACCCTTAACCTTTTGTGACACCCTCCTCTTCTGCAGAATTCTGGTATCCTTTACCGGGACAGATACTGGAAAAAATGGCAAAATAACAACAAAGATACCTACATTGCTGGCTATTTTATTGGATATGTCTCTAAAAACTGCCCAAAGGTCACCGTACCTTCCCCTTCTGGTATCGTCTACCGGGACGGGTATCTTTAAAGTAGAACAAAAGACAAAGCTACCTACATTGCTGGCTATTTTCTGTGACATGTCTCCAACAACTTCATAAAGGTCATCCTCATTTTCACAATCACCAATCACATCTTCAAACTCAGATCCCCAGTCGGAAGCAGAGTCCGATCCAGATGCTTCTTCTATAGGAGATATTGGCAGGATCACAGTACTTGCTGGCCTCAAGGTGCTGCTTATACCTACAAGTTGAAATAATTTTCTTAATAAAGCTACTCTCAACAGCATAAAAAGGTATATTGTGGTAATATGGGCAAACCCGGGGTAAGATGGGTAATTTTGTAAATATTGTATGAATACATAATTCAAAATATTTTAACTCGTATATTAGGTTTGCTGGATTGTTTCCAAATATATTTTAAAGATTTCTATGAAGCAAATCTAAAATGTAAACATTAGTTATCAATATACAACAAAGCAATGACCCATTTTATCTCGGAGTTCCCACTCATACCCCAATAGAGACCATATTGTCTGATAAGCACAAGATATATTTGATATCGATGCCAAATAGACCACTTTGGATAGTTCCAGTTTAGAAAATTGATTAATGCGTATTAATCTCAGCTTTTCTGAAATATTCCGAATGTTTACCTCGCTCTACTGATGAAGGGAAAATAATTTTCGCTGTAAAGCAAACACCTTTGATAAATACCCAAGGCTTGAATCTCTTCAGGAATGAGAGGATTGCTTTCTTGGTATCTGAGGTAAAGAATCTCATTTTTTCGCTTTTTTGATTCAAATGTTTTTGATTATATTACACTTTTGACTATATTACACTATTAAGCTTGATTTAGCATTTATTCAGCCATCAATGCAAACGTCTTGTATATTCTCCCTAACTTCGACGCAAACGTTACCGTATACTATATGTCTGGAAGATTCTTGAAGGGTTGGTTACCAACACTGGAATTGTGTCATACAATCATATTCTACACGGAAGGAAGTGGGAAATCAAAAGAATTATTGGCAAACATAAAATGTTCACATTAATGGAACAGAGTTTCAGCATCCAAGGTCCTGAGTTGTTCAACTATATAAGCCAAACACCTTAGGGACTTAAAAGGGGCACTGGGTGTTTTCAAGACATGGATAGTTTATATCTCGTAATATTGATAATAACAACAATATAGTAATAATGCGCTACCTGGTGACTGCAAATGTTTCCTCCAACTCCAATCTCCGTCCTTTACAGGGCTGCTACTAAGAACCTGATTCCCGTCTTCAGCTCTGTCGTACTCTCTCTCATCAAACCCTTCTCCTAGCATAGAATACACATGATCACCATCCTCTGCTGTTTTGCCATCACCTTTCTTGGATGCCCACAATTTGTCATAGTTTTGAGATTTGCTCATTGATGAATCGCTTTTGTTCCTCGATTTATTTCTTGGTGGGGGGACTGGGTTAGAGCCACTTCCAACCGAAGATTCACTACCTGAAAAAGATTTATTATTTCATATTTTCACAATATTACATGCGGATAGGGAGAAGGATACAACCTCTAAAAACATTGCGAAACATAATAACTACTAAAGCTTTGTGTCTGACACTCATCGGAGTTTGGAGAAGTACCCCAGAATAGTTCTTCATTGGTACAGAATTTGAGGATGGCAAGAAAAATAGAAACATAGCTAAGCCTAATAACTACTATATCTTTGCGTCTGACACGCATCAGAGTAGTACCTAATAGGGCTGTCCAAACGAAAGATTTGAACTATTCGAATATTCGCTTACAATTTTACCGAATATTCGGTTATTCGGGAATGGCCAAATATGACGTCAAAAGGGCGTGGCAAAATATGACGTCATCAAAGCTTTAACAAATTTTCAAATCACATAGCAAAATTTCGTTTCTTTTACTCCATCCAAAAGTCGCAACAAAACAAGTTGGCCATGTTATTATAAGAAACAGATCTATGCAATAAAAATATCAAGAGAGTTTATTAATCAAGGTCTATTTGTCCAATGCTTTGTCTTTTTATTTAATCAACTTACCCCGGAGTTGTTCATTTCGATCCAGCCCAACGTTAACTGATTTTGATTCACAGATTATAAAAAAGCAGGTCAATTGCAAACCTATACAGCAAGCGTAAGCCGTAAGCCACACTTGAAGCATCAGGTTTCATGTTTCTATCTAAAACCCTTTGTCTCAAGTTGCCCATTAAAAGATCAGTGACATTCCAACCATTCGAATAGTCAATACAAACTCGAAGAATCGATTTATTCGAATAATCGTTGACATTCGATCAGTCGAATGGTCGACTAGTCGACTGATCGATCGATCATAGCTATTCGAATAACCGAATATTCGGCTCAAGCGAATAATCGTTACGCTTCACTGCTATTCGAATAGTTGGCTGCTAACCGAATAGTGATTATTCGACCTTCGGTGGACAGCCCTAGTACCTAACAACAGTCTTTGATCAGTACAGAACTTCAGGATGGCAAGGAAAATCAAAGACTTGGAGAAACATACTGAAGCTTTTTGCCTGACACTCATCGGAGTAGTATCTAAGAATGGTCTTTGATCGGTACAGAAGTTTAGGATGGCAAGAAAAGCAAACACATAGCAAATCAAGATAACTACTGAAGCTTTTTGTCTGACACTCATAAGAGTAGTACGTCAGAACAGTATTTGCTGGTTAAAGAACTTGAGGATGGCGAGGAAAATGTAAAAAATGGCAAAACATTATAATTACTGAAGCTTTGCATCTGACACTATTAGAAAAGTATGTCAGAATAGTCTTTGATCGGTGCAGAACTTCAGGATGGCAAGGAAAATCAAACACATAGAAAATCATTGACTAAAGCTTTATGTCTGTCACTCATCAGAGTAATATGTAAGAACAGCCTTTGATCAGTGCAGAACTTAAGGATAGCAAAGAAAATTAGAGACAGCAAAACTACTAGCAGCTTTTCGTCTGACACACATTGAAGTATCATATACTTACCGGATCGTTCCAATTTGCTATAAGCCTTTGCTTTTCTATCATAACCACTGAAAATACCAGGAACGCCTTCTTTCATCACCACCATGCTTCCTCTAAGTGTTGGGTCTCTTGTGAATAATTGTGTTTTCGTGTTTCTAACAAGAGTATGAACATCTTGTCCAATCGGCTCCCCTCCGAGTAACTCAAGGTTCTCATCGTTGTCTTCCGAGCAAACTGAGTCGTAAGTTTTCGTTGACATGTCATTTGGGTCTTCGTAAATGTTGTCATCATCATCTTCAGGGGGTGGCCGGGTGGGTGGCGGGATAGGGGGCTTTTTCTTTTCTTTCACAAAAAAGTTTGGCAAATCATTTGTTACATCACCTAGAGTGGAAGAATTTCATCAATTTTCGACAGAAGAAATGAGCAAAACAGTGCATTAGGCCACAAACCTGTTTCAGATTAATTGATAGAACAAGTCGGTGATTGGAAGAATTGTTGTTTTGGCCCCACATGTCAATGACATCATATAGTAACTAAATCCCTTAATAAACAAATCTTGAGAAGAAGCAGGATTAGGAAAATCAATCAAGATCATTTGTGAGAATGAAAATGACCTGAGTAGGACACGCACCCACGACCTCTAGATTCGTACTCTGGTGCCCTACCAATATCGGGTCATTTTAATTCTCACAAATTATCTTCATAAATAAACAAGTCCTTTGATAAACAAATAAAAGCGTTGCAAAGTCAGTAAAATAACAAAAACCTGAATGCTAAAAGCGATATGTCCTCTCAAAGATAACAACTTTTTAGATGCATGATTTACCTTATGAAAAAATCAGTTTTAGAGTTTGCTTCAAATCAAATAAAATCGATATATCAAGCTGAACATTTTTGGCTCAATATGAAAATTTTACGAAATAACCATAACACTGAGAAATAATCACAAAAAAGGAAGATGTACAGCACACAAATGATGTCAGGATGGTTAAGAGAGTCAAACTTTCAAACATTTAACACTTCTGATAGAAAAAAGGTTTTCCAATCATTGTAAAAGTAAGAAAAATTTAAGAACGTTTCAGGCTGAAAATAGAGGAATATTTAAGAGCAGCCAGCTTCAAATCAAATTTACTGGTTCTTATAAAAAAGAGATCTAAAAAACAGTAGCCTGTTGCTGTTGAGTAGTAAACGGGAGAAGGTTTGCATAGATATCCACGGGATAGGGTAAAAAGATCTATTGCTGAACTTAGTAACTTTCATTAATACCTTAAAATGTATATAAACTTTATTCCTTAAACACGTATTTGTTGTATTGCATATAAGCTAGTAGGCCCAAGTTTGGGCAATTAGATTCATGAAATGAAAACTATAAGTCTCATTCATGTCATATATGGCAGTTAGTCTCTTTGGTGTAAAATCTTTATATCTGATGATCCATCCTCTCTCCTTTTCCTTTTTTTCTTTTCCAAGTAAAAAAGCGTGAGTAATCTTTACATATTAGAACAAGTAATTTGGAGTCATGCAAATTATTTTGCTTTATACCAAAACTAAAAATTCTTCATCGATAAAGTTCATTAGTTCTTCAGACCCGCCAACTTCCTCAGTAGAAAAATGAGAAAACTCCTTCATCTTTTTGGCCGTAAATTGATTTTGATTGGCGGTGCCATTGATATATAAAGGACAAACCGGGCATCTCCTTGGGAAATTGGTAGAGCAGATATGTTGAATGAAAGTTACGCCCGATAACTTGTGGCAAATTACAAAATCCATAAACAAATAATTTTCATTCAAATAACTAGTATACGAACAGAAGTAAACAATCTTTCATAGGAAAATATTTTAGCTTGTAGTTTGATCAGTTGAGTTAACTAGCTTAATAGCAGACCTTTCCATGAAAACTTTTCAGGAGGTAGACTGCTCTCAGGTGGGCTATCCCTTAGTAAAAGTGCACTTTGAGGTGGAAGATTCCCATCAAATCAATAAATGAGGAGGGCTACTGTGCAAACACTGTTCGCTTCATGTGCCAGGTAAGGGTATCGAGGTTGGGTAAGGTGATTGCCCACCTAAAATGGCCAGGTCAGCAAAAGTCATTCTTTCGAAAAGGTCTGACTATGTTTTGAATGGATATTTAATGCATGCAAAAAACTCAAAGATTTGAAAACTCACTTATTCTAGAGTCTTGCAAGGATGATGGAGTTGGCTTGTATTCATAATCATCAAAATCATCACCGGCATAACTTAGTTTCTTTGGCTTACTCATTCTGTAATGAAAAATAAATAATAGATTTTAAAGAAGAATGAACACATTAAGAGACAGATATGTCTTTCTACGACTCTGAATCTCCTGCTAATATACTCATCAGACAGACTTTATCAATGAAAAAGATCTCAAGTTACAGGGTTACTTTTTACCAGGTGAAGAATTTAAGACAAAAGATACTACTTTTACCTCTTGGATAATCATTTGTTTAGTGTACCATTGCTTAGCGTCCTATTATTGATTAATTACTCATATTCCTATTGTTCATCAGATAAAACTTTCTTTCTATGACATTTGGATATCAGTTGAGATCTTTTGGATAAGAATTTCATTTGACTTGAAATGTAGATCTGTAAACCAACTGTTTTGTTGGTGGTAGAAATTCTGGATGGCATAAAACCACCATCTGACTAAGTTACAATATTAAGTAGTGGGCAGTAGTTTTTAAATGTGAACTTATCTCGCACAAATGGGAGCATCAAACATATAGGACCTCTTATATATGTACCTCATATATAAAAAAAATTATACTAGAGCAGGCTACTGTAATTGACATATGCCTCCACTAGGTCTCGAACCCGTGCTTTTGTGGACACAGGCGAGCGCGCTAACCACTGTCCTAAACCAGGACAATAAGTTAGCACAGTAACCTTGCCTTGATGTGTTCACAACTCCAGGCTTATCCACAGTGGGGCATTAATTCGTGTTTCGGATTAAATCCTTCTTCAGAGCCATGTAATATCAAGATTAATTCATAAGGCATGGTCTAACACGGGTAATTAAATTAATTACCATGCCTTATAAAGTTTCTTCCAAAGTCTATTGGTTTTAGAAATCAAAATGATTTGGATAATATGTGCTGAAATAATGTGCCCTAAAATAATTGCATGGAGAATGAGTTCCATACACACACAAACTTTTAAGTTTGGAATAAGGGCTACCTAATGCCCAATGTTATGCATCCTTTTTAATGATAAATGCTTCCAATGAGCTCTGGCTAGTTAATGCAAATGTCGAAAAGAATTGGTGTTGTATGATATGACTGGTATGTATGATTCATGTTGTAGTAATTAACTTAGTAGCTGGAGGCCTGGAATTTCAAAGGAGGTTATTGAAATGTATTATTATCTCAATGGTAAAAGATTGGATTAAATCATGGAAACGCAAACCATTAAAAATTTTCAATGAAGTTCGGGTTAAAAGGGCCTAAACCAATTCAGGTAAATCAATTCAGGTGTGAAATAAAGTACAGCTAGGGATATAAGCGAAAGTCTCCCGTTTAGGAGAATTTTTACTTGCTTGCGTAAAATTCTCCTCTTTGGAAGACATGTCTCCGAAACGGGAGACTTCCGTAAAATAATTCTCCCAAACAGGAGACAAACTGGTCGTGAAAAAGTCTCCCAAAGAGGAGACTTTCCTGTTTTTTATCAATTTCAGTATGAAGGACTCTTAGGCGGGCATTTTAAGCCCAATTTTTGAATTCTCCACCGTCGAAAATGGGTATATTGATGAAAAAAATGATAGGTCACTGATGTCAATAACACACAATTCACGTTTATAGATTCTCTGACGTCACATTCTAGTGTTTAGTCCATTGTTTGGAGAAAACAAGCGAGCATTAGCAATCAGCCCTGTGGAGAGCAGGAGGTAGCCAGGTTAGTTACCAGGGGCCCTGGGGCTCTGCTCTAATTGGCCTATGAAATGTTAATCATGGTTATTGATTAAATGTACTTTTTAGAAGCATTTGTTTAAGGGAAGTTAGGCCCATTGAACTACACTCTTTTTTTTATAAGAATAATTTTTATAAGAATAATGAGGCTCAAAATTGGTGAAATTTAAGAATATTTTAAGAATATTATGAGGCTCAGATCTTCTGGAAAAAAATTTAGCGATTTTTTTTTACTTGTGAATTGGTGTGTTTTTTTACAGGAAAGGGTAATAAATACACTCACCCAAATCTTGATGCAATTGTCGATTAGCTCTATTTTACAGGAAATAAGGATATGTCACTGATTGAAGAATGTTTTGCGTTTTTGGCATTTATGACCATATTAACAATTTTATGCTATATTTTCTTTTTTTCTGTTGTAAGAATTATCTAAGAATATTCCGAGGCTCAAAATAGCAAAAAAATTAGGAATATTGAGGCTCAGAAAAATATTAAGTATTTTTATAAAAAAAAAGAGTGCATCCTTCACTCTGAGAGCCAAGCCAAGTTTCCCAACAGGGCTGTTAGCGATTAGCTCTTTGGCAAAAAATACATGTTTGTTTTTATATTTGATAAACATTCAAAAATAAAAAAATGAATAGAGGTCAAATAATAATGATAGGCCTTTTTTTCGATACAGTGTTGTATACATGCATAGATCCAGCACAAAAGTTCGGGTTGGGTCATTTGAGAAATTAGGAGGTTATTGGATAGAGCCTCCTTTGAATTTTCCTGGGTGTCACTGTCTCTCCACTGTGAAAGATACTGTTCTAAATTTTACTACCAAAATTTTTTCTAGCTCTCACTCTAATTATTTAAGAAAAGCTTTCTAACAAGCTTCCTAAATTCTATTTTGTCTTTTAACTTTGTTTTCATATGAAAAATGTGACGTTGGAAAGGTTTTTGGAAGGGTTCCTGCCAATCTTTGCAGAGCATTGGTGGAAATAGAAGAAAAGGGCCTTCTAATTGGAGAAATACAGTGTATATATGGAGGCAGAGCTTATCAAGCAAAGGATATACCAGTCCAACAATCATTCTGTAGGTCTTAAACAAGACAAGGAAAAGATGTACAGGGAGGGGGTGCAGTACTGAATTGTACCTACCTTCTCAGGGGGAAAAGTGAGAAGAAGAAAGAAATTGAAACTATATTTCTAAGCAAAGACTTTCAAGTGACGAATTCTCTAAGATTTTATTCTAACTTCCTGGGTTCCTCATCTCCATCATACTCAATCGTTTTATTATTTGGAATCAATACACAAAACTATCTTATTATCTTTGTTTCTCTTTTCCCCATCTATCAAATACTCTGGGCACTTAATAAGTATCTATGACATAGACCACGGGCTTTACACGCATTTTTCTTAGAAGCAATTTCAGCACGAGCTCAGTACTAAAAATTGCTTAGCTTTTTATACTTAAAGAGTTATTTCTAAGAAAATTATTTCATGAGTTTTTGTACTACAAATGTCTATGGTATATTGCATACAAAAGTGTGCCAGGGTACTAATATCCAGTATAACCTACATCTAGCTGCTGCAAGATCTCCATTGTCAATTGGATCAGAAATATAATTTTCAAATTGCTTAGCACTCATCTATTCAGTACAAGCATTGCTTAGGTTTTTTCTTGTCATGTACTGACATGCTTTTAAAGTAGTTAAATAAGAAACCAGTTATAAGAAACCTAGTACTAGAGCCCCAAACATTTAAGAAACTTTTAGAACTACATCAGCATCTTTAAGAAACTCCGAAAAAACCAAGAAGACTTTATGAGCCGGAAAATAATATGTCAACAATACATTTTTGCTTGATTTAAGTTTTTATTTAGAGGAATACAGGATGTTGAGTCTACTTGTATTAGTAGGTGGGTTTCACTTTAATGCAAGAAATATGTGAGGGAAAGAGCAAAATTTGATGTTAAGTGCGTATCTAAAAATAAGAAACTTCTAAGAAACTTTTAGTACTAGAAACTTGTGAAAAATTAAGAAACTTTTAGTACTAGGACCCAAGCTAGGTTTCTTTTAAAAAAAACGTGTACACCAATTGTGTTGTTTTTTGGTATTTGTTGGGGGTATAACCCCCATGCACCAAGGCTGTGCAGTCTCTGGGCATTGATAAGTTTCATGGCAGGTTCAGGTAGCTGGTCAAATCAAAGCCAAGTTTGGATACAGAAAATATGTTAAGTTGTATTCTTAAATAAATTCAGAAGCAAAATATTATCAAAACTACAAATCTTTATCTAAGACAAACTGCAACCAACCCCTAACGTTTTCTAACTGTGAAGGTTCATTATGAGAGTTCATGTGACGTCATCTTGGCATTCAACTCTCAATTACTCACGAAGGACATCAGTAACCTATCATTTTTTTTTCACCTACCCCCGTTTTCTTATGCGTAGATTTCATTAAAATGCTTTAAAATGCCCGCAAAAACCTCCTTCGACCTTAAAAACAATTTTTCGGTAAAATTCTCCCGTTTGGGAGACATTTTGGAAGATATCATGTAACCACTTGTCTCCTGTTTGGGAGAATTGTCTCCTGTTTAGGAGAATTCTCCGAAACGGGAGACATTCGCTTATATCCCTAGCTGAAGTAGGCCTGTAGGTAGTAGTAGATGAATCCTTCCTCTCTCTTTCTGTGTTTTGCCTAATTCTGAAAGGCCTACCAATGCCAGGCTACAAGCAAAGACTACTATACTTATTTACCTACCTAAATAAATACACAGGAGCGATTGAGAAGAACTATATTTCTTCAAATTTTCTGGAGCAGGAATTTGTTCCCATAGCTTCCGTTTTTGACGACGCCATTGATAAATCACATGATAAAAATTCATAGAATGAGAATGAGGACATGAAACTCAAAACGCGGTCAAATGCAGAAAAACGCGGGAAATATTAAGAACAGAAAATTCAATTTAAATGCTTTTACAAATGGCGGTTATGGTAGTCAGAAGCTGTGAGAGATTTTAGGATTGAAGTTTGAGCTCGAAAGTCATGTAGCTTCCCAAGGAAAATGGAAAACTTCACACCAAAAAAATGCTGCATAAAGTTAGACCCACCAACACTTGTGTTGTTCTATTTGAATGATAAAGGCAAGTATTCTGTTGGTGCTCTTGCATTTTGACTTTGCTCTATCAAAGTACCGGAGACAGAATTCGCATTAAACTTAGTGTGTGTTGGCTGTATGCTTGGTTGGTGAATTATATCGGACCTTCCAACTCTACTGAGATAATCCTGGTTTGTACTTTATAGCTCTAAGGTATTGTCAGGGGGTGAAACTAGAGGGTTTTGGTTGGAGGGGTGTGGCCCATCATATCTTCCGTGCTAATTTTGCCAAATGACCAGCCCAGATTGGAAAGTTTGCCATGCGCGGGCAATAAGAAACAATAGAAAACAATGGACACGTGACTTTTTCTTGCCCGCGCAAAATCTCAACTTTCCAGTCTGGTGACCAGCCCAATTATTTTTACGAAACATTTAAGAAATCACCAGTCGGGTCATTCCATGTCAACTCAGCAAGGTCATGTAACCATCAATCGCAGAATTGGTTCAAAACTTACCACATGTTAAAGACTATTGAGATCAATGCAGTTTGAAAATTTCAGCTCAAAATTCCAAATACTTTTTAAGTAATTGCGATTTCAATTTTCTGCATTTTCAGCTAAAATTTCCCCGTTCCGCCATTTTGAATTTGCTCCCAAACAATCTTGAATTACAAAATTAAATTATTTATACTAATTGAGGTAACTCTGTAACATGATTTGGTGCCTAGGTATTTTCAGGCATCAGGAATCCAAATTTGACCATAAAAATCACATCAGGTGTAGGGAATACCCCCAATGTGCCCCCCAAATTTGCCCCCCAAAATTTGAGTTTATCGCGAACGCCAAAACTGGCCATTATTAAAATCTAAATATCTCCAGTTTGAAAAGTCTAAGGATCCTGATTTTTTGAATGTATATTGCCAACATGAAGGAGTGAATGCAGGTCAAAAATTGAGATGGTACTCTTCCTCCTTTTGTATTTAGAGAAGGATTTGTAATACCTACATTTTTACATTTACGCAACCAATAAAACTTGCTTAATTTCAGGTTTATACCGATAAAAACTTGTTTTAAGACTTCATACAGTCACTAATTCACATAATATCTTGTCTTTTTATGGTAACAATTGAAATGAATTTCATATTTTTCATTTGAAAAGTTTTGGTAGGTGCCCCCTGGACTAATTTTGTTGTTCATTTATGGAAATCATTTTTCAATCTGTAGATCATTGTTTGAAGTGCATGTGAAATTGCGTTATGGCATCCTATTAAGATTGACACCTTCACTGAATAGGCCATTATGGTATCCTTGACACAATCTGTTAATGTGTCAATGAAGAATCTCTCCAATGAAAAATCCTGTCTTGATATTGTGTTTCGTAATGTTAAATTTCTCAGTAGTTTTGTGATCAGGTTAGATCAAGATGGATACAAGTGTAGAGAGTAGTTTGGAAAACTGTGAATTCAAAGTATTGAGAGAATGTCACTTTTAGTCACAATTAATGTATACGAAGCTTAAGGTTATCAAATGTTTGAAAGAGTTCACTGACGACGAGAAAGAAGTTCTTCAATTGAGATCGAACGTTGCTATTATTGATAATGATACAACATGTTACCATCATGACCAATTCCTATTCTTCACATATTCATTTCTACAGAAGAAATGTTGCGATCCCTTCTCCGTACATAATAAAAAAGGGAGCAAAAGTTCTTTAAGGGAAATAAGTCCAAACATGTCAAGGCAATTAAAAGAAATTGGTAGTGTTGCTAAGCCTGGTCAAAAATCTGCCTGAAGTGCCAAATAACATTTAACGAAGAAACGGGAAATTTAGTTACAGCGATTGATATGGAACAAATGGATTGGATTAATGAAGATATTATATAAGATTTTATACCTGCAGTTGACGATGGAAAGGGAGAAACCAGGAAAAATCTAAATGATATTTTGGAAGAAATAGAGGTTAGCCCTGTGAAGCTACATTCTATCTCATCACACTTGAGGATGTCGTATGGAAAAAGAAAACCCAAGCAAGTGTTTACCAAACTGGAGGAAAAGATACAAAAATTCAACACCAAGTAGCGGAAGTTATGAATATTTCTGCAAAAGAGTTCTCTATCAAAGTTAATGCTCCAGAAAATCTTAAAAAAATGAAAGAAAAAGCAAGGGATTTAGACAAACTTACATATTTGATTAAAGAACAATTTTCTGTGTGTAGTGGAAAGTGTAGTGGAGATAAAAAACTAGTTATTAATGATGGCTCCAAGCTCTTGATCAGTGAGGAAAATAAAAGATTATTTAAAGTTTCTGCTTTTCCTGTGAAATAGGCAAGAAAGCTTGCCGCAGAGAAAGTCTTTATTGAGTTACCAAGTAAAAAGCTCGGTTATGTACCAAAAACTACCTAAAGCTGTTGAAAAACTTGTGAAGGGGTTTTTCTGTGATGATGAATTCAGCCGTCAATTGCCTGGCAAAAAATACTTTTATTAGTATCCAACAAATTGTGCATATGCTAAAGCGAGTGAATTCAAAAAACTATTTCCAGAAATAAAGACTGTTCTTCCAAATTTTTTGTACTAAGGCCAAAACATTGTATTCTTGTTGGTAGCTCTGTCAGTTTGTGTATGCACTATACACCGAAATGTAAAATTGATGCTTAGCTCTATAGGTTTAGACAAATCATACCATGAGCTTATTGATATGATAGTCTGCAGCAGAGACAGCAAGCAGTGTATGGTTCATCGATGCCCAACCTGTCTGGATGGTAGAAAATAACTGGAAATTGTTATCTTCCAGCCAGTTTTCATTAAGTTTTTTAGACACCTTTTAGATAAAGATTGAATGGTTTTTGAACTGATGTGTGACATTTCTTCTGTCGATTTGATAATACTTAAATCACTTAGTATACTCTTAGTAAATCAGTGTCTACATAACTGAATAAAAATAACCTTTTTAGTCAGATTTTTGTCTTCAATATATGAAATGTAGCAAGTTTTATTGGTTGCGTAAAAGTAAAAATGTAGTAAAGGTGTTAATCTTAATAGGATGCCATAACACAATTTCACATGAACTTCAAACAATGATCTACAGATTGAAAAATAATTTCAATAAATGAACAACAAAATTAGTCCAGGGGGCACCTCCCAAATCTTTTTAAATGAAAAATTTGCAATTCTTTTCAATTGTCAACATAAAAAGATAAGATATTTTGTGAAATAGAGAATGTAAGAAGTTTTTCTCAGTATGTACCTGAAATTAAGCAAGTTTTATTGGTTGCGTAAATGTAAAAATGTAGGTATTTCAAATCCTTCTCTAAATACAAAAGGAGGAAGAGTACCATCTCAATTTTTGACCTGCATTCACTCCTTCATGTTGGCAATATGCATTCAAAAAATCAGGATCCTTAGACTTTTCAAACTGGAGATATTTAGATTTTAATAATGGCCAGTTTTGGCGTTCGCAATAAACTCAAATTTTGGGGGGCAAATTTGGGGGGCACATTGGGGGTAGTCCCTACACCTGATGTGATTTTTATGGTCAAATTTGGATTCCTGATGCCTGAAAATACCTAGGTACCAAATCATGTTACAGAGTTACCTCAATTAGTATAAATAATTTAATTTTGTAATTCAAGATTATTTGGGAGCAAATTCAAAATGGCGGAACGGGGAAATTTTAGCTGAAAAAGCAGAAAATTGAAATCGCGATTACTTAAAAAGTATTTGGAATTTTGAGATGAAATTTTCAAACTGCATTGGTCTCAATAGTCTTTAACATGTGGTAAGTTTTGAACCAGTTCTGAGATTGATGGTTACATTTTTGAATTTGAGTGGTTGAATTCACATGGAATGACCCAGTCAGCAATGTTAAACATTTCCATAAACAAAAGAGTGATCAGTTGGAATAATTCAAGGGTAGTCCAGTCCATGCCCAGAGACACGTGCGATCGCACGTGCACGTGCCCACACACGTGCAAAACAGTTTACACGAGCGAAAAATTGCACTTGCTAACGATACTTTTACCTGCCCATCGCACGTGCTAAAAATTTTTCACAGCACATGCAAATTCGAAGACACGTGCGAAATACAGCTCGTGCATTGTTTTCTTCCGGGCATGGACTGGTAGTCTCTGCATGACTGTTGTGTTATCTAAGAATTCTGCTGCTATTTCCTTTTAGAGGTGGTTCAATATTTTCTTGACGAGATCATTTATTTTTTACTATACTAGGTTTTTCTACTATAGAAGCCAGAAGGGCTTGGGCCAGTCTGAGAAGCATATTGTCCTTTTTCCCCACAAGATCTTATGTGTGCATGATCCATTTTCTATTGTTTCATCTTATTGTTCTGAATAGATTCTAAACAATATTCCATATTTCGCAGTCTGGGCCTTTGGTACATCTGGCCAGCAGTCAGCCCCCTCCCTAATACATGCAGTTAGGGACTGAATTTTAGACTATTACTCCCCAAGAAACTTACTCTATCACCTCCCTTATTGATGGATCAGAATCTGTAATGACAGGCTGCAATTGACCCAGGGGCATGCTGGGAGCAAAAAAGGGGCCCGGGAAAAATTAAGTTTAGGGCCAAATTGGTGGTGGTACCATAAGAATAGAAGGGCCCTCAAAAAAACAGTTTTTTGGGCATGGTCAAACATTCTTGACAATGTTAAAGGTTTAAAGATGGGGTGGTCCATAATGTTAAACCTTCATTCTCAAACATCACCCAGCCAGTGGTGATTCGAGGTGGCCTAGGGGGCCATGACCACAAGCCTTTGCTTTTTATAACCAGAAAGCCATTAAGTATGGATTATCATGAGATCAAGAGATCACTCTACCTGATTTGTGTCTCTCGTTAGTTATGTCTCATGCATATCAGCGATAAAAAATGAGACTTTGGATTGGATAGACATGAAATTCTAAAAGGTAAATCATATTTTCCAGGAAAACTACATCGAAGATCAATTCCTGTGCGGGATATGAAAGAAACTTCAAGGTAATGATGGACTATCTTCCATTGGTATAGACCTTTTCATGAAGAAAATTGCGCCATTGGTTGGCTAATCATTCTGGTCATTTAATTAAAGCTCTAGTGATAACTTAAACCAGAGAGTTGAGACATCGCTCTGGTCAAACCAAAAGGCCTAGAACTTCATCATATAGGGAAAAATCAGAGAGATTGCAAAGCAAAACATGCTAGAGATATTTTTGTCTGACCATCAGCAATATTCACACTGACCAAAACACTAAACTGAAAAAAACCCTGCTGTATACAGGGCCTAATTTTTTACAAAAAGTGACCACTCCTTGGTCTTGCAGGCAGGTAAAAGTTTCCTTATTAAACTGAATGATCCGGATTTCAATCCACTCTGAGTTTCTTTTCTCTATGAAAATGCCTCTATTTGATTTATATCCCCATGCAAACACAAACAGAATTTGTATCCAAGCTGTTTTCCTGCTAGCAGGGGCTGATCGGTCACTGGATTTGTCTGAAGGCAAGACCATGATTTTGGATGTGGAACAAAGTTTCATGGCTAGATAAAATTCCTAACGCCAACTCTTTTAGTCGCCCTTACGACGCGTAGGGGTATGTTTGGTGGATGAATTCTGACCCCAACCACAGGGAAATTAATCATCATGCCTATGAGATTGATGATACATTTGCATTTCTCCTAGCATTGACGAATTGAGGAATGAATTAATGAAAACACATCATGGAAAATACCTCAGAAAAATTGAAGTCAGCCAGGTAAAAATTCATGTTATAGACTAATAAATAGACCCTCTTGTTTATCAAAGTTTTGGAACCAATCGACCTGAACATCATTTTTCCATTTGTTTATCATTTTTGTGACTTGATAGTCAAAGACGCAAAAGATGGTTTGTCGCATCTCACGCAAATATGATAGGAACATGCCCCAAAGCAGCTGATTAGCTACCAGACTAATGTGCATAGCATCACAAAGTTGATCGGTTCTAAGATTCCTATCATTTTCAGTAGAGTAATGAATAAAGCCGCTATAAGTATATGGGTAGGGAGATTGAGTTGAGTATAGATGGTGAAGAGCTTAAGGCCCCATTTACAATAGACCGGTACTTTTGATCCGTATCAAAAGTGATACAGATAGGATGCGTTTACATGGAGCCAGCACTACTTGTATTGTTGATGGGCTTTTTGTTTGTACACAATTTGAATACAGATTGTAAGTAAGCCGAATTTGCTGTTTACATGAGACAAGATCAATTTGAACCGTCTCGTTAGAGGGATCAGGATTGATCTGGCTATCCGTATCTATTTTGATGCAGATTGCCTGATCTCGTGTAAATGGGAGGTGTATCTGTATCTCTTTTGATACGGATTCAAATAGATCCGGCCTCTTGTAGACAGGGTCTTAGAGCTTATGCTAAGTCCTGTGTTCATGATAATAACTTACTAAGAATAGACGGCATCTACTGAAAAAAGAAGACGCTTTCTGTAGACGCCAACTGTTTTCGGTAGAGTCCAGAGCCCTATTCTTTTCACACCATCTACTGAAAACGGTAGGTTTAGAAGGCCTTCCAAACTTTGTTCTCTCAAAGCTGGTAGACTTTGCAGAGATTTTGCAAACTTGATATGACGTCATTAAAATATTCGAGATTCAAACTTATTACTAAGCAGCAGTCTTCCCAAAAGTATTTTTGATTCGAAAGGAAGTTAAAGTTTGAACGTTCTTTTGTGAAGTCTACCGTTTTCGGCCGGAGCGTTCATGGGCAAAGTTTCCTGCGAAGTCTACCAGTTTTAGAATTCAGAAGACCCAAATTGATGAAGAGAATACGCCCTTTATCTTCTTCAGTAAACTTTTCATTTTATCGGAACATTTAAAGCATGGTTTATTACTAGATTGTTCTATTAGTATTACATGAATTTAGGAAATTTGGTTCTCTTAGTGTTATCATTGAGTTTTGATTATGTATGTCATGCTCTGCAAAGTATTTATTGGCTGTAAAGTGTCGCACTATCTGGGTCTGTGCAGAAGTGCACCACTAAGGTTTTGAGATCGATCTCTTGATCTGGTTTACGTATAAACTATTATAACAGTCTCTAGTTGGTACAAGACTTCAATATAGCCAGAAAAATTGGAAGCATAGCGAAAACATGGATACTAAAGGCTGTCGTCTGCCACTCATCAGAGTAATACCTCAGAAAGAGAACAGAGCAAAAACCTAACGAATTATTATACCCAGATGTGGATTGAAATACGCCTAAAAGGGGTGAATGATTGGTATAGTGTTTTCATTCCGTTCTCTTTCTGACGAAATTACTCTGTTGAGTGTCAGACGAAAAGCCACGAGCAGTCGAAAAAGCAGTATCCATGAGTATCCATGTTTTCGCTATGCTTCCAATTTTTCTGGATATATAGACTAGTATCTTAAAATGATAACTTTCATTCAAGACTTGCTCTTCTTAGACTTACGCCATTAGCATTTAATATCTTTCAATCTCCAAATGTTATCATTCTCGTGTGGCAATGTGTTTCATTTTATCACAGTCGCACGCGTGTTTCTCTTATCTGTTTTGGTATTTCATTCAATTCATGAATGGCAAATCTGAAATGACGTGACCAAATTACACTTTGCGCTCTATTCCACCTAATTGCATGCAAGATAACGGCTACATCTGGCCGTATATACAACGTGGAATGTGGAATCTGGGAATGAAGTGAATATAAACCAGAAAATAATAGTTATCACTAAAAACATGACTCGATAAGATCTTGGAAGACCGAACCTTAAAGACAAAAGTGAAGTTATCAAACTCGTTAGTATTCCCAATTGCATCATATCGGTGCGAGTGCTGGTTGCTGAAAAAGAGAGAAAAGAAAAGGGGAATAGTTTTGTATTGTGCTCGGGGGGCATCTTCACAAGGATATGGTAGCGGGGATGTGCCATTTTAGGGGTACCTTTTTAAAATCAAATACGGAATTATGGGTGTACATTTTCACTTAATAGTCGGTTGTAACCGGGATTATGGGTATGAATTTTGAAAAAAATAAAGGCAAGAGAAATGTGGTGATCGTAGATCAACCCGAAGAAGAATTTACACTGAGGTGTAGTATGAGACTTTAATTTAGAAACATTTTGTCTCATTCAGATAGAATTATGTGGTGCTTTTGATTGTTGAAATTTGAAATTGAAATTTTACTTCCTTTACAAATTCTGTGACACGGAATTAAGGGTCCCTTTATTCAATTAACGACACGGAATTATGGCCCAAATGTTTTTTTCAATATGGCATGTCCCTATCAGTTAACTTCCTAAGGTACCCCCCCCCCCCCCGAGGTATTGTGTTGCTACAGAAAAGTACTGCATATTGGCTTGACAGAAAAGAGAACAAATGATGAAGTGCTGGAAAAGTATATTGTAAGGACCGATTGTTTGACATCTTTAACAGAAGGAAGCTAATATTTGTTGGTCATGTGATGAGAAGCGAAAGTCTTGAGAAGAGCTTGCTGACAGGGATGGTCATAGGAAAGAGAGGAAGAGACAGACTGAAGACAAGGCTGGGTGACAACATCATCAAAGATATATGTGGGTTTACGATGGTTTAAGTGGGAAGAAAGGGGTAAGATCGAATAGTTTGGCGAAGGATGGCGGAGAGGTGCACGGTTAAACAATCATGAGCCGGCCTTAATTGATGCGACCGGATATAAGTTATAGATAATATCTTACAGTAGAATTTGCACTTTTATATTCGTTCGTTTTCTCACGTACCACTCTTATGAGTGTTACACGCAATTTTTTATTAATCATTGTGCTTCGCAATATTTCCGATGTTTCTAGCCATTCCGAAATTCCGTTATTCCACATTCCGTATTTTCCATTCAGAAGTTAGATAACTCTCGTGTGGTCTGTCTGAAGTTTCTCACTGCAAGCAGTATTCAGTGACGTCATTGCGGATTCGCTACACAAAAACACAAGCTAGCGCCATACTGTTTGTAACTGTGTCTATTAACTATTTATGCAAAGCACTGCATGAACAGTAAACTGACAAGTTAAGTGGTTTGGTGGAGTATTCAAAGCTCTACTTACCACCTTAATATTCCATGTGCTTAAAAACTGTCTAATTGCAAAAGAAATTTAGAAAATGTTATCTATGAAAACAGTTTGATACCGTCACGCTTGTTTGATCGAGCCTAGGTATCCTGTAATAAACCTTCTAAGGTCCTAGTGATAAATCTTGGACACCAAGTGTGTATTCTTTGAGCTAATGGCCTCTTTATGAGAACTTCTGGCCTAGGCAAGGTTACTAGGAGGCAGGATCATTCGTTCATTCTTTAAGATAAAGGCATGATTACCAGAAAGTTGAATAAAAGAGAAATAGGAATAATAGTATATCTAAATATAGGTCTAATAAATTAAACTTAACAAATAACGCGTAATTTCCACTGTAATTTACGGTCTGACGCTCAGTCACGCCGGAGTAAGGAGGTTATGTGGGGCTTTGCCCCTTTTCCCCTTCCAAAGGAGGAGTAAGGGGGGCAAAAGTGTCCTTTTCGTGAAAGGAAAATACTAGAGAGAGCTCTTTTTAAAGGCTGTCTTCTATTATTTTATGTAGTTTATCATCTTCTTAGCATTTTTGGTGGAAACATAACATCTAGCGCAATCTTGTGCTTTTAAACATACCTTTGGCTTTCAGGACGAAATCGAAAATACAAGGCCCTTACTTGTGTTCACCCCTCTTACCCTTTATTGGTTCTAGCATCCCTGCTCACCCTAAAACAGCCACTTGTGGACTTCATGTAAGAGAAAATGAATCAAAACGATCACACAATTTTAACTCCTTCGACTCACTGCAAATATCATTTGCCTAAGACCTTTTAGTTTTATTTGATTATGGATAGGGCCTGGTAGGGTCAAATCGTGATATGAATATGTATGGAAATATTCATGAAAATCATATGCTAAATATAAGTTGCAGTGCGTCGAAGGAGTTAAACTTGGGTGATCTTTTTGAAACGTTTTCTCTAACATGAAGTTGAAAAATTCCTTCATGGCCTCATCAAGAATTATTAGTAATATAACACTCAAAGATTCTCGTATCAAAATTTGGAACTAGATTCTGGGGTCTCGACTTCAGTTTTTCAGTCTACAAATTCGATTATCGACGCTTGTCTGGTAACGCTTTGTTCTTTTGTTTGTTTTTATTCTCATAGCTCAACAGACTACTAAAGAAGCTGAAAGATAGCATCTACCATTTCGGAAATGCCTCATTTTCACCATCAAAAACTACTTCAGCCGACGGCGAAAACGAGAACTTCAATAAGTTAGACGACAATGAATTAGACAAAGTGAAAGAGAGAATGTCCGAGGATTTTGAGAAAAACAGAATCAAACCGGACGATGCGGACTGGAAATACGATGTCGAGGTTGACTTTGGGGATCCGGGCATGAATAAGATCGAGTCCGGGTGGGACTCGGCTGATGATTCGGACCTGGAATTCTGAATTGAATTTGTTTTCGTAAGTTCTTTATTTCATTTTCATTTTAATTCATTTCATGATGTTGGTTTTGATTCTATTCAAGTTAAAAACACCGGGTAAGGAGGTGTCCACTAGTTGTCTTTGTTAACTGAAACGATTCCGTACGATTCTGTGCGATTTCGCGAGGATTTTGAATTGATGTTATTACGATCTTACTTGTAGCTACTGTTGCGCATAGTTTATAGAATAAGATGGTTAGGAAACCTATTGTTGTACGTCTTTGTTTCACATTTGATGTTGAACAGTAACTGAAAGTGAACAACGTATACCTTATCTTCTCTCTTGACTGTTAAAATTTCAAAAGTAGATATTGCTTTCATAAATACGATGCTAAATATTATAAAATCTTTTCTAAATAATATTTCTTTACGACGAAATTTCCAACGAATATTTCTTTATAGGGAACTAAAAGAACCCGTTTTGGTCTATTCGCTCACCCATGACCTTGTTGGCTGAAACAATTGCAAAACAATACAATGTGCGCTTTCAATCTTGAAGAGCTTGCACAAAAAGATACAACAATAGGTTTCCAAACTATATTTTTCTATAACCTATTGTTTGCGGAAGAAAAAAAGTAGATATTTTTAACACACCTCTAGAAATCTAATTTTGCATTGCATGAAATTACATTGATGCCAAACAGATCAAATCAGATATGGGCGATTTAGAAATTCTGCAACGAAAGTTTTAGAGCTACCATCCTCGCCAAAAGGTCTTGAGACACAAAGGCGATTTTTGCATTATCTCAATAATGGAGCTATCAAACTGTAAGATAACGTTTGAGCTCCCCCTTCCCCAAACCAATGTTGATGCTAGGTCTGGATGTGACCGGAGGGTGTTGCAGATGCATTTCCGCACCAAAGCAACATCTGAAACAACATTGTTTAGGGGGAGATGGGGGTCTTTCTTCGACAGTTAGTAAATATATTGTATGGCAATTAAGCATTGTCTCCCACCCTATTGGCGAGGATTGTAGAAACTAATTTTTCAAGTCATAGCTATCTCGCTATTTCTAAAAATTTGGTCAGTTACAGAGAACAGAACAAAGGCGTTCAAAATGAGTATGTAGAAGGAGCTCCCAGAGGCAAGAAACGTTTAATTGAATATAGAACTAATATCAATGGAAGCCCTTGTAGGCTTCAGGCCGGAAAACAAGCATCGGAACAAGATCTACAAAAGTAGCAACCCCTGTCTTCTCCCTCTGACCATGAAAACAATGCTAACAAAATGAATCCAGATACCATCAAGATGCTTACCCATAACGAGTGATCTCTAAGAACAATGCAGTAGAATGCTGATAACTAAAACATACGATAACTCGAACTCTCGCTGACTCGAACAGATTTAGCTTTCCCTTGAACCTCCATCTTCAACACTACTTACATAGGAATATACCCCGATAACACAAACATTCGCCAACTCAAACCAATTTTCACACCCGTCGCGACTTTTTCCTATCGATAACTCGAACTTTTTCAAGGATGTCTTGGAAGAGCTAAGGTGGCCAAAGACAAGTGAGGTAAAAAATGCATTTGAGGTTTCGAGGGAGTTCATGATTTTCAAAACAAATGGTGAAGAAATTTAAAGAAACCTTAATAAGATTACTACGATAATAGTCGAAGATGAACTAAAGGAAAAGCTTACCAATAGGCATTCGCAGCTTTCCACTAAAATACTGTTTCAATTTTGTTTTTAAGATATTGTTGTTGTTGTATTCTTGGTTCCCTTCATAAAGTTCCCAGTACCTCATAATATTGGCTGGCTTTCTTACAATCTCAAGTTATTGGCCTTGATAAGTCGAACATTCAATAACTCAAACTATTTTGAGTTAGAAACTTAAAAACATCCTTCCGCAATCTAAACTGTGTGAGGTCTACCATGCGCTAGTTGGAAGTCACCTGCGATATGGGAACTCTGTCTGGGGTAGCTTATCAAATACGAATCTGCAAACGCTTCAGCGACTACAAAACAGGGCCTTCTCGATCATTGAAAATGCCAGGCGAAAAAGACTCGTTTATCAATAATGGGCTAAACGTTGAACAGATAAATTATCTTAATAGATCTATTATGACACACAAGATAGTCAATAAGCAATGCCCCGAGAGCCTCTGGAACAAATATAGACAGAGTAATGAGATTTCTAAGTATAACACAAGAAATAACAGAAATCTAGACATTCCCAAGCTAAACCTTGAATATACGAAAAAGGGCTTCCACTATTCTGGGTTCAAAGTCTGGAATGAAATACCTGTGGATATAAGGGAAACTTCCTCGCTCCATCAGTTTAAAGGAAAATAAAAGACGCATTTAAAAGCTCAGCAAACATCAAACTAAAAACACGACTCCTAGGAAGATCAGATATTTTAAGATTCTATATCTTTTTACTTTACCCGCACTAAAATTGTTGATTTAACTTTTTTTGAGTGTATATCGTGTATAAATATGAATCAAAATAGAATGAAATAAATAAAAAAGTTATCGGTAATCTACTATTCATAGACCTGTCTTCAATAGGGGGGCTGTGGCCACCCTATGTCCCTCTCTAGCTAAGTCCTGGCTTTTTCCTCTTTGAAACTTCGTGTGCGACTTCGAAGAAACATCAAAGCTACCACCCTTTTAAATATTAATGATTGCTGACTTTCAACGGACTCAAAAGCTGCGCTGTTGCAGCGCCGCTGCCATGTGATTTCGGTAGCATTGGCTGCCAGAATAACGGGAAGTGCGGAGGCCCGACTGAGAAGCTGTAGTGGTTTTTTTCAGTTAAATCATGCTCTAGACGCCGTTCCAGCAGCTCCTGAGCAATGGATTAGACTGCTATTCAACCGAGATAAAGGCGCCAACGCAGCTTTATATCCCGTAAAGCTGCTTTCCTTTCCCATTTTTTACTCCGCCGCGGTCTACCGCAGATTTCAAGTCTTGTCTTCAATGAAGATGTTTTGCAAAGGAAGGCCCACCGCCATTATAAAGGGACTGGTCATTTCTTGCTTGGGGGGAATCATCTAACATGTTTTCAGCACTGCTACTTGATATGAACTAAAGTAAAAACATGAACTGTCCTCGTGGGTTAAATCTTCACCATGGGGAAAGTCTGTGCAGTACTGTGGAGGATGCTCAGTATTGTGGGAGAATATCAATAGTACTAGGGGGGGGGGGGGGTACCATCGATACATCGGAGACTGTTCAATACTGTAGGGAGATGCCATCACTAATGTGGAGGATATTAAGTGGGGTTGCCATCAGTACTATGGGGGAGGGGGTGATAACGTTAGTTTTCGGTTAGTTTACATTTTTGATTCTTGTCTAATACGTGTGAACATTTTCACGCCCAAACTAGGTGTTCTGTGTTAGAGATGTCGAGAGTAAAGAAAGCAGTGGCCATTTTAGTTTCTGATACTTGAAATGTTGATTGGCTTCGAATTCTTGATTAAAAGCATTCTGATAAAAAAGAGTGGTAACAACCATCTGCTTTATGCTCTTCTTGATGGAAACTGGATTAAAATAATCTTCGACTTATTTTGTCTGAGAAATCGAGAATTTTCCTGCGCTCGTCTGTACAAGATACGTCAAAGAGAGCATGTTATTTGTGGTGTCTTTTATCTTGTTTTCCGTTAATCAAAACCTTGCATTTCCTAATTCGGCTGATAATATTTTTGTAAAGATGGGCGGAGCTTAGGCCCATTCGCGCTGGTTTGCAAATCAGACATGTGATCTGTTTCTTTGTTAGGCTGTGTGAAAATACCCATTAAATTTGTAGGTTTAGCCCGTATTAACTGGATGTTTCAAAATGCTGTGTGTTTTGTTATGAGCTAAATTGGATTCGGGCATCAGTGATGAGAAACATTGATGCAGCAGGCAGAATTTTAATCGTGTATACACGTTTCTTTTATAAGAAAGTGGTTTTTAAGAAAGTAGCGCTCAATGTTTCAGTAGTGTAATAAAGTTCCAAACCGAATTATCAAAACTTAAAAAGTTCTAGATTATGGGAAATTTTTCTTTTTGTTCTCTTTTGTGATTACCTGTTCATGTTACTTTTTCTCAATTTAAGTTTGTTCATCTAGTATGAACTGAGTCTTAAGATTCTTGGTTCTTGCATGAAGAATTGTATTTGGGAAATTTTTAACATAGCCTTTAACTGCGCCTGCGCACAAATATTTCGTGCCAAAATATATTTTTACTTAAGGCTAGAATACACGATCAGTTTTTTTTCTTCAGTTTTTCTTGTCCGTCTTTTTCATCAGTTAACGTTTAAAAAAAACTGAAGATGCGTGCGTTTACACGATCAGTTAAGAATCGTCAGTCTTTTTGTCAAGCAATGGAAAGTGACAAAGAATTCGCTGCTGCAGCTTTAGTATTGCTGTTATTTCGAAACGAAAACGGAAACAGAGTCTCTGGCTTGAGATAATTTTTTATTGATCAGTTGAATTGAAAAGTTAAACACGTCCATTTTCAAAAAAAACTGATAAGTTTTGACTGATCAGTCAGAAAACGTCAGAAGACGTCTCAAACTTCGACTGAAGAAGAAAAACTGACGAAGAAAACTGAAAAACGTTACAAAAAAGGTTTTCTGCTGAAAACATTAAATATCTAAGAAATGTTTTCGGTGTGGAGGGATACTGTCAGTACCGTGAGGGTACTATCGCCATCAGTATTGTAGAGTTCATTCACCACTGCAGAGGATACCATCAGTACTATGAGGGTAACATCAGTACATTAGAGTGTGTTCCGTGTTGTTTGGAGATACCATCAGTAATATGAGGGATACCATCAGTTCTTGGGGATACCATTAGTAGGTACTGTGGAAGGATACCATCAGTTCTTGGGGATACCATTAGTAGGTACTGTGGAAGGATACCATCAGTTCTTGGGGATACCATTAGTAGGTACTGTGGAAGGATGCCATCAGTACTCTGAATGGACACCATCGGTACTGTGAAGGATATTCTCTACTATAAAGGGATACTATCAGTGCTGTGGGAGATACCATCAGTACTCTGAATGGATATCATCGATACTGTGAAGTTTACTCTGTACTGTAGGGGATGACTAGCATCAGTACTGTGGGAGTAACATCGGTACATTAAAGTGTGGTCATTACTGTGAGGAGACACCATCAGTGCTGTGAAAGGATACCATCAGTACTTTGAACTGATATCATCTGTAATGTGGAGGATATTCTCTACCTTAGGGAGATAGCATCAGCTCTTTGGAGGATATTGATGCCCATTAAATTAGCCCTTACCCTAGGGCCCGGCTGGTACCTTGACGGCCCTGATCAATATCGACCTTCATTCAGGAGCAGGTGAAGCAGAAAGCCACTCCCTCCGGCGCCACGAGAGCTGTGCAGCTGAGAGCTAAACATATATTCTACATGTAAGCCTTAAGTCAGTTGAGGCCTAGGCGCCGTGAGAACCGTCCAGCTGGGAATTTTTAAATTTCGAACGCCTTTTTTGCTTAAGATCGTGACTTTAACATGACCTAGAAATATCATTAGCTTCGTGATACGCCTGTCTGGTATTTCATATTCATTCGCGTGCATAAAAGTGCGACAGGCTCACCGTATTTATCAAAATGCGATGCAAATGAAATGCGTCTATTCGGCCTCTCACTTCCAAAGGTTTTTTTCTGCACAGATGTCTCTCAGTACTGTTAGACGTGCTTTATTTTGTACAAGGCCTACATTTTCTTATCGGTTCACTTGCTCTCAAAACTCCAAGACTTGCTCAATTCTTGCTCCTAAAGTTACCTACAGATTTTTCCTTTCTCATGCACTATGGGGGGGGGGGGGGGGGGTATCATCCTGATCATCAGTACTGTGAAGGTAATACTTTATGTTTGCCTCCTCAGTACTGAATAACATTCTTTACAGTCTTGGACATCCTCCGCAGTGCTGAATACCCTCCTCCACACTCTTGAGCATCCTCCGCAGTGCTGAATACCCTGCACAGTTTTGAATCTTCTCCACAGTACAAGGTGGTTCCCTCCACATTGTTGAATCTCCCCAACAGTATGGCATCCCTCTATTGTGGAGGGTTTTCAGCACTGTGGGCGGACATGATCATCAGCTACAATGAAGGGTGTTCATTACTGTGGAGGGGTGCTATCAGTGCATTCGAGTGTGTCCAGTAATATGGGTGATCCCTTTCATGAAAGTGGAGGGATATCATTCAGTACTGTGGAAGGACAGCCATTGGTAAGGGGGATACCTTCATTGCTGTAGAAGGAAACCACAAGCACTCTAGAGGTTATACCTAAAGTGCTTGTGTTTTCCCTCCAAGGTACTGAAAATCCTCCACAGTACTGTAGAGAGGCTGAGAGAAAAGCGAAAAACAAAGCGAAATATGATGACCAAGGGTCTCTTTAAATGGAGAAAGGGCTACCCTTGCCCCCGTGTCACCCACTTGCCCGATCAGTTTTTATGCGCACTCAGGTGGACTCACCATTCTCCTTTTAAGATTTCTGTTGAGGGTAACCATCATTAATCAAACGAGTAACAATAAATAACCTTACGAGTGAATTAACAAAACCCGTACCAGTAACCTTACGAGTATCTGTGCGAGTAACTTTGCAAGTTACCTACTGTACGGTAATCATAACAGTTGCCTACGAGTAACTGCAAGTAACCTACGAGTAACTGCAATCAACCTTACGATTATCTGCAAGTAACCTACAAGTAACTGCAAGTAACCGTACAAGTAACTGCAAGTAACTGTACAAGTAACTGCAAATAACCTTACAAGTAACTGCAAGTAACCTACAAGTAACTGCAAATAACCTTACAAGTAACTGCAAGTAACCTACAAGTAACTGCGTGTGACCGTACAAGTAACTGCAAATAACCTTACAAGTAACTGCAAGTAACCTACAAGTAACTGCAAGTAACCGTACAAGTAACTGCAAATAACCTTACGAGTAACTGCAATTAACCGTACATGTAACTGCAAATAACCTTACAAGTAACTGCAAGTAACCTACAAGTAACTGCAAATAACCTTACAAGTAACTGCAAGTAACCTACAAGTAACTGCAAATAACCTTACAAGTAACTGCAAGTAACCTACAAGTAACTGCGTGTGACCGTACAAGTAACTGCAAATAACCTTACAAGTAACTGCAAGTAACCTAC
Organism: Pelagia noctiluca; assembly: GCA_963924455.1. Lineage (NCBI taxonomy): Eukaryota > Metazoa > Cnidaria > Scyphozoa > Semaeostomeae > Pelagiidae > Pelagia > Pelagia noctiluca. The sequence goes on along the minus strand of OZ004327.1, from coordinate 11,915,867 downwards.
AAGTAACTGCAAGTAACCGTACAAGTAACTGCAAATAACCTTACAAGTAACTGCAATTAACCGTACAAGTAACTGCAAATAACCTTACAAGTAACTGCAAGTAACCTACAAGTAACTGCAAGTAACCGTACAAGTAACTGCAAATAACCTTACGAGTAACTGCAATTAACCGTACATGTAACTGCAAATAACCTTACAAGTAACTGCAAATAACCTTACAAGTAACTGCAAGTAACCTTACAAGTAACTGCAAGTAACCTACAAGTAACCGTACAAGTAACTGCAAATAACCTTACGAGTAACTGCAATTAACCGTACATGTAACTGCAAATAACCTTACAAGTAACTGCAAATAACCTTACAAGTAACTGCAAATAACCTTACAAGTAACTGCAATTAACCGTACAAGTAACTGCAAATAACCTTACAAGTAACTGCAAGTAACCTTACAAGTAACTGCAAATAACCTTACAAGTAACTGCAAATAACCTTACAAGTAACTGCAAGTAACCTTACAAGTAACTGCAAGTAACCTTACAAGTAACTGCAAGTAATCTTACAAGTAACTGCAAGTAACCTACAAGTAACTGCAAGTAACCTTACAAGTAACTGCAAGTAACCTTACAAGTAACTGCAAGTAACCTACAAGTAACTGCAAGTAACCTTACAAGTAACTGCAAATAACCTTACAAGTAACTGCAAATAACCTTACAAGTAACTGCAAATAACCTTACAAGTAACTGCAAGTAACCGTACAAGTAACTGCAAATAACCTTACAAGTAACTGCAAGTAACCTTACAAGTAACTGCAAGTAACCTTACAAGTATCTGCAAGTAATCTTACAAGTAACTGCAAGTAACCTTTCGAGTTACATGCAAGTTACCTTACTGTAAGAGTAATCATAATAGTAGTCTACGATTTACTGCAAGTAACCGTACGAATAACTGCGAGTAACAATGCAAGTTTCCAAATGTACAACTAATCATTATAGTAACCTACCACGATTAACTGTGCGAGTTTCTGTTTGAGTAATTGCACGAGTAACTACGAGTAACTTTAAGGTAAACCATGAATATAATTTATTAAATTGTATAACACGTTTCAATTGTGAACCTGTCGTTCACTTACAGGGGTAGGGTATCTGACCTCTCCTGTTACCGCATGAAAAATAAGTTCTCTCCTTGTTTGGCTTTGAATTTCGTCTTTCCCTCGTTAAACTGGAGGAATTCTTCGCCCCTTGTTGTGCCAGCCCTCTCTATCACTTGATGTCTCTATTACTTAAAACTTGAAAAAGTAGTGCGTATTGGTTATAAAAAACTTGATGTTCTAAAGATGAATCTCCGTTAATCGAGAACAGTCGACATTTTTTTCCCGCCTTTTTGCGAGAAGACGATTCTTCAAATAGTAGGAATGGTTTCTACCTTAAAGCGCTCAAATTTTTGTGCCATGTTTTGTGCCATGCAGACATCAACTGCGCTTGTGTAAAGCGATAAAAGTATCGCTCGAATTTTTCCGGCTAGTGCTAGTGGAGATTCATATTTGTGTCGTATTTGAAATTTGCGTAAACATCTCAATGACTATTGCAGGCGTAATGGTTATAAAAAGAAAAAAACTTGATGTTCTAATGTCGATTCGAAATTTGCGTAGATTTCTCAATAACTATTGCAGGCGTAATGGTTATAAAAAGAAAAAAAACTTGATGTTCTAATGTCGAGTCGAAATTTGCCTAGACGTCTCAATGACTATTGCAGGCGTAATGGTTATAAAAGAAAAAAACTTGATGTTCTAATGTCGAGTCGAAATTTGCGTAGATGTCTCAATGACTATTGCAGGCGTAATGGTTATAAAAAGAAAAAACTTGATGCTCTAATTTCGAGTCGAAATTTGCGTAGACGTCTCAATGACTATTGCAGGCGTAATGGTTATAAAAAGAAAAAAACTTGATGTTCTAATGTCGAGTCGAAATTTGCGTAGACGTCTCAATGACTATTGCAGGCGTAATGGTTATAAAAAGAAAAAAACTTGATGTTCTAATGTCGAGTCGAAATTTGCGTAGACGTCTCAATGACTTTTGCAGGCGTAATGGTTATAAAAAGAAAAAAAACTTGATGTTCTAATGTCGAGTCGAAATTTGCGTAGATGTCTCAATGACTATTGCAGGCGTAATGGTTATAAAAAGAAAAAAAACTTGATGTTCTAATGTCGAGTCAAAATTTGCGTAGACGTCTCAATGACTATTGCAGGCGTAATGGTTATAAAAAGAAAAAACTTGATGTTCTAATGTCGAGTCGAAATTCGCGTAGACGTCTCAATGACTATTGCAGGCGTAATGGTTATAAAAAGAAAAAAAACTTGATGTTCTAATGTCGAGTCGAAATTTGCGTAGATGTCTCAATGACTATTGCAGGCGTAATGGTTATAAAAAGAAAACAACTTGATGTTCTAATGTCGAGTCGAAATTTGCGTAGACGTCTCAATGACTATTGCAGGCGTAATGGTTATAAAAAGAAAAAAACTTGATGCTCTAATGTCGAGTCGAAATTTGCGTAGACGTCTCAATGACTTTTGCAGGCGTAATGGTTATAAAAAGAAAAAACTTGATGTTCTAATGTCGAGTCGAAATTTGCGTAGATGTCTCAATGACTATTGCAGGCGTAATGGTTATAAAAAGAAAAAAACTTGATGTTCTAATGTCGAGTCGAAATTTGCGTAGACGTCTCAATGACTATTGCAGGCGTAATGGTTATAAAAAGAAAAAAACTTGATGTTCTAATGTCGAGTCGAAATTTGCGTAGACGTCTCAATGACTTTTGCAGGCGTAATGGTTATAAAAAGAAAAAAAACTTGATGTTCTAATGTCGAGTCGAAATTTGCGTAGATGTCTCAATGACTATTGCAGGCGTAATGGTTATAAAAAGAAAAAAAACTTGATGTTCTAATGTCGAGTCGAAATTTGCGTAGACGTCTCAATGACTTTTGCAGGCGTAATGGTTATAAAAAGAAAAAACTTGATGTTCTAATGTCGAGTCGAAATTTGCGTAGATGTCTCAATGACTATTGCAGGCGTAATGGTTATAAAAAGAAAAAAACTTGATGCTCTAATGTCGAGTCGAAATTTGCGTAGACGTCTCAATGACTTTTGCAGGCGTAATGGTTATAAAAAGAAAAAAACTTGATGTTCTAATGTCGAGTCGAAATTTGCGTAGACGTCTCAATGACTATTGCAGGCGTTATGGTTATAAAAAGAAAAAAACTTGATGTTCTAATGTCGAGTCGAAATTTGCGTAGACGTCTCAATGACTATTGCAGACACTATTTCAAATAGGTTTAATCATTGTGAAGGAGAAAAGAATGCCGAGCCATCAGATAAGAGATCAGACAATGTCGTAAATTTTCAATTCACTACCAGCAGCCTCAACAAAGACGATCAAATTAGGCGGACGTGTCTCGCAATTAAATGTTGTCTAGAAGATTTTAGAATTGTTTATCAATACATATCTTTAATTGATTTGATTATAAAAGGTATTTTTGACCATGATCGAACGTGACCGTTTGTTGGTACTAGATCATAGCTCACGCAAGCTAATTTCCTCTAGGACTCAGGTAGACTTGCTCCACGCGTCCTGGTTTCCCTGCGTTCTCTGATATGCTGACGTCACTTAGTTGAGGAGGTTACGAAATCCTATCCCATCAAACCTGGAATTCTGTTCCGTATTTCATGCACTGTTCCACTCGCCAGGGAATAGATAAGACCCTGTTTACACGCGATCGGATCCATTTCAGGGTGTCTACATGGGTCTGGGTCCAGGTGGCTCTAGACAATTACGCATGCGTATTCACAACCAAATAGTTCGCATGCTTTCCTTTCTTCTCATTCATTATTGTTCTCCGAGGCGAAAGGCAAGCAAAACATCCTCAAATTCGCAGTTTATTAGCAACATTTATCGATTTACTTGACGTGAGATTATCAAAACATACTTCCTGATATAAAACTAAGCCTAGACTTACTTGGATGCATCTTAGATTTAAGAATGCTTTTGCGATAATATCCAACTTGATATTAAATTCTGTGTCAGGCGCCAACTCAAGGGATTACAAAAGAAGCATGTTTGAAAAGCTTCCAGTTCATGAATTTTCCAGCCTCAATGCTGTCCGGGTACCAATTTGGATCCGATCCACCCGTTTACACGAGACCTAGTATCGGAGCCAACTGGATCGGATCCAAGTGGGTTTGCTTCAAAAGCGGACTCAAACGGGTACGGATCGAGGTGATTCCGTGTAAACGCAAAGCCTATCCGTATCAGTTATCCGTACTTGTGTAAACGGGGTCTAAAGGCGCTCTTCGAGTAATATTCATTCGTGTGCAAGAAATGGCACCCCTAGGTCTGGAGTGCACACAGGGAAACAAGGACTCGTGGAGCAAGTCAAGGGTTCACGGTCGGCTTTTTTTAAGAAAAATAAAATTGTCTAGACCAGCTTCTAAAAAGTATGTCTGTCTGGCCTTTGTTTTATGGCTTCAAATTGCACTGGGTTTATTTCAATGAAGACAGATTTCCAAATCGACTGATCCTGTGGTCTCTTTTACATCGTATAGTATAAGATTGCACAATAAGTAATTCCTGGTTCTAAACACCGCCCTGAGGAACGTCTGTACAGTATGCTGTGGAAGGTGTACCATTCTGCGTAGGATGTTCAGTACTGTGGAGGGTGTTCAGTACCGTTTAGGAAGTTTAGTACTCTGGGGATTGTTCAGTACTGTTGGGGGCAACATCAGTGCTGTGGAGGGATACCATCAATTCTATGGAGGGCAGATACTATCAGTACTGTGGAGGGTGGTCAACTGTTGGAGATACCATCAGTACTGGAGAGGAATACCATCAATACAGTACTGTAGAGGATATTCAGTGCTGGAGAGGGATATCATAAGTACTGTGGAGAATGTTCAGTACTGTAGAGGGATACTATCGGTACTGTGAAGGTAGAACCTAAATTGCATGTGGTTTCCCTTCAAAGTACTGAATATTTTCAAAAGTACTGGATGATGTGTGCCCCACAGTACGGAACACCCTCCACAGTAATGAACACCCTGGTATCCTCTACAGTACTCAACATCCCCACAGTACTGCACATCCCCACAGTACTGCAAAGACGTTCCACGTTCTCCAGGGTGTATTCTATGTTCCCTTGAAATATAAGAACGCGTGCCATTAACGAGATAAGAGAGTAACATAATCATTGCACCTTCTCAGATTCTGAGTTTGGAATAACGTGTAGATGAGGTTCAGAAACCATTGTAGCAAAGACTTGTAATTGTCTAGAATATCATTCTGTTGAAACCTTACTTTGCTGATTATAACACTCCTTTTGTATATTAGAACCAACAAATTTTGATTTGAAACTGGATGTTCTTCAACTTTCTTCCATTTCCAGGCTGAAACGTCTTAAATTATTTTTACTTTTATAATGCGTTGTAATACTGTTTTGCTGTCATTTGTGCTGAATTGTTGAATATTTTTTAACTATCCTGTCCTGTCGGACACACAAAGGTGTAATGTAATAAATTTGCATGTTTTATATTTATTTCTTATCATTTTATCGTGATCTAAAAATGGCCAGCTTCAGCTTGTACTTGGGTTGTTCTTTACTTCATTTGGCAAAATTCGAGGCTAGTGTTGTTATGAAATTATTCTTATAAAAAAAGAGTGAAGTTTACAAGCAATTTTCAATTAAAAAAGAGTTATATTTGATGGGGTTATGTTCTTGAAAACCCTTTTCCGACAAAGACCGAATTGCTTGCGTCATGGCTAGGGGCGCAGTAGGGCCTAATTTCTAGGGGGGGGCAAATATGAAAATTTTGAATGGGTGATTTGGTAGAAGAAATACTTGCGAGCGTAGGGAGCGAAAAAATTTAGGTTTTTTGCAAAAGCTTAGGAAAACTATTGGAAATCTAAAACACAGTGGTGTCTTAAATGATTAGCAGAAGTAAATTTTAGAAATTATAGTCATGTTCTTACGAATAGAAAAGTTTGAATCCATCTACACTCTTTTTTTTATAAGAACCAGTAAAATTGATTTGAAGCTAGCTGTTCTTAGATATTTCTCTATTTTCAGCCTGAAAGGTTCTTAAATGGTTCTTACTTTTAAAATGGTTGGGAAGCCATTTTTGCTATCAGTGGTATTAATTGTTGAAAAGTTTGACTCTCTTGACCATCTGACATTATCTGTGTGCTGTACATCAGCTTGTTTTGTAATTATTTCTCAGTCTTATGGTTGTTTCATAAAATGTTCATATTGAGCCAAAAATGTTCAGCCTCGGTTTGTTCTTAGCTTGTTCTTAAGTTTTGGCAAAATTTGAGGCTGGTGTTCTTATAGAAAATTGATAATTAGCGTATAGTGACGTGAATTAGCTTATAGCTAGGATATTTTCTTGCCAACGTAAAATCAATTGTTAATGATGAAATAGATTGTTAATGAAAGTAATAACAGCGAAAAATGATAACTATTACAGCTGTTCGTCGACGGCCTAATTCAATCTACCACTGGAAATAAAAAGATAAGGTCTCTTTCATTATTTTTTGGAAATGTTTACTCAATTGGTAGTCAGACGAAGAGCAATAGTACAACACACCTCGCCGAATTCTCTGGCTATTTAGACTACGCTGGCTTCAAACTGTTTTTTAAATCTCTACTCGACTGTTGTTGTGCTGTGTTTCGACTATCAATTCTTAAGACCTCACAATGTCGGTTTGTTATGCAAAGCAAGTGCCATCAAGAATAGAATTTCACCTGACTGACTCATTGGTATAGAAAAAGCCCTTTGTGCTGGGCAGACAAGGAACAAAATAGTCTCAAAGACTTTAATTGACTTTGAAGAACGAAAGATGCTTAGCTGCAGATAAAATCGGACGAAAACAAAGTCTTGAATTCGTAAGTAGCTGCCTCTAGCCACAACAGTTCTGATAAAATCAGTCAAATTGTCTCACTTCTTTATCCAGTCTGGAATCTTTTGAAACTGCAATTTTGACGAGGCTGGCCGTTATTTGACTGTTACCCGACTGTTATTTGCGTATGGTTCTGATTAGTCTCTGGTTGATATATCAATATTAGGCCTTGTTGGCTTGTCTGCTTCTGACCAGATATCAGGGTTAACCGTTCCTTGGCTATTTTGAAACATCGTCTAGCTAGCTGTTATTTGACTGTTAAACGACGGTTATTTGCGTATGGCTCGTCTACTACACGGTCCCTTTCTTTAAGATTAACCTTTAGTTGATATATCAATATTATGCCTTGTTGGCTTGTCCACTTGTGACCAGATATCAGGGCTAACCGTTCCTTGGCTATTTTGAAACATTGTCTAGCTAGCTGTTATTTGACTGTTAAACGACGGTTATTTGCGTATGGCTCGTCTACTACATGGTCCCTTTCTTTAAGATTAACCTTTAGTTGATATATCAATATTATGCCTTGTTGGCTTGTCCACTTGTGACCTGATATCAGGGCTAACCGTTCCTTGGCTATTTTGAAACATTGTCTAGCTAGCTGTTATTTGACTGTTAAACGACTGTTATTTGCGTCTGCGTATGGCTCGTCTACTACACGGTTTCTTTCTTTCATCAGGGTTAGCTGGTCTATGGCCATTTTGAAACATTCATATCAGGCCTTGTTGGTTTGTTCACTTCTAGGTCTCATATTAGTGTTAACTGGTTCTCGACCATTGTAAAACATTGTTTGCCTGTTATTTGGCTGTTTACGGTTATCTAAGCATTACTTGACTACTTCATAGTTTTACCTTTTATTTATGAATAATCTTTGACCATTGACTGGATATTAGGTCTTGCTGGCTTCTTCACTTCTGTCCAGATCTTTTGGTTAACCGATTCTTGGCCATTGTGAAACATTGTTTGGCAGCAACCCTAACTGAACGCTTCTCTGTTTTAACTGTCAACATATTTTGACCACTGCAAGAAATTTGTTTAAACAATTGTTCAGAAGTAACCTTTGACTGATGTATGAATATTAGGCTTGCTAGCTTGTCCACTTTATGCGGTATTGGTTGAGCACTTCTTAAATATTGATAAACATTGTTTGACTGCTACCTAACTGACGACTTCTCCTCGCTGACTGTTTTAACTAATGGCCATATTGGTAATGGTAACATAGTTATACCACTATCAGACCTTTGTTTAAACGATAGTTCATAAATATCCTTTGACTGGTCACCAGAATTGCTAGATTAACCACTTTTGGCTGTACTAGTTGACAATTTCTTGACCGATGTCAAAATAATTGAGTGTCTTACTGAATGATGATTGGAATTTATATGTGACGACCGGTTTGTCCGTGCATTCTTTAAAAAAAAACTGAGCTCGAAGTTTTGAAAACCAGTTCACTTGTTACTATCGAAACAGCCTAGAGATACATTCACACAAAGAAATTGCTCTCTTGAAGAAATTTGGAAGAAAAAAAAGTATTTCTAAACACTTTCAAATCATTCACTTCTTTCACTGATTTGCCGATTTCTATCTGCCTTTAGGTATTTCAATTTTTAGGCTTTTAATTTCATTACGTTCTGGCACATTATGCACTACAGGGCCGGATCGAAGGGGGGCGTAAGGGGCGTACACGCCCCTTTTTTGGTATAACAACAATACAATCAGCTTATGTAATACCCTATTTCCCTTACATTATCCTTTGATGTGTGTTACGCCCCCCTTTCCATGGGTGCAGGATCGGGCCCTGCACAAAAATGATGAGTGTCAGATGAAAATCTTTTGTAGTTATTTCATCCCATTCTCAAGTTCTGTACCGATCAAAGAGTCTTAGACCAACCAAATATCTGTTCAAAAAAAGTTCCACAAGTAAAAGCTTGTGTTAGAGGCCACTCCTAACTCCACATCGACGCTAATCTTCCCTTGGGGGGGGGGGGGGGGGCAACAGGTTGAAATCAAAAGTAGCGTTTTACATGAGATTGAACCTTAACTAGATCATAAGACCACTCTAGTATTCCCAGGCTGCTTTTCCCATGGCCTGCACATAGAAAGTAGGAGGAACATAAACAAACTCACAATAAACTGTTTTTCTAATATCATATTGAGTAAACAACATATACGACAATACAATGTAACCAAATTACTCCAACTGGGAAGGAAAGGGATGAATCAACACGAAATTAGTTATTACTTTTTCAATGTAATCCAGATATCCTTACTTCCTTTGAGCAAAGCTACTTCTGAAAGTAGTTGACAAACTATCCTTAGCCTCGTTTTCAAAGATCTTCCTTGAGAAAGAGACCAAAAAGTTTTGAGAGTGATACTTGAGGTACTTTAGGGGACTAGAGATTAATACACTCATTCCGCTTTTTGAGAAACTATGCTAAATCTTGAAACAGAGTTTCTTAGCACATTTACGGCAATCTTAGTGTTAATGTAAAATATTTCTTTGAAGTTTCACTTTATGAAATCTCACCCTGTCGTGGGGGCTAGGCCATAGTACCAGTTGGGTTGTGATAGAGCTCTGTGTCAAATGAAGTAGACTGTTTTTGACACATTTAGTTAAAGTTCTCTTAACTTGTTCGAATCACATATAATAGTTTATCACTCCTAAAAAATCTCATCCACTTGTTTGAAAATCTCATTATCCTGCTCAAACTGCCTTTCAAGTCCCTGGAAATTACTCTGTTTCTCGAAAACCTCATACGACTCGTAGGCGTATATCTCGACCTCATAGGCTTGGAAATTGGGTGAAATCTCCCTCGAATTTTCCAACCAATTTTTTTGGTTTCTAAAAACTGTTTCTTATAAGTAAATGAGGCTGAAATCGAAGCCAAGTGTTCTTATAAAAAAAGCGTATAAAGGTTAAGACAATAGGCTGAAAATGAAAGAACGTGCAATAAATTGTCACCGTTTCATTTCATTTATTGCGCAATTCACTTTCCGTTCTTTCATTTGCGAGTCAGAATGATGGGGTTAGGTCGGGTTAGGATAAGGTCGCCGAAATCCAGCCTTATTTTGTGTCTTCCTGGATGTTTAAACATGACATCTGTCATCAACCACTTTAGAGTCTGTGTTACATCACATTCGACATGTGCACATGATTTGCAATAATGGTTTCCTGAAACCGAAACTCTATTTTCAAATAAAAAAAGTGCACTGGAGTGGCTCTTTAAGAACGTGCTATTACCAGATGAAATGATTACACATTATTGCACAGTTCTAAAGTTTAGGTCTGAATTAGTTAAGACTAGGATCATGAAACATATTCCACAACAAGTGGATGATGAAGGGGCATATACATATATCACAGGCCTTTTCAGGAAGAAAATTGCACCAGTGGCTAATCGATCTAGTCATTGACCCTATTTCTTTAAGCAACTTTGAGGGCTTAAATCTCAAAAATTTAAGCAACTTTGAGGTCTAAGACCAGATGCTAAGTGCTACCGAAAAAATTATATGGAATTCTAAAAGGGAAATCCATAATCAAGAGAATCTTTGTGGAGTTTGTCAACTAATTTCACAAAAAGGCTAACAACGCCTGACCTTCGTCCACATTACAATACCTAACGCCGAATTCATACTTAAAACTAACTATCAACATTAACTAAAAGCAAAATCTTAGGGTAAAAGCAGGCAATTCGAATGAAAGTTTAACTTTCGTGAGTTCTATACACCGTAAAAGCTTTATTAAGCCCTCCACTCTTTCAAGCCCCCTTCTACGTACAAAAAGACCACAGAGTAAAATATGATGACTAGAGCTATGTACGTAATAACCAATGTAGGTTGTTGTTCAATATTCTATAGATAGATAGATAGATAGATAGATAGAGCTTTATGGATGTATTCCATCGTAATATCGCGAGTTGCTATCTTTGAATGTTTGATAGTGAAGAATTTATTCTCCAAAACCTTTATAAAAAGCACTCACTATAGTGAACCCTCCTTTAGCACCTCGAAAATCAGATAAGCCCCCTAAAGGCTTATTTAATAGAGCTTTTACGGTTATTTCCTTTGCGAATCAAGGAGTTACGATAGGAGCGTTATGGACTGGAACTCAGTCAGCAAAATCACGTGACCACTACATAATCTTACTTCTGATTGGCTATCGCTTGACTGAAAGGGAATTTCAGGCTGGGCATTTCGGAGGGATGCAAAATGGCGATCTGTTTTTCTCAATTCGAAATACAACGAAATGTTCGATAAAAACCAAATGAAAAGAAACTTTCTGGTTTAGAAGATATCTTCCGATGTGGGGTAAGGTAAATAAATAATTGCCCTTAATTTCCCAGATGGAAACAATGGAATTTATTAACTATTTATTTTGCTACAGACCTACAATCCTCGCCATAAGGTTTTGAGACACAATGGTGATTTTAGCATTATCTTTAACATGCAGCTATTAACCTGTAAGATGATGTTGAAGCCCCCCCTCCCCCCAAACCAATGTTGATATTAGGTCTGGATGTCATCGGAGGATGTTGCAGATGCATTTCCGCACCAAAGCAACATCTGAAACAACATTGTTTAGGGGGGATGGGGGTCTTTCTTCGACAATTAGTATATATCGAGTGGCAATCAAGCACTGTCTCATGCCTTATGTCAAGGATTGTCTTAGACTCAACTTTTTTCAATCTTATCTCACAGGCAAGAAAATTTGAGGTATACACAAAGTCCAGTAGCTGAGCTCAATTCTATCATCCAAATGGTTCTCAGTGCTTTCTGTAAACCTCTATTTAGCCATTTATGGTGAAAATAAGGCTGATTAATTGTGGGCCTGTGTAGTCAATTTTGTCGCTTTTTTGAAACGTGTTATATTTGATTGTACGGTTAACGGAACGGTTAACACTTAACACTTTTAATGCCCCAGTACTAAGATTTTCACGATTAACACGGTTAACGGCTATTATTTAAATAATAAGACTATTATTTTATATAATAGCCGTTAACCGTGTTAATCGTGAGAATCTTAGTACTGAAGCATTAAAAGTGTTAAGTGTTAACCGTTCCGTTAACCGTGTTATCCAATATATCAAAATTCTAGAAGCATGCCTTAAATAAACATGTTGGCCTAGTTCTTTCATTAAATTATCTACACATTTATTATGACACGATTAACGGAACGGTTAACTCTTAACACTTTTAATGCCTCAGTACTAAGATTTTCACGATTAACACGGTCAACGGCTATTATTTAAGATAATAGTCTTATTATTTAAATAAAAGCCGTTAACCGTGTTAATCGTGAAAATCTTAGTACTGGGGCATTAAAAGTATTAAGTGTTAACCGTTCCGTTAACCCTGTTATCCAATATACCATGTAAAAACATAACATACGAAGTAGTCAAAGGGCCTAATAGCCTGAGATCCAAATCAGCCTCCTTTTCGCTATAAATGACGTCACAATAGTATACAGAGCAGAGTGGTAACAATTTTGATGCCAGAATCGAACTCAGCTAATGAAACTGGTATAAAAACGTAATTTTCTTTTATGTACGATGAGTTTAAGAAAAGTTGGCTCCGAGACAATCCTCGCCATAAGGTTTTGAGACACAATGGTGATTTTAGCATTATCTTTAACATGCAGCTATTAACCTGTAAGATGATGTTGAAGCCCCCCCTCCCCCCAAACCAATGTTGATATTAGGTTAGGAAAATCTTAGTACTGAGGCATTAAAAGTGTTAAGAGTTAACCGTTCCGTTAATCGTGTCATAATAAATGTGTAGATAATTTAATGAAAGAACTAGGCCAACATGTTTATTTAAGGCATGCTTCTAGAATTTTGATATATTGGATAACACGGTTAACGGAACGGTTAACACTTAACACTTTTAATGCCCCAGTACTAAGATTTTCACGATTAACACGGTTAACGGCTATTATTTAAATAATAAGACTATTATTTTATATAATAGCCGTTAACCGTGTTAATCGTGAGAATCTTAGTACTGAAGCATTAAAAGTGTTAAGTGTTAACCGTTCCGTTAACCGTGTTATCCAATATATCAAAATTCTAGAAGCATGCCTTAAATAAACATGTTGGCCTAGTTCTTTCATTAAATTATCTACACATTTATTATGACACGATTAACGGAACGGTTAACTCTTAACACTTTTAATGCCTCAGTACTAAGATTTTCACGATTAACACGGTCAACGGCTATTATTTAAGATAATAGTCTTATTATTTAAATAAAAGCCGTTAACCGTGTTAATCGTGAAAATCTTAGTACTGGGGCATTAAAAGTATTAAGTGTTAACCGTTCCGTTAACCCTGTTATCCAATATACCATGTAAAAACATAACATACGAAGTAGTCAAAGGGCCTAATAGCCTGAGATCCAAATCAGCCTCCTTTTCGCTATAAATGACGTCACAATAGTATACAGAGCAGAGTGGTAACAATTTTGATGCCAGAATCGAACTCAGCTAATGAAACTGGTATAAAAACGTAATTTTCTTTTATGTACGATGAGTTTAAGAAAAGTTGGCTCCGAGACAATCCTCGCCATAAGGTTTTGAGACACAATGGTGATTTTAGCATTATCTTTAACATGCAGCTATTAACCTGTAAGATGATGTTGAAGCCCCCCCTCCCCCCAAACCAATGTTGATATTAGGTCTGGATGTCATCGGAGGATGTTGCAGATGCATTTCCGCACCAAAGCAACATCTGAAACAACATTGTTTAGGGGGGATGGGGGTCTTTCTTCGACAATTAGTATATATCGAGTGGCAATCAAGCACTGTCTCATGCCTTATGTCAAGGATTGTCTTAGACTCAACTTTTTTCAATCTTATCTCACAGGCAAGAAAATTTGAGGTATACACAAAGTCCAGTAGCTGAGCTCAATTCTATCATCCAAATGGTTCTCAGTGCTTTATGTAAACCTCTATTTAGCCATTTATGGTGAAAATAAGGCTGATTAATTGTGGGCCTGTGTAGTCAATTTTGTCGCTTTTTTGAAACGTGTTATATTTGATTGTACGGTTAACGGAACGGTTAACACTTAACACTTTTAATGCCCCAGTACTAAGATTTTCACGATTAACACGGTTAACGGCTATTATTTAAATAATAAGACTATTATTTTATATAATAGCCGTTAACCGTGTTAATCGTGAGAATCTTAGTACTGAAGCATTAAAAGTGTTAAGTGTTAACCGTTCCGTTAACCGTGTTATCCAATATATCAAAATTCTAGAAGCATGCCTTAAATAAACATGTTGGCCTAGTTCTTTCATTAAATTATCTACACATTTATTATGACACGATTAACGGAACGGTTAACTCTTAACACTTTTAATGCCTCAGTACTAAGATTTTCACGATTAACACGGTCAACGGCTATTATTTAAGATAATAGTCTTATTATTTAAATAAAAGCCGTTAACCGTGTTAATCGTGAAAATCTTAGTACTGGGGCATTAAAAGTATTAAGTGTTAACCGTTCCGTTAACCCTGTTATCCAATATACCATGTAAAAACATAACATACGAAGTAGTCAAAGGGCCTAATAGCCTGAGATCCAAATCAGCCTCCTTTTCGCTATAAATGACGTCACAATAGTATACAGAGCAGAGTGGTAACAATTTTGATGCCAGAATCGAACTCAGCTAATGAAACTGGTATAAAAACGTAATTTTCTTTTATGTACGATGAGTTTAAGAAAAGTTGGCTCCGAGACAATCCTCGCCATAAGGTTTTGAGACACAATGGTGATTTTAGCATTATCTTTAACATGCAGCTATTAACCTGTAAGATGATGTTGAAGCCCCCCCTCCCCCCAAACCAATGTTGATATTAGGTCTGGATGTCATCGGAGGATGTTGCAGATGCATTTCCGCACCAAAGCAACATCTGAAACAACATTGTTTAGGGGGGATGGGGGTCTTTCTTCGACAATTAGTATATATCGAGTGGCAATCAAGCACTGTCTCATGCCTTATGTCAAGGATTGTCTTAGACTCAACTTTTTTCAATCTTATCTCACAGGCAAGAAAATTTGAGGTATACACAAAGTCCAGTAGCTGAGCTCAATTCTATCATCCAAATGGTTCTCAGTGCTTTCTGTAAACCTCTATTTAGCCATTTATGGTGAAAATAAGGCTGATTAATTGTGGGCCTGTGTAGTCAATTTTGTCGCTTTTTTGAAACGTGTTATATTTGATTGTACGGTTAACGGAACGGTTAACACTTAACACTTTTAATGCCCCAGTACTAAGATTTTCACGATTAACACGGTTAACGGCTATTATTTAAATAATAAGACTATTATTTTATATAATAGCCGTTAACCGTGTTAATCGTGAGAATCTTAGTACTGAAGCATTAAAAGTGTTAAGTGTTAACCGTTCCGTTAACCGTGTTATCCAATATATCAAAATTCTAGAAGCATGCCTTAAATAAACATGTTGGCCTAGTTCTTTCATTAAATTATCTACACATTTATTATGACACGATTAACGGAACGGTTAACTCTTAACACTTTTAATGCCTCAGTACTAAGATTTTCACGATTAACACGGTCAACGGCTATTATTTAAGATAATAGTCTTATTATTTAAATAAAAGCCGTTAACCGTGTTAATCGTGAAAATCTTAGTACTGGGGCATTAAAAGTATTAAGTGTTAACCGTTCCGTTAACCCTGTTATCCAATATACCATGTAAAAACATAACATACGAAGTAGTCAAAGGGCCTAATAGCCTGAGATCCAAATCAGCCTCCTTTTCGCTATAAATGACGTCACAATAGTATACAGAGCAGAGTGGTAACAATTTTGATGCCAGAATCGAACTCAGCTAATGAAACTGGTATAAAAACGTAATTTTCTTTTATGTACGATGAGTTTAAGAAAAGTTGGCTCCGAGACAACTTAGACTCAACTTTTTTCAATCTTATCTCACAGGCAAGAAAATTTGAGGTATACACAAAGTCCAGTAGCTGAGCTCAATTCTATCATCCAAATGGTTCTCAGTGCTTTCTGTAAACCTCTATTTAGCCATTTATGGTGAAAATAAGGCTGATTAATTGTGGGCCTGTGTAGTCAATTTTGTCGCTTTTTTGAAACGTGTTATATTTGATTGTACGGTTAACGGAACGGTTAACACTTAACACTTTTAATGCCCCAGTACTAAGATTTTCACGATTAACACGGTTAACGGCTATTATTTAAATAATAAGACTATTATTTTATATAATAGCCGTTAACCGTGTTAATCGTGAGAATCTTAGTACTGAAGCATTAAAAGTGTTAAGTGTTAACCGTTCCGTTAACCGTGTTATCCAATATATCAAAATTCTAGAAGCATGCCTTAAATAAACATGTTGGCCTAGTTCTTTCATTAAATTATCTACACATTTATTATGACACGATTAACGGAACGGTTAACTCTTAACACTTTTAATGCCTCAGTACTAAGATTTTCACGATTAACACGGTCAACGGCTATTATTTAAGATAATAGTCTTATTATTTAAATAAAAGCCGTTAACCGTGTTAATCGTGAAAATCTTAGTACTGGGGCATTAAAAGTATTAAGTGTTAACCGTTCCGTTAACCCTGTTATCCAATATACCATGTAAAAACATAACATACGAAGTAGTCAAAGGGCCTAATAGCCTGAGATCCAAATCAGCCTCCTTTTCGCTATAAATGACGTCACAATAGTATACAGAGCAGAGTGGTAACAATTTTGATGCCAGAATCGAACTCAGCTAATGAAACTGGTATAAAAACGTAATTTTCTTTTATGTACGATGAGTTTAAGAAAAGTTGGCTCCGAGACAATCCTCGCCATAAGGTTTTGAGACACAATGGTGATTTTAGCATTATCTTTAACATGCAGCTATTAACCTGTAAGATGATGTTGAAGCCCCCCCTCCCCCCAAACCAATGTTGATATTAGGTCTGGATGTCATCGGAGGATGTTGCAGATGCATTTCCGCACCAAAGCAACATCTGAAACAACATTGTTTAGGGGGGATGGGGGTCTTTCTTCGACAATTAGTATATATCGAGTGGCAATCAAGCACTGTCTCATGCCTTATGTCAAGGATTGTCTTAGACTCAACTTTTTTCAATCTTATCTCACAGGCAAGAAAATTTGAGGTATACACAAAGTCCAGTAGCTGAGCTCAATTCTATCATCCAAATGGTTCTCAGTGCTTTCTGTAAACCTCTATTTAGCCATTTATGGTGAAAATAAGGCTGATTAATTGTGGGCCTGTGTAGTCAATTTTGTCGCTTTTTTGAAACGTGTTATATTTGATTGTACGGTTAACGGAACGGTTAACACTTAACACTTTTAATGCCCCAGTACTAAGATTTTCACGATTAACACGGTTAACGGCTATTATTTAAATAATAAGACTATTATTTTATATAATAGCCGTTAACCGTGTTAATCGTGAGAATCTTAGTACTGAAGCATTAAAAGTGTTAAGTGTTAACCGTTCCGTTAACCGTGTTATCCAATATATCAAAATTCTAGAAGCATGCCTTAAATAAACATGTTGGCCTAGTTCTTTCATTAAATTATCTACACATTTATTATGACACGATTAACGGAACGGTTAACTCTTAACACTTTTAATGCCTCAGTACTAAGATTTTCACGATTAACACGGTCAACGGCTATTATTTAAGATAATAGTCTTATTATTTAAATAAAAGCCGTTAACCGTGTTAATCGTGAAAATCTTAGTACTGGGGCATTAAAAGTATTAAGTGTTAACCGTTCCGTTAACCCTGTTATCCAATATACCATGTAAAAACATAACATACGAAGTAGTCAAAGGGCCTAATAGCCTGAGATCCAAATCAGCCTCCTTTTCGCTATAAATGACGTCACAATAGTATACAGAGCAGAGTGGTAACAATTTTGATGCCAGAATCGAACTCAGCTAATGAAACTGGTATAAAAACGTAATTTTCTTTTATGTACGATGAGTTTAAGAAAAGTTGGCTCCGAGACAATCCTCGCCATAAGGTTTTGAGACACAATGGTGATTTTAGCATTATCTTTAACATGCAGCTATTAACCTGTAAGATGATGTTGAAGCCCCCCCTCCCCCCAAACCAATGTTGATATTAGGTCTGGATGTCATCGGAGGATGTTGCAGATGCATTTCCGCACCAAAGCAACATCTGAAACAACATTGTTTAGGGGGGATGGGGGTCTTTCTTCGACAATTAGTATATATCGAGTGGCAATCAAGCACTGTCTCATGCCTTATGTCAAGGATTGTAGGCCTCTTTATCATCCAATTTTTTGAACCATTGAAGAAAATTTGGCCTAAGTAGGCCTATTCAGAGACTGGTCACCAGACCTAGCAAGACAATTATTCATACCAGTCCGTGCAGGTAGACTAAGGCCTATTAGACAGAGGGGCATATCACTCGAAAAAATCGCGTACACTTTTTGAAAAGATCACAAAAATCACAGAAATATTACAAAATTCACAGAAAAATAAAAAAAAATCACCAAAATCACAAAAAAATCACTATGATTTGAAATCAAAAAAATCTCGTACACTTTTTTGTGAGTGATATGCCTCTTGTATTAGACTATCTTAGCGATCTTCGATGATTTCTATTTGTCCTATTACAAAGACTCGGACTGCAGAGTATTGGACTTGCATGCACAAGTTCAACAATAGAACAATAGGATAGATAGAAAGTGGCTCATGCACAGTGCAGGATCTCAAAAGGACATGCTCTCCCATCAGTTATTGTTTTATCCTATTCTTATCTGGGGTGAGCAAGTAAGATACTCTGCTGTCTGGCTCTGGCCTTTTGGTCTGTTAACCCTTATTTGGCCCTTGATAAGGTTACCTAGGGGTCATGTAGATTAAACAGTGGCCATGTGTTTTAGAAAGTTGCTCATTTTCAGCAGTAGAATCAGCCAAGACTACCTGAAGATATACATTTCTTGTTGCAACAGAATGGGTGAGATATTGCACCTATACTGCAGCAGTAGTGTTAAGAATACACCCACGGATACTTAAATTGACTATATACACTGTATATTTAAGAATTACGACGAACAGCTTCACAATTTGGTTTTTGCATATCATAGACTAATTTTCTATTTTATTCACCAACTACATGTTGTTTTATAAGAGAGTCTCAAGTGATCCTTGTACTAAACATTTTGTGTTATTTTGTTTAAGATGACAATATGACAAAAGAATCCTTGTTTTCTACAAGAAATTCCAGTACTTATTTCTTACAAAGAACTTTCTTATAAAAGTTGTGCATAGGTCTTCTGCCAAGTTAGTCAGTCCTACAACCTGCTATCTTGGACTAAATATGATGAAACACCTAAAAAGTGTTATATTCATGGTTGACAGACCCCCTTCCAAACAAACTATTATATTCTAAATTTTGCATCACTTATTAACAACATGTTTTGAGGGAAGGTAGTAAGAAATATTTCCACTTTTCAGGGTGTTTCCTTGATTTTGTCAACCATCTTGGGTTTGTCACCTAGTAGGGGAAGCTACAAGCTGAAATACTGTCAATATTCAATTCATTGATCTGTCTATTTGTTACTTTTTGCTTCAGACATTGACATATCAGGTATCACATGGAAAAGCCTTAGTCATAAACAGATGATCATTTGTACTAAAAGTTGATTGGCTTGATAGGCCATATGATATAAAAACTGAATCCTGATTGGCTAGTTGAAAAAGACAGCAAACAAATGGTAAACAAACACAAAATTCTAAGGTCTCACAGGCTATGGTGACTAAAAGATCTTGTAGTGTAAGTACTGGCACACAATGCTACAAGCTCTCTAGTATTTTCAAGAATTGGGGAAAAAACACTTATACACTCAATTTTTATAAGAAGCCCTTTTTCTAAGAAACCATAGAGCCAGATTTTCAAAACTAAGGAAACTTTTGTAGGAGATTTCGTGGGAATCAGGAAAGTTAAGCAATTTTCATGTTTTCTTTACAAGAATTGATGAGAAAAGAGCTCTTCATTAGTATGCACATGTATATAATGTATCCTACCAACTCTTTTTCTTGAATAATTTGCATGTGTTAAAATGTCATGGAGTGAAAATCTCAGGTTTTTCATATGAATATCAACTTGAGAAAGAATACGTTTTTGGGTCTAGAAATTTGCTAAAAAACTCTTATCATGATTTGGGCAAAAGCTAAGAAACTCTAGGATTCAAATTAAGCATAGTTTCTTATGAAAAAATGAGTGTATTCCAGCAACACAATCTTACCTGTTAGATCTTAACACAGCCATGAGCCACGAGTCATGTGTTAGTAATTCATTAAAAGTTCCATGTTTGCTCGTGAGCAACAAGTCGACTCTATTAAAACAAGAGATCCTACCCCAAAATTCATCAACCACTGCCCCATCATCAAATTCTATGCTAATTAGCCCCTATTATCTCCTCCTTAACCTTACTAACCCCACACCACAATTGATTAGCACCCCTTAATTCACCCTTTTTTCACTTTGTATAAGAAACCTGAAAAAATCAACTCTTCCAAGAAAGTTTTATAAAAAAACAGTTGCTTAATTGCTTGTTAATTGCTGAGAAAATTTTTGTTCTAGAAACAGGTGAAAAATTAAGAAAATTTTAGTACTAGGACTGTAGCTATGTTTCTTATAAAAAAACGTGTACTGGTTTCTTAATATTAGTAGCACCTGAAAAGGTGTATTTCTCTTACAGAGAAATTTTTATAAAAAATCTATGTAAATCAAAACATCTAAGAATCTTTGATGTATGATCAACCTTAATTTCTTGCAAAAAGAAGTATTTTTAGGTTTCTTATCCAAATGGACTTATATCACTGAAGGTTAAACAGGGGTGCATGGTGGATAACTTCACCACTCACACAAACAACTATAATTCCTTAGAATTTGATTCCTGACAAAACATGAAATTTGCAGCAAGCACCTGACAAGTAGCTATGCTTCACCCACGAATACCAAATAAAAAACAAAATTCAAAAGTTTTATTAAATACCTTAGGTCTCAATTTCAATGTCGCTTTCTTCAGATGTCTCTATCACGTCAACTCTTCGTTTTATGGTCTCTTTTTTGTCCCTGGTCGACTTAATAACTTCTCTATGACTGTCTCTCAGATTCTCTCTAATACTGTCCCTTGAACTCTCCCTGTGATGCTCTGGCGTAGCTCTATTTACGGACACTGTGGAGGTGCTTTTCATTGGCCAATTAGGAGTCTCCGATTTGCCAGACCAACCTTCCATAGGTTCTTCCTCGACCTCACGTTTCAAATGCAAGGGAAAGTGTCGGACTAAACTGTGTGCTGGGGGGTAATCAACATCCATGCTTGAATTTCCAGCTCTTTGAGCCCCCCTACCGAATGAACTGCTCTGCCATAGACTTTGCAATTGTTTACGCAAATTTTCTTGTTCGTTTTGGCTTTGCTCCAGCTGCGCGTTCAACAACATGGATTCCTTTCTCAACGCTTCGATGGTTTCTTTCGTATCGCCGCCGTCACTCGATTTGTGTCTGCTAACTTCCTGCTGGAATTCCCAAGTTATGCGGTTGAAACGAGCTATGTCTTTCTGGTGTTCTCGCTGAACGACCTCGAGTTCTTGCTCCACTCTTCGCTTCGTATCCAACGAGTCGGCGTATTTCTTTTCGTAGTTCATTTTCATGATATGCATCTCTGCCTGCATTCTCTGATTTTGAAGAGAAAGCTCTCGAATTTTCTCTTCTTCGCTAACATGAAGTCTTTTTAGCTCACTGGCTAATAAATGACTAACATCTCTAATGTTGGGCTGCTTCACTTCGGAAGACATATACTTCCTTAAGATGCCTTCAACCATGCTTTCTATGGGCTCCGGGTTGTGGGGTCTTTGAGATTGGCACATTTCACAGCCTGGAGCTGAACAACTTGCCTGATTTGCCCCCTCCATCCCATGACTGTCCCTCTCCCCTGGTCTCTCAGAAGCTTTTTGAGCAAGGAGCTGCAGTCCTGTGCATGAGGCTGCGGCAGCATTTTTGCATTGCTGGCAAGACATATAGAGTGGGGACGTCCCCAATGGGCCAGGGCACCCACACTGGGCATGAACAACTGCTAGGTTAGAAGCAGACTGAAAATTGCCCCTGCTAGGGTAAGAATGCCTGGGAGGCTTAGGGGGTGCACTCATCGAGTGGTGTCCTTCTTTGCTTCCAGACGGGAAGATAAATCTCGTCTGGGCGGGATTTTCAACGCTCCTTTGCGTCGATAAATTTTTGTGTGTGGGTGACCAAGGGTGGAATGCCGACTGTCTGTTCTCTTTGAAATCGGCGGGAGACCCAGGCCTGCCTTCGGACGATTCGGTGTCTGAGGAAGAAAGCCGAGACTCTCTGTCTATCCTCAGTGTTTCAATGGGCGAAAACGTGGATTTTTTCCTCTCCGGGGATTTAATAAACGCAACAAACTCGGGGTCTTGTTTATCACCGTCTGCCGAAGTGTTTTTCTTAGAACGATTTCCGTTGAATTTGTTTTTCAAGCTTTCCCAGAGGAAAACTAATTCATGCGTGGGTTTTTGATCGACTAGCATCAAATAGGCCCTCCATCGCGAGCTCTCGAAACCCCAATGGCATGTGTGGACTTCATCGAAAGACGTGTGGTTGTGTGACACGAACTTCTTGGTTGAAAACAATCCATTACATTCGGTACAGCGAATACACTGCGATGTCGGCTCCGTGTAAAGTTCGGGCTCGAATAGCCCAACACAACCTCCGAAACATTCGTGGTATACTTCGAAGTTCAGCGTGTTTCTCATCCTAACTTTAAGATCGGCTTTCGGCGCTCGAGAACCGTATAAACTGCCCCACAGTCTGTAAGCGTCGCTCTTACTAATCATGTTACTGCTTGTAGACGTCCACGGAAGGATCCCAGCCAGTTTCAAAGCGTCCAGTTGTTGGGGAGTGCATTTCGAACAGTAAATTAACAGTTCGTCCCTTCGACTGAAAATCTCGTGAACGTTGTATTCTTTCAGTACATTTTGAACGAGTTCTGTGAAACACAAACGCTTCTCTCCACCAACATTGAAACATCCAACATTGAACCCATCTAGCATGGTCTCTCGTATCTTACTGGAATCGGGTTCCTTTTTGTACTTTAAGTCTTTCGTCTCCTTCCACGAGGCCAAATTAGCAGAGCGGATTTTGAAAGCTTTCAGGTCAGACTTGGTAGCGACAGGCCCACGGATCGAGTCCCTCGACGCTTGGTTGTACTTCTTTAATATCAATTCTAGAAGTGGGTCACAGTTCTGTTCGCGATGCATTCTGGCATCCATCAGAGGATGGGAATGAGAGGACATTTTTGCTTCGTCCGTGAACAGCAGTCCCTCGACGCGCGTGCTCTCTCCCTCCAACTGTTCGACCGAAATCAACTCGAAATCAACTCGAAATCAACTCAAAAAAACTTGAAATAGTTTCTCAATTTTCGGTTCTGTAATCTCTAACTATAGCTATGATGTAACTCGCGAATAAAGACTCGTTCCTTGCTGTACGCCTTGAAATACGAGGGAAACATCGTAATTCTCTTGTGTTTACAATTTTGTCTGCCCTTCTCACCGACAATCAATTTCGCCACAGACAGTACGGTCAGACAAATAGCTAGAGCACGTCTGAGTCGCGCAAGCCGGCGTCACGAAAATCCCCAAACATATGCACATTAAAAATTCTTAATATTTATACTTTCATCTCTGAAATTCCTCTGCTCTCCTCCATGCGGCGTGATTATATCTTCGAGCTAGAAATTTGTCTGCCTTTCCTCAAAATTTGAGAATTTCGCCTTGAAACTTAACCGAAAAATTCGTTTGAATTCCCAATGTGGATTTGAGACTCTCGCCTGTGTACAACACAGCAGGATTTGTAGTGCTCCCACTGAAATGTGGCGTATTTACCTACTGTGCATGCCAAGTTTGCTCTCTCGACTCAACAGAAATTTGTTTTTCATACGAAACTCTTCGCTAGGCAAATCGTATATCTTACACTCTTTTTTTTATAAGAACAATTTCATGCAACACGAGCCTCAGATTTTGCCAAATCTTAAGAACAATTCAAGAACAAACTTAGGCTGAACATTTCACAGTCAATATAAGAATTATACGAAATAACCACGAGACTGACGAATAATTACAAAACAAGCAAATTGACTGTAGAGAGATATATCAGATGGTCAAGAGAATCAACATTTGAACCAATTAAAACACATATGATAGCAAAAACAGGCTCCCAACTCATTACAAAGTAAGAACAATTTAAGAACATTTCAGGCTGAAAATAAGGAAATATTTAAGAACAGCCAGCTTCAAATCAAATGTACTGGTTCTTATAAAAAAGAATGTAAGTAAAATCCTTATTATTCGTAGCAATACCTCAAGAAATCCATACAACCAGTACTCCCTTTTTAAAAAAGCAACTAGACTCTCGTCCCAGCCCAAAAAGATGTCTAAATCATTCGAATTTTAAGCCCTCAAAGTTGCTTAGCTTTAGCTTGAGTCTTGGAAAGCAAAGAAAGCATAACCATCGCTGGATAGACTATATACACTCTTTTTTCTTTATAAGAATAAATTTTATAAGAATATTGAGGCTCAAAATCGCCAAAGAACAATGGAAATTTAAGAATAAACAATGGAAAAGTTGAGGCTCATGAAAATTTTAAATATTCTTATAAAAAAAAGAGTTTAACAACCGGATTTGGTCCACCTGAAGAAGGTTGTAACTGTTTCGTTTAACTATATGAGATCTTTCAAAATGAACAGGGTCTAGCATTTTCAAAACAGTTGCTTAAACTACCTCTTCTGTTCTTCATTTGTTTCATCGAGCCCTGGAGTTCCTTACGGTCCAGGTCTTACACGTGTTTTTGTAAGAAATTTCAGCACAGACTCTATACATACTGCAACCACATAACTGCAAGGGAGGCTCTTTTCCTATTCAATTTGAGTACATGTCAGGCCTGGGAAATATAGCGGAGCATAGCACCCAGAAACCTTTTACGTCTCAACAAAAAAAAAGTGATCCACATTTCACCTAAGGTCCGTCATTAAGGTCCTTCATCAAGTGAAAATTACCATCATGACTTTTGATCAGGATGGTTTGACCCTCCCGAATTCTGGCTATTTTCTAAACAGCAAGATGTAAAATTAACTGGAATGTGATCCATTGCTTAGTAATTGCTGAAATTGATCTGTGATTTATATTTAATAGACCAGGTATTGGTAAATAGACGAAACTATACAACAAGGCTCAGAAGATTTTAAGTATGGAAATCACCGCATTCATAGATTTTTCTTCAAGATAAAGAAAAAGATTACTTGATATTTGGTTTCAAGTCTGTATGTTTTTTCCGGGCCACCCAATACCTGTATCTGATGTCAAAGCCAAATGTTTGTATACAAAAACATGTGTACAGTTACAGAACATGCATTACATCACGTATTGTTATTACATTATATCTTATCAGAACAACCCTTAAACTTGGTTTGAGGCTGGCTGATCCTCTATTCTCAGGTTGAATACCCTTCAATAGTTTTACTTTATAATGATTCAGGATCGGAAGCCTGTGTTTGCTTATGACTTATTTCGATTGTTGCAAATGTTGACCCTCTTGGCCTTTCTGACATATCTGCGTGCTGTCCATCTTCTTATTTTGTAATTGTTACTCAGTCTTAGGGTGAGCTAAAGTAAGAATGGCCAGTGTCTGTTCGTTATAGCTTGTTCTTAAATTCTGAAAAAATTGAGGCTTGTGTTCTAAAATTGTTCTTATAAAAAAGATTTTATCATCAGGGTTTGGTTTTTTTCATATAGGGTTGCTTGTGCGAATGTTACGTAACTTGGCTCATCGCTCGATTTTTAACAATTCCTCGACTCATCGTTCAGTCTTTATTAAATCTCTTTCAAGACCTCCATGCTTCAATAAAAAACCTAAGAATTCCTCCCCGTGTTGTTTAAGTTTCCCCCTACTGTACAGATTACCCCTGCAAGTGGCAGCAAAGAGGATTTGCGCTCAGTTAGGCCGCCCTTTGAGGATTGGCCAACCGAGTCGTCCGAACAATAAAGAAATTAGCGGGACACTCTTCCAAGACACCAATCAGACGGCGGGGTACTACGGCGGCTACTCACCCCTAACACGAAAGCCGCAGCCTATTTTGTCCTTTCATTCTAAACAACGGCAACATGTTTTTATAAGTACGTTTACGGTACATTCATGAGGCTGGACCGCAGTTGCTTATTGAAAAGAATGTGTATTTATATTTATTTATCAGTCTTATGGCCATTATTTCTAATACACTCTTATTTTCATAAGAACCAGTGAAATAGATTTTAAGCTGGCTGGCTGTTCATAAATATTCCTCTATTTTCAGTTCAGCCTGTAATGTTCTTAAATTTTTCTCACTTTTACAATGTTTTAGAAGCCTTTTTTGCTATAAGTAGCATTAATTGTTAAAATGTTGACTCTCTTAACCATCTGACATCATCTGTTTGCTGTTCATCTACTTGTTTTGTAATTATTTCTCGGTCTTATGGTTATTTCGTAAAATTTTCATATTGAGCCAAAAATGGTCAGCCTCGGTTTGTTCTCTGCTTGTTCTTAAGTTTTGGCCAAATTTCAGGCTCGTGTTCTTGCAAAATTGTTCTTATAAAAAAGAGTTTAATTGATGTATTGAGCAAAAATACATAGCCATCTTCAGACTGTTCTTGATTTGTTCTTAACATTTGGCAGAATTCGAGGCTCGTGTTCTCGTATAAATGTTTTCTTATAAAAAAAGAGTGTAACTCCAAACATTTGGTTTATCTAATTGTAAATGATAAATGAACATACGATGGCAGGAGGTAAATGGATATGAAACGTGACTTGAAACCCTTCATAATAGCATGAAACCATTCATAAGAGTATGAAACCCTTCAAAAGATATGAAACCCTTCATAAGAGTATGAAACCCTTTATGCTTTGAAACCTTTCATAGAAAAAACCACTTCACAGGGGTTTCCAGGGCAAACTCAATAAAAATTTGATATCACACAATTAATTTCTCAAACAATGCAAATTTAATCAATTTCACACCCTCGTCAGATCACGTTCGCATGATGGTCGTTGACGTGTCAAATAAATACAACCTCTTTGATAATTCAACTATAAAGTTTAGCACCTCTGATGACGAACATGATACGTAAACAAACGTCATTAACACTTTGACATTATTCAAAGGACCCGGAAAGGGCAAAGAGAGTGTTAGCACAGGTCACCACACAACACGGCTGTCGACAAATATGTGAATTTCTGCACGCTGCAAACATGGACCTAATTATTGAACTAGACTTTGTTCTGTTTGTAGGACAGTGTGTTGTACTGCACTATAAAAAAAATTAAGAATGTTCAGTGCTGAGTTTTCTTACCTAAGAAAGTTGTAAGATTATTTTCTGCGGTTTTTTATATTAGCTTGTTTTTTCGTTTTGGCAAAATTTGAAGCTCGCGTTCTTGTAATATTGCTCTTATAAATAAAAAAGTGTAGAACGGAAATCGGCAAATAACTAAAAATTTTTCAGTGCTAGAGTTATTTGAGACGAAAATACGCCTGCACTTTTGCCAGTAACCAACAAGTCAATACACTCTTTTTTCTTTATAAGATTAATTTTATAAGAATATTGAGGCTCGAAATCGCCAAAGAACAATGGAAATTTAAGAATAAACAATGGAAAAGTTGAGGCTCCAAAAATTTTTAAGTATTCTTATAAGAAAAAAAGAGTGTAAGCGACCAGGCTTTGGATTACATTACTAAAATAATAATGAAAATTTCAGGGGTCGATGAAATAGATTTATGGTTAGGTGCACAGTCACTATAGTTTGTTTGTTGTCCTAAACTAAGGCAACCCTTACGCAACTTTGAGGGCTGAAAATCCAAAATATTAAAGCAATTTTTAGGGCTATGTTCAGTTGCTTATTGAAAAACACGTGAATCTTCGAAAATAACTGTTGCAGTCACCTGCTCTGCTCTGGTAAAATTGGAATGCCCTTGTTAGATCATGCCTTGTGAATTTAAAAAAAGAGTGTAATCCGCTGACGGGGCTACAGTGTTTGACCGGGGCCAAAGGCTCGATGCCCATAAATCAAGCGTTTCAAAGCTTATGATATTCAACGCTTGTCTATTATTCTGTCAAACCAAAGCCATGCGAAAATGCAAATTTTGCTGCAGGGCGTGTTTTCATGTTTTCAACAAAATTCTGTAGGCCAAGTTGGCAATCTCGAAGGCGAGCGTCTAGACTAAATACAAAGGGCAACTGTCTCGTCTGTGCGCTGTATTCAGGCGCTGTGTGGATAGAGTTCTGGCGACTTCTTTGCTGGTTGCTCGCATTCAACTTCAATTTAATAGAACAATAGTTTATGTCTGCTTAGGTGTGTTAGCTTATGTGAAAACCAAACTGTACACATTTTTTTATTGAGTGGACAATACGATGAAAAACTCCTAGTGCCTAAAAAGTTAGTTTTTTGTCATTAAGCCTGGGCGTGGATTCTGCTCAGGATTTTTTTCATAGGCCTGGATTTTGCTAAGAGCTCCCTCATATTTCAAGAGGGATAACCCAATCTCTAAAATTGCGTACGCTTTCTTGAAAATCCTCTTTAAAATCTTGTAAAAATCTTGTAAAAATCTTTTGCGATTGAGTAAATCTCGTTTTTTATGAAAGGGGTTATACCCTTTTTTTATAAGAACAATTTATAAGAACACGAGCCACAAGTTTGGCCAAAACTTAAGAACAATCTAAGAACAAACCGAGGCTGACCATTTTTGGCTCAATATGAAAATTCATGAAATCACCATAAGACTGAGAAATAATTACAAAACAAGCAGATGTACAGCACACAGATAATGTCAGTTGGTCAAGGGAGTCAAACTTTGCAACAATTAACACAGCTGATAGCAAGGCTTCCCAATAATTGTAAAAGTAAGAATAATTTAAGAACATTTCAGTCTGAAAATAGAAGAATATTTAAGAACAGCCAGCTTCATAAACATTTTACTGGCTCTTATAAAAAAAGAGTGTAAAAAGCCCCTGGCATTTCAGATGGAACATCAAAAATTCAAATTGGACGTCTTTTATTTTTGCCAAAGCTTCGTCAAAACTAGGAGGGAGCAACTACAAGAGGCTAATGCTCATTAGGCTTCAAGGGGCCTACAAGAATTTTGTGCAAGAAATTTTTAAAATCCTAACAATTTTTGAGGGAGTTTTGGAGATTTCAGATATTTATTTTTCAGGCAAAATCTTCAATCATTTTTTCCACAAGTTTTTTTGAAGATTCATCTAGCATGGGGTGCTTACTGCTTACTTGGGCCTAGGCCTAGCATGGATCTCTCGAAGTGCTCACAGAGGATAGAATTTGCTCAATGCCCACTGCTCAACACTTTTTTTTCTCTTTTGCACTGCAAAAAGTTGACAATTCGCAGGCCTCAAGCCGGGCCAGGTATAGCACCTCAACATATGCTTAGCTTGGCTACAGAGTTGCTTGTCCAACCTTATCATTTCGATCATTTTGGTACTTGGTCACTTATCACTTTGACACTGGATAATCGACGGATTGCTAATTGGAAAAGTGTACTCAATACTGTGGTATTTGTCGTGTTTTCCGTGTAAGCAATAAAAGAACTAACTGAACTAATAACTGAACTATCTACCAGCCAAATAATTGGACGATGTCGTGACTCTTTTTTTGAAACACGGACCCCTTTTGGATTTGGTCCTCGGACAAATGCCTCGGCTGACTCCCGGTCCGTACTTCTGTTTACAACTCTGACCTTTTGACTAGGGTATTAGGTATTAAAATCGATAGGGTCTACTGGGGTGAAATTAGAAAGTTTGGGGTAAAAGGGGTAACGTGCAAACATTTTGATAAATTTTGCCGAAATCATTTTTAAGAGTTTTCTTCCAACTGTAGAACCACTTGGATTACCCTATCTGACTTAGTGAATGTTGATTAATCCATCCTGGTCTACTGTTTCACAGCTATCAACACTGCAGCGTATTTTAGTCAGTTAACTCTTTTATTCTTTGTCATTTTAACCATTTCAAAACATTAAAAAAAATGGTTCCTTGAAAATGTATGCTCCGGCTCCTTTCGCCATCAATAACCTGTCAGCCATGATAACTACCTTATGCCTCCCTTTCACTAGGTAAGTTTTTTAGAAAGGGAACGAAATCTAACGAATGGTCAAAGGTACCCAGATCGTGATTCGCCAATCTGAAAGGAGATGAATGATTGGTATAGTGAGAAACAATCTATCATCATTTGGAGTCTAGTAAGACGAATAATTAACTTTTGTCGAAAGATTTCTAGTTGGAAAACGAACTCTTTCTATTTAGACAATACATATCTATGAAGGCCTGATCCAAGTTCCTTATAAAAAACGGTGACTTCGACCTTCCCATATAATCGATATAATTCATTGTTGCTGACCAAGTCCCATTCACGAGCCATTCATTCAGGTTCAAAGCATTTGTGCTCCACTTTACAAATTGTTTTGACGCTGCTTTCACTTCTTCTCGGCCTAAACAAAACTTTTTCTTTACACATGCTTCGTGTGGGGAGATTCAACGCCATTGTTGATGGAAAATCCAGAACACAAGGATAAAGGAAGCTTGGCGTGCGTTTGCTTATTACATTTACACCCCCCAGGTCTCTAATAATCGCCTCACCACTCGCTTATTACTTTTTGTTGCCCCCCGCTCTTTTCATCACCGCCGGCTTATTGCATGTTGGGTCGAGGCTTCATCACCGGGGGGTTAATAAATATTCTCTCTTGTCGGGAGGCTTATCTTTGTCAATATGCATTTTTGTTGGATATTGTTTGGGATAACATTGCATACAAAACTAACATCATTGGAGTGTCGAAATATTTTAAAGGATGTTTAGCTTATTTTAGTAGATTTTGCCAATGGTGCATTCTTTTACTAATTAAAGACTAGGCTGAGTTTTGGGGTTTCACAACAATATTATTAAGTTTTTTAGAGAGCTCAGTAAGGGTTAATTAATAGAATTTAACTTTTTTCTTAAACTTTCCTGAAAATATTCGCATTTGCCAACATAAAAAGCATAGTTTATAGAAGTACATTAAAGGAAACCTATTGTTGTAGTAAGCCTTTGTTTTACATTTGATGTTCAACAGTACCCTCTTTTTTATATAAGAACCAGTGAAATTGATTTGAAGCTAGCTGTTTTTGAATATTCCTCTTTTTTCAGCCTGAAATGTTCTCAAATTGTTCTTACCTTTACAATGATTGAGAAGCCTTATATGCTGTCAGTAGTGTTAATTGTTTAAGAATTTAACTCTCTTTACCATCTGACAACATTATCTGTGCGCTGTTTATCAGCTTGTTTTGTAATTATTTCTCAATCTTATGGTTATGTCGTAAAATTTTCATATTGAGCCAAAAGTGGTCAGCCTCCGTTTGTTCTTAGCTTGTTCTTAAGTTTTGGCCAAATTTGAGGCTCGTGTTCTTACAAAATTGTTCTGATAGAAAAAAAGAGTGTACTTGGAAGTGCGCACGTATGCCTTATCCTCTCTCTTCACTGTAAGTGTTTCACATGTACATATTGTCTACATAGATATGGTGGTGAATATTATAAAATATTCTATAAATAACGAATATTTTTTGATATAGAACCAAAAGAAATGCTTCTGTCTAATTGTTCAGCCATGTCGTTCTTGGCTAAAACAATGACGTTCTTGGCTAGAACAATAACAATGTCGAAATCGAAACAACACACTGTACACTCTCAACCTCGAAAAACTTGCACAAAAAGATACAACAATAAATCTCTAAACCATGTTTTTCAGTACATTATGATTTTAGATCATGGTTTTGTGAATGTTACTTGAAGAATAAGAATATATACACTAACCTATTGAAATTATTGCACAAGCCGATTCAAAATGGCGGCAAAATTGCAAAGCTGTGAGGGTTAGGCCTAAACTAAAATTACCACAACTTATGACAGACAGCCCACAAATACATGGTTTTTTGGGAAAATTATGAAATTTTTATTGACAGCATATTTCATAACAATAAGCAATAATAAATTCAGGAAGAAATTATTCATGACTTGATATTTGAGTGATGGTCAAAATATAAGCAAGGAGTTTTTGAAGAAGGAGTTGTCATCTAAAATCAGTGCAAAAGTGTTTCAAAAAGTCATTAATTAGGTAAAGTGCTTTGTTACTTTGTTGCTACTGCTTTAAGGATCACTATGAGTCTTTTCCTAGCTACCCCTGTAGTAGGGGGGAGAAATTGGTCGGGGGTCACAAAACTTTTAAGGGAAGGAGGAGAAATTGAATTTTAAAGCAAATTTTGTAAATAAAGAAAATTATCTGATACACATGACTCTCACTATCACCGCTGGGTTTGAGGTCAGTCACCAAGTAAAATGTTCCATAGATACAAATTATAGGGGCATAAGAAGGAGAACAAACAACATGCTTACCTGAAGAATGACAAAATTGCAACTGATGTTTGGTGTAAGGTGAAAAATTACTCTCTCCTCTCCCCTTGAAATGTTTTGAGTCTCCTTCATTTTCCTCTCATGCCAGCACATACAGGAAAAACAGAACTCATGGGGATCCTCAAAGCACTAGCATTAGCAACAAAGTAACAAAGCACTTTGCCTGAATAATGACTTTTTAAAACACTTGTGCACTGATTTTAGATGACAACTTCCTCTTCGAAAACTCCTTGCTTCTATTTCGACTATCACTCAAATCCCAAGTCATGAATAATTTCTCCCTCAATGTATTATTGCTTATTGTTTCGAAATATGTTGTCAGCAAAGTTTCCTCAATTTTTCCACCAAAATCACACACACAAGTTATGGGAGATTTAATTTAGGCCTAGCCCTCGCAGATTTGCAATTCTGCCGCCATTTTGAGTCGACCTGTGCAATATTTTCAATAGGCTAGTGTATGCCTTGGCGAACCGTAATCATAGCAGACATGCCAGGGGCGCATCTAAGGGGGGGTTGTGGGT
The DNA here is from genome assembly GCA_963924455.1 of Pelagia noctiluca. Taxonomy (NCBI): domain Eukaryota; kingdom Metazoa; phylum Cnidaria; class Scyphozoa; order Semaeostomeae; family Pelagiidae; genus Pelagia; species Pelagia noctiluca. The sequence goes on along the minus strand of OZ004327.1, from coordinate 11,882,864 downwards.
GTTGTAACCCCTGCCCTTTTTATTAAGGAAGCTAATTTGCTCTATTCTCGTCTAACCATTCTGAATTCCCCATTTCAAAGAGAAATTGAAGGAATCTAAGCCATTTTAAAGCGTCAGAAATGTCAAAATCTCAGGATTTTCCGGGGCTCTGCCCCCTTGACCTCTACCAGAGTCCTTCCCTGTCCTTTTTTGCGGCTAAAACCCCTGCCCTTCAAAATTCCTAGTTGCGCCCCTGCATGCAAACAGAGCCTTGAAATGTGCTCAACCTTCCTCCGGATGAAATTTTCGGGAGCCAATATTCTTCCTCACCTAGGTTAGGTTATATACTGGAAGGACTAAGTTTTAATTTGCATGCAGAGATAGATGGATCAAAATAAATTTTACCAAATAATCCTACAAGCATAAAAAAAGATTTCAATCTACCCCACTTTGACAATTCTATCAATCGGCACTTTCAAATTATTTGAATTTGAATATTTTGGGATCCTTCCTCCATTTCTCATATTTTTCTGAACCTTCCTTCGGTCAATGACCGTACGACCGTAATGTTTTCCTGTCTCTGCATGCAAATCTGAAAATTGCATGACCCCATGGCCGTACATAGCGGGGGGCAAGGGGGACTGCTACCCCCCCAAAAAATTCCAAAAGTATATGCTTTCCTATAGAGGATATCCTCAAAAAGCTCTTCAAAAGGGGTTTTGCCCCCCCGCTAAAAATGTTCTGTGTACGGCCTTGCATGACCCATAGAACCGGGAAAAATAATGCCAAAAAACCAATAAGCCGACCAGGTCATCCCTAAAGGAGTAGTCCCCTCGTTTTAACCCTGGGTTCCAGGACCTTAATTTGGTTATGAAAAGCACAGAGCCAGTAGCAGTTTTGGACACTGTGAGGCTTGGGTGAAACACCTCGTAAGTAAGGCCCTCCATTTGATCGAATTTGACGATAGTTAACGTTCTATGCTCTATTGCGAGGGCCTCTTCACCCAAATAAAGCACGGGGGGCTGGAGCCATGCCCCCATGGCCCTCCAAAGACTCCTGCTACACAGGGTCTATTTCCTCTTTCAAAGGCAGGTGAATTTTAGCCTTTATACAGAATATTGCACTTTCAGAAGTGTTTGTTTACTTCGCTAATGTTAGTGTCTGTGACGTAGGCTACTGTTTTTGGAAACCCAAACAGTAGGATCAGACAGCTGAACATGGACTTTCAATGAATAAATTCATCCCAAGAAATATTCAAAACGTGGCAAGCTCTCACGGCGAGAAGCAATCCAATCATTCTTTTCCCACACTACTCAAGGCAGAGTTCCGTTTCCACCCGTAAATAATGTAGTTTCTGACCGAGACCTCTGTTTTCTCCTTTCCATCTCTTTTGAGGATGAGGACAGGGAAATGCAGGTACTGGCCATTTGGTACCTCTTTGTGGCTCACTTGGTACCTCTATCTCGCCCATTTGGTAACTCTTTCTTGCTTATTTTGTACCTCTTTCTGGCTTATCTGGTACCTCTTTCATGCCCATTTGGTACCGGGCTGGAATTACTATGAGTGCGGTACTCAGCAAAACTTAGGACAGCAAGGTTGATAGGCCAATGATACACATATAGTAAACTAAAAAACGTACTCATACCATAGAATACTAAAAGGCTCTGGAATTTTATATTTCTGTTTAAAAACTAATCATAGAGGAGGTTCAATATAACTTTTCTCCTTCTTGACTTGTAAGATATATCACATACCTTTTAAAATGTGACAATTTTTAACTGTCATTCAGTCCAAATACACCTGGGCAGGAATCTTTTATAAATTGTTTTACATTTTTATTAAGGCTCCTGCCCAGGGGCAAATCACCTTAATCAAATTGTACGATATATTTTGAGATTTTTTAAGATTTCTAAGATTTTTTGAGATTTTTAAAGATTTTTTAAGATTTTTTGAGATTTTCAGATTCTTAAAGATATTTTAAGATTTTCGCCAAAGGTATACGAGATTTCTTTGAGTGATTTGCCCCTCGGCTCCTACCATATTGAATACGTACCTGGTACCTTGCCCTGTGGTTTCTGGTACTGGCCGTTATGGTACTGGATGTCATGGTAGCCTGCCCCACTTGGTTCATTTACTTGTCATCATCCTCTAATATTACAGCCCCATACGCCTACCTTGGGGGTACGAAAGACTTCACTTTTGAATCTCTCTAGCTGAGTCTTGTGATCAGACTAGCATACAACAACAGCAAGAAAAGTTAAACATCTATTACTGAAAGTTGTTGCAATTGTTTGATTGGTTTGTTTCTATAACAGCCATTTCGATTGGCTAAATTTCGAGTTGCCTTTTAGGAGAATACAACAACAATCGACATACAGCATAAAAACCTCTATACTTCAGCCTTACAGGTTTTTAAGGTTCTATTTCATTTCAACAGATTGGTAAAAGTCAATTTCCTGGAATTTTAACCAGATTGGTATAAGGACGGTTGGTTTAAAGTGGCATGTTTATGAGCTCCAAGCACTCTTTTGCTTTTCTAATTCTTCATTATTTGCTACGTGATTACTACAATTCAAAGCAGTGTTCTTAAAAAAGTACAAATTGCTGCTAATTGGGAATAGTGTATCAAATGAAACAAAATCAAGGTGGATTGCTTATTGAAAAGTATTTCAATATCTTGCCCCGGCTCGGTGGACCAACAAACCAGTTTGCATAGGCCCGTTGCCGTGTCTTCCGGGGCCGGGGCAAAATTTCGAGGTCGGTTAACATTTATTTCGAAGGAGGGAGGGTTAAGGGTAAACATAAAAATGAATGTGGACATTATAGGAACAACAACTTTCAGAATTTAGGTCCATCTATGTTTCAATCATAAACTACATGCTGTTTTTCCAATTTTCTCATTAGTATTTTCTTATTTTTCAATAATATTCTGAAGGATGCAACACTGGGTAATTAGAAAACCATTGTGGCTACTTGAACGTTTTTCTAGGGGTGGCAAAAAGCTTACTCAAACTGCACTAAGGTGTCCCCCATGGCCATGGGCCTGAGTTTGCCACAAGGACGAAGTGTAGTCTGTTCATTCACGGAAACTCATTCATTTCATTACAGTTGGAGTTGATTTAAACGATCCTCTGTTTACACAGACGTTCACACATGCAAACATACACAGCAGACAGGTGGGGCGTTCAAAATGCATGATTTGTTTTCTTCTTGGTCGAGAAAAGATGTTCATGGTGTTGAGCTTTCTCACGCTCCTGGCAAGCTAATTCCCTTGTTCTCCTTCGAGAGTTTTCAAAATCTAAAGATTCCTGAGATTTCCATAAACCACACTAGACTCTTTTCTTTTTATATGAGGCAGCAAAATTGATTTGAAGCTGGCAGTTCTTGAATATCCCTCTATTTTCAGGCTTTTTTTTAATTATTTGCTAGTTTCTTGGTTATTTTATATAATCCTTATATTGACCTTAAAATGGTCAGCCTTAATTTGTTCTTAGCTTGTTCTTAAGTTTTGGCAAACTTTGAGGCTCGTGTTGTAATGAAATTGTTCTGGAATGCATTATCTGTTGTTCATGCTGGAAGCATTTTCTACCTTCACTACACTTTTTTTCTATAAGCATTTATGGCCTACTTTGGTCCCAGCTCTCAAAGATGCTTAAGATATTGGATTTTCTGCTTTGAAGTTGCTTAAGAGTTGCTGAAGTCTTGAAAACAAACAAAATGTAGATATTTCCCTGTACCCTAACTGTTTAAATTGATGGTATACATGTAAGAAAATCTTTCAAATACCAAATATGCTTCTTTTAACAATGAAACATAGTGTGATCAAACAAGGTTATGCACTTTCAGCATATGTAGTTGCATAAGTGATAAGTTCCTCAATTTATTTCTCCAAGTCCTAGAGTGTTTTGCTCAATCCAGTACTGGTAGTATATTGACGAGATGCTTCTTGAGAAAAGTGCAATTTTTAATTTCCCTTTCTTTTCAATGCTATTGTACCACTGAGAAAATTATCATACATATTCGCATTATTCTGGCCTATTTTCATAAAACATTAACATAGGAGTGTGGTCACCGCGTTAGGGGGTTAATACTTTACTCGACGTTTGGTCGAAGAAAGATGCAAATCCTGTGGTAAATTCTCACGGTTCTGGGATGCTGATGATCTTCCACGTCAAGATCGTTTATTAGTTTTCAACGAATTACGAGAAACTCTTGCTAGTTATTGTCTGGTTTTGGATACGAAAACAAGACATCTTGAGATGAGCAAGTAAATAATTCAGTTTTGAGGGTCTTGCAGGGGTTTTCGGGAACACGGGAGCGACAAGGCTAGGGAAAAAGGAACATTTTGCATGATTTGGGGTAACAGGGAACAATTAGAGCCAGTTTTCAAGGGAGCATTCTGAAATACACTCTTTTTTTATAAGAGCCAGTAAATTTGATTTGAAGCTGGCTGTTCTTAAATATTCCTCTATTTTCAGCCTGAAATGTTCTTAAATTGTTCTAACTATTAGGATAATACAGAAGCCGGTTTTTCCATCAGTTGTAATAATTGGTTCAAATGTGGACTCTCTTGACCATCTGATATATCTGTGTGCTGTCAATTTGCTTGTTTGTAACTATCTGTCAGTCTCGTGGCTATTTCGTATAATTCTTATATTGACCTTGAAATGGTCAGCCTCGTTTTGTTCTTAAGTTGTTCTTAACATTTGGCGAAATCTGAGGCTCGTGTTCCTATAAATTTGTTCTTTTGAAAAAAAACAGTGTATCCACAAAATACGCGGTAACAAATCATAAATTACAAAAAAGAGGGGAGCAAAGAACCCTCGTTCTACGACCTTCAGTTCTAAGCAACCTCCATTTAAAACATTCTGCAACTAAAATCTAAATCTAAGAACAGATTGCCCTTTCTTAAACAAAAAAGCCTGAACTATCATCCTAGATTTTCCAAACAAACCAGGGGCGTGCTGGCCCGCCGGGATGCCGGGAAAGTTCCCGGTGGACCCCTAAAAACTGCTTGTTTGTGGGCCTTTCCATCCTTATGGCACCAGCACTAATAGGGCCCTAAACCTAATTTTCCCTTTTTGCTCCCAGCACACCCCTGAAACACACCGCTATTCTCGTCGATGATATTGGTGCCTTGCCTGTTTCACCTACACTCTTTTCTTTTTATAAGAACAATTTTATAAGAACACGCGCCTCAAATTTTGCCAAAACTTAAGAACAAGCTAACAACAAACCGAAGCTGAAAATTGTTAGCTCAATATAGGAGTTTAAAGAAATAACCATAAGACTGACAAAAAATTACAAAACAAGCAGATTGACAACACACAGATATATCAGATGTTTAAGAGTGTCAAAATTTGCAACAATTAACACAACTGATAGCAAAAACAGGCTTCCAAAACATTATGAAAGTAAAAACAGTTTAAGAACATTTCAGGCTGAAAATAGAGAAATATTTAAGAACAGCCAGCTTCAAACCAATCTTACTGGTTCTTATAAAAAAAGAGTGTATTTCTTCCTTGCACTTTTAATTCAATAAGCAACAAGCCATTAGGCAAGAATGGTTGTAATATGTCGTATGCCTAAATTACGAGTTACTTATATACAAGTTAACGAGTTGCTGGTATGTCCAAGTTTACGAGTTGCTTGCCTAAGTTTAGGATTTGCATATTTACAAGTTTACGAGTTGCTGCACGACCAGTGTGATGATAACTGGGAGGGCACTCTTGATTTTGGAACTGGGTCTCTTGTTCACATACTTCTTCTACATACTATTTTGCTCGTTGTTCTTGCAACTTCTTGAGCACTCTTTGAGTAAGTCATCTTCACCTATTTTCTGAAATTCGTTACAAGAAACCTAGATTCTCGCAATTTGGAGTTTATCTGGGGGTAATTTGCATAGTTCATTACTGAAATATCGTACTTTTAGCTGAGATCACAAATGAAACCCCAAAATCTTTATAGAACTGCGCAGGAGTAAAGGTGAGCTGCGGGGTATCGAAAGAGATCTGTTTGAATGTAAAGTTGCCTATAGGAAAAAGTGTGGTGCTTTTTGAAAACTTTGTCAGTAATTTCTGATAAGATGAGCAAATTTGGAACTTGGGCCTTCTGCGGATTTAGGCCATCTACGAGCACCCTGCTATAATTGACACATGAATTATTGATACGAATCTATCATGTTGCTCTAAGAACCTGTTGCCGTGGCAATACCTGTCTGCGAAATTATCTTTCATTTGTCTGGCCATTGACTAGGCTCTGAGCAGGCGCCATAACAAATAACGCTCCACTCAGATGTGAGAGTTTGCCAATCAAGCTCTTTCTAGCATGCGTGCGGAATTCATGGGAACTGGGGAGGAGGGAGAGTGAGAGGGATAATGAACGACAACAATAAATTTTCCTTCTTGCTTTCTCTCCTTCCCAGCCCCCATAAAGTCTGTAGGCTGCTTAGCTTTTCTCAATGGGAGAACTTGTTTCCCTTCATTTTTAATTACCAGAAGTTCAAGAAAATCTAGTAGTACTGGGAAAATATTTGCCAAGAAATTTATTTGTTGAATATACAATACAGAGGGCCTCGTACTGCAAATTTGGTGATATGCGTTGCTTGTACGACAAGGTAACTCAATAGCAAAACATTTTGGACACTAACAACAGATTTTTTCTTTCTTTCTTTTTTTAAAGTTAGTTACAACGTAAACGAAAAACGAGTACATAGCTTTTAAAAAGTTAAAGCTAATTTAAACTAACTAGCAAACAGAACGAACAAGGCAGTGAGATTTTATATAAACCCCACATTATGAATATACTGCTTGCATATATCGCAAGTACATTTGAATGAATTGAAGGTTTTGATTCTATTCTTAAAAGAATCAAGTGAGGGTGAATTTTTTACCTCCACAGGGAGGGAGTTCCAGATTTGATTGCATCTATATGAGACAATCAAAACCGTATATTTTTGCAACAGACAGGGGCGAAACTAGAAACATTTTTTGGGGGGGTACAACTTCAAAATTTGCCGACGAAAAGGGTGTGGTCACAATAAACCTTGGATATTTTAGGGTGTGGTTAGAACTACCTAAACTAACTAAAACATAAACAAACCAAACTTAGGATAGGGAGAATCAAACTTTTAGTTTTAACGTCTATTGTCAATCAAATAATAGCTCTATTAGTTAACGAGCGTGGGTCACATGGGCATGGGCATGGGTAACAATTTTCAAAAAATTGGTTTAAACAAGGAAATTGATTTGTCAACAATAGCTATAAAGTTTATAAACAACAGTGCTATTTTGGTTAGCCTGGGGTCTCTTGGAGTGCCTTAATTCGAATTGACAGATTTTCTCAAGATGTATTCTATGTTTTCCAGTCCTGGTATCTTATTTACAAAGTATTAATGACAACAAATGTTATAAAATATTGACAAAATATACAAGGTGATCCGAATAATAATCGCCTGTTTTATGGTTAGCCTCCTGATGTGCCGACAAAATTTCCTTATGTGCCGACAGATGAAGTATTGGGGGGGTACTGTACCCCCCCGGACCCCCCCTTTGGGGACGCCCCTGGCAACAGAAGTGTATCCTTGGCTGATCCCTGTGTTCCACCACAGATAAAATTCTATAATTTGTTGTTCTCCATAAATATCTTCAAAGCTGAAAGACAGATATTCAGTAAAGACCTAAATATAGAGAATCACAGGAAGCTCTGTGTCTTTCTGCCTTTGTTTCGGTGAAAAATTAAGAATGAAACTCTAAATATTCCTTTGGTTTTTGCATCGGTTGTCTTCAGTTGCGCCGCCATGAAAGCAAAGTAGATGTTAGGTCGAAGTTCATAAAAGTAATTATGATTGATTTTCAGTAGCAAATCGTTCTTATTTCTAATTATCTTATTATTTGATAATAGATTTCCTTTTTCTTTTCTGTTCAAAATCCATGGATACCACAAATTTTGTTGCGACTCGAGCGATTTTGATATGAACGTTGACTGAAAACAAAATTACGTCATTTTTCATTATCAGACATCTCAAGGAGGGATGAAGGTTGCTACTGGTGATGTTGGTCATTTATCCGAATGATATAAGGGAAATTACTTAGTTGAAAAGGAAGCATTTGACCTGGGCTCTTATTTCCAGCAAAAGAATTACACGCATCTTTTTTAAAGCAACTGCTTTATAAGCAAGTCAGTACTCCACCAGACAAAAACTTTTACAATACTGGATAGAGGAATGCTAAGCAATTTGAATATCTTAGTTCTAGTCCAATTGGCAATGGAAATCGTGAAGCAGCTATAGAGAAGTAGGTTATAGTGGATATTTAGTAACCCTGCACACTTTTGTATGCAAGATACCATCGACATTTGTGTACAAAAACTTGTGAGATAGTATTCTAAGAAACAAATCTTCAAGTACAAAAACCTATGCAATTTTTAGTGCTGAGCTCGAGCTGAAATTGCTTATAAAAAATGCGTGTAATCTGATCACAGTCAATAGAAAAAAACTAACCCAAATATGAAATTGCCCTCTCCACTATTTTTTTTCTAAAGTTGTTACTCGTTGCTAAATTACGTTTATTTTAAATATTTTAGTTAAGTACTGTTATCCTCATTATGACGCTCCTTGCAAGGAAGTGTAGCAATTCTTTTATCATTATTATTATAGTAAGTAGCCTCGTGTTCTTGGTTTTGACTCACTGTGCATGAGCAAGCGGGGGGGGGGCGGGTCGGCTTTTCCCAACTTGTCTAGTTTTATCTTTAGAGATGGATAAAAAAACAATCTGGCTCTAATTTCAACCTGGTGTTCTTAAAAGAATGGAATAGAAGGTTTCTAATCCTTTTCTATCATGTAAAGGTTTAAATCAGAAAAAACAATTTGAATTTCTGAAAGCCAATAAACAATGAACTGATTTAACCCTTATTCTATGATTTTGAACAAATCTTCCTTATTCTGGTAAAATATTCATCTTTTTTAAACCCATCATTTGACACATACCGCACCAACTCCTTCAAGGGGCAGAGTTCTGCATCAACGAGTTTACCTCTGCAAAATTTAACACCATGTGTCAATGGTTTCCCATTATATAACAGTCTGAAATAATAGTCTTCAAATTTAGAATATGGATTTTCCGAGTCCTCAACATTTGAAGCGTCAGAGTTTTTCCATAATTCTAGAACTACTCTGGACGCATAAGGTGGCCACTTTCCATCATGGACTCCAAACAGGGCTAATAATGGCACCAAAATCGTGTCGTGCCCTGCAAAAAGGACAATTTTTCTTTTGTTAGTGATGTCCTTGTCTATAAACTCACCAGCATGTTGCGCCATTTGTGAGACAATTGCAAGAGTTTGTAACTCGGCTAACGGAGTATGCTTTGTTGTGATTAACTTATGTGACAATTCAAAAGATTTTACAGCCAATTCTGCAGGAATGTTTCCATTTGGACCAACTGGAAGGCCCATGCCATGACAAATTCTTGTGTAAAGTATGTCAGTAATTCTATCGTTAGATGGAATACGGCCTCTATCTGAATCCAATAACTTCGCATACTCTAGTTTTACGGGATTTATAACCTTTGTTAGTTCAAGCAGACTTTTAACCTGCCAAATGCGTTTCAATTTCTGAACCACCACCGGACAGTTTATTGCTTTTCCTTTGCCATCATTTAGAAAATGTGTCTCTGGGTATTTATCATTTGAAATACGGATCTTGATTTGCTGCTTTAGCTTTCTTTTCTGGAACATTCCATACAGCAGGGCTGCTCCACTTTGTACCGTCCGGCTATAGTCAGTTGTCATTGCTAAAATTTCATCAGAATTTCCTACATCATCTAGAAACTCTGAGTAAACACGATTTAAGTGTTGACCGTTCGATAAATGTTGGAGAAAACCTGTTGGGGTTAGCTGCCCACCGATACAGACATGACGTTCTTGGATGATAGTTCGCTTCGGGTTGCCTAATATCTCAAACATTGAAGAAGCATCTTCTCTTAGTTTATTCAGTTCATCATATCTGGGCCATGTTTTGTTGAAAATACAAGAAATGTGTACCGGGTCAGTGTTCGGCAAAGCATCAAGAGTGATAGGAGCCCGGTCTCCGTGCCTGACGACCAACTGCACTTGAACAAGCCTGTATTTTTGTGATGGGATCTTTACAAAAGGTAGGCTACCTTCTTTTCCATTTACTGTCCCAGGTTCATTGCAATAAAATGTCGTGTGACTTTTCATTTCATTCTCAATACTACCAAGTCCACTGAATGCAAATTTGTAGATTAAAAACAAAGACAGTATCAGGCAGAAAATCTTGAGAATAACGCTAAGCCGCCTACCAGTCAAGCCCCACTTCATCATCATGACTTTAGGCTGTGTAAAATCTTGTATAAAAGACATTCTGTTCTTGTATTTCTACCTGATTCTAAGATTGAAATCTATGATAACCTTCCCACTCTACTGCCTAGGCCGGAGGCTAATGATAGATACTTGTGATCAAGGGACATTTTGCGATTTTGCTAAACGCCGGAACCAGGTAGAGTTCAAAGAAGGGTTGGGATATTAAGAGGTTAGGAACATTTATGAAGTTCTAAGTTAGCTTTAGGATCTGTTATACGGTTCAAGGTTACGGTCAGAAGTGTTAGGGTTATGGTTAGAGTTAGGACTAGGGTTTAGGTTAAGGTTGATTAGTAGGGTTTTGCTCAAAGAACGGATCATGGAAAGATTGGTAATTCTGTCTCGTTCTGGTCCGGTTATTAGCTCATTATTGTGTGGTTATTTGCTCATGCCACATATCAAAGCCTCGTTCTCATCCAAAGAGCCTGGGAACAAGTTGGAGACTTTTCGAGATTTAGTAGTAAAGCCTAGTGGAAAAGTTTCGAAAGTTCTTCAGTGTTCAGAGAAACATAACTTGATCTATAATGGATGACGATGATTTAGAAGAAATGCGTGCCTTAAGAGGTGATGATGATGAAAATTTACTCTATAGCTTTCAAAGATTGCTGAAAATCGTTGAAAATCGGCTGGTTTCAATGTGAACGTGCCATTTTTAACAACAACACTTGCACTGAGTTGACTGGATCATCTTTATTTAGGTTTAGGCCCTTATTATTATTAACTCTCTTAAGCTTATATTCAAACGTGTATTCCACTTAAATCATGAACGGAAATTCAGTACCATGACTGGTGCTAGATTTCTAAAAAAGAGGTGCATACCTAGTCAAATTTTTCAAAGTTTTTGCACAATTAATTAGTAGTAGTAGTACCAAGCTGTGTTATTAGAGGATTATAGCCTTGCAGTGTCACTGAACTCCCAAAAAGGGTCAGTGTCAATGGGCAGGCTAAAGATTGCAGCACTTGCGTGTCCGATATAATAGATGAACAGGATAGAACAGTAGGGAATGGCTCATGCACATGTGAGATGATGTAGTAAAAAACTGCCATACTCTGCAGATTGGGGAAATTTGAACTTTACAGAACGGGTTATTTACAGTTGATATCTATATGAAAGTGTGATTACGGTTATGGTATGATCTTTTCAAATATGCAATAATATTTTGTGCCATTCCCGTGTTGCAGGAGATAGAACTGAAAACTTACCAAAACCCAAGCAACTAACCACTATTCATCAACAACTTAGGCAGCCTTTTCAGTCATGCAAGAACCATCAACTTGGGAAAATTACAGCAAAATCCGCCCACTTCTTTCAAATTTTTCAGAGCTGTGGCCAACACTGTTGAAAACTTAGTTAAATGCTTTCCGACACATTGATCTTTAGGAAATGTTTTAAGGGGAGAATAATGAAGATGGGTATCAAGTACTCTAGGTGAGTTGCCAGAGAGTCGTTAGAAAACCGGTCCTGCAAAATTATTGAAATTATATTGCAACTGTTAACTAATGGAAAATAAATGACAATGCAGGAACTCAACCATGAACTCAATACAGATCAGCATAAATTAAAAAGATGGTTATTGATTTGAACCAAGGCCCTTTGTACAAAAAAATTATGTTTTTCTTTAATTGGCATTAAATGTTATTTTCTATGTTTCTAGGTGAGTCAAAATATAAATCATCACAAGCCTTTCAAAGATCATTCCAGCAACCAAAAGTCCAAGAAGTAAAAGTAAAAGGTTAAGTTTCTGGAAAATTCCATTTACTTCCATAAGAATAAACCTATCTTTTCAAAGTTTCAAAGAATAATTTTGGAATATTTCCATTTACTTCCATAAGAATAACCTATCTTTTCGAAGTTTCAAAGAATAATTTTGGAATATTTCTATCTACTTCCATAGGAATAACCTATCTTTTCAAAGTTTCAAAGAATAATTTTGGAAAATTCCATTTACTTCCATAGGAATAAACCTATCTTTTCAAAGTTTCAAAGAACAATTTTGGAACATTTCTATATACTTCCATAGGAATAACCTATCTTTTCAAAGTTTCAAAGAATAATTTTGGAATATATCTATTTACTTCCATAGGAATAACCTATCTTTTCAAAGTTTCAAAGAACAATTTTGGAATATTTCTATCTACTTCCATAGGAATAACCTATCTTTTCAAAGTTTCAAAGAATAATTTTGGAATATATCTATTTACTTCCATAGGAATAACCTATCTTTTCAAAGTTTCAAAGAATAATTTTGGAATATTTCTATTTACTTCCATAGGAATAACCTATCTTTTCAAAGTTTCAAAGAATAATTTTGGAACATTTCTATTTACTTCCATAGGAATAACCTATCTATTCAAAGTTTCAAAGAACAATTTTGGAATATTTCTATCTACTTCCATAGGAATAACCTATCTTTTCAAAGTTTCAAAGAATAATTTTGGAATATATCTATTTACTTCCATAGGAATAACCTATCTTTTCAAAGTTTCAAAGAATAATTTTGGAATATTCCTATTTACTTCCATAGGAATAACCTATCTTTTCAAAGTTTCAAAGAACAATTTTGGAATATTTCTATCTACTTCCATAGGAATAACCTATCTTTTCAAAGTTTCAAAGAATAATTTTGGAACATTTCTATTTACTTCCATAGGAATAAACCTATCTTTTCAAAGTTTCAAAGAATAATTTTGGAATATTTCTATTTACTTCCATAGGAATAACCTATCTTTTCAAAGTTTCAAAGAATAATTTTGGAATATTTCTATTTTCAGAGGTTTGCAAGCATGAAGACAAGGTTGAAAAGGAAGACGAAGCTCTCCTTATGCAAAGGATGATGGGATTTGCTGGATTTGGTAATCTTTGAAAACTACATCAACTGTAATTTGAAAATTAAAGTGAAATGGAACATATGAGAAGATAAACATAAGTAAACAAGAATACTCAGAGAATAAACCAAAAACAAAACTGTACTGAAAGAAATGAAACACAAATGAACGGAGTGCAAGCAAGCAAGCAGATTTATTTGTTAACACAGCTTCGGACTATGGCAGCATGATGCTTATGTGGACCTGCACCTTGTGCCCTTAGAATTAATATTCTAGAACGAATATCTTTGGTACTCATTCACCAACCCCGAAAATACGGACAGCTGAGTTGGCTGATGGCTTGTAGTTTGTGATTCTGACCTTTTGTAGATTCATACCCACAAAGGTTGCCCTTCAACGATTAGAAATCTAGCACCTCAATCACTAGACTTCACCAGCGCAGGAGTGAGATGTAATTTAATCAAAGAACAAATAAAACCAAATCAAACAATTGAACAAAAGCACAATGAACAAATGTTCTAATCAAACCAAACAATTAACTGTATCTTAGAGAAAACGCTTTACCTTTTATTCAATCTTGATAAAACTTCCCTAATTAACTACCCTCAAAAACTATTTCCACACTTCAAAAACTGATTACGTACGTTACGTTCAAAAAACTAATTAACTACCCTCAAAAACTATTTCCACACTTCAAAAACTGAAAAAGGATAAGATGGAACAAATAAGAATTAAATGTAGAAAAATTGAACAAAACCAGGTAAAAAAGAAGCAAATGAAGTAATAGAACAAGTATTGTAAGATGTTAGGTCAAAGCATGACAACATTTACATGAAAAACAATCAAATCAAATAAGGAAAACACAACTAAAGATGAAAGCAGACGTAACAGAGCGAAACAGATAGAGATTAAAGAAAGCAAGCAAAACTAGCGAAACAAATTAAAACATCAGTACAGAAAAAGGAAAAGATCAAATATAAGACGAAACAGAAAATGATCTCTAATACATGCATCATCTTTTTGGCCTAGGGATGAGTTCATAGGGTAGTAGTTGATTTCTTAATGCTGTATACGTTCAACTCAATATACAGGGCCTAACCTAGTGTCAGGTCCTTATCTTTTATCCTTGAGAATGTTCGATTGTGTTTCCTTCTTGGTCTATTGTTATGGTTGGTGTTCTTTTTAAACATATTTCTACCTAAAGATTCAGCAGACGATTACTAGGGATTCACCTTGTTGAGAAAATGAATGGAAATCAAAATAAATATCTTGGTTCCTTTGACAAAATTTTGCCAAATTCTTTAGGAATCACCTAAGCATCCCTGGGGATTCCCCCTTCCGGCAAGAAGAAGACATGTGCATAAAGCGCTTTATATTTAGGAAGGGTTTTTGCTTTATAATAAGATTATTTCAAAAATCTAGCTTTCAATTTGATTTAATTGAATTTGGTAAGTTAAATGCATCAATTGATTCTTTTCATTTAATGATTTGATTTAATTAGATTCAATTTGATAAAATTAAGTTTTTGATTAAATGCAATCAATAATTCAATTTTATTTCAATAACCCAATTTGCAAAACCATCGTTTTATCATAACTTGCATTTATATCATCATATCATATCCCTCACTTGACAATGATAATAATCACATCATATTTATCATATTTATACAGGAAAGCTTTTTCAGCAGTAGTTTGCTGCTATCAACCAAGGACCTTTCAAAATACAAATAAATTAAGAGAGAAAATAGTAATCTACAAAGCCTGAAAGGTAAAATAGCATAAAAAAGCTTTACAGTTAGAAGTTTAAGTTAAACGTTTTGCAGAGAGTTTTGAATCGTAAGACTGAAGTTTTGTTCTTCATTCTGTATGTTAGTTTAGTGAAAATCATTGCTCCTCAATAGGAAAATTACTTCTTTCCTGGTTCAGAATTGAATTTAGGAAGAACAATATTCTTTGTATTGACACCAGTGCACTGGTTTTAGTTTTCTGTCATAAAATAAACCACACTCCACACAACTCAACTTCATCGTTCCAGTAAAATTACCTCGAAAAATGAACTTATCTATTTACTTTTTCTCTTATTCGCATAGTTTGTCCTATTTTGGTTTATTTCTGTTGTTTTCAGGCAAAGTGGAAACCAAGGAGCAAGAATACAAAAAAGGTCTGGAATTGGCAAAAAGAATTTCAGACTCGAAACAAGTGAAGCAAGATAAAGGCAGGTTAAACTATGTTCACTTTTTGGCCTTCTAAGCTTTGGTCCTTATTTATTCTTATTAGAGTTTGATTTTGCGCTTTTAATTGAAATATTATGATTCAAGACATGAGTGTGTTTATGTAGCCTGATTAACTGTCAAAAACGTCCAACTGCCCACCCCCTGAAATTGCCCACCGCCTAGCAATACCATTGTGATGAAATTTGTGGCTATTCCATGATATATTAAAACATTTTGATAACGTTTCCCTTCTTTATAGCCAGAAATATCGGAAACATAGTGAAGCGAACACATAGATTACTTTAGGTCTTCGTCTGACACTCAACAGACTAATACGTCAGAAAAGAAAAGAAAAGATCCCTAATTGATTTATATACCCAGATGTGGGTCGAAATAGCCCAATCAGAAATGAGGTGAATGATTGATATTACTCTTATCTCGGTGGTATTACTCTGTTGAGTGTTAGACGAAAACCTTATGTAATCTATGTGTTCGTTTCGCTATGTTTCCGATATTTCTGGCGATACTGAAGTTTTGTACCATCCAAAGACTTTCCCTTCTTTCTTTAGATGACTCTAGTGAGATTGACAGCGATGATGATTTTGTTGGTCCTATGCCTACAACAAGTAAAGATTCATTTGCTATAATGGATGAAAATAAGGTTAGTTGTAAAGGGTTCCCGAAGGAGGGGTGGGGGTGAGGATCCCAATACACAGCACTGAAATAATCTAAAATCGCAATCGCAATTTACTTTTTCATTCTCAAATCTCAGTCCCGAGAAGTCTAATGCCAAGTCCTGATGTATTTTTTGCACCTATTTGCACTACAGATATCTTGCATGAAGCAGCTGATTTGTAGGTGTAAAACTTTAAGGTCCCTTATATCTGTGAAACACAAAGCTTCAGTAGTTTCTATGTTTTTCTATGTTTCTGGTTTCTCTAGCCATCCTCAAGTTCTCTACCAATCAAAGATGTTCTGACATATTACTCTGACTAGTCTCAGACTCAAATATCCATTAGTTATTATGTTAGCTTTGTTGTTGGTTAGCTTAGCTATCCTCAAGCTCTATAGCAATCAAAGACGGCCTTTGTATTCTACGTTATTTAAGTAGAAGGTAATATTCAAGTTAGTATTTACCCAGAAATTATAATATGTTGCGAGTGGTACTTTAGTAAGAATAAAAAAGAGACAAATTGTATATGAAGTACCAAGTAATATCATTGAAAAATAAGCACTAACGTTTCAGGCGTATGCTCGTTAGCATTATTTACCCAGAAATCTTGCTTAAACTGAATAAACAATGAAAGAGACATTGTTTACTGATTTACCAAATGTTTTGCAGAGCAGCAAAGAAGCAACTGACAAGGAAAGTCTCAAAGTCGCTCATGACTCATCGGATGACAGTGATGATGACGATGACGATGACGTAAGTCTAAAGCTTATGAACTTACCCACGTGACCTGATCATGAAACCATCTATCATTCGGTGGACACGCTTTATATCATAAAGGGTTATATCATAAGCGTCTTAATTTCACAAGTTTTTTTGGAGCCTTTGGGGCCCCATATTTTCCCTAGCAATGGGCATGGCCAGTTTCTTGACTTCCCTTAGAGGATTGATGTATCATAAGGCTCTATGGAAGGGAATGATCAGAGTTTTGAGATCATAACGGTTCCACGGTTGATGACCGGAGGAAAGGTTCTCCTTTACCTGATTCTATAGAGCATGGCAGAGATTATGTCCAGAAACATTTTACTATTGCAAAGTATTCATATCTCAAGGTATTAAAGTTTTTTCAGTAAATAGGGAAAGTCTTAGATGGCAAATGTCAAAAACTAATAAGTCGATGCAAATTGATTTTTTTCTACTGTCTGTGGCAAACTTTTGAGAGATCAGGTTTTTGATACGAAAATTGTATGCCGGCTAGGCCTAGGACACAATGGTGAAGCTCTACTGTGGAGGATGTCCAGCTCTGTGTTGGGATACAATCAGTATTGTGGGGGATACCTTCAGTACTATGTGAGGATATCTTCAGTAAAGTACATTTGAGGGTGTTCAGTGATGTGAAGAGATACCATAATTACTGTGTGAGGATACCATCATACTGTGGAGGATGTTCAGTCCTGTGTTGGGATACAAACAGTAATGTGAAGAGGTACCTTCAGTACTATGTGGGGATATCATCAGTGCAGTACATTGGAGGGTGTTCAATAATATGAAGAGACACCATCATTACTGTGGGGCAGGCAATAATCTAAGGTTCAGCGACGAATAACTTGTGCAGTAATGATTTGAAATGGTGCCGTGCTAGATTAGAATCTGGGCAGTTATGAATGACCCATCAAGCAAAATACTAGACGTAACAGCATAACGTTACTGAAAGTTCTAAGCATCAATGTCATCCAAGGTTCTTTTCTCTACCATCCCTTATGTGCAGGGAGTTGGCGTTTAGCGATAACTCTGAACGATAATTCTGAAGCATGTTTCCTACTGCTTGACTATCAGAGTAGCCACTGACTTTGTAACTGGTGCCGTGATGAATATTCCTTAGGTTTTTGCCTGGATTGAGTAGTGAGTACGAAATATCAGATAAAACGGAATGGGACATGATATGAGATATCGTCGACTATCAGCCGGGTCTTCTCGAAAATTCCGCAATCAAACTCACAGGCCATATCATCGCTATTAAAAGCAAAATACGTAATTCAAATGAAATGAAGCCAGATGCTCTCATAATTTATTCCATTCGTTGGCTGTGACCTAATTGTATCAGGCCCTCTTTCAACATCACTAGATGATGTCGCCCACATTTATTAATATTAGAGCAGTGCCGAGTGTTCGGTGATTTGATCTGATCTCAAAACGGGCTTGACCCTGATCGCCTTTCCCATCAACCTGTTTATGTTATGTAATACTTACTCCCCATGGGGTAGAAAAAATATTTTTGTAGTTTAGACTGCGTACTAAGTTCAGCAATAAATCTTTTTACCCTATCCCGAGGATATCTTTGCGAGCTTTTCCCGTTTACTACTCAACAGCAACAGGATGCTTTTATTTACATTGATACTGTTATTTACATTGTTATTTACATAGATGGTGTTATTTACATTGATACTGTTATTTTCAGTGTTATTTACATAGATGGTGTTATTTACGCCCATCTTTATAAGAAAGGTTATATTCCTTATATTTCATACCCATTGATTTGGGATTACACTCTTTTTTTATAAGAACCAGTAAAATTGGCTGTTCTTAGATATTTCTCTATTTTCAGTCTAAAATATTCTTTCTTACTTATGTAATCATTTGGAAGCCTATTTCTGCCATCAGTTGTGATAATTGTTGTAAATTTTGACTTTCTTGACCATTTGAAACATCAGTGTGTTGCCAATCTGCTTGTGTTGTGATTATTTCTCAGTCTTAAGATCGTTTCTTAAAACTCCTATATTGAGGAAAATTAATCAGCTTTGGTTTGTTCTTAGCTTGTTCTTAGATTTTGCCAAAATTTGAGGCTCGGGTTCTTACAAAATTGTTCTTATAAAAAAGGGTGTATAATGAATAATTATGCGAAAGGAAATCAGAATAGTTGACGGATGAATGACCTACACCGCGTCCCAATTTTAAAACTGCCCAGTGTTTGTTTTTTCAGACACAAAACTAGACGCTTTTCAAAGAGGAAAAACACATTTGATTGCCGCCTACGCCATGTCTAGGTTTTCAGTCCAACCAGACAACAAATTCAAGCAGAAATGTGACTGGGTCAACCTTTTAGGCAATAGATATTTTACGCAGATATGCCACTTGTCTACGAATAGAACATTAATAGTCTCAATATGATATACAACTACACTCTTTTTTTATAATAACTAGTAAATTTTATTTGAAGCTGGTTGTTCTCAAATATTCCTATTTTTTCAGCCTGAAATGTTCTTAAATTGTTCTTACTTTTATAATGATTGGGCAGCCTCTTTTGCTATCAGTAGTATTGATTGTTTAAAATTTTGACTCTCTTAACCATCTGACATCATCTGTGTGCTGTTCATCTGCTTGTTTTGTTATTAGTCTTATGGTTATTTCATAAAATTTTCATATTGAGCCAAAAATGGTCAGCCTCGGTTTTTTCTTAATTTGTTCTTAAGTTTTGGCCAAATTTGAAGCTGGTGTTCTTATAAAATTGTTCTTATAAAAAAGAGAGTGTATGTCACTACCCTCATGATTGATAAATTATACCAGAAAATGATAGATAATAGTAAATATGATTACTAAATAATACTACTCAATATATTTGATATACTAAATACGATTACCAAATTATATTGATACCAAATTATACCAGATAATGAGAGATGATACTCGATATGATTACCAAATTATATTAGAGTACTCAATACATCAAGTATACTCTATATGATTATCGAATAATACTGATACTAAATGATACTAAATAATGATACGTGTTATACTTGATATGATTACCAACTGATATTACCCAATATATCAAATATACTCAATATGATTACCAACTGATATTACCCAATACATGAAATTTACTCAATATGATTACCAAATAAACTTAATACAAAATGTACAAATGATACTTAATATGATTACTATATGATACTACTAATATACTCAATATGATAACTCAATTATACTACTCATTATATTTAATGTACTAAATATGAGTACCAAATTATGTTGATACCAAATTATACCATATAATGATAGATAATACTCAAAATGATAACTAAATTATATTACTCAATATATTCAATTTAGTCAATATGATTACCAAATAACATTGGTACCAAACATATCATGATAATGATAGATAATACTCAATATGATAACCAAATAAACTTGATAAAAAATGTACAAATGATACTTAATATGATTACAATATGATACTACTAATATACTCAATATGATAACTCAATTATACTACTCATTATATTTAATGTACTAAATATGAGTACCAAATTATGTTGATACCAAATTATACCATATAATGATAGATAATACTCAAAATGATAACTAAATTATATTACTCAATATATTCAATTTAGTCAATATGATTACCAAATAACATTGGTACCAAACATATCATGATAATGATAGATAACACTCAATATGATTGCCAAATAATATTGGTACCAAACATATCATGATAATGATAGATAATACTCAATATGATAACCAAATAAACTTGATAAAATATATACAAATTATACTTAATATGATTACTATATGATACTACTAATATACTCAATATGATAACTAAATGATACTACTCATTATATTTAATGTACTAAATATAAGTACCAAATTATGTTGATACCAAATTATACCATATAATGATAGATAATACTCAAAATGATAACTAAATTATATTACTCAATATATTCAATTTAGTCAATATGATTACCAAATAACATTGGTACCAAACATATCATGATAATGATAGATAACACTCAATATGATTGCCAAATAATATTTCAATATATACTAGTTATGAGTGCCAAATAATATTGATACCAAATAATACCAAACCATGATACAGATAATACTCAATATGATTGCCAAATAATATTACTCAATCTGGCTCCTTTTCATGATTGCCTTCCAAAGAGCTATTGACCATCATTCGCTCGAACAGATTTTTTCTTCATCGGTGCATGGTTATTCAGTACATCGGTAACTACAGCATTGAAAGCCTCGAACCTCTTAATGCAAGACCTATTTCAAACAAGCCCTTTTCTGAGATCCACTTAAAATATCGAGGCGTTAAACTAACGATTATCACGATAAGTAATTATCCTAGGGCCTCTCTTAAGGAAGTTACTTTTAACTATAGTTAAAATCATGGAGTGAAAGTCGGATAATCTAGTTTCAATAGTTCTTGTGGCCTGAAAGCATTTTGCATTATTTGTTAAAGGCAACTCAATACAACGTGGATTATCTGACTTGTAGCAAGTAGGAACTTCAATTAAGTTTTCTAGACCGTATCGATTCATAGAACTCGATATCTCCTAAGAGTCTTCCTCCGTATTGAAAGCGCCAATGACAGTAAAGTTGTCAGACATTGAGTGAGTTGTTAAGTCATCAACCGGAAAGTCACCCATCCAGATTATATCCAGTTGGAAAGAATAGCCTGTTATCAATAATGTAAACAACAGCAACAACGCACTGCTTTGGTCAATGTTAAACCTTTTAGCAGTCTGCTCCAATTATTGATGCCATGTTATTGTTTCTTATTGTTTTGCAGAATCCTGCTTCAAAAATCCCACAATCGCATGAAATCACGCTCGAGCATGGGAAGAAAACGGTGAGGATGATTTTATGTCGGTTCTTATCTATATTCGATCAGCGAGACATTATCCCTCAGTTAATTGGAGGGTGTTTAGTATTGTGGGAGATACCATCAGCGCTGGGGAGGAGGTTTAGTACTTTGAAAGGATTCCATATCAGTGCTGTGAAAGGATACTAATACCAGTACTGTGGAAGATATTCATTACTGTTGAGCCAGACCCACAAGCACTTTTGATATTATCTCCACAGTGCTTGTGGCCCTCCGCCACTGTACTGAATATCCTCCACAGTACTGATGGTATCCCCCTCAATACTGATGGTATTGTTCTTCAACAGTACTGAATAGCATCCACAGTACTGATGGTATCCCCCTCAATACTGATTGTATTGCTCTTCAACAGTACTGAATATCATCCACAGTACAGATGGTATCCCCCTAAATACTGATGGTATTGTTCTTTAACAGTACTGAATATCATCCACAGTACAGATGGTATCCCCCTAAATACTGATGGTGTTGTTCTTCAACAGTACTGAATATCATCCACAGTACAGATGGTATCCCCCTAAATACTGATGGTATTGTTCTTTAACAGTACTGAATATCATCCACAGTACAGATGGTATCCCCCTAAATACTGATGGTGTTGTTCTTCAACAGTACTGAATATCATCCACAGTACAGATGGTATCCCTCTAAATACTGATGGTATTGTTCTTCAACAGTACTGAATATCATCCACAGTACAGATGGTATCCCCCTCAATGCTGATGGTATTGTTCTTCAACAGTACTGAATATCATCCACAGTACAGATGGTATCCCCCTAAATACTGATGGTATTGTTCTTCAACAGTACTGAATATCATCCACAGTACAGATGGTATCCCCCTAAATACTGATGGTATTGTTCTTCAACAGTACTGAATATCATCCACAGTACAGATGGTATCCCTCTAAATACTGATGGTATTGTTCTTCAACAGTACTGAATATCATCCACAGTACAGATGGTATCCCTCTAAATACTGATGGTATTGTTCTTCAACAGTACTGAATATCATCCACAGTACAGATGGTATCCCCCTAAATACTGATGGTATTGTTCTTCAACAGTACTGAATATCATCCACAGTACAGATGGTATCCCCCTAAATACTGAAGGTTTTGTTCTTCAACAGTACTGAATATCATAAACGTAGAACAGATGTTATCCACCACAATACTGATGGTATTGTTCTTCAACAGTACTGAATATCATCCACAGTACAGATGGTATCCCCCTAAATACTGATGGTATTGTTCTTCAACAGTACTGAATATCATAAACGTAGAACAGATGTTATCCACCACAATACTGATGGTATTGTTCTTCAACAGTACTGAATATCATCCACAGTACAGATGGTATCCCCCTAAATACTGATGGTATTGTTCTTCAACAGTACTGAATATCATAAACGTAGAACAGATGTTATCCACCACAATACTGATGGTATTGTTCTTCAACAGTACTGAATATCATCCACAGTACAGATGGTATCCCTCTAAATACTGATGGTATTGTTCTTCAACAGTACTGAATATCATCCACAGTACAGATGGTATCCCCCTAAATACTGATGGTGTTGTTCTTCAACAGTACTGAATATCATAAACGTAGAACAGATGTTATCCACCACAATACTGATGGTACTGTTCTTCAACAGTACTGAATATCATACACAGTACAGATGGTATCCCCCACAATACTGAACACCATCCAATTTTCTGATTGTATCCCTCGAAAGTACTGATTGTATCCTTCCATAGTACCAAACAGACGTTCCTCAGGGCGATAAGCCTTACAATAATGATGTCTTTATCTTGATTACTTTGTTTATAGATTTCTGCCATGACACTTGACCCAGCTGGAGCGAGGCTGATCACTGCAGGCTACGACTACGAGGTTGAGTACATTTCACTAGTTGTATGCACTGGTCACTGTATTTATTGTGAATTTGATTCCTACCTCTTGCATTATCTCACAGCTCACTTCCTGCATTCAGCAGAACTGCTTATCCGTCGTGTAACTCAAAACTCTCAGTTGAGAAGTGAAAGATCACCAACTAAATAAACGGCTTCTTCTCAGCAATAGGTTCTGTGCTATATTTAAGGGGAGGTGGGTTCGAGTCCTAAGACCTGCATTACGTCACTGCTTATTCTCTGCTGTTACCAGGCGTTCTTGCATTCAGCAGAACTGCACTTTTCTGTCGTGTGAGTCAAAACTCTCAGTCGAGAAATATGAAAATGAAAAAATTAAACTCGGTGTCTTCCCAACTTTAGCTTTTGTCCCGTATAGCATAATCACCAAGGCACTTGGTCTTCAACCAAGGGGATGTGCACTCGATTCCTACCACCTGTATTTATTGTTTTAGTAAACTGTTGGATTCCACATTTGATAACCTCTCTTTGGTCAGGTGAAATTCTGGGACTTCAACACAATGGACCTCCATTTGAGACCGTTCCGGAACATCACTCCGATGGAAAGCCACGGAATCAGAACCATACGTTACAGTGCAGCCGGAGACATGCTCCTCATAGCTGCTGGTAATGCTCAGGTATGTCTCCCCTATATTATAACACTCTTTTTTATAGGGACAATTTTATAAGAGCATGAGGCTCAAATTTTACCACAGCTGAAGAACAAACCGAGGCTGACCAATTTAAAGTACATATGTCATAAACCTGATTGACTCATTCAATACAATCCCCTCTATTGTTTATTACAAAGCACAGGATTGAGGCTGAATTTTCATTGCAATGAAGCAGAAATGAAAGGCCACAAAACAATGGAATTCCACATCACGCTTCTTTGTTTTATTAACCAATAGCTAATGTGACATATGTCCTTTAAGGTCAATATAAGAAGTTTACCAAATTAAACATAAGATTGACAAATAATTACGCACAGATTTATCAGATGGCCAAGAGAGTCCACATTTGAGCTAATTAGCACAACTGATTAGTGGAAACAGGCTTCCAAAACATTATAAAGTACGAAATATCCAAGACTATTTCAGCCTAAAAAATAGAGGAGTATTTAAGAACAGCCAGCTTCAAACCAATTTTACTGTTTCTTGTAAAAAGAAAAGAGTGCATCACAAAACCCGAAGTAATCAAAAAGCTGGAAAAATGTTTTGCTTTCCTAATGATTTTTCTAATTTCTGCGAGCATACTTAAGAAATTTAACAAAAATACAAAATAGGGTGGTAGATGTGATTCTAACTGAACTTATCAAGCTTCTGAAAGTTCTGATAAAACTTAGATAAAAAATACCACTATTCAGAATCAGAGCTTTCGACCATATAATGTTCATAAGTCGGTTCAAATCATTTTTATATTCAATGAAGCGAATTAAATGAATTTACATTCTAAAAACATTCTTGAATCTGGATAGGGGCTATCTACCTCAATCTCAGCTCGTGTGAAAACTAAATGTAATTATTTCAACAAACTTACCACAATTTTGAGTTTCAGGCACCAAAGTTAAATTTCATTTCAAAAACATCAATCTATCTTCAAATCATTATTAGATTGAATGAATGTGCTGTATGTGTATTTTCAGAAAATGCTTGAATAAGGTAAGTAATGACAGTATTATAGTAGGATTGACAGTATTTTAGTAAGTATTGACAGTATTATAGTAAGTATTGACAGTATTATAGTAAGTAATGACAGTATTATAGTAAGTATTGACAGTATTATAGTAAGTAATGACAGTATTATAGTAAGTATTGACAGTGTTATAGTAAGTATTGACAGTATTATAGTAAGTATTGACAGTATTATAGTAAGTATTGACAGTATTATAGTAAGTATTGACAGTATTATAGTAAGTATTGACAGTGTTATAGTAAGTATTGACAGTATTATAGTAAGTATTGACAGTATTATAGTAAGTATTGACAGTATTATAGTAAGTATTGACAGTATTATAGTAAGTATTGGCAGTATAATTTCATCGTGTATTTCTATTTGTTACAGGCCAAAGTGCTTGATCGTGATGGGCATCAAATATACGAGTGCAAAAAGGGCGACCAGTATATCGTCGACATGAAAAATACAAAGGTAATATATCTTTCATCCCTTATATATGGGGTTTCTAAAAATGCGAAACCACTTTTTCCTACTACATCACCGTTCGCTACTAGATAGCAAAGCAATTATTATAATTTGTTTCTTCAAAAATTGTCATTTTTAAAAAGGGGGTGTGCCTATCATAGCCTAAATGATAATTGAATTATTATCCGCTACTTTAGCAATATTGGCGGCAAAAACAGAACAAGAATATAATGATGATGATAATGAATTAGATTAGAAACAATAAAGGAGACTCTGTTATTCAAAGTTTCATGTTTTCACAATCATCAGACCGACTATAATGAATTACATCCCGATTTAGGACTATTTATTTACAAGTCCTGGTAGATCGAAGCGAAGGAAGTTATTTTTCGGGTGTTTAGTTAGCGGTCAATAATAATGACTTCTTTGTTTGATAAGGCTGGCGTACCTGATGGAACTAGGCTTATTAATGCTGACCTTAAACAAGGCCGAGCCCTATTCAGGCTAGAACAGTTAGACAAAGCATCATTAAGGAGTTGATAGGGCCTGTTGAACTGCTATATGAGAACGTAGCGATCCCTTATACTGGAACGATTCCTAGTCTTAGTCAGAAGCTAGTAGAAGTAGGTGACTTTTCAGCCTTTTCCTGAGTTGTATAGAATATGGTGCATTTTATTTTCGCTGTTTTAGAGGAACTGATTTCAATTGACTTGAATCAGGACTGGAAGTCAATTACTCACCGTTTAAAAATTCTAAAATAAAAAACACCTCGAAATCTTTTTTCGACATATCCTGTCATTGAACACTATTGCTGTAGATCCGTCGTTGGTGCTTAAAGTTTAATCGGTCTGAAACCTCCCTCTCCGGATCGTCTGCAAGCACAATCGGATGAGGCGACTCATCCAGTCTGAGGAGCCGGATTAGGGCGAGATCCGGAGCCACAATGCAGATATGTAGCCGATTGACGTCCGCATGCCATCTCGTATTCTATACGTCTAATAACAGCAGTTTCAATAGGGCTTTGGATTCAGCGACTATTAGCAATCAATTTTGATTAAGTTATAATTACATGCTACGTTGCATATTAAGTATGTCTTCAGGAGGAGGAATACCAATTTCATCTATCTTTGATCAATAACGAAATGGGGATTGGAGAAAAATCATAAAGATTGCGAAACATGATAATTACTGAAGCTTTTTAATTTGAATCTCGTCAGTTTAGTTCCTCAGAACAGTCTTTGATTGGCATAGAACTTTGGGGTGTCGATAGATATTGGAAACATAGCAAAACATTATTACTACTAAAGCCTTGCATCTGACACTCGTCAGAAAAGTATGATATAACTGCTATTTATTGGTGCAGAGCTTGAGAATGGGAGGAAAATAAAAAAGCAGCATATTATAACTAATTAAGCTTTGCGTCTGACACTCGTCAAAATAGTATGCTAGAACAGTTACTTATCCGTACAGAACTGGAGGATGGGAGGAAAATGAAAAAAAATAGCAGAACATAATAACTACTTGAGCTTGTCGTCTGACACTCATCAGAGTATTACGTCAGAACAGTCTTTGTTTTGCATAGAACCTGGGTATGGCGAGAAAAATCGGAAATATAGCGAAACATGATTTCTACTAAAGCCTTGCATCTCACACTAATAACAGTAGTAGCTCTGCATCAGAGAGGAAACCAAAACGAAACCTAACGTATTGATATACCTAGATGCGGGTCGAAATTGACTAATAAGAAAGAAGGCGAATTATTGGTATGGTGAGTCATTCATCTCTAAATAAACTGTTAGTTAAGAGTCCAAGTTTACTGCAGGCCCGTTTTCCCTCTCTGGCTCTCTTGCCATCACTCAAAAACTGGCAAGTTTTAGAGAGCAGAATAAATTGGTGTCAGGCTCTTTGTCCTTTCGTCTGCCAAATAGCGAAAAGATGATTGAAGAAATCCCACAAGGGCTTTCTATAGAGGTGATTCTGTAAGATTTAGTAGCATGTTTTATTTCTTGTTGTGGTTTCTCCAGGCAACGTGTCTGAAACAACTTTGCTCTGAAACTATAGTTGCTATGTTGGTCTATTCTCCATCATTGTAAATTACTCAAATTGTAAATTACTTATTTTTATAAGTCAGACATGCTTCGCAATGTTATGGACCGTCGTCCTAACACAAATACAAGGAAATAATCTAATTGAAATATAGGTTTAACAAAAATAAGAAAGTTTAACAATAAACTCTACGTTGATAACAACAAAGTAAAGATAGTTGAGATGATCACGATCAAGTTTTAAATCGTTATTTCGGGACTCAAAAGCGTCCCTACTCTAAGTGTGGAGTTAATATTCGAATCATAGTTGCTTGTCAAACATGTCTACTCATTTTTGTTGCACACGGTAAATAAAAGCGTTCTAGTCCATCCTAGGCGAAGTGAATTGAAGTTTAGGTTGAAAACTAACCACTCCAATAGTACTCCACATCAAAGTTGGTTTATTTGGTATCGTTATAAAGTACTTTTAAGTTATAATACTACTTAAAAGGAGTATTATAGGCAATATTCGATTTGAAATTGTTGATTTTGCTGAATTTAATCTACATTCGTCATGCGGGTGGGACGTGATAACGCCACATCCGGGCACCGTTGCTGAGAGGATAAGACGTCTATTTTGCCTATTTGGCCTATTTTGCCATCTGCCCTCTCTTTTCCAGAACAGCTGGCAGATGGTGCGGATCAATTCTTTTATATGCTTTAGGTTTTTCTGCAGATTTCTGCAATAAGTGACGTCGAAACTCAAGAAGTATTTGTAAACACGGAAAGCGGAACCATGCATGTTTTCAAGACACGCATGGGTCCTACTACTCGTTAGAAATGTCAGCAAGGAAGTCCTGAAGCGGATCACTGATCCCTCATCCCAAAACTAAAATTATTAAAAGTCCCAACCCCAATGAGGAAAATAGAAAAATTCCCAGCATTGACGTATTCAACAATCCCAGTTTACTTTGTCATTGCCAAATCCAAATCCCAATTCAACGACGCAACAACAACTTTGCTTTGAGAAAACCAGAGCTATATTTTTTATAAGCAACAAGCCCAGAATTAGGGGTACGTTTGTTAGTCAATAGTCTCTTGGTTGCTTTATAGCTTCATCTTGACCGGAAAATGCAAACAAGCAGACTTTTAGGGTAGGTGTAGAGATGAGGGGCAAATCAATCAAAATATCTCGGTCACTTTTGCTTGAATCTGCAAAATATGAAAATTCTTTAAAAATCTCAAAATCTTTACAACTTGGCCTGAAAAGTCTGAAAAATCTTTAAGAATCTTGAAAAATCTCTGAAAATCTTAGAAATCTATGAAAATCTCCAAAAACCTTGAAAGATCTTAGAAATCTCTGAATACCTCAAAAAAATTCCGACACTTTAATAAGGTGTAGGAGACTTTAAAAAAGTATAAACTTTGATACAGTGTACGAGATTTTTAAAGCTTTTTAAGATTTTATGAGGTTTTTATAGATTTCTAAGATTTTCAGAGATGTTTAAAGATTTTTAAAGATTTTTCTAAAGAATTAAACTGAAGGGATTTAAAATCCCAAGATTGGTATGCAGATCAGTTGCTACTGCCGTTAATTAGAGGTGATCTTTCACATGATGTTAAGTTGGATGTTCGATTAAGCGCAATAAAGCCTCTGCACGCAAAATGGAGCATTGAAATGTATAAACACCACAGAGAATGAAATGTAATGGAATCTGAAGAGCTCATTCGCTCCGATTTTAGCAAGACACACATTACTGAGGTAGATACCCAAGTGTCATACCTATCCCATTTGTGCGAAAACCCATTTCAGGACATAGACATGTGATTAATTAACTCTCAAGCTGAAGAAAACTAACTTTACCAATCTATAGTTATATAGCCAGAAATATCGGAAGCATAGCGAAACGAACATAGATTACTTAAGCTTTTCGTCTGACACTCAACAGAGTAATACGTCAGAAAGAGAACGAAACAGAAACCTAACTGATTAAGGCATGCGTGAGTTGAGTGCCTCTAAAAAGAAATCATCAACGCACATAGCACCTAATCTCAAGTCAATAGTCAGGTCTATATTCTATCTTTTCCAGTGTGTCAAACTGCCTATATTCACCAAGTTTCATGCTGGTATCACATTTTGCACGATTCGACTTTTTTTTTACCTTTTTCAACGACAACAACAACACAAACTTTGAGACACGATACCTCATTAAGCTTAAGAGAAAAGTAGTAAGTATTATATCATTTCTTTCAGGACTTGTGATACTCTATACATCGGTGAAAGAGATTTCAAAAATTCCAAAATAATATCTTAGCACCGTCTTTAGGTGTGGTCATCAATTACGTGAATACCAGGCCACGCCCAAAATGGCCCCTAGCAGTTTTAGATACTCTTCAGCATGGAAAAACCGAATCTCAAATAGAATTTAGGGTTAAGCAGTTTACTAGATGGTTGTAATAAATTTCCTGTCTAATATGTCAGATGGTCAAATGAGTCAAAATTTGCAACAATTACACCCTTTTCTTTTTGTAAGAACCAGTAAAATTGGTTTGGAACTGGATGTTCTTAGATATCTCTCTATTTTCAGCCTAAAATGTTCTTAAATTGTTCCTACTTTTATGATAATTCAGAAACCGTTTCTCTCCATCAGTTGTGTTAATTATTCGAAATGTGGACTCTCTTGACCATCTGATGTATCAGTGTGCTGCCAATCTGCTTGTTTTGTAGTTATTCGTCAGTCTCATGATTATTTCATAAAACTCCTATATTGAGCAAAATATGGCCAGCTTCGGTTTGTTTTTAGTTGGATCTTAGATTTTGTGGTTCTTGTTCTTATAAAATTGTTCTTATAAAAAAGAGTGTAACACAACTAATAGCGAAGATAGGCTTCCAAGTCACCACAAAAGTAAGAGTAATTGGAAATAAAGGAATATTTAAGAACATCCAGCTTCAGACCAATCTTAATGGTTCTTAAAAAAAGCGAGTGTAATTACGTATTCTCTAACGTTTTGGAAGCGACAGCGAGGAAAGCTGTCGTACAAGTCCTGTTTTGATGTTTTATGCAAAAATGGACTGTGAGTAGGACGCCAGGGTACGGAAAACATGCGACTTGGCTGAGAAGATCAGACTGTCTGTCTGCAGCAGCTTAGTTCGGCTGGAGTTATGAAGCGAATGGCAGCTGCTGGTTCATCAGTTTTTCATGTGTTTTTTGAGATTTTAGAGATTTTCTGCCGGAACTGGCGCTAGCGCTACCTTTGCCCGAAAGGATAGGAAGCCGAACGTTTTAGTGTTCTATGTAATTAGAATAGAGTTTTGCTGATTGAAAAGATTTGAAGTTTAGAAGCGTTTTACTTAAGAGAGACGCGTGTACAGTGGAACTGTTATATGCTCAAATGGTCTCTTTCTCCTCTCTCACACTCCCTCCCCTCTGTAGTTGGACTGGACACTAGTTGTTTTACTTATTATGATTTATGTTAATTCATGCAACCATTGCATAAGTTTTAGTTCAATCCTATAATTATGTTGATATGATGAGTGTATTTTGTATCTCACTACGAGTCGCACGCATTCTCATTGGCTTCGCATCCTTTCCACTATTCATAGTTACAGAAGCTTTTAGCCTGTGATACCTCTCACTTTCTGCCAAATTAGGCCTTTCACAGACCTCGCTTTCTTATTTGAATCAAGCCCAAGCCAAATAGACTGAGCGTTTCCTTGAACATTGCTTAATATTTGTAGAGTCCATTCTTTTTAGTCTGAAGAAACTACTTTAAAACTGGGATTTCTCTTCCTATTCTAGGGGCATGTTGCCATGCTGAATGGTGCATGCTGGGACCCAAAAGATGCGAACCAATTTATGACATGCGCAGATGATGGGTGAGCTACTGCCAATTTTGAATATATACGTGCCTATACATCATTACTTACATGTTTTATCATAGGTTATTTGTTTGAGATATGAATAACGACTTTTCTTGGAGAAAGCATGGGTTGTTGATTGCACGCGCGCTTTATTCATCATTTGAGTAACTACTCACTGCGCATGCGTTTTCACCAACTTTCGAATCACCAATATGTTCTTCCAAAACAAATGATTTAAAAGTTCATGATTGTATTTATACTAAGACGTATTGTATATTCAAAATTCTAGGAAATCTAAATTTGATTAAATTTGATTAATGATTGAATATGTTTTTTTATCTTTGTCAACAGAACTGTTAGACTTTGGGATATCAACGACGTTAGAAGAAACAAAACAGTTGTTAAAACAAAAACACAGCAAGGTAAATATTCATAACTTCCCTGATAACCAGCCTAAGAAACGTCTCTTTAGTAGCTACTTTTGGGGATACCGGCAGTACTGTGAGGGGATACCATCAGTACTATTGAGGAAGTTTTGTTCTGAGGAGGGGGGGATATCATCAGTACATTGGAGGAAGTTCTGTTCTGTGGAGGGATACCATCAGTGCTATTGAGGAAGTTATGTTCTGTGGAGGGATACAATCAATTCTATGGAGGAAGTTCTGTTCTGTAGAGGGATACCATCAGTAATGTAGAGGAAGTTCTGTTCTGTGGAGGGATACCATCAATAGTGTGGAGGAAGTTTGGTTCTGTGGAGGGATACCATCACTACGGTGAAGGAATGCCATCAGTATTGTGGGGGATGTCAATTACTGTGGTGGTGAGATATCATAAGTACGGTTGGAGATACTATCAGTACTGTGGACGATATTCAGTACTCTGGAGGGACACCATCAGTCGTTGGAGGATATTCAGTATTGCGTAGAGATGTTTTCAGTACTGTGAGAGATATACTGTGAAATCTGCGGTACAGAATATCCTCCATAGTACTGATGTCATATCTGAGGGATACCATCAATACATTGGAGGATGTTCAAGATTTTGGAGAGATACTATCAGTACTGTGGGGGATACCATCAGTACTGAATATCCCTCACAGTACCAAATATCCTCCAATGTACTGAAAGTATTCCCCAGAGTAATGATGTTATCCCTCCACAGTACTGGTGGTATCTCTTTGCAAAACTGAATATCCTCCAGTACTGAGCATCCTCCAATACCAAACCATTTTTAAGTCTTTTTTTGTTTTCAGCTAAGAAGACTCCAGCAACTTTCTGCACATTCAACAACGACGGCAAAATCATAGTTGCGGCCTGCCAGGTTAGAATTGAATTGATTTCATACAGAAACGTTTGGGTTCAGTCGCTCAATCGCATCAACTTAGACGAAAGAATGATCAACTTTGTGCACGATGACGGGTAAAAAATGTAATATAAACTCAACGGAAAGCTTCCAGACTGTTGTAACCGAGACTGCTTACCAGACCCCTATAGCTTTTGTTACAGGAATCAGTTAGTTTTGGTTGAAGATTTGTGAGGGTCTTATAGGGGTTCTAGGGAACAGGGAACATGCCCAAAATTAAAAAGGGGGCAAAGGAACATGAGAAAAATTAAACAGGAAACAAAGAAACATTGACAGCAAGCAAGGATCAGGGAGCACAAAAGATCAACATTTCTACTCAGGGAACAATGAGGGACATTTGAAATTTCTGTAAGGGAACAGGAGAATATGACCCCCCTCCCAATATGACCCTCATTTTTGCTTAGCTGCCGTGCAAGAAAGCTGGTTTATGATATCTTCCCTGTCTCTAGATAAAATGCAGAACAATCGGGATAGTATACAGACCATCTCCTTCATTGACTATGTATAAACTAATAATTACTGACATATCAATCAATGTCCTCCCGACACTGGTCCTGCACCATGCAGTGAGTCCTTTGTGCTCAGCATATTATATGAAATGTCATGTTTCTTATGAATATAGGAAACATATAACTATCGACAACTATCCACTAAATCGCAATGATTCTTTCAGGATGGTTCAATTCAAGCTTGGGATACTCGCAAAGCTTTCGTAAGTTGCATTAGCATTTAACATCATTTGGGCGAATCAAAAGGACACCCGGGACAATAATGATCAAGGGCTGTCGCTTATATACAGGGCCGTCGAGGGAATAGCTGGGCCCCAGGGTAAAGGCGAATTAAAACTTCCTAAACGTCCACTACTCTGGTTACCCATTCCGCTTTCTTCGGCAATGCTTATATAATAGCATGCTCGTGACATCTGTGACTTCATAAATACGGGCCAAAATGTCCATATTCTTGGGCACACTTGGCACACACAGATTAATTTGTCTCACTGGACTCAAGTGATGATTGGTTGTTTTTCACTTTACGAATCATTGATTCACCTCTTTCCTGATTGGACAATTTCCATCCACATCTGAGGATGAATCTTTTGGTTTCGTTTTCGTTCACTTTCTGGCGTACTACTCTGATGACTGTCAGATGCAAAGATTTAGTTGTATTAAGCCCTGGCCAAACGATGCAATATTTGTTGCAACCTTTGTGGCATAATTTTGTGCGGTTAAATTTGGGTGGGTGGCCAAACGATGCAACATTTCTAGTGCAACATTTGTCTGCGTTATTAAAAAGTGAACTGGGAACAAATCAATGACGAAAAGTACTTGCTGTGCGTATGCTTCACGTATCAAATGTTGCACGACCCGGCCAAACGATGTAACATCATGTTGCACGGTGCAAAGATTTTGACCGTCTTAAAACTTCTTGCAACATCGTGCAACAAATGTTGCACAGTGTAACATGGGTGGCCAAACGACGCAACATCAGGTCGGCAACAGATGTTTCATACAAATGTTGCATCGTTTGGCTGGGGCTTAATGATTGTTTTTCTTACAACGTATGTCCACATTGAATACTAATCAAAATATTTATTAAGTTTTGAGATAAAGTAAATACTAGCATGATACAAATACAAACTCTAGATTAAAGGATTACTTTCTAAACTAACCTGAGACAGGTGTTGTTGTTTTTAGCATTAAAGGTTACAGATTAATCAAAATACATTGTTGTTTTAAGTAATTTTCTGCATTTATTTATTTTAGTTAATTACAACTTGCATAAGATGGTATTGAATACTAGATATGCCTACTAGTGATGCATACCCAAATAAGTGTTTAAAGTTGTAACAATAGTAACTATTACTTGATGCAAATACCAATACGAGATCAAAGTGTAAAACTGATACATGATGGCATCCCATTACAATACTGCAAAGACGTTCCCTAGGGTATAAATTACCATTGAACCTTGTAGGCTACTGCTGTGTCTGTAAATTAGTGGTTCTTTATAGTTTGATTCCTATGATCCATGCACCAGTTTACTTTGTCATTACTTCGTAACCTCTACCCGAATAACATGAGGTATTTTTCCATTTCAGGTTCACACTGCGTTTTGCAATAGGCAAGCACATGCTAATGGATCAAGTACTTCATGTTTGACGTTTGCTTATGATGGCCTCGAATTCGCTTCAAGGGGAGGTTAGTAAGGCCTGAGTTACACGACGTCGGATTGGGTTCACTGCGGATTGCTTTTCACTTCGGATATGGGTTTCAGTTACACGACGCCGAGGCAATCCGAAATCTGAAAGTCACTCCGCTCTGGGGGTGAAGTGAAAACCAATCCGCAGTACTTCGCTTCGCATTCTTCTCGTGTAAACACTTGAATCCGAAGTGATTTTCACTCCGAAACCTCGTTTCGGATCTAAACTCGAGAAACAGAGGCTCGCTCGTGCGCGGCGCATGGCAATCCGGCGTCGTGTAACAAAGGATGCAAAGCGGGTTAAAAGTCGATCCGAAGTCGTATAATTACAAAGAAACTGAAGTGATAATCGCTTCGGATTGACAGACCCAATCCGAAGTGAACCGAATCCGACGTCGTGTAACTCAGCCCTAAATCATAGTTGATAATGATTGTTATAGAGATTATGTTTCTAGAACTACAACTTCAACTGTAAGGTCTTATTTATTTAGTTTCTGAATCACCGTTGATTTTAGCTTTTCATGCTTGTTGTATTTCCTTGAATGATATTCATATGAATTTTAAATATCGAGCTCCGAAATCTCATTTCTCAAGTTAAAAGAGAAACAAGAAAGGAGACTGGCTCTCTATTACTTAAAGTGTCATATTTTCGCAATTATCAGACAAACTATAAACTCTGATGATTGCAAAAGCACATTGAGTGACAGAGAGCCAGTCTCCCTTCTTTTTTCTTATCTATATTGCTCTGTACCTTGGTAAATCGAGCACTACGATGCGGTTTTAAACAACGCAATTGCTATAGAGATCATTTCTCAAGCTTTACACTTTTTTGGTACCATAGCTAGAAGTGAAACCATTAGTTCCTTAAACCTTAGTTTTCCAAGTTGCAAAGGTTTTTGGTAAATTACTGGATTTTCCAGACATACAAACATCAATTTTGAGATTCAAAACATCCAGAATGGACTAGAATTTAGAATTTTGGATATTTTTCAGAGAATGTCTTACTCTTGTAATTTTCTTCTACTTTTCTTCGGTCATTATCGATAGAAGTTTTCCTGTTTACTGACCCAGCTAAACCTGTTTGATACGACAGCTATTTTATCATCATAATTGAAAATTAAGCTTAAAGGTCTTCATGACAAAAGATAGGAATCACAAAGATATCCCTCTTTTTTCCTTTAACGCACTAATAATAAAGCGTTATATAAGATCTTCAAGATTTGGCCCTACCAGGCCCTATTCATGTTCTAATAAACTCGAATTGCTCATAAACATGTGAAGGTTGTCGATTCTTTATGATAAAAAGCGACCTTAAAGCTCTTGTTACTTATTACTCTCGATGAGGCCACAAAGGAATTAGTAAACTTCATAATGAAAGATAGGAATTACAAATCACTTTGTTGCTCCGTCGAGAGTTATAAGAAACAAGAACTTTAAGGTTACTTTTTATCATTAAGAATCGACAACATTTATATGTTCATGAACAAAACTTGATCCTGATATACTACTGATTGGTGATATCATTCTGAGGGGAAATTTATTGCAAATAACGCACGGCCTAAGCTCTAACTAAAAATTTATTTCGTTTTCAGGAGATGATACGCTGAAGCTGTGGGATTTGAGGAATTTCAAGAAGCCAATTAATGTGGCAACAGACGTTGTGACGTATTATGACGTGTAAGTTTTTTTCCGAGTATTTGATATCCCCACTATCAACTCTATAATATGAATTACGTGTTATATGACTGGTGGTTTCAGTTTATCTACTACGCAGTGAGTTTGTGTACAGTGTACAGTGAGTTTGCAGTCTTGTGCTACTATACCCATGCTGTAGGGTCGAGCCCGGATAAGTTATTGTGCCTATCCCTTTTACCAGAATAGGCTACTGCAATAATCATATGCCACCACCAGGTTTTAAAACCCGGGTTGTTCCCACCAAAGGCGAGCACGATAAGCACTTTCCTTAACTAGGACAATGAGTTGGTGCAGTAAGCTCAAGGAAAGGTGTATCCAACTCTAGGCTTATCCACGGTGAGGCATTATTTCGTATTTTGGATTAAATCCTTCTTCAGAGCCATGTTATTTTAACACTCCTCTGGAAGATAGCTAGGGACGAAAGATGAGCCTACGGACGAAAGATGAGCCTACGAGCTACCTTCAACTGTGACTGATTACCAACTACATTACGACCAACTACACTTATCGTTGGTCGAAATTAGAATAATCTTCATACCATGATAGATAAGTGGAAGAATAAAAACAACAGCATATGATGAAATTAGCGAACGTTCTTCTGTAAAAACTACCTTAACTGCTAGTAAAATCATGATAGAATTATCCAGTATTTCTATAGAAATTTTGCTAAGTTGTTATATTGTTGTTATGCATATATTATGTAATGTAAACATGTATCACAACAACAGTAGATAAATGCATAAAAGAAGATGAATATGCAGAAAAACGAATCAATTTGGTCCCGGACAAAACAGGCTGAAGATTGCTCTTGATAGGATGAAACCGGTACCAAATTGATTCGTTTTTCTGCATATTTATCTTCTTTTATGCATATATTATGTTATACAACATGTATTTTTTTATTATTCTACTTATTGATGAGCGATGATTCGTGATTTCACTAAGCATTAATGATGGTGTTTTACTGAAAACATTTTTGCTAATTTGTTATATTGTTGTTGATTGGATATATTGTTTTTTTAATCACTTTACTTATCGATAGTAATTGATTGCTGATTTCTAACATCTTGTTTTTGCAGAGCAAAGTGCATGTTTAGTCCGGATAATCAAATGGTCATAGCAGGCACTTCGGTCAAAAAGGGAGAGGTGGGTGTTTTGTTTTTGGGGTATGGGGCGACGAGGAACCAGGCAGTTTTAGCAACAAGGACAGGGACGGGAGCAAGAATGTCATTTATTACTGTTTTACCCCAAATTATTCCCTCAAAGTTTTGTCTGCATGTTCTACCAGATTATTACACGAATTTTCTTCTCCAGTTTGAATTTGCCTCCCAGTGTAGATTGTCTCCAACTTAATCGGCTAAATGATAATCTTACTTCCAATAGCCTGGTTTAAAGAGTAGCACGTCAAAAATAGAATTTGGAATTTTTCAGTGGAAAGGAGTATGTCAATGTCTCTCATGGGAATAAAATACCTACAAGAAGCAAGCATTATAATAATTCTAGAACTCAGAAACAAGAAAACTTAGCTTTTTATCTTGAGACGCCTTCCTAGAAGTCCCTAATTATCATTACCCATAAGTTGATTATTTTTGAAGCGCCTCTGATGATAGTTAACCATCATCCTTCTTTTGGCTTTAGTTCGGTTTTTATGTTGCCCTGTGTGTTGTAGCGTATTGATTGTAAATTACATTTTCAACGATATAAACAGAAAACGAATTTACATCTCCAAATCTACAGTATTTCACGACAACATTCTGACATTGAAAAGAGCCATTATGAAATCGGTTATTTCCGACACACCATAGTTATTTCCAAATGGTGCTGTATTGGCTTTTATTTGATATGCCAAGGCTGGTCATGTTACCAATAAAAACACAGGTATTGAACGGCCATGTTGTAAGTCGCTTTTCAAGCGGATCTATACCGTGCTAGCACCCTGTTCCAGCTATAGAATGGCTGTCATAAAGGCGTTTCCATCGACATTTCGGACGTTGCAGCCATGATAAATGCACGACTCTACGCTCTACACTGATGCAGTAACTTTTGGCTATTTTAGAGAGTTTTATTTTAAAAACAAAACTCTCTCTGAATAGAAATTTATTGTTTTGACAAAGAAATGAAGTGAATAAAGGAATGCACTATATAGAAACTAGGCATCCTCATTTTCAAATTCAAGTTCTTGGTTAGAATATGCATGAATTCTCCTTTATTGAAGATTTCGAGAACATGTTTGGTCAATATTACCTCTGCCACTTTCAATCTGAATTTTAAAGAAATTTATTGAAAAATTCCAAATGGATCTTACTCGCTTATTTAACAATGCTTTATATTTACATGTAATACTGTATGATATAGAAATCTGCCTGTTGCAGCTGCCACCATTGCAACCACCTGGATCCGCCCCTGCAACTTTACACTTTCAATCTGAATTTCAGGGAAATGGTAAACTGGTCTTCTTCGACCGTCGAAGCTTCAAGAGGCTGCATGAAGTCTCCTTCGAAAATACGGTAAGGAGACGTTCAACTTTACTTGTAAGGCTGGCGACTTTAATTGGAGTTTTCATATGGATTCAGAAATAGGGTTTTTTATGGGTGCTAGATTTGCAAGTAGGAGGAATAATGCATTTGTTAAGATTTCCCCTCCACAATATTTTATAATTTGTCATGTTATTGATGTATTATGTGTTGCTCGAATGCCTGTCGCTTGTC
The DNA here is from genome assembly GCA_963924455.1 of Pelagia noctiluca. Classification (NCBI taxonomy): domain Eukaryota; kingdom Metazoa; phylum Cnidaria; class Scyphozoa; order Semaeostomeae; family Pelagiidae; genus Pelagia; species Pelagia noctiluca. The sequence continues at coordinate 11,843,203 of OZ004327.1, read as the reverse complement.
GCAACTGCAGTCAATATTTCATGTTGCTGTCGTTAGCTTGGGAGTTCTGTAGCGCTGAGAGGTGTATTCTTATAATGCTGGTATTGAATCAGACCTTTCCTGGAACCGTCTAGGCATCTATTGTATAGAAGTGGTGTTTTTCAGGCATAAATATTGGTGTAACAAGTCAAATTGTATCATTAATCATTATCTTCGTTACAATTAATTGCTAGAGGTTTTTAAATTCTTTTTTGATGGCAACCTAAGCAGTTTAATGACCACCCTGGGGGATGTCTGTGCAATACTGTGATGGCTGTACATTACTATATGTCACCAACACTAATGGACATCCCCCACAGTATTGAGCCCCCTCCACAGTACTGAATATCCTCCATAGCACTGAAAATATCACCCCACACACAGTATTGGACATCCTCCAAAGTAATGGTGGTATCTCCCAACAGTACAGAAGATATCCTTCCTCAGTACTAATGGTATCACCTACAGTACTGATGATTATCCCCCCACAATACTTAACATCCCTCACAGTACTGAATGGTCTCTTTACACAGTACAGATGGTATCTCCATACAGTACTGAATATCCGCGACAGTACTGATGGTATCACCCCACATACTATACTGGATATTCTCCAATATACAAATTATGTCCCCCCACAGTACTGAGCCTCCTCCACACACAGTACTGCACATACGTTTCCCAGGGTGATGATGTTCTTTTGTTTCTAGAGTGTTGTAAGCTGTTTGTGGCATCCGAAACTGAACCAGATATTTGCGGGTTGTTCCAATGGTGACATCAGGGTTCTATTTGATCCAAACAAAAGTAGAAAGTACGTATAAAATCGAACCTGAATATTGGATTACCAATCACAATTTCGATCGACCAGCAATCTTGGATACAGGATATGTAATCGGATGGAGTGGAGAGGTAGAGTTGATAATAAAGAGGCTATTCCGAATCGGTATCAGCCTAATCGGCCAGGTATTGATTGTAGATATGTAATACGTCATCCGGCTGTTTTGATTTTTCAAGGTTTGCTTGCTCTGGGTCTCATCGAAAACTAGGATATTTTTGATAAATCGAAGTAGCATGCTTGACTTATAATGCATTAATTCCCTTCTGTTGTAATCATTTCGACCGAGACAAACCTATCCCGTTTGGTGGACAGTTTACCTGCCGACAGGCGGCGACTATCCTTACCCAGCAGGACCGACTTTGGTGCGTCGTTGCTTTACCGACGAAGCTATTCGGGCAGTAGATTTAATTGAATAATCCGAGTAACATCAATCTCACAAATTGCACCACCACTCACCAAATGTAGGGAAGAACCTATCTTGGTTTTCAACAACTACTGCAGACCTGCATAAGAGTGAAAACTTTCCTAACCCAAAAGGACCATTGCAGTCCCACCACTAGACAGTACCGAGAAGTAAACTTGAGAAGAAGCAGGATTCAGGAAATCAATCGACATGAGTTTTTAACTGAAATTGAGAATTAAAAATGACATGAGGAGGATTCGAACCCACGAGCTTTGTGCGTCATTGCGTTACCAACTAATCTATTAGGGCAGTTGATTTAAAATATTCTGTATTTTCAGTGGTGCAACTATGTGTGTTGGGAAAGCTAAGAAGAAACGCATCGATCCGGGAGAAAGACTAATCCAGCCGCAGATTATAACGCGTGAGTCATCATTTATTGAATTATATCGAATTATTCAACAAATTTTGCATTGTTATTATATTGCATTGCAATGTGTTTATATGTATCGATAAGGCCTTGTAATAATTTCAGAATAATTACAAGTTAAATGACTTTTCTATTCGATTTTTTGTTCCGACAATATTAGTGCTTATAGATAGTATGAGCCTAAGGCGAAATAAACAAGAAGACTTCTTTGTAGCCTTTGATATTCATAGAAGAATCTCGCAAGGGAAGTTCTGAAGAAGTTAAAGTGCAAAGAGTAGGACATGACATACATAATTCACAATAACTTTTATTCTTTTGTAATACACTATTCTGACATTTCTTGCAACTTTTGGCCTAAAATCATAATAATCTTTACTAACTAGACTTCTTTGTGAGCTGTGTCATTTTCGACGTCCTGCTTTGACTCGACCTCAACCGGTGACTTTGGCATGCCATGAGCCTTTATAGAGTGAATCTTGCTCAAATTCATATTTGATCATTTCCAACACTTTTCAGAACATTTTTTGTGGTTATTTTAGAATGTAATTTCAATAGGGAATCTTGCGAGGAAAGGGTTGAAGAGTTTACAGTGTAGAATACAGAAGACAAGCCACAGAATTTACAATAACTCAAATCTTTCGTATTTCAGCCCATGCTCTTCGAATGTACAGAGAACCACGTGCAAAAAGCATGAAGAAAGTCAAGCAAGACATGCGAAAGGATCCTGTCTTATCCAAAAAGCCAGACCCACCCGTCACTGGACCAGGCACGATTATTTTCTTCAATCATTTTTACTTATTTATGCACGGTAGCCCCGTCTGTTGAAGAACTGCTTTTCAGGAGGCCGTGGCAATAATGTTTTTATACAGTCTAATAAACAATTGTTTGGATTTGCTATCAAAACACGTTTCTCATTCTTCTCTTAAAAATGGCAAGGGAGGGAGCAAAATTCATTTCGGGTTCAAGTTGATTCCGACGTTTAGGCCCATGAAAGGAGATGACCTTCTGGTAATTGTCAGTTTTCCGTAAGGGCATGACAAGATCAGTGTTCGTATTTCTGATTGTTCTTGTAGATTTTTATGATATTTATGGTTAAAGAGGTAGATTTGGATCCGCCAATTTAGTGATCCGTAAATTGTTGCAGCAATGGCACTTTAGTGATTTCATCCAGAGCTGGCCAAGTCAAACAGCGATTATGTATTACAACCCAAATATTGGGGGTTTCTGGCTTGACTAATTCAAAACAACTTAGGAAACAGTTCTTTGTACATTTTGCATTGTAGACCATTCTCTTATTTCTCTGATTTATCTGCAGGCGCTGGTGGTAGGATTCGCGAAGGAATGAGCTTGTCTGGTTTTGTGGTCAAGCAAATTGCACTCCAGAAATTTGATGATTCCAATCCGAGAGAAGCAATCCTGAAACACGCTAAGGTATTCTTTTTAAAGATTTAGATGTTCTTCGCCTTTGCACCGAGTGAGACTCACTTTTCATCATCATTGTCATTTCGTTCAAGAGACTGTTGTGGAATGTTATTATTAAAGATTTTGGAACATTTTTACGATTTGAAATTATCGAGAAATTATCCAAAATGATTTGCAACGATTGAAAACCGATTTTGTTAAGATTGCCTAAATTTTGTTATTTCATAAATTTTTTAACTTATTTCATCAATGGTATATTTCTTATTTTATCTATTTTTTCGCAGGCCGCGGAAGAAAGGCCCCATTATGTCACACCGGCTTATAAGAAGTAAGTTGATTTCGACTAGTTTCGCGTTCTTAGGGCATTGTTTGGTGTTGAATGTTGCGTGACATAATTAGGTTCTTGTGACTGGTATTAGTATCAGGCTTTTTGGATCCTTGTTCGATCCAGGCTTCTCGTGATAGATTTTGCTAGGAAATACCTGATTTGGAAATAACTGGTTTGGCGATGAAAATCGAAAATATAGCGAAACATAATAACTAGTTAAAGCTTTTGCGCCTGACACTCATCAGAGTAGTGAGTCAGAAAGAGAACGAGAACTAACTAATTATTTTACCCAGAAAAAGGTAAAAATTTATCCAATAAGAAAGGATGTGAATGAGAATGAACCAACCATCATCGACAGTCTAATGAGATGAACAATCAACAATTGCTAAAAGAGCCCAAGGTGTTTTCTATTTTCCTCGCCATCCCTTTTTTACCGATCAAATACTGAAATGCTTAGTAGGTTGACCAATAGAGCTTGTATTGGTTTCAAACTAATATAACTATAAATATCATAGTTAGGAGGAAATAATGTGTGAAAAGGAATCGGAATTTTCATTGCAATTCCTCTTTCATTCTAAACCAAGTTTATGGTCTTTCAAATTAGAAATTAGATATTTCTTGGTATCATGCATTTATTTTATATCATAATCTCAAGATTATACACACAATAGTAAAATTAGCTAACGCTCTTCGGTTTGAGCTAATTTTTACTGTTTTATATACGATTTTAAGATTATTTTATAATGGCAAAGTCTATTTCTAATTTAGCCTCATTTATTGATTTTATCAACATTTTGATTCTTTGAATTTTCATAAACTTTTTATGGATGGTTATAATGTCTGTTTATATCAGCAAATGTAAAAAGGATTAAGTTGCAAGTTCACACCAAGATATAAGTCTTTGAAAAGGTCCCGTGAAAATATTCCTGCAGGATACTTCTGTAATATCATTTTTTATTTTCTGAATATCATTTTTTATTTTCTGAATATCATTTCTTATTTTCTGAATATCAATTTTATTTTCTGTAAAATCATTTTTTATTTTCTGTAATATCATTTTTTATTTTCTGAATATAAATAAGTTCCAAATTGTCTCTTAAAAAGGTCTCATGCCAAAGACAGCCGGATAATGTGTTCTGAAATGAGTTGCGGCTTACAAGTCAGACTTAGTATCGATTGTTGCTTTTAGGGCTTGTGTATTTATCTGCTCTTCCAAATGCGTAGTTTGTAAAGCATAATTTGATTTCGTGTCTTTGAAATTCGTTTTCTTTAGGACTCAACCGGAGGCGCTATTCCAAGACCCTGAGGAGGAGAGCGACAGTGACGAAGAGGCTGCAAAAAAGAAACCTCGTTTACTCTAAAACGGACTGGTGTCCAGTCCTTTTTGCCCTCATCTTGTTGCAAAGAAAGCCTGGATTCTGCTCGCAGCAAAAACTTGGCGATTGCTGAATGAGAAGATAAAAGTTTCAAGCAGGAAACTTCATCAATTGAACCGTGAATATCAACTGGGCCTGTAGTCTAAAATGTTGCAGATTTCAGATGAAATATTGCAGACTACAGATGAAATGTTGCAGACGGAAAAGCAACTAACAATGGGGAAAAGAGTGCAAATTTTGGGATATCAATATTTGATTTTTCTGTAGACAAATGTAAGATAAGAGGTATGATTTTTCAAATAAATGTTTTTAAAGCAAAGGTTTGATTAAAATGATGCTTCGAGGTTGGGATTTTATGTGAAATTTGGCCATACTCGAAACTAAGCCCTTTTCATCTAGGAAAGTAGCCAACTAGTGATATTGAATCAAGTGCCCCTGCTTGTAAAAATAGAAATGCTTTGAAGTCGACATATTTCATTGCAATGCAACGTCAGGGTAGCTCTCAAGTACCTTCGACCAAGGAAACTTAACATGGACTACTATATGGGGTGAGTGGCTGAGCAGTGTAAGGAGTCTACTATCTGCAACTGAAGTTAAGCTCGGTCGTGTTAGGTCAACATCCGGGTGGGTGGCCTTCAAGGTTTCGACTGAACATTTTTCTTTGCCCTTCTTCGAAAGGTGCGTTGAGCGAGAGGCCTCCATTCCTCTGCTTGAAACAAGACCTTCTTGCCTTTCGCAGCGTACTATCAGGAAATACAAAACTTAATCAATATTACCATACCTTTGAGTTTATACTTCATACTTTCTTCGAATTTCAAGTTTCTTTGTTGCTCCACACCAGGTAAGCTAGCGAAAGTCTTGATGTTTTGATATCTTTTAGCCAACTGGATTTCATCCGCATCTTGTTTATGCTTGTTGCACTTGAGTTTGATTGTGACGTCAGATTTATTTTGGAATCAAACTTTTCATCTCGACATTAGCCTGATAACCAGACACGATTTCAAAGGAAATATATTTCCTTTGAAATCGTGTCTGGTTATCAGGCTATCTCGACATCAAACGTCAGATTCATTTTGGAATCAAACTTTTATCACAACATCAAACGTCAGGGAACCCTTCGATACAATATCCTTTGCCTCTTCTGATCCAAAAATATTGCCCATAGACTTTCCTAGTGGTTATAAGGGTTGCAGAATCATCACTAACCAACCTAGGGAATATCTTTTCAGTATTGTGGAGGGTATTGAGTACTGTGGAGGGATACCATCAATACTGTGGAGGGATACCATCAGTACTGTAAAGGGATACCATCAGTACTGAGGAGGAATACCATCAGTGCTGTAGAGGGATACCATCAGTATTGTGGAGGGATACCATCAGTGCTGTGGATGTAGAGGGATACCAAGTTGATAGTTGATAGTTGATAGTTGATAGGCACATACGCTTACTATCTTCGCAAGGTATGGGTTTATGTGCTAAGCACAAAGGGCCCACTGAATAGGTAAACTAATCGAGCAGTGCGACCCTGGTCCTTCCTCTCGATGTGACCACACCTCGTGATTCCTTTTGCCTTTTGCCTGGAATTACAGAGAGCTGGCTAATTCTCTCCTCACTCTGTATGTGACAGGTCTGAAGGTGGTTTCGAACCCGGGACCCTTCAATCAAGGGTCAAGTGATCTAACCACTCGGCCATTCCCGCCAAATTCTGCATTACCAACCAGAACTGTGGGGGCAAACTATCAGCAATGTGAAAGGTATTCAATACAGTGCCTGTGGTTTCCTTTCAAAGAGTACTGGATATCCTTCCACAGTGCTGATGATCACTCCCCACAATTCTAAACATCTTCCACTGTACTGCGCAGGCGTTCCCAGGGTGTTAAAAATATTTTCCTAAGAAATGATAAGTTCCTACAGTTTACTTTCCAAAGGATATGTCACGAAAAAGTATAGAAACTATTTTTAAGAATAAACAAGAATGAAGAAGATGAAGTGCCGGTTGAAATTGGCTGTTATTGAAAACAGGAAACAAAATGATTTTTACAACAAAACATGGCAGCTATCTTTGTGCTTGTTTGCTCTTGATTCATGCTTTGTTGAAAGCCAGATATTGACGCACGAAAAAAAACTGAAAGCGAAACCACCGTTAAGGTGGAAAGGTCCTTACTAAATCGTGATTTTTGTCTAGGATTAATAGATCAACCTTTAAGCTGTTCCTAATACAGAACTTCATGTACAATCAGATTTCCTAATAAGAAATATCAATCAAGTATGTTTCAGCGTTTTCAGGTAAAATCGGTTCATGTGACAATGAAAATGTTTATACAAACTTTTATTTCCTGCTTATTACTACCAAAAACTATTTTAGGGAATTTATACGAATTTAAACGAAATCTATTCATAATTTACGGCACTTGTTGCATTTACAGAGTTCATGAAAGGTATGGAATGTTCAGTGCTTTCTCCCTCAAACTCCCTTTGAATATGTCCAGGAAACAATTTCTCCAGCTCTTCTTTCCATCAAATTTCTCCTATCATAGAAATGTAGCGTATACTGCAGATTTTATCTTGTTCTGAATTACACTGAATTACTCAATTGAAATATCTGGAATATTCCATCTAAAATTGGCAATGATCAATCAACATGTGTTAATACAGAATGGTACACATTACTTAACAACAGGCCTGCAGCAATTCCACATTTGAATTAAACCTTTATTTCGGTTAACATTACAGTCCAAATGATGCAAGAGTAATACCTTGGATGTTTAAGTGGACTAAGCCACCGTAGTTCAAGGCCTCGCAACAAAGTAACAAAGCACTTTACCTAATTAATGACTTTTTAAAACACTTGTGCACTGATTTTAGATGACAACTCCCTCTTCAAAAGCTCCTTGCTTATATTTTGACCATCACTCAAATTCCAAGTCATAAATAGTTTATTCCTCAATTCATTATTGCTTATTGTTATGAATATAGTCTGAAATTCCCTAAATTTCGACACCAAAATCATGTTTTTGTGAGCTGTCTGACAGAAGTTATGGGAATTTTAGTTTAGGCCTAGCCCTCACAGCTTTGCAATTCTGCCGCCATTTTGAATCGACCTGTGCAACATTTTTAATAGCCTAGTGTATGTAACAAATAGAGAACTGCTATACGTCTGTTTCGTCCACTTTCTGACGTATTACTCTGTTGAGTGTCAAACGAAAAGCTTAAGTAATCCATGAGTTCGTTTCATTATGTTTCCGATATATCTAGCTACAAAAGTAATACCTCTCTGATTAAGACAGGTTGAACCGTCGAGTAGAATAAACCAAGAGCTATACTTCCTTAAACCGTAGTTCGTTTCCTAGTAAGGTAAGAATTGTTATATTTAAAATTATAAAGTTTGGTAAAATGATACAGAATTAAGCCTTCTCCTCTCAAGAATAAAACTAGGATGGCCGAGTAGACTGAGGCAAGGGCTCTAGTTGCTTAATAGTTCAATTTCTGGTAAAGTAAGACTTTTTATTTTTATGATTTAATGTATTTGGTGAAAACAATACAAAAGTAAAACCTCTGATTGAGACAGCTCGTGTGGCTAAGTTTGTCTAAGGCAAGGCTTAAATATTTGGACCGTAGTTCGACTCCTCGTAAGGTAAGACTTTTGATTTCTAAAATTAATTATGTATGGTAAAGATTATACATAAGTAAAACCTCTTTCCTCATGAAATCTTGCATGGCCTAGCAGACTAGACCAAGGGCCACTGATGTTCACACCAGAGTCTGACTCCTCGTAAGGTAAGACTTTTCATTTCTAAAATTTATAGTGGTTGGTAAAAATGATACAAAATTAATACCTCTCTCGTCAAGGAAGGTTAGATGGCCGAGTGGTGTAAGCTAAGGGCTGCAGATGTTTGAACCGGAGTTCGACTCCTCCTAAGGTACGAATTTTGATTTCTAAACTCTGAATAAATATGGTACCAACTTCAAACCTCTCCTGTTGGCGGCAAGGATGGCAGAGTGGATAGGTCACTCAACTCTGGATCAAAGGGTCGTGGGTTCTACACCACCTGGTTTAAATGGTAACGAGGAGACTTCGCGTAAGGTAAGAATTTTGATTTCTAAACTCTGAATAAATATGATACCAACTTCAAACCTCTCCTGTCGGCGGCAGAGATGGCAGAGTGGATAGGTCACTCAACTCTAGATCAAAGGGTCGTGGGTTCTACCCCACCTTCAGACCAGGCTCAATGATTGTGATGGCAAGGAGTAGTAGCAGTAACAGCAGAAGAAGGAGGCGCAGCAGGAGAAGGAAGGAAACAAAGGTAAGATGGTGAGGAGCAGGAGGAGGAGCAGCAGCAACAGGATGTGGCGGAGCTGGTGCTGTAAAATGGTAAACGAAACCGTAAAGTAATTAATGAAAAAATTTAAAAAATGCAAGCGAAAAAACTAACCCGATGCTGGCTCCTGAGGGAAAAGACCAAGGGGGGTCTTGCAAAAATTTTCGATGAACTCATAGAGCTGTGTAAGTTCATCAAAACTTTTTGCAAGACCCCCTAGCATTTTTCCTTTGGAAGCCAGCATCCGCTAGCTTTCTTTGTTTCATTAATAACACATATTAATTTGACTTTACTTACATATTTGACGCTTAATTTTCTGCACTTGCAGCTTCTCGTCCACTCCTGCACCTGCTCCTGCTCCTCCTCTTGCTGTAGTTAATCTTCTTCCGTGCCATCGCAACCATTGAGCCTAGTCTGTAGGTGGTTTGGAACCCACGACCCTTCGATCCATAGTCGAGTGACCTATCCACTCTGCCATCCTTGCCGCCGACAGGAGAGGTTTGAAGTTGATATCATTTCAATTTCGAGTTTAGAGTTTAGAAATCAAAATTCTTACTTTGCTAGGAGTCGAACTACGATCTTCACATCTGCAGGCCTTAGCTTACACCACTTGGCCATCCAAGCTCTCTTGTTGAGAGAGGTTTCACTTTTGTAACATTTTACGGAACACTATAAATCATAGAAATCAAAATTCTTACCTTAGCGAGGAATCGAACTTCGGACAACCAAAGCCTTGGCTCAAACCACTTAGCCACATCAGCTGCCTCAACCGAAGAGGTACTACTTTAGTATCATTTTTATCCAACATTATAAATCTTAGAAATGATAAGTCTTTTCTTTCGAGGACTCGGACTACGGTGGCTTAGTCCTCTCACCCATTCAAGTTTTCTAGGTAAGATATTAGACCATCATTTTTATTGTAATGTTAACCGAACCCTCGTTTTATTTAAAAGTCAGGGAGAACCCATTCACCATTCCATATCTTCAATAAACCCTGTAAAAGCTACAAATCCCGTAAACTCCGTAAATTCTGAATAAATTCCATAAAATTTATGATTCCGTGGAGCATCTTTGGTTTTTGGTGGTAATAAGCAAGAAATAAAGGTCTTTGTTTAAATCATATTTAATTGATATTTTGATAAGGAAAAAAGGATATGAAATTCTGTGTAAGAAATAGTAAAAAGATTGATCTACGTATCCTGGCCATAATCACGCTTTAGTAAGGGCCGTCTTACCTAACGGTGGTTTAACTTACAGTGTCTTTTTAAGATGAAGTTTCCTTCTAAGTGAAAACACTGTTAAGAATTAAGGGTGTGTTTTCAGCGTTTTCAGCGTTTTCAGGTAAAATCGGTTCATGTAAAATTAAACAACTTTTTGAAAACTTTTGTTAATTTCTATTACTATTAAAAGCCATACCATTCATACAATTTTATGGTTTTTATACGACTTTTACGAGCCAATTTCGACTAAAAGACATAAGACTTTTTTCAATATTTGGCTGATTATAATAGCGTTATATTGCTCCCTTAAGAGTCCTGTGTGAATTTAAATCCTATTTTTGAGAATTGATTTTTGGTAAATTTCGATCAAAAACTATGGGCTGGCCATCAGCTCTTTTCCCCAATTTTTGAGGAAGCATTTTTGTGATTTTATGCATCTTCTAAGGCTATTATAGCCTAAGAGGACTCCCTGAACAATCCTTGGTGGATCAAAAGCCTATTTCAAAGAATTTATTTCGACCCAATTTCGACTTAAAACCATTGAGCTTCCAAACCATCAGGCTTTTTTTAAATAGTTTGGCTAATTTTAAAGAGAATTTTATGGCGATTTCATGAAATTTCTAAGGCTACGAATGGATTATAAGCCTATTTAATTTGAAGAACTGGGGGTAAGGGTCATTTTAGTTATCAACTCAACTTTGTATCTTAGTCACAGCAAGAGAAAAATGTACCTAACCATAAAAGGTGACCCCCATTTACAAGCTGTTTCTATGACAACAGTGTACCCTATTGTAAAAATTTTCATTTCATTTGAAAGAGCATGACATGTTTGTTACCCCTGCAAATTTTGATAGATCCAAAGCATCTGGGAGAAGAGTTATTAGAAGTTAACCAAAAATGCTGTCAAAAAAAATGATCAGTATTCTGCCCCCTTAAAAGAATTCATTTGGGGGAAATTTCCTAATTTTCTTCAAATTTTTGGCTATTTTGAAGAAAAATCTTTTTGGTGATTTTTTGCAAGCCAACAGGCTTTTTTCCAATTTTTTCTGGTTTTGAAGAAAATCTCTTTTATGATTAAAGCCCCAAACCTTGAATGGAAACGCCTCAATATAGGCATTAAAAGCTTCTTAGTTTTCTTCAAAATTAGAGCCGATGTGTTTCCATGAGCAGGTTTCTCCAACAACAATTATCTATCTAAGTGTTATGTTCACTTTCAACTGAAATGTTTTTACACCCTACAAAATGAAAATATTCAGTCTTTAATCATGTATACCAAAAACATGGTCAGTACGTAGAATTGTTCCTTTAGTGATGCGCAGATAACAGTTTAAGCTTATCATAGTTTGTCAAAAGGCACCTTGTTTACCAGTCAATTTCACAGCCAAAATTTAGAAACAATGAAAGTCATGATGGAACCAGACACATAGTGGACAAGTATAATGCTCGCGTGAAGAAAAATGACACAATTATAAGACATCTACCTACAGGGCCGAATAGATGATTTGCAAATGTGATTTTCCCCAATCTCAGGGCAGATGAGCGTAGTTACTGCACGGTTGTAGTTTAAGGCAACCGATTAAACCTTGGATATGGTCAAGGGATTCAAGTTCCTTGCAAACATTTCTTGTTGGAAAACGTAAATCTGTTTTTGTTTTAGGGAAAAAGTTGGTATGGGCGTAGTTAATTATAGAAGTTATAAGTCTTGTGTCAGTTCAAAAAAGCTATTATTGGCGTACATATGATTACCTAGAAATGAGTCTACATGTGTCCTAACTGTTCGAGAAAACGGGATTTTTTGCTCATGGGAAAGAAATTTTGTTCAAGATAACGAAAAGTTCAATATAACGGTGTTCGAGATAGTTGAAGTCGATTGTATTAACCCCGAGGAGGGGTTACTTAGTATATTTGGGTACTCGGAACGTGCCGACCGAATGGGTGAACTTGTTCGTCATTTTGGTATAGATACGGGCAACCTTTTTGACTCTTGGCCGGCACGTCCCCCACGTCACCCAAAAATGCTTCAAGAAGCCCCCAGGGAATTTGCATTGCTTGATTTTCCTTAGATTTACATGTCTTGGAACATTAGGTGCTGTTGCAGCCTAAATGATAAACCAGATAGGACATTGTTATATATGAATAGCAAAAGTGAAGGTTAGCCTACATGTGATGCAAGAAGTTTGTAAAAGCAGCTACAATTCATTTGTTGATTGATGAAGAAGAGATTACTAAATATTGAAGTTTCCTTGAAAACCTGAAGGCTTTTTGGTTATTTTATGATATAGTATGGTGGAACAGGTCCGGTTAGTATAGCATTGGCCAGACCAACTTTTGTCACTTCTTAGGTCAAAAATACTATTGCTTTCTAAAACATCAGATTTTTATGGTAGCTTTCAATTCATTTTTACCTAAATAACTTTCTAGAAATGCACCAAATTGCATCTCTGTGAACCTATATTTCAAAATTTTCAAGGGGCATACTATGAACAGCTTCCGCATGGCCTGTATAATAGCATAGAATGAACTGAACCAGCACCAGAGATTGGGAGTTCCCGTTGTAAAAGAAACTGAAAAATGAAATTTGTTTGAACACATAAAACCATCAGCTCCGTCTTAGTCTTATTTATAATGCATAATCATGATTTGTAAAATTTACAGCAACTCTAAGACAAAACCGCAAGTCCCGGCATATAAGAAATAAACATATAAGAAATTGCAGCCTACCTCCTTAGAAAGGATTTCCTCTATTGTAATTATTTGCTACTAGAGCGTAAATACTTAAGGGACTACCAAAGAGTAACCATTTTAACTGTTGACAATTATAATGCATTCCCCTTTAACCTTAGGCAATAAAAAACATATCATCACAAAATTAGTCTTCTTGCATAAGAAACAGGACTAGATAATTTGAGCTTCTTATATGCAGGAACTCACTGTAATCTAAAATTTCTCACTGCCATAATATTCAAATTCCTAAAATCTAATGTTTACATTATTCTATTGCGTTGCATATTCATCCTAAAATCTAATGTTTACATTATTCTATTGCGTTGCATATTCATCCTAAAATCTAATGTTTACATTATTCTATTGCGTTGCATATTAATACAAGTTGTACGAGCTACACGCTGATGTTCAGGTACTCTTCCATGAATCAAATGCTAGATATGGATGGCATAGGCATAGGAGGTAAGGGGTAGGGGACCTTCCCCCAACTTTGGAATTAATATATATGGTAGTATTGAGCATCCAATGATTTGTATATTTGTATAGTTGAAATATAAGGTAGTATTGAGCATCCAATGATTTGTATATTTGTATAGTTGATTTATATGGTAGTTTTGAGTATCCAATTATTTGTATATTTGTATAGTTGATATATATGCTAGTATTGAGCATCCAATGATTTGTATATTTGTATAGTTGATACATATGGTAGTATTGAGCATCCAATGATTTGTATATTTGTATAGTTGATATATATGGTAGTATTGAGCATCCAATGATTTGTATATTTGCATGGTTGATATATATGGTAGTATTGAGCATCCAATGATTTGTATATTTGCATGGTTTATAAATAGGTTAGTATTGAGTATCCAATGGTTTGTATATTTGTATAGTTGATATATATGGTAGTATTGAGCATCCAATGATTTCTATATTTGTATAGTTGATATTTATGGTAGTATTGAGTATCCAATGGTTTACGAAATGCCCATACAAGTATATTCTCACAAGCGGGTTACTAGTATTAGCAGCAATCACATATAAAATCTTTAATATATTCATTACTTTGCGTTGAAATGCGTTTAATATATTACATATATTAAAACAAAAACTACTTAAGCGTTTCCACAACTAAAGGCCTGTTGATATGAGCGAAAATACCTCACCTGCCAGACCCGGGGCTGACAAGCGAAGTAAATTTCAAGCACTGTTTATATGGGATTTTCATGCTGGATCTGAAATGGGAGGTAAATCTCTAGACGTCATTAATCGTCAACGCATTATTGATTTTCCATTGAAAAAATGTCCAGTTTACCTTATTTCAAGAAAATATTTCAAATATGATATACAGTGCTGTTGAAAATTAAGATACAGTAAAAACCCGCGAATAAGAACCACCCTGGTTAAGAACCTACAGCCTGAAATCTGTGTATTTTCAAGTATTTATTTATGAAACAAATTGATTTGTTGCTCTGAGTCAATAAAGCAAGTTGTTCTAAAACAGAATAATACTCTGCAAGTGAATTTGTGCAACTTTAAACCTCTTGTCCCAAGGGAAATAGGTGCCTTATTGTTAAGAACCATTACAGGCTGAATGCGAAAATTAAGGTTCTTATTCGCGGGTTTTTACTGTAGTCATAAACGAGCCTTCAGGCTTAACCAGTTATCAAGTGAATAAGGATCATTCCTACATTGCTTACTCCACTTCGCCGGTAGTTAAGCGTTTTATGAAGAAAAACTTCGCTTCAATTCATCACACCTCCTGAGAGGCGAAGTTTCACCATTCCGGTAGTGTGGAGTGAAGGTTTATTTTCAATATAAAGGCAAAGTGAGATTTCAATGTTATTGATAGTTGATAGTTGATAGGCAAATACACTTACTATTTTCGTGAGGTAGCCTATTGGTTTATGTACTAAGCACAAAGAGTCCACTGAATAGGTAAACTAATTGACCAGAATGACCCTGGCCCTTCCTCTTGATGTGACCACACCTCGTGATTCCTTTTGCCTTTTTGCCTGGAATTACAGAGAACTGGCAAATTATCTCCTCACATTTTGTGAAAGGTCTGAAGGTGGTTTCGAGCCCGGGACCCTTTGAACCCTTGGAACCGGGAACCTTGGACCCTTCTTACCACTCTACCATCCCCACCACATAATTCTATAGAAGATTGAGATATCACTTGGCAGTCCTGGGTCTGGCATGTGAAGTTATGTTGCCCATATCAACAGGCCTTTAAGGATACGTCACCATTCCATAAAGACTGGAGTCCTACTGCTGATATAGTCCATAACTTTAATTAGATATATACTATTTTGGATCTACCTGATAATGGAGCTATCCTACTCAACCGGAACACTATATGAGATCACAGGGATTCAAGCACTTTAGCTTGACCATCTCCGCAATTAAATATCACATGTGGCAAACCACGTGATTACACCACGTGACTATCTCTCTGTGATCCCAGTGTGCAGTTCGTGCATGATCTCTTCACAGCTGTCAAACCGTTGATAGTCGGGATCCACAACGACTTCCGGTGCATCTACCTGGTCACTTCCGTTTGTTTGATCACTTCCGTCCACTTCGTCGAATAAAGGATTCTCATTGGTCAGCCTCAGTTTCACCGGTAGTTCGTCTTGAAACGAAGCGTAATATGCCACGAGCATTGGTAGTGTTGGGAAGTCTCGGCGAAACCCCTGAAATAACAGCAAATTAGAAATGATAGAAAATGATATTGATGATCCCAACAAAATAACTAATGACAGAAGATTAGTAGCTGATTATTATCTTTCCTTACCCTAGCAGGAAGTTGGGCATTAGTGCATAGGTCCCAACTGCCTGCAGAATGAGGCTCTTTACGGTTGGTGATTGGGCCTTGGAATAAAATTCCCGCCATGGAACCAATGCACCTGTCAACTACCAGCAAAAAACTGGAAGGACGAAAAAAAAAAAAAAAAAGACAAAAATAAGAAGAAAAGAGGCTAGAAGGGAGGGAGGTGGGAGGAATAAATATATATTGACGGTTGGTAACGACTTTACGTAAACAACTTGCAAAGTTGGACATGCAAAAAACTAAACTGAGGTCAAATTACATTTGTCCTCACACAAGAAGCCAAACCTAATCCTCTACCCCATGCTGTGACATTCACGATCTGACGGAAGTAGGGTCCCCTGGATATATAATAACCCCAGTTAAAATTCTTCTAACTGTGTATTATTATCTTTCCTTACCCTAGCAGGAAGTTGGGCATTAGTGCATAGGTCCCAACTGCCTGCAGAATGAGGCTCTTTACGGTTGGTGATTGGGCCTTGGAATAAAATTCCCGCCACAGAACACAACGTGTGACACCCAACCAACAAAAACGGGAAGGGCCTCAAAAAAAGAATAAGGTACGAACCAAAGCTTTACAAGGAGAAGGAAACACATCTCTTCAAAAAAAAGGGGGGGAACCATAGGCCATAACTGAAACTGTGTTGTAATAATAGCCTCTATACTGTTTGTTCACAAACGGTGAAGGAAAGAGGTGCAAGATATCTACGCAATAAACGACTTAACTTGAGTACGGCAGCCTCTATAACGTCCGTTCACTAACGGTGAAGGAAAGAGGTGCAAATATCTACGCAATAAACGACTTAACTTGAATACGGCAGCCTCTATAACGTCCGTTCACTAACGGTGAAGGAAAGAGGTGCAAATATCTACGCAATAAACAACTTAACTTGAGTACGGCAGCCTCTATAACGTCCGTTCACTAACGGTGAAGGAAAGAGGTGCAAATATCTACGCAATAAAACGACTTAACTTGAATACGGCAGCCTCTATAACGTCCGTTCACTAACGGTGAAGGAAAGAGGTGCAAATATCTACGCAATAAAACGACTTAACTTGAATACGGCAGCCTCTATAACGTCCGTTCACTAACGGTGAAGGAAAGAGGTGCAAATATCTACGCAATAAAACGACTTAACTTGAATACGGCAGCCTCTATAACGTCCGTTCACTAACGGTGAAGGAAAGAGGTGCAAGATATCTACGCGATAAACGACTTAACTTAAGTACGGCAGCCTCTATAACGTCCGTTCACTAACGGTGAAGGAAAGAGGTGCAAATATAGACGCAATAAAACGACTTACGGCAGCCTCTATAACGTCCGTTCACTAACGGTGAAGGAAAGAGGTGCAAATATCTACGCAATAAACGACTTAACTTGAGTACGGCAGCCCCTATAACGTCCGTTCACTAACGGTGAAGGAAAGAGGTGCAAATATCTACGCAATAAAACGACTTAACTTGAATACGGCAGCCTCTATAACGTCCGTTCACTAACGGTGAAGGAAAGAGGTGCAAGATATCTACGCAATAAACGACTTAACTTGAGTACGGCAGCCTCTATAACGTCCGTTCACTAACGGTGAAGGAAAGAGGTGCAAATATAGACGCAATAAAACGACTTACGGCAGCCTCTATAACGTCCGTTCACTAACGGTGAAGGAAAGAGGTGCAAGATATCTACGCAATAAACGACTTAACTTGAGTACGGCAGCCTCTATAACGTCCGTTCACTAACGGTGAAGGAACGAGGTGCAAATATCTACGCAATAAAACGACTTAACTTGAATACGCCAGCCTCTATAACGTCCGCTCACTAACGGTGAAGGAAAGAGGTGCAAGATATCTACGCAATAAACGTCTTAACTTAAGTACGGCAGCCTCTATAACGTCCGTTCACTAACGGTGAAGGAAAGAGGTGCAAGATATCTACGCAATAAACGACTTAACTTGAGTACGGCAGCCTCTATAACGTCCGTTCACTAACGGTGAAGGAAAGAGGTGCAAATATCTACGCAATAAAACGACTTACGGCAGCCTCTATAACGTCCGTTCACTAACGGTGAAGGAAAGAGGTGCAAATATCTACGCAATACACGACTTAACTTGAGTACGGCAGCCTCTATAACGTCCGTTCACTAACGGTGAAGGAAAGAGGTGCAAATATCTACGCAATAAAACGACTTACCGCAGCCGCTATAACGTCCGTTCACCAACGGTGAAGGAAAGAGGTGCAAATATCTACGCAATAAAACGACTTACCGCAGCCGCTATAACGTCCGTTCACTAACGGTGAAGGAAAAAGGTGCAAATATCTACGCAATAAAAAACGACTTAACTTGAATACCGCAGCCTCTATAACGTCCGTTCACTAACGGTGAAGGAAAGAGGTGCAAATATCGACGCAATACACGACTTAACTTGAGTACGGCAGATTTATGCCAAGACAGATGGTAAGGTTGATGATAGTAAAGGGACAAATAAGCCAACGCCCCTTAAAGAGAACGCCCCCAGTGCTCTTATACAATCAGTGCCCCTGAAGTTTGTAGTCGAAAGAGTGAGACACCTTTTTTTTTTTTAAAGCTCTAGGCTAATTATCAAAACAGTAACAAAACAAAGTACAGAATATAGATGTTAAAAGTTTCTTTATAACATAACCGTTAGTCAAACGTGAGGAATATGCTAAGTTACCAGTCGTTTGGTAGGCTTGCTGTCAAAGCGAACTCAAATGTCCTGGAGAGCGGGCAGCATGGCTAAATCAGCAGTGTTCAAGGTACGGGAGGCTAATAGGAGACGATGCTGGGAAAGTTTAATGTAAACCTTATATGTTTCACTTGACCAGCGACCAAGGGCCTTAATAAGGGTTTCGGGAAAACCAAGAGCTGCCGCGGTAGTGGCTGCCCCTATCCTAAAACTATGCATAGTAAAGTGGCCTTTCCACCCAGCTGAAGTTAGGGCCTGCCTTACCCTAGAATTTAAACGACTCCTTGACAGAGGTGTGCCATCTTGGAACTGAAAAAGTGGGCCCCCGTTGGGCCCCCGCATACGGACATAAGCCATAAGAGCTGAAACTGGGCAAATTGCATTGTCAGAACGGGCTAAAACAACCTCGCAACCTTTACCAAATTGATCCACTTTTGAAAAAGCCAAATGGAGGTATGCAGCATCTGGAAGTGGTGACTTATCCACCGACAGGGATGCCAGTGATAGATGATGTTGCGAGGAATACGAGCCAGACACTGTAAACTCAGCCGCACGCAGGAACCCAGAGAAGGCTGTACAGCAAGCCGCCCAAACCATCGCTTCATCAAACTGGGACAAATCGAATTGAGCTCTGAGTGAATGAAGAATCAGAGAAGTAATTGGTAATTTCTCTGTTTTAACCCTGTTGGCTTGAGAGCGACGCAGACCACGAATCACTAAAGGGATTCTTGGACGCTCAATAAACGGATCCGCATAACCATTCTGAATGTGCAATGAGCGTATGGCGGCAAGATAAACTTTAAACGACGAAGCTTGGAGCGAAGAACTTAGCGTACCTATAAATCGCAGTAACGTCAGCTCTGATGCAGGAACAGCTGAGCCATTAGCATGTAACAAACTATGTTCTTCACAAAATTCTAGGTAGCGTTTCTGTGCTGAAGAATAAGTACGACGGGTATTAGGTGCTAGTGAATTACTTATCAATTTTTGCCACGACGCATCCAAGGTGGGCGAATGAGATGACGGAGGAACTGTTCCGGAATAAGAGCTGAGGTTGAATCCGCATCTGGGACAGCAGAGCGGAATACCTGGAAACGGAAGCGAGATAATGCATCAGCATGAACATTATAATGACCCGGGATATGAATCGCCGTGTACGAGAAAGAATTTACTACTGCTAATATAGCCAATTCTCTTAAAAGAAAGGCGAGGTGACGATCTTTGCAATTCCCTTGTTGCAGACACAGGACTACGGCCATGTTGTCACACTTGAATGCAATACGTTGGCGATTCCAATTATGCCCCCAAATCTTAGCCGCCAAAACGATGGGAATCAGCTCTTTTACAGCGATATTCAAAGAGTCAGCCAAGACTGGCCATGCCGCTGCAAACCATTTGGTTCCATTAATGGCTGCAAAGCCGGCCCGGCCTGCTGCGTCTGACGATATAGATGTATCCGGGGCACGCTCCCATGTGGGAAGAAAAAATAGACTTTTTCCATTCCATGTCTCAAGCAGTAAATGCCACCAAGCGATGTCATCACGCTCCCATTTTGATAATCTCACCATATGGTGCAATTCTGATACTGAGTGAGCACGGTCATTCAAACGTTTAACAAACGCCTTTCCTGGCACAACCGCTTGAGTGCAATGCATTAGAAGCCCCACTAAAGAGAGTAAGTCTCGTTTAGAACCTTTCTTCCTGTTTAGCCAAAAATCCAATTTTCCTTTCACTTTCTGCAATTTTTCTTCTGGCAAACGTAGCTCCAATGCCACCGTGTCTAGCTCAAAACCTAAATAAGTTATGGTTGTTGCTGGGCCTTCAGTTTTTTCCTCGGCTATAGGGACCCCTAATTCGTTGCACAGTTGCAAACAGCTTTGAAGCCACTTATCGCAAACGCTGCGGTCTTGGGGTGCTGCCAGAAAGAAATCATCAAGATAGTGATTCAGATAAGTGACTTCACTTTTGGAGGATAAAATTGCACATAGCACATCAGCAAATCTTGTAAAAGTGCTTGGAGCTGACCGCACTCCAAAAGGAAGTGCTAGATCTACATAAAACTTTCCTTTCCATTTCATCCCAAGAAGATTTCTGCATGAAGCATGAACCGGAAGTAGACGGTATGCGCGTTTGATGTCGAATTTGGCAAGGTATGCACCCTGACCTAGACGCATTATAGCAACAATTGCTTCTTGGAGTCCAGAGTAACATACTTCAGCGTTTGAGTCTGGAATTAAATCATTTACACTTTGCTCTGGAGGAAAAGACAAATCAGTAATGAGGCGCCATTTACCTGGGGTGGACTTAGGTATTACGCCAAAGCGATTTACTTGTAACTCCGCGAAAGGCAATGAATCGAAAGGACCTGCCATTGAGCCTGCAGCGATTTCCTCCTCAAGGTATTTGTCAATAACTGCAGGGTGCGCCTCAGCACTAACGCAATTCTTAGAAGCTGACTTTAAAGAGCCAGATACCACGCCTAGATCAAAACCAACATTTAAACTACGAATAACCCAATCAGCATCAGAAATGTTTAATGTACTTAATATTTCAATCCAAGCAGGCAATTTCAATGGGGTTATAGATGCTGCCGGTGGTAACTCAACATAAGATTTAAAATTATCTTTAACTACATTGTTTTCACCCATTGTTGGTGTGGATAGTCACTTGCGGGAGCGCTTTTCGGGTGGAGCGGATACGTTCTGACCTGTTGACGAGGGAGCAGGAGACTTATGGAGATCACAGCGATCTGCTGTATGACCTCCTCTGCACTGACTGCAAACATGAAGAAAACGGCAGCCTCTTCGAGTACATCCTCCTTTGTTCCAAGCAAAACAATATAAGGATGCAGAATTTGATGATCCAGGGTGAGAGGCCTTGAAATCACTAGACGAAGTAGCACCTGATCCTATGGCCCCTTTTGTCAAGACTGTTGTGACGTAAAGAGTTGGGATGAGTTGGCCCCAATCAGTCTCTGGATTTTCAGCAGCGTGTTTCCTAAAAGCTAGATCATATTCAAGCCACCCTGCTCCTCTCACTTCTTTAGCTGCACTTGCCATAAGCAGGTAATAGCTAATTAATGATGGTACACGATCTGGTGCCAACTGAGCAACCACCCCAGCATACACGGCCCAAGCCTCCCCCCAATCTTGAAAATGGCGGATAGGCAAGAGCTTAGTATTCAAAAGTCTGTCCAGTTGAGAAGATGGAATTTCCTTTTGAGGCAGTTGTTTCAAATTGATGGGTCGTAACAGGGTAAAATTAATGAAATGCTTATCCCTGATCAGCTCTACTAAATAACTTGGGACAGGAGACAAAGCAGCAGAGACCACCACCCCTGATTTCTTAGCTGAACTGAGTTCTTTCTCCGCAGCATTAGCTTCCGCAGTCGAAGCCTGAGCCAGATTGGCTGCCACTGCCGTGCTCAAAGAAACTGCTGGAGGTGTGCCGGCTACCGCCCCTTGGGAAACAGTTATGAATGGAAGAGCATGAGCTGGATGCAGGTTAACGTGGGAGGTAGTAGGGAGTAAAGAGGGTGACCCACCTGTACAACTGGCCACCGCTCCCATTGCAGGCGTTGAATCCCTTACTGGTATCCCTGTTGGAATAGCTTGATCAGTAGGAGCCACAGTAGGAGAAGCCACCTGCTGCGATGACAAGAGCGTGAAAATCTGGGTCATGTTTTGGTCAAGTCTTTCAAATCGATCCAGGGCTTCTTGCCTACTAAAAAATTGAGTAGGTTCTTGGTTTGTAGTTGGAGTACTGTTATCTTCCCCCGTAGAGATATTATGGGCCATAATTGAATACAAAAAACGGGGGCAACCAAATTTCTTAGGTTAATAGATACGACTTGACGTGAGATCGCAAAGAAAAAACTGTGTACAGATCAGTCAGATAGAGTCTCAAATATGCACACGCAATCAGGTAAAATTCCCAACCCGATTTGAGTCTACTCGCGCTTGTATCCAGTAAAAAACGTTTTCTGTAAAATTCTTCAAAATCAAGCATAAATAAAGGGTAGATCTCACCGCTCTGTTGTTGAGAAACTTGCCAAACAGCGTGGAAATCTGCAGGAAAAACTGTCTTCAACTTTCATAATACCATGTCCCGGCTTATGTTTCCAACTCACGCGAACAAAAAACAGCAAATACGTGACTAACTCGATCTTGAACGATGTCCAAATATTCCACAAACGATCCAAGAAACGGACACGAGCACGAGCAATATGAATACAGTTAGGAATAAATATATATTGACGGTTGGTAACGACTTTACGTAAACAACTTGCAAAGTTGGACATGCAAAAAACTAAACTGAGGTCAAATTACATTTGTCCTCACACAAGAAGCCAAACCTAATCCTCTACCCCATGCTGTGACATTCACGATCTGACGGAAGTAGGGTCCCCTGGATATATAATAACCCCAGTTAAAATTCTTCTAACTGTGTATATAAGTTACACTCTTTACAAAACTAGATTATGCCTACATAAAGCTAAATGACTTCCGGAAAGTCAAAAGTATAGCGATGCAGCAATCAAAACTTGCGAATATAAACAGGGGGGAAGAGACAATACTCCCGTTGATTTGTGATTATGCCACTTTTGTAACCATAATGTAGCTGAATGTGAATTTCGTTTTCTAGCTGAGTAACATTTTTAACTCATCCCTTAGGTATAAAATGTTCCAGTTGGCCAATGACGAGGCAAAGGGTTTTGATGTAATGTAATGAGCAATGAACAAAAATCTATTAACTTGTTTCTCGGGGGGGGGGGGGTTCCTTAGGGGGTTAACTGATAGAGATATGCCATTTTGGAAAAACATTGGGGCCATAATTCCGTGTCGTAAATTGAAAAAAGGGACCCATGATTCCGTGTCACAGAACATGTAAAAGAAGCAAAGTTTCAATAGCACCACATAATTGTATCTGAATAAGACAAAATATTTCTAAATTAAAGTCTCATACCACATATCAGTGTAAATTCTTCTTCGGGTTGATCTATGATCACCACATTTCTCTGTCTTTATTTTTTCTCAAAATTCATACCCATAATTCCGGGTACAACCGACTATTAAGTGAAAATGTACACCCATAATTCCGGATTTGATTTTAAAAAGGACCCCTAAAAAAATGGCACATCCCCGCTACCATATCCTTGTTAAGATACCCCCCGAGACTTGTTTTCTACTGAAAATTACTCATTGACTAGAGAGGAAGACAAATATGCACAAGCTGCAGCCCAGGCAGAATTCCTTAAAATAACGGTCTACTCAACAAACTCCTTATAAAACCAACCATTTACGAGAAATACCATTTGTTACTGCTTTTTTGTTAAATTTGTTTATTTTCTTTATCTTTTTATGTATCTTTACTACATTGTGAAAACGCTCCTGTAAAGTGCAGCACGTCATTTATTATTCATATATATAAGGAGTTGGTCAGTTATTCGAGGGGGTGTATTGGTGAGGTTCTACTGTACTGCTTCTACTGTGAACATCTACAAGTGGCCACTTTTATATCCAAGTAAGTTGGTCCACCACAATCGGATGAGACCCCAAGGCTCCTCTTTCATTCGCTACTTTCTTTCTATAAAGTTTCACGCAGCTTCCATCTCTAGCTCAAGAGCCACTTACGCTCAATCCATCTCTTTATGCTGAGTGCTAAGCAGAGAGGCTAGAGTCAATAGGCACAGCCGTCTCCCAAGACTCATGTGATTCTGTGCATGCTCTACACAAGAAAGCTGAGGTCATACCCATAATTTTACCTCATCAAAAACTTACATTATAAATATTAGGTTGTGCCATTATGATACAGAAGACTTAGTGCACATATCCACTCGTTAGAATTAGTCACAGAAGGCTTATTAAGACACAAAGTTAGGAATAATTTCAAAGTTTAAAAGATTTGATTTTGAAGTTTTAGAGGTCTTGGGAAACGGTTGAGGCTCGTCAGAGAGGCATTAAGTACCATTTTTAAAGTCTTAGGTATGACTTGGCCAAGGTTTGAAGATACTAATTCAAAACTTAACACAAGAAAACTAGAAACCAAAAGGTCAAATCCAATACTGCTACATAACAAAGAGCTAGCTTTACTTCTCAAAATGATCACAATAAAAAAATCATATAAGACTTACTGGAATAGCTAGATTTCCCTCCGGTGTTTTCTGGATCAAGATATTTCCGATGCCGGACTTTTTCATTACTTTTGGCAGTCTGAGCGTCATGGCGAAAGACCCCGGATTACTCGTACTCTCCCGGATGAAGAAGCTGCCGATTTTCTCGCCTTTTAGCAATTCTTCTGATAATTCCCTAAAAGAAACCACGAACAATTATTTCAAGGGCAAAAAACTATGATCAAAATATTGATAAAATCCTTGTGGTAAATATATTTGAATTTGGTATTGTAACTTGAAAAGATAGATTGATTGACAGGCTAATAAACTTTATCCCGATCATCAAAATGGTCAGATTATTAGTACAATAGCCGTATTGACGAAAATGATGCATTATTGGGGAGCATTCTTAATAGCACTGCTTGTCTGAATTAGGAGAGTCGATCGGTGTGGGGTTCAATTTCAATATTTCATTCACATGCCATGACCTAGCAGATAGAGAAACCTTTAGCCCTTTGACTTGGCACATTGTATGCG
Source organism: Pelagia noctiluca (assembly GCA_963924455.1). NCBI lineage: Eukaryota > Metazoa > Cnidaria > Scyphozoa > Semaeostomeae > Pelagiidae > Pelagia > Pelagia noctiluca. Next base: position 11,817,943 of record OZ004327.1, on the reverse strand, counting down.
GGCTATCTAACCACTACATAGCCTTTATGCATTTAAATATTTTATAATTTGTTTGTTTTTGTGATAAAATATCTAACTCCATACTCGTGTCTTTCTTGACTTTCCTAGTTAAGTAAATTACGATATCATTTTAAATAATACCTGGAGAGTCCTGGTCGGTACCAATAAGAATCTCGCAGTAAATCTTCATCGGTAACGGTAGTCGTTCTCGCTCGTTGGTCTTCATCTTTTATCGCTTTTCTCTCTAGGGTGGATGGCATGAACAGATACGGGGTTGTGGGGCGGTTATCAGAGTCAGCTGGAGGCTCACCATTGCTCGTGGGGGAAAGCTCATTGGAGCTGCTCGGGATTTCAATTTTGAGTCCTTCCAATGTATCACTTTCAGTTCTTTTGGCTGCAGGATGGGGTGGGACATTCTCATACACGATCTGGCCCGATTCTTCTTCGAGTTCATTAGTGTTTTGATAGATTGGCTGTTCTTCTTCAAAATGAGGCTGTTCATCAGAGCGAGGTTTTTCTTTAATCCGAACCAGACTCTCTTGAGCAGGAAACTGTTCTTCTACGATATGAGATTTCTGTTCGTCAGGACGAGACTGGACAGCTTCATTAAGAGGCTCACCATTTTCTTCAGGAGTCGTTTCAATGGGGGCTGGGTAGTCTTTTTCGATGTACTGTTCCTCTAGCAATTCTGGCTTAGGGTCCATCTCTTCATACATTACGTCATTTTCAGATTTACTGGTGTCGAAGTTTTGAATCGTTTCCTTGTTGACGTACAGATCTTCAAGCGCTTCACAGCCATTTTGATTTCCAACATCTTGAATGCCCTCATCAAGAGGCATGTTACGAGTCTCCTCCATTGCAGCAGCACTAGCCTCTTCACTGCCAACATTTGGTGTCCCAGTAGTATTTATCTGGACATTTTCGATAATGGAGTCATACACTCTATCCTTGTCTTTGGATGGTTTAGCAGACTGGGCTATCATGCGATTATCGTAGTCGGCATTCGAGATCTTACGTTGCGTGGATATTTCTTCGTCATTGGGATCAGGCGTCTCAGTATACATTGCAAAAGGATTTGATTTCTTCGCTCTCTCGGCGTGTTCTGATAAATCGTGACCACGTGCAATTTCTTTTTTGGCCTAAAATAATGATGGTGACAATAATGATGGTGATAATAATAACACAATGCAGTATTTTTCGTGAGATGAATGGTGCGTGCGTTGTGATTCGCACATGTAAATACTTTCACATGTGCAATCACACTTGTACAATATTTATATGCGCAGCATGTTATCTATAAAAATCATCATTTTCTCATGGATTTGTGTAACTTAGCACTCTATATGTTTAAAATAGCAAGGGAAAACCATTTGAGGTCTGGTACTAGATTCATTTGAAAAACTGTTAGGCCATGTCTGCGCGTGTGGTAAAAAGCACTTGCAATCTATCCTGCATCTGTGCCTGAATGTGTAGGTGTGATCACACGTGCTAAGAGAAAACCACTGACAACGCAGTATTTTCTACGCAAAAATCTAATGTTCTATTGAGCAATAATGTTTTTTTAATAAGATGATGACTAAGCCTAGAATTTCCAGCTAACCAGAATAGTTTCGCCAGGCCTGTACGTATAGTGTTGTGAAGCATGTTACCCTACCCCTGAGGGAAACAAGGTCCAATCTTAATAAGGCATGAAACAGAACTTCAAAATCTTCTGAGAGAAATGTTACTTCATGTTAACAAACAATTTATAAGACAATAAACATTTAAACCTGTACATTCTCTATTAATTCCCTCTGCGGCTTGTTGAAATGAAGGTACTCTAAGGGGGGTGCTTATTAGAGGCGGGGTGATACAACTTTCGTGAAAAAGACATTATCAGCAGCACATCAACGTTAATATTTGTGTTATTCATATCATAGAAACTATGGAACCTGGTCGAGTTCGGAACTCTCTGTTTGTTCATAGTTTTGCGTCATTAACATTTTGAGGGGGGGCTAAATGGGAATTTTCGTTTTATGTACGGCTTAACTGAAAGGGGGTTCAATAGACTACATAAGTTACAGTATATGTACATACCCATCGTCTCCTTTGTCCAAGGGGAGAGTCGTCTTTCTTGGAACCTTTTACTTCCGTTTCAAATGATTCGATTCTGGTGTTTCTATCAATGGTTGCCATTGCGTATGCGATTCTAAATGCTTTTGATGTAATGCCTGCCATTTGCTGCGCCTGAATAAGATTACAATAATAATAATAATGATATCATTTAATTAGCTTTAATCTAACAAGTTGGAAATATAATTTCTGGGGTATATTACTGTTAAGGACCGTTAAAATTGTATCAACCCACGCATGAGTATAAGCATATGCAATTCTAAACGCTTTTGATGTTATGCCTGCTGTTTGCTACGCCTAAATACCACAACAATAATAATAATAATGGAACAGTCTTTGATCTTTCAAAACTCCAATATAGCCAGAGAAAACGAAAGAATAGTGAAGCAAAAAGATAGATTACTCAAGCTTTTCTTCTGACTATTACTCTGTTGGTTTCAGACGAAAAGCATGAGTAATCTATGTTTTCAATTTACTATGCTTTTTTCTGGCTATAATACATGATTTTTCTGGCTATAATACATGATGATACTGAAATGACCTTACACGCAATGGAGGCACAGAGCTGGAAATGAGGCTGGGACACAGGGACACCAGGAGTATATAAACTTGCCAGGCTGGAAGCCTAGGCCAATTGGATATTTGTGGTTGACTGGTTAACAATCATGAACTAATCATAAACTAACTTTTGTAGATGGAACATCAATACTTACTTGTGTTATTCACATTGCTTGCATTTATTGACTAACCGTTCTCTTTGTCACAGTACAAGTCAATTCGGCATGATCTAACACGTTGGAAATATAATTTCTAGGGCATATCATTCTCAAGGCGTGTTACAATTGCACTAACCCAATCATACACGATTCGCATTCGAAATGCTTTTGATGTTATTGCTGGCACGTGTTAGGCCTGAAGGCAATAGCAATTAAAAATAATCGCAATAAAAGCAATTAAGGATAACAAGACTCCCATTGAAAGATAATTAAGTCTTGTTATGTTCTAGGTGAAGCAGCTGTACTTGCAGCTTGCGGTTGAATTATGGCGGTCATCAAGTGACACCATTCAAAATACTGGGGAAGGAATACATCACAACTTTACTATTTCCAATGAGAGGAAAAATCATGGCAGCTGAAAATTTCAAAAGGAACATGGCCCATTTTATGTGAACAGCTGGTTTGATTACGACTCAATGCTGTGTATTATGGGCAGTTAAAGCAATTAGGACGGCAACACCAGCAAGAATGTTATTGGTTATCAATACACCTAAAATTATTCCCTTAACGTTTCCACTCAATTTTTTTTGGAATATTTTAACACAGAATTTCCACTTCAGTTAAACAATACCACTAAAATATAGATTTTCTCCAAATTCAACAAAATGAATTTGAATACAGTGACTGCGACGATAATACTCATTTGCAGGACGACATAAGGAGGAATCACTTCGATATGGTTTCATGACAAAACCAGGAAAGACAAGTCCAAATTAAATTCATTTTGAAACTTCGGTTTCCTGCCAACTTATCAATTGCTAAATTCAACAAGAAAATAATTGAGTTTTACTTCCACCAGCCTGATTTAAAGGATAGTGAATCAAGAATCAGATTTCAAGTTCTTCCTTCGAAAATGCCCACGCCAATATCTCTCACGGGATTTAATATGCAAGAGAAAAAAGAATTCTATTAATGCTAGAAGTCAGAAATGAAAGCAACTTGACGTTTTATCTTTTCTTAGATTTTATCTTTATCTTGTTTTATCAAGGATCTTCTTTCATTCTAGTCTGGTTATTTGACCCGTTGATATCTAGCAGTTGCTAGCACAATCTCAAAGAAAAAATATTGAATCAATAGTTGACATACGTGTGATGCTTTCTTTGCCTTGAAGACGTGAGCTTGAAGAATGGATTGAGACGTTATTGATGTGCCACTTTTTGCAACATAAGCAAATAATTTTGTATCTGGACTGCAGGTGGAGAAGGCGACTCGCATGATTGCATGAGCCATTTTCACATTCTGTAAATAAAAGGGAATATTTTCAACAGCTTTTGAATACGTACAGAGCTTCAAGATAGCATGAAAAATCAGAAACAAAGCAAGACTATCTAGCAGGCCTTGTCAGGAACAAAAAGAGAGGTGGCTTACAAATTGAGCACCTTAAAGGTTTCCAGGCACTCATAGAGCTCCTAGATTAATTGAAGACTCAATAGAGTATTTATTAAGTTCTATGTAGAGCAGGCTACTGCAATTGACATATGCAATCAGCGGGTCTCGAACGCAGGTTTATGCGGACACAGGTGAGAGCACTAACCACTGTCCTAAACCAGGACAATAAGTTAGCACAGTAACCTAAAAAGGTACACAATTAAAAATCCTTGTGAAGAATGGGATATACTGCTGATCTGTAAACCAAGACCCTCTATTGGTTGAGCTAGTAAAGGCACTCGAGCTCTATCAAGCGCCTCTTCCTGACAAGACCTACTTTCTAGCTTACACTGAAAGTGAATAGACACAACCATATGGAAAACGGGTTATGAATAGTCTTGAGAAACGCCTAAAACCAAATTGTTTCTTTAGCGGCAGAATTAAACAGCATGCACCTAGGGTTGATGAAAACACTCAATCTATTTTCAAATCTGCGTTGGTCAGCTTTTGACCTTGTCAATTCCCTTTATGAAGTTTATTCTTATTCTCTCTCTTTGACTCTCTTAAATTGAGAAGAAAATTAACATATCTAAGAAATCTGAGAGACTTACCGTTTCTTTCTCGTCATAAACTTTGATACCATCATTACTTATCAACAACAAGACGTAGATTCCTTTTTTCACATTCTAGGAAAGGAATTCATAGAGAAATGAACGTATTGCCAGGCGTTATTAACAGGGCAAAATAGTGGTCTAGTATGATCACTAAAACTTCACCTATCCACAATTTTGCTTAGTTCTTAAATTTTTAGCTTTTATGATGGCTAATGCAAATCATTTTCTCCCTAGGGATCGCCTTGCCTCACATTTTCTTAAATAAGATAAAAATCAGAAACATAGAGAAACATAATAACTACAAAAGCATTGCGTCTGTCACTGATCAATGTAGTACGTCAGAAAGAGAATAAAAATAAATCTGTTGAATACTTGTATCCAGATGTAAAAAAAAAGTTAGCATCACTGTAATTAGTAATTAGGAAAATGTACAAAACCATGTTATCAAGTAATTGAAGGCCTTGTTATAAATAGAAACAGCAGCGTTTTTTCTAGAGTACCAATTGTAGATGAGTTGAAACTAAATATTTCTCTCTCTTTTCCCAAGCGCATTGTTGAGACACCTAGACTAAACTCTAAAAGGCTGGACAAGTACTCCAAAGAAATTATTTTTCTAGAGTTTCTTTTTCCTGTTGAATTCAAGTTGAAAAGTTGAATTTTTCCTGTTGAATAGACTCCATGCATGCTTCCTAAGTTTATAAAAGGGTGCACATTAGAGGGCTGTGGGGTTGGTTCACCTACTATTTTCTGAGATTTGGTAGCTTGTTTAAAGATATAACCAACTTATCTAAAGCACTTAAAGTGATTGATGTGTTGGTAGGAAACTAGAGTTTCAGAAACAATTGAAGAATAAAGCCATGATTCCAAAACGTAAACTAATAATGTACTTGTTGTTTCTGTAAACAAACTTGTCATCAATGTCTGGATTGGTCATGGTTTGAAAAACATATATGGATTAGTGTATCTTCTTTTGCTGTCCTTCTACAAAATGGGCATCACTGCTGCCGTTCTTACACCTAAGGTAACTAAAGAAAGAAGGCTATAATAACAGGAATGTCTTCCGAACCATTCCACATTTAAGACATAAGTGTTGGTGTTGATAAATCTTTTCTTATCAAAATTCATACCTTGAGTTCTTCAAGTCTTTCGTTCATCAGATTCTGTCTTTCTTCTGATTTCATCATGTTTATTGCAAATGATCCAATGTACTGTGATATAACAAAATATCAAAAATAACAGCTGATTCAATAGACCACTTCTAATGTTTATACCTTGGTTGGCTGCACTCACACTATACTTTTTTTAAATAAGCAACTCGTCAATAAGCAACCAAGGCTGGAATGAGCAAAGCAATAAGTAAATACAGGGCTTGATAGATAAATAAATATGAATTAAACAACTAAGCAACTATACTGAAAGTGCTTGATATTGTTTGATCACAACATGTTTTTTCGTGAATTTTTGTTGTTGCGGGGATGGGCGGGTGGTTAGATCACCCGGCCCTTAGTCAAAAGGTCCAAGGTTTGAATACATCTTCAGACCTGTCACTAAGGGTTAGAAGAGAATTTGCCAGCTTTCAGTAATTCCAGGCAAAAAGGCAAGAGGGGTCACCAGGTGAGGTCACATTGAGAGGAAGGACCAGGGTCACACTACTCAATTAGTTCGTGGGCCCTTTTTGCTGTGTGCATAAACCAATACCTTACAAAGATAGTAAGTGTATTTGCCTATGTTTCATTGTTAAAAGAAGTATATTTAGTATTTTAAAGGTTTCCTTACATGATCAATTTAAATGGTTTGGGAAGGAAAGTCTATATTTTGTTTATTTTCAAAACTTAAGCAACTTTAACCGCTGAAAATCCAAAATATTTACGCAGATTTGAGCGCTGAAGTCCAGTTGCATATTGAAAAAGTGTACTCAAGTTTACTGCTGTGGGCAGAGGCTTTTTGCATGCTTTAACTTGCCTGGCATGTGCAAGTTCTTGTATTCGTACAAAATAAAAAGCCCTTGAGTTTTGACACAGACGGAAAGATGTTACAGGCTTTCTCTCTTGTATCTTAAGTAAACATTTTTCAGACATAACAGCGCCTATGCATTGGTATCAAAAACATATAATTTCCCTGGATACGTTAGTGGGAGAAAGAAGCAGCTATGAGCTGTGAGCCACCTAAAAAGTACACATATGATTTTGGGCGAGGGTCTTTGTAGATTTTCATGGCAGATATTATAATTTAGCCTTAGGGTTAGTGGGATGTGAGACCTTGTATAATTCAAACATATATATTATACATTATGCTAACAAATTTTGTTGATAAAACGCCACTGCACTAGTCTCTCACTACCCTACCAAATGCATTTGTGAATTTACTGGTGCATTGTTTCTAACCTGGTTTGGCTTCCAAATGCCTAGCCTAATAAAGCCTCCTAAGAGTTAAATTAATGGCTACACCCAAAGTGTACAGTATTGAAGATGTTGCACGGCTTCGCACAAAAATTATGGCCTGAAAGATTATAGGATACAATTACAAACAGGAAAAATGGATGGCCTATCTAAATAAAAATCAAAATGCTTTGGCCTAGAATTTCCACAATTAAACATTATACCTTGCATAATCTTCGCAGCTCCACATGATTTTCGGAGTCGATAACCTTTTTCTTGCTCTTTCCCATGTTTTAAAGTGTCTTTTGCTTCTTTGCTTTTTCTCTCACGAAATGCAACCAAACGACAGAACACAACAAGACGATTTTGTGGATGTTTTGAGGTAATCTGAAACTGAACCTTATACTGAGAAGGATGACTGGCTGATTGGGTAATCTTGTTGTTTCGAGAGATTTGATTGGTTTGGAACATATCACATGTCAAGTTCAGACAATGTGGTTTATGCGGGGCTCAGGCACCGCTATAGCGTGTATCGTGGAATAATTGGAGGGAGTTGTAGGTTTAAATGAGTAATCGGAATTATGATCAGTAATACAATAAACTAATAAGAGTCGTGACGTCCATAAGAGTTTAGAGAATAATGACATCACCATCCTATATACTTACTCTACTTCATAGATCCTTTCAGAAAGAAATTGCGCATATCAATTCCAAATTTTTAACTGAAAACGAGAGCTGCTTGAATTTCTTTATCAAGCGCATTGGAGACATGTGCTCCAATGTGGCAATTGTAGCTTGTGCTGCTTCTAAGGTGTTGAGAATTTTTTTAGCATATCAAAATTTTCGTACCGACCTAGAAAATGCTTGGGGGGTTTCACACTCCTCACACCCCACTAATGTGCGCCCCTGTACACGGCCTGAGCACTCTTAAATCGGAATATAAATTTAGTTAGGCTAGGTATTCTAACAATTAACAAAGGCAGCAGGCCTAAGTGCCTTTTTGTGTTGTGTGTAGGAAATTCGTGTGGCTTCTTTCTTATTTGATTTTGTGTTTTATTCATTTCCTTTTCTACCCTAGAGAACTGGCAGGATGTGGCACCCAAATATTGTTGGTATGAGCTTGTCAAATATATATTCCTGGAGGGGTTTCAAAAGGACGTCAATGCCTGGTATCGTCCTGTTGTAATAAAAAGTGAATTTATGTTTCTACCCACGGTCACGTATACGGTGTAAGGCTGGGTTTTGGAAATGCTACATAAATTCCGCAACTCTTTAATCCAGTTTTTGACTTTACCTCTTACATATTTTTCCTTAAAGGTTTTGTTCCTAATGCTGCGCCAAAATGCTGCTGAATTCCTGTTGCTATCTGCATGGTAAAATTCTTAGATATCACATTTTCTTTGAATCATGTTCGGTTGTCAATTCAGTGATTTTACTTCATTTACAAAATATTCATCTTTCAACCTTCTTTTAACAAATATTTTGAAAAAGGGCAATTTATTGTCAGCCAACCATACTTAACATCTTTGAAAGAATTTATAAGTGTTGAAACAATTGAAGAAATTGCAACTACATAAAAAGGCATAGCCAACGGATCTCCCTGTGTTGTGCACTACTGAGAGACAATTTTTCCTTTTCCAGAGATATATGAAAGTGTTTATCAAAGTTATGGATGCTTTCAGACATGTACTTGGATGTTATGGAGAGCAAATTCCTAATCAAAGAGTTAAAGGCGTTGGGGGCATCAATAGCATTATGCATCGAGAATTAATTTCTGAAAAATTGCTGGCATTGTATGAATAGCAGCTTCTGCTTCGGCTTTGTGCCCAGCACACATTTGCAGAGGATCTACTGACTCTTTAAAATCCTCTTTCAGCTCTGATGCAATAGCTATGCCCATTGATTGATGCAGTACTTCACAGATTTAAATTAGCCTTATTCCTGGTTTCTTTTCAAGTGGAATCTTGATTCGCCAGTTCAACAAATTGTTCACCATTTATGTTTATAAATTTTTTCGGTATTGATGTAATTTGCCTAAGTTTAGTAAGGTTATGTGAATATGATTTTATAGTGACCCATTACTGGGCCAATAATTAGCAGAACTATGGTTTACGTCATCAGAAGATGATGTCCTACACTGTTTTCTATTGGTCAGTTCCTCACCCATCCAAACTCCTACCTAAGGTGCTCAAATGCAGTGGCGGAGATTATTGGGGGGGGTTAGGGGGCAATTACCCCCTTAATCCAAAAAAGGTCGGAAAGTTTTCTGTAAAGTCGGAAGTTTTGGTCCTGGAAGATCAATTAGGTATCCAATTTGAAACTTTTAATACCTGTGATCTAACAATTTATTTTGAAAGAGCTGAATTTATTTCTTTAGCACGTTGAGTCCCAACACCCTGTGAGGTGTACTTCGCCAGACCCACGGCCTAAAATGGCCATGGTCATGCCATATATCATTTTTTTCGAATTTTTGAGGACATTTTGAATATTTTTTATAATAATAGATCACATGACTATGGATCACGTTTATACACGTTATTGGTCCTGGGTAATTGTATATCTAATACCCAGGACCAATCACGTCTATACACGGCCCAATTACTTCCTGAATTCCTGCCTGAATTGGTAATACCACCAAATTAGACATAATTTACGACTTAAAACATCCTAAAAACCCTTATTATTTGCTTTACTGCTGTCTTTGATTTGGCAAAGTCAATTTTCTTAATGAAAAAAGCAACTCTGATTTATTACAAAATTTAAGATTGCTTTAAACCGCTATGATTCTCTGTGTTGAAAACTAAGTAACCTTAAGCCTACTAGAAGCATTTTTAACAAGAAAAAGTTTAAAACAATGTTGAAAGCAATTTTTATACAGTTTTTCCCCCTGCCGAGTTAACACGTGGTCGGGCGTCAGTGAAAGATCACAAAACGTGTATACACGTGATCGGGACTCAACGTGTTAAGACTTGACTCTTTAAGTCTATTAGTCAATATCAAATATAGTATCTTATTAATTTACTGTTCATGGTTCGTATTTGCACTTTTTTGACATGGTTATATAGTTCTAGCATATGGAGGATTCTAGGCCAGTTTAAGCCCCCAGAAAAGGCACAATCTCCATAGCTTCCGGTGGCTCTTCCCCCTTGACCACTACAAACAAAACATCTTTGGGTTAAAAATGTTTGCAACCAAGCTTCGAGGTTATGTCAAAAAAGCCTCGTTTTGATTTAAAAATGGTTATCCACTGATCTCGGAAATTTTTCGTAGAGATCAATGGGTTTATCTTTCAAATCTCATCAATCTTATCTTTCAAGAACTCATAATAGACCCTTAAACCACAGTGCTACTGTGCCAGCTAAAGGGCAAGGTTTATCCTTGCTGTAGCTTTAACCATTATTTCTATTAATTTTGTATAAGAACTTTCAATTGCTCTTTTTAAGTGTCGTGAAGACTTCCTGTCCTAGATTTTATTACGTGAGCCAAAAATGAGATATAAAGCATAATAACAGTAAAATTTCTTATGAAGAACTACTACTTTTAATGACCTAAAAGCTCAAAATTAGGCAAAGTTTTCTTGAACCATTAATAATGACTGCTTTGATGAACTAGAAATAAGTTCTTAGAGCAAAGGAACGGGGTGTTCCAGCAAGTCCCAAATAACGTAAACCAAACAGAAGGTGTGGCTGGACGCGCTGGACCCAGAGAAAGCTCCTGGAGTTTGACGCAGAACCATATTGAAAGAGGTTTTGTAACAGACCTGACAACAGCACCTTCGAGAGGAGGGGGGACCAGGGTAGTTACCAGGGGGCCGGTGGCTCTGGAGGGTCCGCGAAATGTAAGTTATCCATGTTTATTCATTATCAGCTGCCTTAAGGACCGTTGAATTAGTCTTTACCCTGAGGCCCGACCGTTCTCTCGACGGCTCTGCCTGCCTTACAAGACAGCTATATTTCACATCCTACCCTTGCAGCAACAGAATCTTATGACCAATCAACAGACATATAGGTTTTATGAGCAGTGATTTTAACAGGTCAGTTAAATCAATCAGATTCCTGTTTTCAAGCATACCAAAACTTCATATTTTTGTAAATCTTAAGAAAAGCCAAAATATTGATAGATCCAAGATTGATTGCGAGATCCGGAATTAGTACTCCAAAGTCAAAAGTGCAATGGGTCTTATGTGGACACACCGTAAAGGAGTATCTAGCATGCATGATAAGCATGTCACTACTGAAAGATCAACCGCTAAAATGTTCTATCTAACTTTAGGAAACTTAAGAAAAAGCAAATACTGAACATTTAATGTTCTAACAATTATATTTTTTTTCCTGTAGTTATCTACATTGACTCTTTTTCTATCTTCAATAATAAAAGAGAACCTACTATTGACGAAAGGGAGTAAATAGATATTATGGAGTCGGAAAAGGGGCTTTCGGCAGGAGAACTAAGCAAAGGGCTACAACCTGTCCATCGGCTGATGGGTGGGTGGGATTGGATTGATGATGCTATACTTTTGGTATGGCAGTGTTACCACGTTAGCATTTGGAGTGCTAGTAGCATTACCTTAACTTAACGCTATGATAGGACGAATATATGGGTGAGAGAGAAGGCCGGTGTGACCAACGAGAAAGACCTCTTGAAAATTGTTAAAGAACGGAAAGTGTCAAAGCTATGTCATTGGAAGAGACGACCGAACAGTCTGGTGATGTGTGTGGTGGAAGGAGAGATGCCTGGCAAGAAACGAGTGGGAAGACGTAAAACAAGATGGATTGATAACGTAAAGACATGGATCGACGGTGGTGTTCAAACGACGTACGAGCATGCATGGAGACGCCAACGGCCAAAATTCGTGGCTATGGATTAACGACGACGAACGCTATGTTGCTTTGCCAACGCCCCACATTGCTTGTGCCCCGTCCTGTGAAACAGGAAATATACCAGCCATCCTCATTCATAAAGTGATGGGGAGTCTAACTATTCACACAATCATTATCATGGATGAAAGTGTAGAAAATCAGAGCAAAATTCCTGATCAAGAAGTTTTCCAAAGTCTTCCTGTTTTTCAGTGAAATCTGGACAAGGGTGATAAAAAATTCCATCTTGAATAATCTTGATTGGTTTGAAACCGGAATTTGATTACCACCCCAATGCCCAGATAGTTCCTTTTATTCCGGTTATCCTTCTTACGTCACGAGGCTGTCACTTTGAGCGAGAGACATTTTGGTGGTCTCAAGATAACAAACAATAAAGCATGGGTCTATCCTATAAATTGGGGTGGCTTGTACCACAGATCGTCAGTTGGTCGTTGGCTGTCATAGTCAACTGTTCTGAGTTTCGTGAAAATCTCACGTGGCACACCAAGCTACAAGGGGCAAGATGAAGACGGCTTTGCTTTTTGCTTGCCTACTTGGGTTAGCACTCTGCATGAGTGGTAAGTTTATTTCATGATCTTCATATCAGGGACGTAGGAAGCATTTCAAACTTGGGGAGGCACGAAACTTTAAGGGCACTTTTGCCGCTAGAAGGGCACTTTCAAATACCTTAAATTTGCTAAAATGGGGCAAAATACCTATGGTAAAAAGGGCACTTTTTCTTTTTTTGCAAAATCTTGTTGACCCCAGTGCCCCCCCGGTTCCTACGTCTCTGCTTCATATTGAATTTGCACATCTTTTAGTACACTGCTTATCAGGTCGCTTTGACCATTTTGAACTGATTTGCACCGATTTTTAAATAACTATGCCTTACCTTGGAGCCCAGATTTGTTTATGTAGCTGCATGGCGTGTAAAAAATACATGTTGGCTGGTTCATCGTGGTTAGTGTAGAAATAGAAGTTAATGGTCAATCAAGAAGTATTTCGACCCATTTCTTTTTTCTAGTCTAGATGTTTTCGAATTACACTGAGCAAGTGTTAACCATGCACAAAAATTTTTGAATACATTACAGTGTGAATGAGTCGAAACGTCAGTAATTCAAAAGTAAACCATGTAAAACGTTTCGAAGAGATTTTCTTTAGTAAACTATCCACCGAGTCGCAATATGGTATGTTGGGTTATTTTTTGCAATATCCTGAAATAATTAGTTTTCAACTTTAAGATATTGAGGAAGGAGCTAGTTAAAAGAAACAGTAAAGTTGAAATGATCAGCCATGATAAATCTAGTTACACAATGAAAATAAAAGATTTGTGCACGGTTGCAGTTGAGAAATGACCAAAGACATGCAGCAAAAAACTTCCCATCCATTGATTACATCGACTATGGTTAGATCGAACTTTTAAAGAAGCAAAAGACAAGGTCGAAAAGATTGAAAATGAGCCTCGTCGAATCGAGTTGACTTGATCGAACTGATAAAATGTATTTTTCTTCTTTTAGGCACCGCTTTTAAAGAAGCAAAAGACAATGTCGAAGAGATTGAAAATGAGCCTCGTCGTCGAGTTGGAAAGCAAGAAGTTGAAGACGCTGCCTCTGAATTGGATGAGGACGACCAGGCAGAAGAATACGAACCAATGGAAGATGAAGATGAGGATGTGGAAGAAAGCAATGTAGGCGATGCTGTTGAGCAAGGTAATTAAACGTTTAGTGAGGTAAATTTCTAAGACCAGTCTAATGAGGGTAGTAGCTACATTCTTGAAACCGATATAGAACTTGAGGTTTGCGAAGAACATCGGGAAAATAGCGAAAAATGACAATTACTAAATCTTTGCTTCATCGCAAAGTCATGTGGTTTTCTACTAAGGTATTTAGTTTTGGTAGCTAATGCGTTGCAAATGAGAATATTCCTGTTATAGCTACTGTGCGTAAGACGAGACCGGCGGTATTTTGTGTCATAGTCTGTAAAATAATCTAAACTAATTCTCTTTTTTCTGTAGCAAAAAAAACGGTGGCAAAACGGGCAAAGAAGAACCCACTTAATTATTATGTCAACTACCACAGATTCCAAATTCTCGCCGAAAGAAGGAGAATAAGCATTCGAAGAAGGAACTGGCCCTGAAGGAGACGTAGCCGAAGAAGATGTAACGGAAGGAAATAAATCAACAGAACAGAATCCGAACAATTTGCAACATTGAATTTGTAATCTCTAGCAGCAAAGACAGACTCGTGTAAACAGTTTCCTTTTTTCGGAATTGAAAATGTGCGCATAGGACTAAAATCAATCGTCTCATTTATCTGCTTCTTATCACTCACCACTGAGAAGTTGGTTATCTATACTATGCACCAAAACCTATCACCCACATTAGTTGACCCCCAAACTCTCCCTTGTACTAAATTTAACATAAAAATCTGACCCTATCCCTCTAAACAGCCTTATTTTTAAAGAAGTGTGAATAAGGACATAAAAAGCTTATAATGGAATAAACACCGTAGCTTGGAAAAATTTATTGGGGGGGGGGCAACAATTGTTTGAAAACTATAGGAAGACTAGGGACCAAGACGTAAACCATTGAATTTTAGGATAATGGGGAGGCAATTGCAAATAGAAAATGCGTTGTGTTTCAAAAAGTAAAAAACTTCAGCTGGATATTATCTTCTGAGGTGTAAATTGATTTTGCCAGCTCTTTGTAATTCTAGACTAAATGCACAAGGAAATTTCGAGGTGTGACCACATTGAGAGGAAGGACTGGGGTTGCACTGCTCGATTAGTCTACGTATTCAGTGGGCCTTTTCTGCTTTTAATGCACATGCAAATCACCCTACGAAGGTGATTAGAATTGAATATGCCAATCAACTATCTATGCACTGCTTCGATTAGTCTACTTACTAGGTGTCCCATTCGTGATTTGAACATAGACGAATCCCTTGCAAAGATAGAGAGCATATTACCTCATCAAGTATCAACTATCAATGCACTGCATCAATTATAGTCCATTTATTCAGTGTGCCAATTGTGATTTGCACATAAGCCACTAATACCTTACGAAGGGAAGATAGTTGCTATTCATTTCTGCCAATCAACGATCAATGCACTACTTCGATTAGTCTACTTATTCTATGGGCCCTTTTTGCTTTACACATAAACCAATGTAGAAAGCTACCATACAAAGAAAGTAACTGTGTTCACCAACCAACAACATTTCTGTTTCAAGGTCGTATATTGGATTATTTACAGTATGATACAAGATTTCTTGATTACACTAGAACTTATGAACAATATACACATTTCATCCAGAGGATAGGATAGCGAGAAAAATGTGAAATATAGCAAAACATGATTCTTGCCACTAAATCTTGCAATCTGTCTACGTCAACAGCATTAATCTCATTGTGTACGTGTAGACAGAAGATGCTCATTTTCCTTGTATGGCTCTTTAGGTAATTATCTATTGTGATCTCTGGTTCTTCTGATCGGGTGATGAATGACTGTTTTTACCCTTAACCAATCATTGACCTCTTTCCGGATGGGCCTAGTATTTCCACCTCTGCCTGTGCGTAAAAACCCTGTCCAGTACTGTGGAGGATGTTCATTAATGTGGAGGATGTTCAGTACCGTGAAGGGTATACATTAGAGGATGTTCAGTGAGTACTGTGAGATAATACTATCAGTACTGTGGAGGAACTACCTATAATAGTTCTCCCTCCATAGCATTGAATATCATCCATAATGCTGATGGTCTCCCTCCACAGTACTGATGATATCCCTCCACAGTACTGATGACTTTCCTCCACATTACTGATGATATGCCTCGCAGCACTGCACAGACATCCCTAGGGTGGTAAAAGAATATTTCAGGCGCTTGAGGTCTTTTCGACATACTACTCCGATGAGTGTTGGCTTTATTTATCTTTATTGTCGCTTTGTTTCACACATTTCTTACTATCCTGAAGTTCATAAAAAATGAAAAACTTAAGATTAAAGTCTGATTAAAAACACTCGCACGACCGAACAATATCTTTTAAAAACAGCCAAATCGTCAAAAACTCTGCGATGGTTTACCAATACTTCCCTCTTCTTCAACCGACTTTCTTCCGACCGGACTCTTTCCTGTCAGCCCGGACGAGGATTCTTCCTTCTCGGAATTCAAATTTAAACTTGGGAGGACTTTTTGTTTCCTAGCAATAGACATTTTCCTTGAACTGTGCTTGTTCCGTGCATCTTCGAAAGATTTCCTCAACTCTGCTGAAATTTCCGGAGTATTTTCCAGATGCGGTAAAAAAGTTCTCTTTCGCACCGGTTGAGATTTCTGACCAGCCCAGGCAGTACTACCTGGTATCGATTTTCTTATCCGCACTACCTCTTTCTCGGTATACTGAAGGCGGTTATGTAATTCTTCACTTTCTTTTTCATTCATTGCCTCGTTTGCAACCAGGCTTTCCTTCCGGGCCATTCGTGGCCGCATCCCGGTGATAAAAGCATTCGATACAACTGATTTGCGAGGTTCGTTTGAAACAACCGATTTGCGGAACGAGTCGTTAGAAATAGACCGGGTTAATCGACTCTTGGTATTCTCAGCTTTACGACTTGATGTATCTTCCTCCAAACCGGGCATTCTCTTGGTGACCGGACCTTTATGCGTTGATATAGACGCCAAGGAATGACGATGTCCTTGCCTGCCATTGCGCATGCCAGCCTCGTTTACATTCAATTCAGGAAATTTCCTTTCTGTTGTTAGTTTTGCATAATGCATCAGCTTCTTCATCTGAAGGAATTGAGAGCGGTGCTGCAGGTCCAGAGCATCTAGCTTTTTAGTCAGAAGTCTGTCCTCTCTCTCATTCGCTGCGATCGTTGTCATGTAAATTCGCGATGTCTGCTGTTGAATGGAGGAGGACCGATCAGGAAATTCCATTTTTGATAAGAGGATTTTTCGAGAGACTTAGAAAGCGTTGAAAGATATAGGATGGCTGCTGTTATTGCTTGCTCTGTAAGCAGCGATATAATCTGATAACTTAACTTTTCCGTATAAATTCCGCTTGTACCAGCTGCCAATGTGTGCAATGTTTTCTATCCCTGTGCAAACTGAGAGATGTTATTTGCAATAAGCTTTGCTGGCATTAGTCTTTGCTGGCATTAGATATATCTATATTCTCACTCAGTAACGTCAACACATTGATCTGAAGTTATATTTGCTGCTTGAATTGCCTTGCTGATTATGATTATGCTAATTTTATGCTGCTGTTGATCAATGTGTTGATTATGATGATGATGTCGAAAAATTGGCTGCTGTTTTGATTTCTCTGAAACGATGTGCAATGTGTTTCTAGCCTTGTACAAAATGCAAAATTTTATTTCTAGTAAGCTTTGCTGGCATTAAATATATGTCTATGATGATAAAGAAACCTATATTCCCACTGTAATCAACTCATTGATCCACTGTTATTTTTGATAGTGGAATCGTGTTTTTGATTATGATAATGCTTATGCTAATTATTCGATGATACCATTGATCAGTGCGTTGATGATGATGATGATGATGTCGAAGAATTTTCTGCTATTTCTGCTTTCTCTGAAATGATTTGCAATGTCTTTCTAGCCTTGTACAAACTGCAAAATGTTATTTGTGACAAGTTTCGAGGGATTAAATATATGTCTATGATGATATTTACTCATTGATCACTGTTAATTTTGATGGTGGAATCGTATTGCTGATTTTGTTAATGATTAAGAAGATGATTAATGATGCTGTTGATTAGTACGCTGCGTTGATCATGATGATTTCAAAAACTTTGCTGTTGGTTTTACTTGCTCTTCAAATAACGATGTTGTTATAATTTTCTCAAGTTTCTGGGTTTTAAAAACCAACACTTGCAATGTCTTTCTAACCCTGCACAAGCTGCAAAATGTTATTTGCAATAAGCTTAGCTGGTATTAAATAAACAGGCCTATACTGATTCAGTAACCTATACTCCCATCTTATGACGTCAGCTCATTGATCCAAAGTTATCTTTGGTAATTCTTGTGCAAGGTTTGCTGTATTCTTTCAACCAGTGGTTTTGTGGAGTTTGTTCTTTGCTTGCCAATTTGCGAGTTTCAGACTTGGTTGAGTTTTTCGCATGCAATTCTTTTTGCCTTGTTCTGAAATGTGTAAGGGAATGTTTATTTGACTTCATATTAAAGAAAACGAATCAAAACGTATCTAAAATTCCTTCGATGCATGGTAGATTAGATTCATTCTAAGATCTTCAAGATTCGGCCCCCCAAGCAGCCTTATTCATAATCAAACTAAAACTAAAACTTCTAACACTACGAATGCTTACTGTCTACAGGTTAAGTTCGATTGATCTGAACAATAAGTTTTGATTCGTTTCCTTTATTGATCAATTCCTTTATGGCCTCGTCAAGAATCATTAGCAATAGAAGAATATCCAAAATTTAAAAGAGCTATCATTAGAATAAGGAATCGGCAAGGTTTTTTGTTTTAAAAAATTGATATTTGTCCAATATACTGAAATAGCATTGAGCCTCAAGCTTGACGAGTTTTTGCCGCAAAATTAGCTAATTAGCTACAACATACAAAGCTCTCGGGTGTGGTTTTCCATTTCCAGCTATCCTAAAAAATTGCATGGTACCCTTTATTTCAGTAAGCAACTCGTCAATAAGTGACCAGTAATGGACTGAGTAAAATGATAAGCAACTCCAGAGTTCGATGAAATTAATCAAGCAACTAAGCTCTTAAGCAACTACATTCAAAGTGCTTAACCTTGTTTGATCACACTACGTTTCATTGTTAAAGGAAGCATATTTGGTATTTTAAAGGTTTTCTTACATGGACACCATCAATTTAGCTAGACAGTTTGGGGTACAAGGATATGTCTATGTTTTGTTCGTTTTTCAAAACTTAAAGAACTCTTAAGCAACTTTGAGGGCTGGGACAAAAATTCAGTTGCTCATCGAAAAAAAGTGTAGTGAACTTGCTAATGAAAGTATGCAAGATGCAAGATGTAAAAGATGTTTGGCTCCTCTACTAGTATTTTTTGATAACAGCGGTTAAAACTGTTTGTGTACAATGGTACAACACACCCAAACCTTCCTCGGATACTATTGCAAATTTCACTAAGTCGTGTGTTTCAGCACTCAGCTTTACTTCCAAATTGCAAGCTTTTATTCTAAGTTTCGGAAGAACTCGATGCCCATAAATCTTCTTTTGCCACAATTCTAGAAAGATTTGCAACTTAGTCTCGATTTCCAATCCTCCCTCATCAATAATGAATCTACACATACGCGTTTTATTTCGACAGCTGTGCTGGTTTTCGATAATTGTCTTACTAACCAGAAATCTGCAGCAAACTGATCATATTTGAGTAACTATCGACATGGTCATTCATCTTAGAGGGGCAAAACAGAATTCAAAGAAATTTTTCTGAAAGCTTATCTAGTTTAGGGGGAGACAGAAGGGGTACTGCTGGGTTGGGTTACAGTTCTGCCTTCAAATACAGTCACGTGGGTTACTTGTCAACCTCTTTTTGTAAAATAGAAGTGAGGTGAATTTAGACAGGAGTATGGTGCTTTTTAAGAATGGAGCAAGGAGGCAAAGCACCCCTCTTTAAAAGCTTCACAATTAGCAATACACAGTTTTTTATCATAAGTAACTTACCTCAAGGCCTAGTACTAAAAGTTCCATAAATTTTCTATTATTCTCCATCGTTACATGAAATAAATAGAGCAGAAGAATCCATTGTATTCCACAAGAAATTCTAGTTCTAGGTTCCTTAAAAACAGTTCCTTATAAGAAAAAAAGCGTGTACACAGTTGAATTAAGACCAAATTTTTGGATAGGCCAAGTAGCGTAGTGGCTGGGGGATAGGGTAGGTGACCGCCTCCTACAAAAATGAAATCATCGGATTTGTCGCAAAATATTTTGTTTTGTTGGGAAATTATTCCTGGTTTTGTTCAAAAAGTTCAATTTTGACTCCACCCCCTCAGGTTCCGATGAACGCCCTTGGTAAGCCTGCCTGATATTT
This sequence comes from Pelagia noctiluca, assembly GCA_963924455.1. Classification (NCBI taxonomy): domain Eukaryota; kingdom Metazoa; phylum Cnidaria; class Scyphozoa; order Semaeostomeae; family Pelagiidae; genus Pelagia; species Pelagia noctiluca. The sequence goes on along the minus strand of OZ004327.1, from coordinate 11,797,800 downwards.
TTCACCAGGTTGAACCTTTCTATTATTTTGTATCAAGTAGTTTTCGGTAGAACTTTGACCGAAAGTAGTACTCTACTCACCAAAAAATGTAAAAGCTAAGAATAGAAATTAGCTCTATTCTTACTTATCGGTTTAGAGCATTGACGTACAGACCCGTAGACGTACAGGCCCTTAGGTACAGGCCCTTAAGTACAGGCTCTTAGGAGCTAGGGTGGCAAAATTTCGAAGTCACTAAAATGTTCTCGTGGGGGAGGGGCGAGGCTAAATATAAAAACGGATATGACCTCTATAGGAACGACAAGAATTTCGAGAGAGAACTTTAGAATTTAGGTCCATTATATTTCAATCATAAATGCTGTTTTCACAGATACACTCTTTTTTTATAAGAACAATTTTATAAGAACACCAACCTCAAATTTGGCCAAAACTTAAGAACTTGCTAAGAACAAACCGAAGCTGACCTTTTTTGGCTCAATATGAAAATTGTATGAAATAACCATAAGACTGAGAAATAATTACAAAACAAGCAGATTGGCAGCACACAGATAATGTCAGATGGGCAACAGAGTCAAACTTTGCAACAATTAACACTACTGATAGCGAAAAAAGCTTCCCAGCCATTGTAAAAGAAACAAATTTAAGAACATTTCAGGCTGAAAATAGAGGAATATTTAAGAACAGCCAGCTTCAAATCGACTTTACTGGTTCTTATAAAAAATAGTGTATTCTCATCAATGTTCTCTTCTCTTCTATTTCAATTATATTCTGAAGGATGCAACACTGGGCAATTAGAAAACCATCGTGGTTACTTGAAAGTTTTGCTAGGGGTGGCAAAAAGCTTACTCAAATTACACCAAGGTTTGCAATACTACCCCGAGCCACCTCGTAGCTACAGGCCTGCGTAAAAAGTCATAGGTCATTGGTCATGGGCTACAGTCCTTCTCGGGTCATACTTGTTAAGATGTAAATATAAATCATCTCCATTGCTTTCTTCATATCTACTAAATCTTTTTAAATAATTTCCTGCGAAATGGAAAAACCAACAAATCCAAATCCCTATAGGATATTTTTCATACTTAAATGATGAGCCAAATTAATTTTCCCTACTTCATTGATTGGTAATTAATTTGCTGGCATGAACCATGTACATAGGATTAAGATCATCTAAACGTATTCTCAAATATACAGCAACTAAAAACGTCCAGTACCAAATCCTAACAAGAGCCTTATTATGCTTAGTATTTGGTTGTAATAAATGTTTTAAGTAGACTATTTAAACAAGCAACTGGACTGGAATCAGGTATACCAGCCTTGGAGTTGCTTAGCATTTTTCTAAAAATTAAGGATTGCTACCCCCCTTACCTCGAAAACTCGTTTAATTGCATCCTTCCAGCAAGTCGAAGCTAGCAAAGTAATCCTGGAAAATGATTAACTTCATTATATGCTTTTTTTGTAGAAAAAGTGCCTTCTTTCCAGGGTCTAGTTGGTTATCGACAAGTTGCTTACTGAAAAAAGTGTTTTTTCCCATAAATTAAATGCGTGTCAACAATTTGCGGAACTGAACATGAGCATTAAAAAGTGAAAATACATTACAGCCATCACAAGTTGAGAAAATTACGATAAAGTTTTCGTCCATCGAAGTGTAACTATGACCTTTTTTGGTTAAAACACGTAATTATAGCTACAAACCTTATATCCACCCGATCTTTCGTGAAAATCGGAGTTACAGAAACATTGAAGCCATGAGGTCATTGATTATCCCTCTTTGCAGCAGAAACGTATATTTTCTCAGTGCCTAGGTGTTCTTTCTCTTTCGCGGTGTGAGAACTTTCTTTCTTTGCTAACCACAAGTCGTTCAGATCTCGTTTTTCGACATTCACCGTGCGGGAGATTACGAAGAAAGGGCTGAGCTCAAGTGTGTGTGTGACGCACAAGTAACTTGGACAGGAACCTTGTGGCATTGTTCTCAATGAAAGGCTGGAACGGTAATTGTGAATCTGTGGATAGTGAATCTAGAGACCTTGCAACTGCGGACCCTAGACTTCGTGAAATACGGGACCCTAGACCACATGAAATATGGGACCCTGAACCACAAGTCAGATTAAAAAGTCATTGAAATACACGCATTTTTTAAAAGTAATTTCAGCTCGAGCTCAGTACTGAAAATTGCTTAGCTAGATGGCACATTTGAGTACTCAAAATTGCTTAGCAATTGCTTAGCTTTTTCTATTTAAAATTGAGTTCTTAGGGTACTATCTCACGAGTTGTTGTACAACGAATGTCAGTGGTATCTTGCATACTAAAGTGTGGCCGGGTTACTAAGATCCACTATAACCTACTTACTTCCCCATAGCTGCTTCACGATTTTCATTACCAGTTGGATCAGAACTAAAAATTTTAAATTGCTTAGCATTCTTCTATCCAAAACTGGAATTGCTTAGCTTTTTGTCTTATCGAGTACTGACTTGCTTATAAAAGATACGTGTATTTAGAGATTTAAAGGCCTCCATCAAGGAACTGAATTGAGGCTCTTTTTACCGTGCATCACTTTTCTGTCTTACATTCTTTTTCTATAAGAACCAGTAAATTTGATTTGAAGCTGGCGTTTCTTAAAAATTTCCTCTATCTTCAGCCTGAAATGTTCTTAAATTGTTCTTACTTTATAATGATTTAGATGATGGCTGTTTTTCGCTATCAGTTGTGTAAATTGCGATCATATTTTGACTCACTTGATCATCTGATATATCAGTGTGCTGTCAATCTGCTTATTTTGTAATCATTTCATTGTGTTATGGTTATCTAAAAATTTCTTATAACGACCTTAATTGGTCAGCCCTGGTAGATTCTTAGCTTGTTCTTAAGTTTTACCAAAATTTGGGCTCGTGTTCTTACAAAATTGTTCGAATAAAAAAGAGTATAAGCCTTATTCCTATTTTTCAAAATGTTAGAACGATTCTAGTCCTAGGCCTGTAAGTATTACATTTACAGTGCTGATGATATCCCCCACAACCAAGGACTTCCTCCACAGTGCAGATGGTATCCCTCCAGAGTACTGAACATACTCCACAATACTGTACAGACGCTCTCCAGGGTGATCCGTACCTTATCTTTGATCGAGAGTCCTTTATTTGGGACTTAATTTAGATTCCAAGATCCACCCCTCATTCTCGGTTTCGTGGTCCAGTTAATAAAGCATACCAAATTAAACACTGCCTCAAATTGCAACAACGATTTATCAATTTGGATTTCTATCTTTGAATGGAACAGGGCTTACTTACAGGGTTCAATGTAATCGGCCAGATAAATGTCTTTATGTGACATTGTTTGATTTAATTCTTTGTTTTAAGATATTAATACTGTATTTAAGTAGGAAATTTATACCAGAAGGGGGTATCGCATATGAACGAATTTTTTGGAAGATTTCAAGACACAGGTCCAGCTTGCTCGCCCTGGGGAGCGTCTGTGTAGTACTTTTGAGGATGTTTAGCACTGCAGGCAGGGGATACCATTAGTACTGTGGAGGATATTCAGCAATGTGAAAGGATACCATCAGTACTGTGGAGGATATTCAGCAATGTGAAGGGATACCATCAGTACTTTTGAGTATCTTCAACAATGTTAAAGGATAACATCAGTGCTGTGGAGGATATTCAGCAATGTGAAGGGATACCATCAGTACTTTTGAGTATCTTCAACAATGTTAAAGGATAACATCAGTGCTGTGGAGGATATTCAGCAATGTGAAAGGATACCATCAGTATGTGGAGGATGTTCAGTAATGTGGAGGAACATGCATCTTTTCTTGAGGGGCAAATCACTCCCTAGAATCTCGTACAATCTCTCTGAAAATCAAATTGCTCTAATAAAAATCCCTTGAAAATCACTTGAAATTGTTTGTTCTTCATAAAATCTCAGAGGATGCGAAAATGGAGGACATGCCTTAGCAAGACCTTAGTAGCCGTGTTGGCAAAATCTCGAAGTCAGTTAAAATATTTTTTGTGGGGAACGGACAAGGCTAAACATTAAAATTGATACAGACACTATAAAAGGAAAACTTTCAGAATTTAGGCCCATTTTTATTTCAATTATAAAAAAACCTGTCTTCACACTTATCGTCAATATTTTGTTCTATTTCAATTGTATTCAGAACGGTGCAACACAGGGGCGGATCTAGATTACAGCTGCTACTGCTCGAGTTGTAGTTAGATTTTCCGGTGTAGTATTTTCCTTTCTTTTAATTTAGGCTCAAAAATGAAAAAATCAATAGTTATGTTACTGGGGATCAATTTCAGCATTAGTTAAAATGTTTCCTGGATCTGCCCCTGCAACACTGGGCAATTAGGAAACCATTGTGATTACTTTCAACAATTTTACTTAAATTGCACCGTGCCACTCCGTGGTCTTACAGTTCTTGGTTTCACACCAAGCCTTTAACTATGATACTAAACACGAATGATCTAAGAAGGAAGTTTTTTAACAATGATAGCAAACTGTTTCCAGTAACATTTTACTTTTAATGCTCTGTTCCTGGATCAGTTGAATCAGTGTTAAGCTAAATTATTGGCATAAAACCCAGAACTGGAAAACTTACTCTGGAGTGTGGAAACTAGCATTGGCCTGTTTCAATGACCACCACAACAACCGAGCAAATGACACAGCCTCCTGCTAGGATGTGTAAGATATCCGATAAGGACTAATGTATATCCACGAAGGACAAGGGCAAACACGAGGAAATCCATGAATAAGATGACGGTCAAACAGCAGTGTCGTTTCTTAATGGGGCAAATCCCCTGTAAGCTGTAGCACAAATAACGAATAACAGCCAAATTATTGGTTGATAACTTATTTTCGATATGTTCGTACAGATTTGTTACATCCAAGAATACCGATGTTCTCTCAGCCAAGATCAATGCCTTCCTCCCGTAACTTTTTTGCTTTTCATATTAAAAGTTAGTAGTCAGAGGAATGTATATTTACTTTCTAAATCCTTAACAATTTTTACTTTTTGCTATTTAAGGAAATAACTCATACTACTTGATGTATGAATGTAATTAAACTCATTGGGGAAACGGGTACTTTCTTAAGAAAAGTTATTGATAATCTAAATAACAGAACTTACAGGTTAGGGGTTTGGCAAAATGTTGATTGGGAAATATCACTGATATCAAAATTATGACTGGATCTGTTGCTCCTGGATTCAGATGTTGAAGCCAATTGCGTCGGCTTGCTTTTGGCCTTCTAATATGGCTGCCAAAGAAATTATATTGACTCGATTCTTTGCTAACAATAGCACCAACTGCACCATACTGGATCAGAGAAAAAAGCAGCCCCTAGTGGTATGTCAATGTATTGAATTTAACCTACCAAATATGGCCACCAATGACTTCATTCCAGAACGACAGATGCTCGATCCAGTCTTTATTTTGAAGTCAGTGGGAAATATACCCAAACTCCGTCCTATGGGGCTCTTACCGAAGAACGTAGCAAGGGGGAGTATGGGAGAATAGGTGTGCTCTACTCCCTTTGAAGCCTATGCTAGTATGAAGTTTCAATGGGTCCGTTCGTTCTAACTTGCACTTTTAATACACTACTCTTCAAAAATCTAGAATCATGTTTGTGTGATTGCCAGTTGGTGAAATATACCATTTGATTATCTAGAATATCGAAACTAAGCAATAACCAATAAGCTTAATAACTCCTAAAAGTACGTCTAACGATTTACTCTCTGGTCTCTAATAGACGTCCCGCGTACGTAGCTTAATAATTTCTAGAACATTTTCCAGCCAGAACATCCTTATTCCAGCTCCCCGTTTTTAATTTTAGAAACGAGTTACAAGCAAAATAAGAGTTACACAACAAAAATCTATGAGATTGAGAATTTCTAGTGAAATCAGTGAAGTTCCACACCGTATTTCTAACGTCTTACTGTCACTACATTCTGTCTCTCACAGGTGTCCTCTTCTTAGTAATTGTCAGGAACTTTCCACCGAGGTCATTCTCATATCAGCTCCCCCGCTTATTGATTTTTGAAAGAGATTTTTCCACCCCCCTGTATTAGAAACCAGAGAGTACTCGTTTTAGGGAGCAGACATTGGAAATAAACTTAATCAAATAAGGTTAGTTTAGTTTTTCTATTTTACTACTCTTTCAAATGAGACAAATATTCAAATTTCAGATTTTAGCAAATTACTGGTAAGCTTTTCTTTCAGCTGAAAATGATAGAACTGGAAGGATTAAGAGGGGATTTATACGGGAGTTGTACTAGTTGGAAAGTAAAAGGAACTGGTTGATACTTGAAGCCAAATAAGACATTAAAAAGTTTCAAATTGAATTTATTGAGTATTTCACACGAGCTTACGGAATACACCTTTAATTCATGAAACTACGTTTTTGATTTATAGAGGCTGAAATGAGGCGCGAAAGTTCGAAGAATCTTGTTTTGCACTTACGTTTCGAAATTTGTCGAAGTTTTTAACCACCTTGGGCAGGTCAGTGTTATACTGTGGTGGATGCTCTATACTTTTGGGGGGGGGGGGGTATTACCAGCTTAGTTCGGTGGGGGATACAATTCAATTCAGTACTATGGAAGGATACAATCCAGTACTATGTGGAGGATTTTCAGTACTGAAGGTATCCTTCCATAGAACTGAAGAGGGACTGATGCTCCACAGTACTGAATTGTATCCTTCTTCAATACTGGAGTGTATCCTTCTACAGTACTGGATTGTATCCTTCTACAGTAATGAATTGGTCTGTTGGTATCATCGCCCACAGTACTGCACATCCTCCGCAGTAGTGAATGGTATCCCTAGCCACTGAGCTGTTCTCCGCTGTTTTAAGGTTCACGAACGTCAGCTGCTGAATTAGGCTTCGCCACAACGCCTTCTGGTGCTCCGAGGCCAATCTGTGGTAATTTTTCGCTTATCGAGTCCAGCGTTTTCGATTTAGTGAACTGTTTCACCGGATCACTACTTTTCTTTCGCTTCCCTTTCGACCGTCGCTTCGGTATTGAAAGCTGCGTATCTGAATCATCAAGATGCGGTAAGAATTTCCTCGCACGTCGTAAGTTAGGTGGCGTTTTCTTACCAGCGAAACGAGTCTTTAGCCTTGCACACTCGCTGTCTGTGTAAACGACGCGGTCATGTAACATTGTGGATGATCGCTCAAGCGTTAGGCTGGGAAAGATCTGTGTGTTAGTATTTTGCCGCTGCAAATCTGGTTTTGAATCGCTTGTGATGTGCTCGTGGTTATCCAATCCGTCTGAGGCGTTCGCCACTAACGAAACGTGCGGGTTGAATTTCAACGCTTTTGCCCGTGCGTTATCAAAGTTATTAGTATCGCGGTTTAAAATCGATTCCGCTCTTTTTGCTCTCAATTGACTGTATCGTTGCGTGTCTCCAATCCACTTCTTCATTTTCAAATATTGCGCGCGATGTTCCAAGTCCAGTGCGTCTAATTTCTTATGCAGTAAGCGGTCCTCACGTTCGTTTGCGGCGATTGTTTGGAGATAGACGCGCGATGCTTGCTCACGGACGAGGCGGATAACGTCACTACGGTCAAAGCGAGAGTCTTGACTCATTGTGAAGTGGAAAAGTGAATATCAGCGAGTAATAAGTTTCATGTGACAAATTCAGCGTAGATTTATAACAATTTTGCTGTGCACTTTAGAACTCTAGAAAAATTAGTTACGCGTAAAATTCTAGAAGATACTCCAATGACAAAGATGGTTTTCGGTATGAATTCCTCAAACCCTTATTCCCATGAACAAACTTTTTGTTATCCCCAGATTCCTATCAAAAATTCAGCTAGGAATAGTTCTGAGCGTAGAAGTTGCAAGTAGATATCTTTAATTTCTATAACAAACTTATTTACTTCTCTCTTTATATTCAAAATATTCGTCTTTAGCAAAATGAAATGTCGATTAGCCTTGTGAGGTTCTCTGTAAATCTTTGAAGAGTGAATTCTAAAAGTTAGAGGCGTAAGTTTCAGCGGCAAGTCTCCCCAATACGTCTTTTAACGACGACGTTTCGAGCTTTGTAAAGTTGTTTCCCTTACAGGGTTGAAGGACGAGTGTCGCAGGTTAAACAAGCTTGTTTCTCTGGCAAATGTCTCCTTCGCAAAGATTCAGATCTTTCTCTGACCAAAATACATCGGTTTGTAGAGTACGAAGCCACCCTTACGTTCCTTTCTGCCGATGAAGCGTATTTACAGACTATTAAATTTCAATAACAACTTTGTTCTCTCAGTAAATTCTCGAGATTTCTCCAAGTTTCTTATCACTGCATGAATTCCAGATCTTTCTCTTGCTGATTAATGTTCGTTGATGGGACACAAAGCTGCTCTAAAGCTTCTTCCTGCCAAACTCTTTTAAATACTAAAATCCCCTTCAAAGCTTTTATACTAACTTTCAAATTTCATTAATACCCTTGGTTTCTTTATAAATTCCAAAGATTTTTCTAACAAGATAAAAATCTTATCTCTGCTAACATCTGAACTGTACGACCACTACAACACGATTTCCATTCGCTTCATCAAGCAGAGCTTCTTATGATGACGTAGCATCGATCAAAACACCGACTGTTTATGCGACGAAGAACAATTTCTAGCAACGAGGCGTTGATCACCGCTGATAAGAAGATGGGATTTTTGAGATCTAAATCTCCAGACACAAGTTCTGGTTGAATTGGCTTCAGAACTACGTGTTTTCGCAGAAACACTCAGGATTTCGTCTAGGAGTACTTTACAGCTAATGATTTGGTAGTGCTCCTTTTAGATTTATAACTCCAAAAATTTCCCTTTTGGCATAAAAAAGTAGATAGGAACTCACTTTTCGTTTATGTTTCAACAGGGGCAATGCAATTAAGTCCTTCTCTTCACACAGTATCTTCTAGGAATACTTTTCAGCAAATGATGGGAGTTCAGCTTCTTTTGGATTCGTAACTTCACGAAACCACTTTTTATATCAGTAGATAGGAACTCGCTTTTTGTTTGCACTTTTACAGTGGCTGTCAATGCAATCAAGTTCTAAACTCCACACAGTATTTCCTCAAGAGAGAAATCACAAGAAGGGCACACAATGCGTACAATAGGTAAAATTGTAAATTATGGTTAAGCAAACTCCTAAAAGCTTCGGCTTTTGTGTTGATTACAATACTTCTCTTGTGTCTTGTGTTTTGAGGTGTGTCTTGGCTATTTCCCTTGTGTCTTCTCGACATGTGTCTTGACTCTTTCTTTAATTCACATAGTAAGCTGCTGATAGTTTAGAACATCTTCGCTTTGTTTTGTGGTATTTGGGTTTTTAGAGACTAGGTAAGTGTTGAGAATGGGGTGCCGCAAACCGAACGTGCAAATATCTGTGATTTAAGATATCAATACCTCAAAGAATGTTCTTGATAAAGACACTTGTTGAAAAGACAGTGGCGACCACAGTGATTTATTGGAGAGAACTGTGTTCGCAGGTGAAGGTCTAGACCCTGTCGGTTATTTTCTGTGTTCCTTTATTCTCTGGTAAAAAGTTGCGATTTACAGTAATTCCTGAAGGAATTTTCTTGATAATGATACTTGTTGAAAAGACTGCACAAATGAGAGGGATTTATTGAAGAACTGTGTTCGTAGATGAAGGTCTTGGTCAGGTCTAAATCGTATCGGTTTGTCTTGCTATGTTCCTTTATTCTATATACAGTAGTATTAATAGTGACACTTTTGCGTTTTTCCCAGTAAAAATTGCCAATAGTCACGAATTCAGAAGATGGTAGAACTCCGGAAAAACGATCTTGTTTGATAAAACTGGGATGAAAATAATTCGTTCATTTCAGACTTACAAATTCCAGGCAATCCAAGGTCTTTTTACAGCTTAGGCCATCAGTGTTCGTTTGTAGTGTCTGCATAACCTAGAATATAAAATGTGGAAAGCCTAATTAAAAGCTGTATAAATGAATAGTTTTACGAAGAACAATTTATTTCTTTAGTGGCAAATACAAGATGATGCTGGTGGATTATTAGGTGTTCTGTCAGCAAATCTCCTGCCTGGTTTCTCTGAGACAAATATACAGTTGCGGAATGAAAGTATGGGAGCGATGGGCCTAAATTTACGACAAAACGAGGCAGTGCAACTTCGAAATATTTTTGGCAAAAAGATAAAAGCTGACGTGATCAAACTAAGAAAATGTAATCTGACGTGCTTTCCTAATGATCATTAAGCCTCGATTTGCGTTTTTGTCGTAAAATAAGGCCCATCGCTCCATATTTTCATCCCCTACAGTATGCTTTTTGTGATGAAGAGAGCCCCCAAATGTTATGATACAAGTAGGACCATAATTTCTTTAATCCTAAACATGAGTTTGAATGAAATATACGTTATTTGGTGTATGCCAGGGATGGATCCAGGCTACAACTACTACTGCTCGAGCATTTGTCTGATTTTCAGGCCCAGTATGTTTTCTTTCTTCTAATTTAGACTCTAAGATAAAAAATCGATAATTATATTGCTTGGACTAATTAAGGCAGTGTTCAAAGTTTTGATCCGCCCCTGTAGGCTGTATTCTTTGGAGAAAAGGGCACCAGAATGAACTTTTGATAATACTATTACGACAATTATTTTTCTAATCATAAACAATTACGTGGGTTTAATTCTACTTCATAATGTAGGTTGTCTCTCTTAGAGACATGTGTAAAATCAGATAAACAGAGAACTCAAAATGAACTTTTCATCTTACGAAAAGGACAATAATTTATCAAATCATTAACAATTATGTGGGTGAAATTCTACGTCATGATGTAGGTTGTGTTTCTTAGAGACGAAGATGTGTCAAATCAGATAAACAGAGAACTCAAAATGAACTTTTTATTATATGAAAAGCACAATAGTTTATCTAATCATAAACAATTATGTGGGTGAAATCCTACGTCATGATGTGGGCTGTGTTTCTTAGAGACGAAGATGTGTCAAATCAGATAAACAGAGAACTCAAAATGAACTTTTTATCTTACGAAAAGGACAATAATTTATCTACTTATTAACAATTATGTGGCTTTAATTCTACTTCATAATGTAGGTTGTCTCTCTTAGAGACATGTGTAAAATCAGATAAACAGAGAACTCAAAATGAACTTTTCATCTTACAAAAAGGACAATAATTTATCAAATCATTAACAATTATGTGGGTGAAATTCTACGTCATGATGTAGGTTGTGTTTCTTAGAGACGAAGATGTGTCAAATCAGATAAACAGAGAACTCAAAATGAACTTTTTATTATATGAAAAGCACAATAGTTTATCTAATCATAAACAATTATGTGGGTGAAATCCTACGTCATGATGTGGGCTGTGTTTCTTAGAGACGAAGATGTGTCAAATCAGATAAACAGAGAACTCAAAATGAACTTTTTATCTTACGAAAAGGACAATAATTTATCTACTTATTAACAATTATGTGGCTTTAATTTTACTTCATAATGTAGGTTGTCTCTCTTAGAGACATGTGTAAAATCAGATAAACAGAGAACTCAAAATGAACTTTTCATCTTACGAAAAGGACAATAATTTATCAAATCATTAACAATTATGTGGGTGAAATTCTACGTCATGATGTAGGTTGTCCTTCTTAGAGACGAAGATGGGTAAAATCTGATAAACAGAGAACTCAAAATGAACTTTTTATTATATGGAAAGCACAATAGTTTATCTAATCATAAACAATTATGTGGGTGAAAATCTACGTCATGATGTGGGCTGTGTTTCTTAGAGACGAAGATGTGTCAAATCAGATAAACAGAGAGCTCAAAATGAACTTTTTATCATATGAAAAGGACAATAATTTATCAAATCATAAACAATTATGTGGCTTTAATTCTACGTCATGATGTAGGTTGTCTTTCCAAGAGACGAAGATATGTCAAATCAGATAAACAGAGAACTCAAAATGAATTTTTTATTATATGAAAAGGACAATAATTTATCAAATCATAAACAATTATGTGGCTTTAATTTTACTTCATAATGTAGGTTGTCTTTCTTAGAGACATGTGTAAAATCAGATAAACACAGAACTTAAAAAATGAACTCTTTATTATATGAAAAGGACAATAATTTATCAAATCATAAACAATTATGTGGCTTTAATTTTACTTCATAATGTAGGTTGTCTTTCTTAGAGACATGTGTAAAATCAGATAAACACAGAACTTAAAAAATGAACTTTTTATCATATGAAAAGGACAATAATTCATCAAATCATAAACAATTATGTGGGTGAAATTCTACGTCAATGATGTGTCCTTTTGAGACCGAAATTGTGAATAGAACTCCCATAATGAGCTTAAGATAAAGAAAACAGCACAATCAATACTGAATAACAGTAAAGATGCGGCCCAATGTTTACGTCAATTCTTACAACTTTTTACTTCCCGAAGGTCTATATTCTTTAGAGGGGAAAAACGTGAAGCTTTTGAAAAAGCACCCGAAATATGTCCTTTAGAAATGAAGTTAAACAAGGGGTCTCGTGCCCCTGCTGGCAAAAGGCCTTTGGCTATTTGCAGGTTAGAAGTTTAACGTAAACTTGATTGTGGCGTTTGGGATGACAATAATGGGACCTGATTTTTATTGATAAGTTTAGACTGTTGTTAAAATCTAAAACCAATTTTGCACTCTCTTTCATTTCTGTGATCTTTAGGCCTCAGAATATCAATGCGCTTCAAGACATGTTAGCAAAAACATGTTAACAAAAGCTCCCATTATAGGTATTTTGGGATGAAGAAAATAGAAACATTATTCCCTAGAATGTTAAATGTAAAATATGGAGAAGTCTGTGTAAACCCAGAGTCCTTTTCCCCTCCTTTGGTTAGAGTATGGTCTTTAGAGTAAGGTCTTTAGAGAGAGGTCTTTAGAGTAAGGTCTTTGGAGTAAGGTCTTTAGAGTATGGTCTTTAAAGTATGGTCTTTGGCGGTAAGAGTATGGCCCCGTGGCTGTGATGTGTAATTTCTGATAAAAGCCACCTCAAATGAACCTTTGGCAGTGAAGAACACAAGATTATAGTTTCTTTAATGTCAAAGAACGCAAATAGAGAACCTCTTGATAACAACGTTCACGTCAACTCTTGAGTCCCTTTTTCTCCTGTCGTTTTTAGCCCTTAGAATAATAAAGGGTGTGTAGTTTCTGATAGAAAACACCTCAAATGAGCTGAACATTTTGATCTTTGAGGATGAAGAAAACAGGAAAATAAAGTTTCTTTATTGATGAACGTAGGATGTGGAAATTTAATGATTTATTTCGCCTTTAGAATAAAGTATGCGTATCTCTAGTCCGTTTCTTCTCAGTTATCTTGGGACATAAAGGAATTATTGCTTTAGAGAACAGCCTCTAACCAAAGTGAGTATAATACCCAGGGGAGGGGGTATATAGCATAGAATTGGTATAGGGGTGTGCCGCTCCTACGGATGACTTTTCTGTCGAAAAATCCATAAACATGGACATGATTCGCCGTCAAATCACATAATAGCTTTTTCACAGAGATTGGTCTAAATTTTCGAGATAATTTGGAAGTATCAAAGTAAATAAGGGTATCTTCCCACCGTTTCTTTTACAATGTTGGGTCTGGGTGCCATGTAGACATTAATTGATATTCTTGAAATATCTCAGTGATTCATCCCGTCATAAGGTACACTCTTTTTTTATAAGAACCAGCAAAATTTATTTGAAGCTGGTTGTTCTCAGATATTCCCCCATTTTCAATTCAACCTGAAATGTTCTTAAATTTTTCTTAATTTTATAATTTTTGGAAGCCTATTTTCGCTATCAGTTGTGTTAATTTGTCCAAATTTTGAAACTCTGAAACATCTGATATATCCGTGTACTGTCAATCTGCTTGTTTTGTGATTATTTCTCAGTCTTAAGGTTATTTCTTAAAATTCCTATATTGAGCAAAATATGGTCTTAGCTTCGGTTTGTTCTGAGATTGTTCTTAGGTTTAGCCAAAATTTGAGGCTTGTGTTCTTATAAAATTGTTCTTATTAAGACAAAGAGTGTAGTTCATATAGCCCCACCCCCTGGGGCATAAAAACGAATTAACATACATACCATACCTAGATTCTGATTCTTCGATAAGCATAAACCAGGATCTTTCTTCACTCCAGCAATTAATGAACTGCAAGACATTCAAACTTCAAGTCGTTGATACGGAATTTTAATTTCTCGATCTTCTGTTATTTGCTTGTACTTTTAAGATGACACACTTCTTAGCTCGCCTTTCGAACAAACAAATCTAGATTCTTTCGAAATTTCCACATGTTCGTTTAGAATACTCGCACTCAATTACAAGAGAATGACTATTATGCACAATTCTATAACACAGGTCAAAGTTTGAATGTTTAGTGTCACCAGTGACGTCAGTAAATAACAGGACTGCGAATAGCTTTGTAACGCTCCTCCGCGGAGGCTTATTTTCCTTACCTACTGTATGCATAAAAAAGATACTTCCCTGCGGAGGAAAATGTGGATTCATTGACATTGAGAAGCTGAGCTATCATAGTTTCATACATCATCAACAGGATTTTAGCCTGTATGCAGACTTTAATCCTAAAGTAAAATTGTTAATCTACTGTTATGGAGTTTTGAGTCTGTACGAAGGCTGCTAGGATTGCTCAATCTGTTGTGAATGATCTAAAACACCTCTAGATATCTAATACATCCCAGAAGTGAAATTAATCATCCCAGCTTATAAACCATTGTCTTTAATAATAAGAAACTGCAATGGGCTTAAATGTTGGGCTTAGAACCGAGATCAAACAAGGATCAGAAAGCAATACATTCTTTTTTTTTAAAGAACCAGTAAAATTGGTTTGAAGATGGCTGTTCTTAGATATTCCTCTATTCTCAGGCTGTTCTTAATCTGTCTCACTTTCATAAAGCTTAAGAAGCCTGTTTTTGCAATAAGTTGTTTTGGTAGTTGCAAATTTTGAACCCCCTGGCCATCTGGCATATCTGTGTGCTGTCAATTTGCTTGTTTTGTAATTATTTGTCAGTCTCATGGTTATTTCTTAAAATTCTTAAATCGAGCTAAAATGACCAGCCTCAGTTCGTTCTTGATCTCAAAATTTGAGGCTTGTGTTCTTATAAAATTGATCTCACGAAAGAAAAAGAGTGAAATGTGCAAAATGTTTGTTGTATCTGTGAGGTATGATCTAATGTACTCAGCAATAGGGAGGTAATGATTGGAACATGCGAGCCTTATGAGCATATTTCACAATAATAGTTGAGTGATCCTAATTCAAACAATATTCGAAACTATATTTAAGAAGGGACCATAACTGGGATAAATAGTTTCATTTTCCTTCGACGTTCTTGGATTTCAAGATTAGAGTATGGTTTAGGATAGGATTAGAAATCCATTAAAGATTGCACAATCACCTACAAGTCCTTATTATGTTAACCATGCTGAGTGGGGCCGGTGTTTGCTTTTGTGTATACAGTGCTCTATAGCTTATAATATTGTAAATTGTTACGTGACGTAGTATTGTTGTTGTAGTTGTTAGAGGATTCAATGGTTATGTTGCGTTTGCAAAAGTAGGCCGCTTTATCTCTAACTACAAACTAGTGATATGAAAGCTAGCATTAGTTTTTCAATTAGGGAACAATAATGCTCTCGTAGTTCAGGAGACTTGAGACAGTGAGATAGGGTTTCGCAACAAGTTTACAGCTACACTCTTTTTTTATAAGAACCAGTAAAATTGATTTGAAGCTGGCTGTTCTTAAATATTCCTCTATTTTCAGCCTCGAATGTTCTTAAATTTTTCTTACTATAAAATGATTAGGAAGCCTTTTTTGCAATCAGCAGTGTTAATTGTCTAAAAGTTTGACTCTCTTAGCCATGTGACATTATCTGTGTGCTGTACATCAGATAATTGTGTAAATATTTCTCAATCTGGATATCGGAGAGAGCTCTCATAAGGACTCGAAAAAGCGAAGAACTATGAAATATGAACATTATTGATCAATGAACTGAATACAAAAATAAATCACCCGGACAAATTACGAAGCAATTAGAAATAACGAATTAGGTCTGAGTGATCGGTGAAGTGTTCTACTCACGGGTTATGATACTTATCATTGTTTTTCTTGCATGCCCTTGAGGTTTTTGAACAATTCAGCTTGAAGGTTGTTTTGATTTCTTTTATCTTCCAAACTGGTAACACTCCTGACAAAAGATGAATTAAAATGTTAATTCTTCATGCTTAAAATATTTAGCAAAGACGTAGTCGATTTTTAGGTCTTCAATGACATCCCCTACATAAACGTAGAATCATTTATACGTCTTTTCTCGGTAAATAACTTCACTATAGCCAGAAAAATCGGAAGCATAGTGAAGGATTTACCTATTTTGGACGAGGGGCCTATCACTCACAAGAAAGTGTACGACATTTTTGTGATTTCAAAAATCACAGTGATTTTTTTCTGATTTTGGTGATTTTTGTGAGATTTTTGTGTGATTTTTCTTCTATTTCGCTGTGATTTTTGTGATTTTTCTGTGATTTTTGCGATTTTTTGTGTGATTTTTCTGTGATTTTTTCAAAAAGTGTACGAGACTTTTTCGAGTGATATGCCCCTCGATTTTGGAATCTGTCTACATAAAAACCTGGGATCCCCTATTGTGTAGACAGAAAGTGTTCATTTTCGCCTTAGGACTCTTGAAGTAATCTGATTGGTCAGCTCACTGTATCGTGGGTGTTGATTGGTTTTCCCACACTATACCAATCATTCACCCCTTTTCTGATTGGCCTATTTCGATCCACATCTGGGTAGAATATTTTGTTAGGTGTTTGTTTTGTTTTGTTTTCCTTCTGATGTCTTACTCTGTTAAGTGTCAGACGAAAATCTTCAGGGATCTATGTCTTCGCTTCTCTATGCTTCCAATTTTTCTGGCTATTTTGAGGTTATTCATGGCCTTGCAGTTGCAAATAGTCACAACTCTTCTCCGATCGTTAAAAATGCTTTTCCAAATCGTTACAATGCTGATTGAAAGTCGCAGCAAACCGTTTCGTATCATCACAATTTCCGATGGTTGAAAGGTTGTAAAATCGTTGCAGCAAGCCATACATTTCATTCACTGGTTCTTATGGAAATGATGAATCTCAGATTAGCCGAGAGGCCGCCCAGTGAAGTCTTAACTTTTTAAACAATTTTAGATTTAAATTGCTGAAAATGAAATCACTTCAAGTCATTGGAAAAATTGCTCGTCTCGTTTTGCAATAAAAACCAATCCCTTAGGTACTCATGGTTAGTCATTGCTGATTTGATCTGTAATCTTTCCAAACAAGCAAATTTTAGCGATTAGCTAGGAAGGCTCCTAAGTTTCTGAATTGCAAATCTTATTGCTTTTGATAAGATATGGAGGTAAGACTTACCTAAGCGAAGAAACGATGTTTTGAGTTTTTCCAAAGTAGATATCGTTAAGTGTACCTCGGATTTTATTCTCCAAATCCTATTGAAGATAAACATTATGAAAATCAGAGATATTGGAAATGAAATATAATGATAATAATAATACATGGACTTCCCAGGCCAAAAAACAAGAAATTAACGGTTTGCAAGTTCTGAGATTATCTAGGTACATCTGTTACTTAAGTTACAAAATGAAATACTATAAAGCAATGAAGGAATTATTTAGAATTTAAACCTCAATAAAGCAAGAAAATAATGAATTAGAATAACTGTTCGTGAAATTAGAATGACTTTTCATGAAAGAAGTATTATAAAGCAATGAAGGAATTATTTAGAATTTAAACCTCAATAAAGCAAGAAAATAATGAATCAGAATAACTGTTCGACGATTAATTAGGTTTTCACATTCGTTCTCTTACTTCGAGTATCAGACGAAAAACTTGCTATGTTTCACTGTTTCCGATTTTCCTCATCAACCTGTACCGATCAAAAGGTACTCTTTTCAAAGCACCATATTATAAACTTTACAGTACATAGAAACATAGAGCTACCACAGTCTATAATTCAAATCTTACAATATACATAGATAATAAATTACAAAAACCATTGTTACCTCAACCATTCGACCAATGTTGACAATATGTGAATTTGCTTCGTTAACAGAGGTGTCTTGTTCGACCTAGAAATAACCATCACATTTTACACCATCTTATCTTAAACAGGAGCACCAATATAGGTATATCTAGCTACTCCCAATCCATTAAGGTTACCCTGCAAAGATAATAAATCCAGCACTTTTTTATTCACCATCTTATCTTAAACAGGAGCATCAATATAATCTAGCTACTCCCAATCCATTAAGGTTACCCTGCAAGGATGATAAATCCAGCACTTTTTTATTCACCATCTTATCTTAAACAGGAGCATCAATATAGGTATATCTAGCTACTCCCAATCCATTAAGGTTACCCTGCAAAGATAATAAATCCAGCACTTTTTTATTCACCATCTTATCTTAAACAGGAGCATCAATATAGGTATATCTAGCTACTCCCAATCCATTAAGGTTACCCTGCAAAGATAATAAATCCAGCACTTTTTTATTCACCATCTTATCTTAAACAGGAGCATCAATATAATCTAGCTACTCCCAATCCATTAAGGTTACCCTGCAAGGATGATAAATCCAGCACTTTTTTATTCACCATCTTATCTTAAACAGGAGCATCAATATAGGTATATCTAGCTACTCCCAATCCATTAAGGTTACCCTGCAAAGATAATAAATCCAGCACTTTTTTTATTCACCATCTTATCTTAAACAGGAGCATCAATATAATCTAGCTACTCCCAATCCATTAAGGTTACCCTGCAAAGATAATAAATCCAGCACTTTTTTATTCACCATCTTATCTTAAACAGGAGCATCAATATAATCTAGCTACTCCCAATCCATTAAGGTTACCCTGCAAAGATAATAAATCCAGCACTTTTTTTATTCACCATCTTATCTTAAACAGGAGCATCAATATAATCTAGCTACTCCCAATCCATTAAGGTTACCCTGCAAGGATGATAAATCCAGCACTTTTTTATTCACCATCTTATCTTAAACAGGAGCATCAATATAGGTATATCTAGCTACTCCCAATCCATTAAGGTTACCCTACAAAGATAATAAATCCAGCACTTTTTTATTCACCATCTTATCTTAAACAGGAGCATCAATATAATCTAGCTACTCCCAATCCATTAAGGTTACCCTGCAAAGATAATAAATCCAGCACTTTTTTATTCACCATCTTATCTTAAACAGGAGCATCAATATAGGTATATCTAGCTACTCCCAATCCATTAAGGTTACCCTGCAAAAATAATAAATCCAGCACTTTTTTATTCACCATCTTATCTTAAACAGGAGCATCAATATAATCTAGCTACTCCCAATCCATTAAGGTTACCCTGCAAAAATAATAAATCCAGCACTTTTTTATTCACCATCTTATCTTAAACAGGAGCATCAATATAGGTATATCTAGCTACTCCCAATCCATTAAGGTTACCCTGCAAAGATAATAAATCCAGCACTTTTTTATTCACCATCTTATCTTAAACAGGAGCATCAATATAATCTAGCTACTCCCAATCCATTAAGGTTACCCTGCAAAGATAATAAATCCAGCACTTTTTTATTCACCATCTTATCTTAAACAGGAGCATGAATATAGGTATATCTAGCTACTCCCAACCTATGAAGGTTACCCTGCAAAGATAATAAATCCAGCGCTTTTTGATTCACCATCTTATCTTAAACAGGAGCATCAATATAGGTATATCTAGCTACTCCCAATCCATTAAGGTTACCCTGCAAAGATAATAAATCCAGCACTTTTTTTATTCACCATCTTATCTTAAACAGGAGCATCAATATAATCTAGCTACTCCCAATCCATTAAGGTTACCCTGCAAGGATGATAAATCCAGCACTTTTTTATTCACCATCTTATCTTAAACAGGAGCATCAATATAGGTATATCTAGCTACTCCCAACCTATGAAGGTTACCCTGCAAAGATAATAAATCCAGCGCTTTTTGATTCACCATCTTATCTTAAACAGGAGCATCAATATAATCTAGCTACTCCCAATCCATTAAGGTTACCCTGCAAAGATAATAAATCCAGCACTTTTTTTATTCACCATCTTATCTTAAACAGGAGCATCAATATAATCTAGCTACTCCCAATCCATTAAGGTTACCCTGCAAGGATGATAAATCCAGCACTTTTTTATTCACCATCTTATCTTAAACAGGAGCATCAATATAGGTATATCTAGCTACTCCCAATCCATTAAGGTTACCCTGCAAGGATGATAAATCCAGCACTTTTTTATTCACCATCTTATCTTAAACAGGAGCATCAATATAATCTAGCTACTCCCAATCCATTAAGGTTACCCTGCAAAGATAATAAATCCAGCACTTTTTTATTCACCATCTTATCTTAAACAGGAGCATCAATATAGGTATATCTAGCTACTCCCAATCCATTAAGGTTACCCTGCAAAGATAATAAATCCAGCACTTTTTTTATTCACCATCTTATCTTAAACAGGAGCATCAATATAATCTAGCTACTCCCAATCCATTAAGGTTACCCTGCAAGGATGATAAATCCAGCACTTTTTTATTCACCATCTTATCTTAAACAGGAGCATCAATATAATCTAGCTACTCCCAATCCATTAAGGTTACCCTGCAAGGATGATAAATCCAGCACTTTTTTATTCACCATCTTATCTTAAACAGGAGCATCAATATAGGTATATCTAGCTACTCCCAATCCATTAAGGTTACCCTGCAAAGATAATAAATCCAGCACTTTTTTTATTCACCATCTTATCTTAAACAGGAGCATCAATATAGGTATATCTAGCTACTCCCAATCCATTAAGGTTACCCTGCAAAGATAATAAATCCAGCACTTTTTTTATTCACCATCTTATCTTAAACAGGAGCATCAATATAATCTAGCTACTCCCAATCCATTAAGGTTACCCTGCAAAGATAATAAATCCAGCACTTTTTTATTCACCATCTTATCTTAAACAGGAGCATCAATATAGGTATATCTAGCTACTCCCAATCCATTAAGGTTACCCTGCAAGGATGATAAATCCAGCACTTTTTTATTCACCATCTTATCTTAAACAGGAGCATCAATATAATCTAGCTACTCCCAATCCATTAAGGTTACCCTGCAAGGATGATAAATCCAGCACTTTTTTATTCACCATCTTATCTTAAACAGGAGCATCAATATAATCTAGCTACTCCCAATCCATTAAGGTTACCCTGCAAGGATGATAAATCCAGCACTTTTTTATTCACCATCTTATCTTAAACAGGAGCATCAATATAATCTAGCTACTCCCAATCCATTAAGGTTACCCTGCAAGGATGATAAATCCAGCACTTTTTTATTCACCATCTTATCTTAAACAGGAGCATCAATATAATCTAGCTACTCCCAATCCATTAAGGTTACCCTGCAAGGATGATAAATCCAGCACTTTTTTATTCACCATCTTATCTTAAACAGGAGCATCAATATAGGTATATCTAGCTACTCCCAATCCATTAAGGTTACCCTGCAAAGATAATAAATCCAGCACTTTTTTATTCACCATCTTATCTTAAACAGGAGCATCAATATAGGTATATCTAGCTACTCCCAACCTATGAAGGTTACCCTGCAAAGATAATAAATCCAGCGCTTTTTTATTCACCATCTACCTTAAACAGGAGCATCAATATAGGTATATCTAGCTACTCCCAATCCATTAAGGTTACCCTGCAAGGATGATAAATTCAGCACTTTTTTATTCACTTTCTATAATATTCTTTTACACAATAGCTGTAAAGTATATGCAGCTAATTCAGCCCAACTTATTAAAGCTACAATACAAGCGATAATGGCAATATTCTGAGGTAAAGGCTATAGTATAGATGTCATAAGGTAAGGAATCCTAAATGTATATAGCCACGAATCATAAACATTGATTTGTTTATAATCTAATTTGATAATGAATAGGGCCAAATCTTGAAGATCTTATAGAAACGAATTTATACAATGTGTGTCGAAGGAATTACATATCATATCTCTATGATTGGTTTATTTCACTATGAAGCGCACCAATTCCTTTATGGTCTTGTCAAGAATTATAGGTAAGGTATACAGAAACTACCTATACATCAGTGACTAAATAGCCTGGCTTGGGTGCGAATTCTGTTCAAAGCCTGCAGTTGCATGAAGTCAGCCATCCATCATAATTTTCAAGGGCTTGCTGAAAGCCTTATACAGAACTAAAATTCCCACTAAAATTAAAAACTAGCCTAAACCAGCGAGCTAGTTGATTATGCATACAGTAGTACCTTTGTAGCTCTCCTGGCATTTCATTTCCAATCAAACCCCCCTCCCCCCTCAAAACTTTGTTGTTTTCAAAGGGAGCTTTATGAGACTGCGCCAAAAACTAGCTGAATGTTATTGGGCTTAGTTTTGATATCAGAAACAACATTGTAAAGGGAGAGGGGCGGGGACAAAATGTAGGAGACTGTAAAAATCATGCAAGTGTTCCAAATCTTTTAGCAGGGAACTGTAGGAAAATTGAAATTCTAATTTGCGAGAGATTTCGCACAAGGGGCCATCTCACAAGGGGGCATTCCTGAATACCCCTGACTATTCTACATAAAAAAGTTGTGTTTGAGTTAAGTTTTTTTGATTCTGGATAATTACCTGTCTTGTCAGACTTCCACCAAGATTGATCACCCCAGATTGTTCTTTATTTGTCTGAAAAATAAATTACAACCGTCAAAATTCCATCACTGCAGGATGAATCAAACCTGATAACAAGTTAAATTTGTTAATGATCAGATAATGGAGATATAAGCCTGGCAGGGTCTTAACTCCGTCTGACTCCAGTTCTCTGGGGAGTCGTTAAAGTTATCGCCTTACGGAAAGCTCAAATCAGACAATAGTCGAATGTATAAACAATAACATTTCAAGGCCACTGGAAAATTGGTTAAATTTAGAAGAACTTCGCATATAATGAGCTAAGATAAGACAAAACCACTCTATCTATAGACAGGGCTACTCTTGAGTCTGGAATAAGGGTATCTGGAATAAACGCGCAGGTTGGAAAACCCAACTAAACGGGGAGCCTAGAATAGATGATAAAGGGTGGGGAAATCCTTAAAAAGTAGATGGTTAGGGTGGAGAAATCCCTGTAAAGGGTTCAATTAAGATATCTTAAGGGAAATATTTCATTTGGAGAAAATTATAATGGTCAGGATCCAAATATATTTTCCATTTTCATAAACAAAATAAACAAAATGAAGAATATAGTCCGAAGTATACGATAATATCAGTCTCTAAATGATTAAAAAAATAATAAAAGTTGGTCAGGAATAAGGGTAACAAAGAGGTATGCTTATTCCAGACTCGAAGAATAATGTACAAAGATATCCAAGAACCAAACAGTAGAACATACTCTGCAACAGCTCGGAAGAAGCTTCCTTTAAGATTATCTGAAAGATTTGATTTCTAAACAGTACTTGGTTTTCTATAGCAGCCCAGCCTTTTGCGATACGAGTTTCAATATCTCTCTGTGTAGATTCACCATGACTCCCAGATAGGCAAAGTCCAGATGAATTTTAATAGTCTCTCCACCAAGGGATCTCATTTCGCCAGTTTGGTTAATGGGAAAATAGAATAGATGGCACATACTCCCAAATGTTAAGGGCTGCTCTTAACATAAACTGGGAAAAACATCCATCACTAAAACAACTGTAAGGAAACCTATCAAGCTTTGGTAAAGTGTTGCGTGAGAGGAGACTCGGATAAGCTGGTCACTGGTGGAGAAGCAAACATGAGTTAGTTAGTGATGTCCTTTTATGGGTAGCAACTCATGGAAAGCATGTGCTGTAAGACCGAAGCAAACATATATAGAGCAATTGGCTGAAGACGCATGATACAGTAAGGAGGGCCTACCCGTGATCATGCAAGACGGATGGAGAAAAATTGTCATAATTGTTCGAGATAGGAACTCATTCTTGTGATGAAGATGATATTCAAGAATGGTGGTTTTTAAAAGAAACATGGAGAATAATGAAGAGAAAAATAGTGATTAGTGTTCGAGATGATGAAGATAATATTCAGGAATAGTATTATGATTCTTCATATCTCTGATTGTTCTCCCCATCCTGGAGTTCAGTAGGGTTAAAAGACTGTTCCTACCTGTAACCACAACATGGCGGTAGATGTTATTTTGTAATGAGCATTTCTCCCTGCATTTTTTTCCTGAACCTCGACAACATGAATGGAATCCCAACATCCTCGAATCTTCTTTGAACCATCGCCAGCTATCAAAACAAGTTTTAAAGTCAGTTTTTAAGTTTAAGATCTCCCTAGAATTTTCATACTATTAAGTGGGAAATATTGAGATACTTGGCCCCTGGTACTCAAATCATCACATAGCTTGAAGTGTAGCCTTGTAGTTGAGGCGCTTGATTTCTAATCCTTGAAGGGCAAACTTTGTGGGTTCAAAACAACAAACGGTTGGAATACACAACTACAAGCCATCAGCTAACTCAGCTGTTTTCCGAATTCGGTAAATGAGTACCCATGATATTTTTTCTAGAATATGTTCTAGAATATTTGTTCTATATAATTCTAGGGAGACAAGCAGCAGGTCCACATCAGCTGAAAGTCGCCATACTCCAAACCTGTGTTAACCAATAAATCTGCTTGTTTGCTACATAGCATATGAAGGAAGACGCCTTTCTAAAGCCCTCTGAGCAAATATGCCTGCTGGATAAGTATGGTCCACTGATTACGCAGAATCAACAGAAGCTCAGTGGAAACATAATGGTAACTTACAAATTCTTAAGAGTCAAAACAATGTCACTCCAACTTTTTTAGGCCAAAAATAATCCAGAGCAAAAAAATGATACCTTCGGGTGCAGAAAATGGGAATAATAATTCATTTCAAAAATTTTATGAAACTATTTCCAATGAGAACTTGCCAAAATGCACAATATATAAAGAATTATCTGATTTAAACGATTGAAATTGTGAATTGAAGAAAACCAATGTCTCACCTTTTTTGATCAAAATCACACCAGCAAAGCCCTGATCCAAATCCCATAAGTAGACAGAAGAAACTCCTCCTTCGAAATACCTGAAACAAGGCACCAATCATTTCCTCAACATCTTTTACTTTTCTTCCTACCGTTCTTGCGAAAATCTCTGTTAGTCATTTGGAAGAAATGGTTTCTTCTTGGAAGCCTTTTACTCAAGTCTTTTGACCGTGCCCATCTCCTTACCCCCAGAAAAATGTGAATTGATAACCAAGGACTATCTTTGTAAAAGTCAAAGGGCAAAAGTCTCTCCATTCCTCCCTTGTTGATAGATGATAGCCAGACATGCTTACTATCTTTGTAAGGTATTGGTTTATGAAAAGATTAATCGAGCAGTTTTATCTTGGTCTTTTTTCAAGATTTGATCAAACCTTGTGATTTCTTTGCCATTTTGCCCAGAGTTACAGGGAGCTGGCAAACCCCCTCTTCTGACTTTATGTAACAGGCCTAAGGTTGGTTTTGAACCCATGACCCTTGCACAAGGGTTGAGCGATCCAGCCACTTGGCTATTATCGTCAACAAAGTTTTCCCCTGGTTCTGTCACAGTGGAAAGTATCGTATCTTTGAAATGGAGTGAAATGCCCCTTGCCTGAGAACATAAGTTGTGTATGTACTAACTTTTCAATAAAAATTTGTTTCCTTTAATAGCATTTTAAATTTAAGTTTCAAATAACGTTTCTACACTAATTTCTTAACTTAAGTTTATGTACAGTTAAGCTCATGTAGGAAGATAAGCAAGAGATAGAATGACTATTCAGTTTCGCGTTTATTTAGTTTCGCGTCTTACTATGAAAATAATGTAATTTAGGCCTAAAATTTGATACGTCTCCATATTTATTTGAGCTAGGAGTACTCACATGCTCCTGTATTGATCAAATGCTTGGTTAGCCTCGATTTCAAGCTTCCTCAACCTCTCCGAGGGCACCGCTCCGTCTTCAATGGGAGGGTCGTAAGAGTTGCTCCATGGAGATCTGAAAATACGACAGTCTTGAAAAAGGGTTTACCGTATCTTTGGGTGAATAGGGACTGGAAGGTGAATAGGGACATAAATGGACAAAAGATTTTGACATTGAAGATTAGATTACAGGTCTCTGATTGTGACCCAACAATATTACGTATGATATAAAGATCAAATTGTTTCAAAATGAGTAGACCCTCCTTAATTTTTGAAGTCCATAATCTTGGTTCCTTATTTGTCCCTTTCACCTTCCTGTTCCTATTAACCCCAAACTCAGTACTCAAAAATAATAATGGGATTAACACTCGTATTTCATGATGATTTGGACTCTGCCTAAACATTTTGTCAAAATAAATTAGGACATCAATGGACGCTCTTGTTGAGACCTACTTGGAAACCCTTTGTTTCTAACAAGGGCCTGCTTGCCTGCATTATGGCCAATAGCAATAGCGGTGAGTCTACACATGCATGATTTAGGGCTTGCTAACAGCAAGAGATCGTCCATAATCCTTGCTTTCTTGTTTGACTGGTAACTCCAGGGCTGATACCAGCCAATCATTTATAGGGGGCAAATAATCTAGCAACAAAAAAGCATTTTCTGACCATTTCAAGCAAATGTAGACAAGAAATTGTAAATAATGGCAAACAAAAGGGTAAAATATGTGACAATTGGCTTTCCTGGGGGGGGTGCTCTGGCCTCCAGCCCCCCCACTGGATTTAGCCCTACATAAATCTTAAACTGTCCTGTAGGAAATCTCATACAAAGGGGGTTGCCTTACTTTTTCCAAAGTCAGCCATAATTTATCTCCCCGACAAAAAAAGTTTGAAAAACCAGAGATAATTCAATTCATCTCATTTCTGCAATATCTTAAACAATTCAAGTTTCACATAGGCGCAGTACATTGCACTATCCTTCAAGTATATCTTAAGAAAAATATTAGAAAAGCAAGTTGCTATCATAGTATCTATTGAGTTTCAAAGTAGACATTCTCAGCATTTCAACAACAGAAGTTTTAACCGACTCTTTGTTGATGTTTCACTTGCAAACTTTTTCTTCTGACGAGAGCAATCACTCTCAGCTCTCGCCAGCACACTGGTAAAGTAACCAGTAAAGCTGATAAACCAAATGACCAGAGCGATTAACCACTCTAGTGAAATTTTCTTCCTGAAAATGCCTGCACTTGATGAATAGATTTGAATATTGCTGAATTTCAAAGAGAATAACTAAAAGCCCTCCTTACCTGTAGGAATCTCCATCCCTGTTATAATCACAAAGAAGGTAATCTCTGCCAGTCGTCTTGTCTCTTGCTATCTTCAGTGGCTGATCAACAGACGACAACAGGTCTTCACACAATGCAGGAACCTAGATACAAAATGAACTCAATCAAAAAAGAAATAGGGCTATCATGAGCAATGCAAGCAGTATATGGACGCTGGGGAAGTTGTTGTTGAAAGTTGAGAGGCAAATATGCTTATCTATGTAAGGTATTGGTTTGTGTGCAAAGCATAAAGGGCCCACTGAAAAGGTAGACTAATTGAAGCAGTACATTGATAATTGATAGGCAAATAGGCTTTCTATCTTCGTAAGGTATTGGTTTATGCGCAAAGCACTAAGGGCCCACTTGACAGGTCGACAGATTGAGCAGTGTGACCCTGGTATTTCTTCTCGATTCGATCTAACCTCTTGCCTTTTGTCTTTTTGCCTACAATCACAGAGAGTTGGCAAATTCTCTCCTCACACTATGCGTTAGGTCTGAAGGTGGTTTCAAACCCCGGATCCTTTGGACATAGGTTTAGTGATCTAATCCCTTAGCCATCCCTGCCACATGCTTACAAAGGATGCCTTGCATGCAGGTGCAGTGACAAGCCTTTATAATACAGCTGACTGGATTGGACCATGTGATTTCTAAACCATAATATGTCATAGAACTTAAAATAGAGGTGTTGTACTTAATTTTACTATATACCAATCATCCTGAATTAAATTTTGCTGAATACTAAGCAGAGAGAAATCTAGAGCTATTTCTACATCCTTTTGGCTTGATTTTGCAAAGTTTTTAACTAACACACAGCCTTTAGACACATCAAAGCCCTTTACCATTGGTCCACTGATAAAGTTATTCCTAAAATAAACATAGATGTCGTTTTTTCCAATATATACTCCAGCCGTTTCTCTGCTAGAGGAAATTGAATGGTTCATGGTTTGTCAGGAGAGAAATCTATGATTTTTGTCAACCAAAATCTTATGATCGAGTGACATTCCTTATGGGAACCCTTTTTGTTGCCCCTTACAACATGCAGAAATAAAGTGGAGGAATGCTGACCCCCTACCCTACGGGTAGAAAATATGTATTGAGCGATGTTGGAATAGCAAGAAACACCATTCAGTAATCTTTACAGAGCCAACCCATGATGATGATTAGCATAAGAATGAAACGTTTTATCAAACACATTAATCTTAACAGTTTACTCACCAGATCAATGAGGTCACTGAGGTTCTTTTCAATTTGCTGAGGGGGGAGTCTCCTCATCAAGTCAAGAGCTGAGTCCAGCTGCCTTGCAGTCTGAATGAAATAATAAATAATTTAATCCGTCAGAATGCTACGGTAGGAAATTGAAAATGAAAGACAGCATAACCCCCAGGAGAATAGGGTTTAGGATATAATTTTTTTGAAATTCTTTGATCAGTACAGAGTCTCTAGTGAGTGCGGAAAATTTCAGAAACAAGTAAAATATTTTCAGCTTTTTGCATGATACTTCTAATGAAGCCAGATGTATGCCAGTAAGGGGACAAAAAATGAAACCTAACGACACAGAGGTGAAATAAAATGAGCCTATCTGATAGGAGGAGATGGATTGACTTGTTCTTTGAAACCTGAAAAACACGATGGTTGCATATGAGTTTGGGATAATGTTGAGCACAATAATAGTTGACAAAAAAGGAAATTGTTTATCAGATAGACTGGGAAGTTTGCATGCACATGCAACATATTTGCATATGTGGCTAATTGTTCTAGAACAATATATCTATTGTTTTACTTGAAATGGTGCATTTAAGTTATTTAATGCGCAGTACAAACTTTCTTGTCTGGTTTTATCAAAAATTTTGTAACGTGACCCCTTTCTGCAGAGTATGTCAGTTTTAAGGAGACCTTATATTTGAAAAGCCATTTTCTATTGCTCAACTACTAAACTTACCTGGACAGTGAGTGCCAGACAATGCAGTACAAAGCAAAGTACAAAGCAGCCTGGGCTGGGCTTAAAATTGTTCTCTATTGGGTCCCTTTGGAACTTTTCTCCTATGATGCACAGCAAAATATTTTGCAGAGTGCGTGCGACCCCCAATCTGCTGTTTTCATATAAAAGCACCCCCTAAGAAGATGTGATAAGAAGGAGAAGAAATTTCAATAAAACCAGGAAATGAATTAAGTTGGGGGCTGGTCTGTTTGTTTTCAAATCTATGCTTATCTTTTCCGTTAGAATCCTTATGAAACCAATACTATCAAAATGTAACACAGACATTTCACATTTTTACAACTGATTACAATGCTTTGTTGGACGTAGATAAGGATTTACAAAAAAGCGAATAGCCAACCCCCCTTCCGTGCTGCGTGTGAGAATGGCCTAACACAACCTTACAGCAGCACAAGCTCCAAAGTTTGTGATATTTCACGGCTGATTCAAGCAAAATTCACAAAATAAAATTCTCACCATGTTGGCTGAGTATTCGATTGCTGCTTTATAGATCTTCTGGGCTTTGACTTCCTATGATCTATCGAAAATTGGCCAGCCAACTTTTATTTCCCCCTTCTCCTCTCTTCTCCTTAGCGAAGAAGAAATCATGAAAAACTCCTCGATTTCCAAAATGGCTGTCGCCCATTATGATTTCTCCAATCGATGTCATTTTCGACCAATCACATTGCTTCGTCAAAAATAACGACCAATCAGATCGTTCTATCAAAAGCTATAATAGTAATCATCACTAGAATTTTTGAATTGCAACAACAACAACATCTCATAGGCAATATGCAAATATCTTATTTACCTTCCTTGTCCTTGCAACATGGCATCTCAGGTAGAAGCAAGGAGAGAAAAGACAGAGCATTCTCCTTCTCCACTTCCAGAAAGAGCCATTTATGGCTTTGTGCTGTATGTTCTTACCTATGTTCTATTTGGTAGGTATATAAGAAGATTAAAACGGTCTTGGCGGGGGGTGGGGGTTGGCTGGTTGGGGGGTTGGGGGATTGGGGGATTGGGGGGTTGGCCACATGGCCCCAGAGTCCCCCACGTGGACATTTAGATAAAAAGGCACTTCAAAAGAAAAATAAATGTCAATTATCATACAAAAATGCCCTTTTCAGTTAAATCAAGGGCCTAATGAGGTGTTGGGCCTGCAGCGTCCACAACTGCCACACACTGTCCTGTCCTCATGTTATACAAAACCTTTTGAATGGTAGAGACTTTTATAGTGACCAGACTACATTCCATGAAGATTTTGCCAATAAATGTGGGCTTAGAAGTAGGAAGCACAATTGAACAGTCCTAGACTGGAAAATATGCACTGGGCACAAAAGATCTTCAAGCGCAATTTCAAGTAAAACAATAGTTCTATTGTTCTACAATAGCAATGCTTGCAACTTCAGTCTGAGAACTGTCTAGAGATCGATAATTGGTGGCAAGCTGTTATGGCGAAAATCATGGAATGCAATATGGAAGTTTCTTGTAAGAAATATTATGATTATAAGATGAGGAGGGAAAAGGTATACGACTGCCCTTGATTTAAAAGAATTTTTGACTAGTTTACTAAATTGTACTTGTTAGTTTACAACCTGGAATTAGGCATAGATTATTGAATACCCATGTCAATCTCTCTTCCACTGCTTAAATCAAGTTCAATGTCAAGTGCCATTTTGGCTGCAATTCATTTCTCCGATAGCCGGTTCCACAGATCAACTACCCGATGGCTAAAAAAAATGCTGTCTAACTCCAAGCCGAGCCTGTGGCTTCTGCAACTTGAATGGGTGACCTCTAGTTCTGCCAGAGTGAAAGACTGCAACTTATTGCAACTTCTGCAGAGTATTGCAGCTTTCAACGAGATCTCGGTGCCAGAATAACTTACAAATGTTGTTTTATCCAATTGTTCTATTTTCACTTGGTTACGCAAGTGCCATACTCTGCTTAACAATTACTCATGCATGGTCATTTGCTAATATGCTATTCTTGGTAACACAAAATTTGCCAATAGAACCAGGTAAATTCTGTGAGCTCTCTGTGAACAATTTCAATAGCCTTATAATAATACGAGAGCCTAATTATCTAAGTTGATAAAATTCTAACTGATTAATTCAAAAATAAACCATGCTTGTAAACGTTTCGATACAAATCTTCATTAGTAAACTATTCTTACAACGATTTGGGGACTTACTTATAAACCTAATTTACAAAGCACAGGGTTACAAGGAGATAAAATTAGATAATATTTGTTTTTTAGGTTTATCTCCTTGTAACCCTGTGCTTTGTAAATTAGTTTTATAAGTAAGTCCCCAAATCATTGTAAGAATAGTTACTAAAATGAAGATTTTTAGGGAAACGTTTACAAGCATGGTTTATTTTTGAATCAATCAATTTCAATAGCCAATAGAAATAGATGGTTTGTGTTAATATTAACAACTGGCTTCAAGCAACTGACTTCAGAAGATGAGAGATCTTAAAAATTGAACTTCTGGCAAAACTAGAAAAAATTCAGAGGTCTGAGCCCCCTATGAAACCCTGAGAGGCTGAGCCCCCTAGCTACTACTTCCCCTAGAAATAGGTCTTAATGTATTTTGAGCCATCTTCTCCTTACCATTAACAAAATTTATATAATTGGTTTGCAGGATTTTACATTCTCTGGGCACTCCTTCCAGACAAATGGTTGCATCAAATTGGAATAGATTATCTTCCACAGAGGTAAGTTTGCACCATTATTCATCAGTGGCTATGCCAGTATTGTGTAGTAATTTCTTGGTCTAAAGGTATACCCTCCATTTTTCTCTGAAAGTTCTGCCGCCTTTTGGGAAATGGAGGACAAATCCTCCATCCTGCTAGTCCCCCCTGTGGCGCCGCCACTGCTTTTTATTGCTGGATCAAAGTCTAAGAACTTTATACCATATCAAAACTAATTAGTGAAAATGAAATGACTAAGTAAGATTTGAACCCATGACCTTCCAGTTACGCCCTGTACCAACTTCCTTCATAGCTTCAGTTTCTGTTTCATTTTGAAATTCCACAACATAAAACATTCTAAACTACATGCATAGAAGATGGAAAAAAGTGACAAAGCACTACAATAGATACTGACAAATGAAAGATTATGAATTCAACATAAGGAGATGAAATTTTGTACGAAGGGGATTGTCTTATATACGTATTCATAGGGAAGAGAAGCAAACAATTCTTTGCTAGGTTGAAATTGATATTCCATGTTTCAAGCAACAAATCAGTTTGATGAATCTCTGATATGATAAAGGTGTAGCTGAGATATTTGCTTTGCACACAGATTCCTTATTATTTGACTGGCTTGCTCTTGTCTCTTTTTCAAATTTGGCAAACTCAATTACCTGTAAAATCTGAGAATTTTGAAAATCAATCTCAGGAGATAATTTGTGAACAATGAAAATTATCGAGTAGAACACAAACCCACGACCTCTAGATTTGTTCTCTAGTGCCAATAAGCAACCAGGAAGGAAATGGCCTAGGTTTCTCAAAGCCCCAGTTGCTCAGAATCTAGAGGTCATGGGTTCGAGTCCTACTTGAGTCATTTTCATTCTCACAAATTATCTCGGCTACCGAATCTACAAATATTTATTTATTTTTCAGATTGTGGATATTTCTTGGGCCATTTCTTCTTGTATTTGGAGTAGGATTCACAGTATTTGCATTTCTAGCTTACAACTGGCTCCTCACACCTGGGCTTGATTCACTGGAAAATTTTACAGGTAAAATATTAAGTGTTTCATCTTTGTTCATACAAAACTCAAGTATGGGAAGAAAAATCAGAAACATAGCGAGAAATAATAACTGCAGATTTTCATCTGATGACACTACTCAGAGTGGTACGTGAACAAAGATGAAACAGAGAAGTCAACAAAGTTGAAACATGGAGTGAGTGGCCGAAGGGCTACAGCAGTTGTGAGGTCAATATCTGGATTAGGTTATCTTTGATATGTTGAGTAGTCCGTAGGAAGGGATGCTTAACTGGGTTCTGTGACTTTGCTGGAAATAAATCTTCTAGCGTTTTGAAGGGTACCATGTTCGACAAAAACCTACTTACTTACCTGGTGATATGCAAAGCTTTAGTGTAGTTAATGTTTTGCTATGTTTTCGATTTTTCTAGCCATTTTCAAGTTCTATACAAGTGAAAGACCAATTTTTCACAGATTCTTTGTCAAGTTCAAAATTGATATGCAGTATTTGTATTTTAGATAAGCACCAGAAGTTGCACAGTGAGTCCTTGACATCAAATTGCCACTCAGATGGAGCTCTGTTACCCATTGGGGATATTCACATCTCTCATGTAAACCGCTTCTTATACCTAAGAAAGAATTACACACCAACTCATGAAGAGCATTAGGTGAGTTACTTAGACCCATTCAACTGGTTTCGTTTATGCAGGGTTGAGACTGGCAGATTTGTTTAAGGGGTTTTGGAATTTGCAAACAAACTGGATGTGCTCGTAATATATCCTGGATATTTTGATGTGGTGGAGTGATGGTGAGCTGCAAGGTAGCGTCCTCCACTGCAGTACCCCGTAGCTTACCTCAACTCCTATGCAGTTCAATGAACTATTGTGGACCTTAAACAAAATAATCTAGGGGTATAGACACAAAGAGACAGCAGACTTGAGCTCCACTGAACTGAGCAAAATGCCCTCTTTGTTTTGCAAGCATAAAGTATTTGTAGAAAATAAGCTTTGTGTTAAACATCCTCTTCTCCATCCATTGTAATCCCTAGGGCCGTCGAGACACTGGTCGAACCCCAGGGTAATGACAGGTAATGGCCTAATTTCCATTGGGGGAATCCTTAAAAGTAATAAAGAATACCTTGATTATTGTATTACAGGCTCCTTAAAGCCCCGGCCCCCCTTGTGACTACCCTAGCCCTCCCTCCTTTCAATAGTCCTAGTACTCCCTATGGTTACAACCATCTGGCTTTTGGTTACTAAGTTGGAGACTAATTTTCAATCGAATCAATTTGTGAAAATGAAAAATGAAAGAGTGGGACAAGTAAACTTTTTCCCACATCAATCAAAATCTCACTATTTATCAGAATTAACCTGGAGAAGTTAGTGTTGAAAACTAACGTTGGAGTAATTTTCATGTCTGTCATCCCCCACGCCCACTCACTAGTCAGAATCTCTGGCCGTATAGTTCAATACATCTTCTGTTGCTGCGAGGGAGCATTCCATTGTCCGTTGCTGTTGCTGCCATGAGAACAACGAGTGGTTTGATCGTTATATGTGCTTCCACGTGTAGGGGAAACAGGATATCTACAAGTTTTTTATCCGCTCCACACGTTTTTTATTAGAACCATCTTTACAAGAAACACCAGGCTCAAATGTGGGACAGAATTTTTTGTAATCTAAAAAAGTACTTGAGATAAACTCAAGAAAGGCTAACCAAGATTATGCTGTGGCCCAGAAAACTATTTCAAACACATTCGGGGAAACAGGAATCTACAAGTTTTTATCCGCTCTACACGTTTTTATAAGAACCATCTTTACAAGAAACACTAGGCTCAAATTTAGGTCAGAATGTCTTCTTATCTTAAAAAGTTCTTTAGATAAACACAAGAAAGACATACAAACACATAATGCTGTGGCCCAGGAAAGTATTTCAAACAAATTATTAGGGGAAATGGGATGATGAATTGGTGTACACCTCACCTCTAAATTAAGAAGTATACAGGCAGAAATCAGAGCTAAGTGTCTTTATAAAAAACTGTGTACACGCTTAATTTGATTTCAACCTGTCTGTTTCTTATTTGTGGAGTGATTCGTCTCTAATTCACCAACCTATTCCCTTCTCAATAAATGTGCAAACAGAAAATAACTAAAGGTTAAGCCTAGCTTTATCAGTCTTAACAGTATGTGAATAGGTACAGAACTTTGGGAAAGCGAGAAAAATCAGCAACATTGTGAAACATGTCTAAATGAATCTCTTATAACACAGAGAGCCCAATTACCTTAGTTTATAAAATTCTAATAGATGATTACTGTTGTAATTCAAAAATAAACCATGCTTTTAAACGTTTCAATAAAATCTTCATCAGTAAACTCGCTCATGTTTAAAAGCATGGTTTATTTTTTAATTAATCTCTAAAAACACTTAATAGAATGCGATTCAGCCATATCTCCAATTTTTTTCACTGCCCTGATTCCTGAAGCGAATGTTGGTACAAATTCTATTTTGAAATTAGTGTGTAGTTGATAAGAAAATTCGCTTAATATCTTCGTAAAAGGATATTGGTTTATTGCAAAGCACAAATCAGTGCAAAGCTCAAATAAAGAACTGTAATAGCCCAGTTTTTAAACGGCATTCTCTTATAAAAAACTGTTCAATGATTGTTAGAGAAGTAGGGGAGAAATTGGTGTGCTGTAAGTGCTGTAGAGGAATGTCGTCCGGCATCAAGTGGTAGAACTGTTGACATTTTGGTCTGATGTGCGGCTGTGGTTTCCATTCAAAGTTCACGATCTTCACTAAAGTTTAAATATATTCCAAAAAGCTTATCAGAGATTGCAAATTTCGGGAAGAAAGGATATTATTACTTAAGCGATTTACAGATATTGTATTCAAAAGGATCTGAGAAGTTGGATGGAAATTATTTTCTGCAAAAAGGCGCATGTAATTTTCAGGCCTTAAACTTTTGTTTTGATTGTTGAGTGGAAGCCAGATTTTCTACGAAACTAGTTTGGCATCAAAACTTGCCTTGTGGAGGTATATTTATCTGTTATTTGTAGCATTTATGAACTTTTATTTGTGTAACACTCTGCTTTTGTTTCTTGTCTAGATCTAGCTAATGATGATCGACCATCAAGATATTTCTACTTTTCTATTTTTGGGAATGATCTGATTCATGCATGTTCACCAGATGCCGAGGACTGTTTGTTCCGCATGCTCTTTCTTTTGTTTCTCAGAAGAGACTTTGGATTAAAAGCATGATTCATGTCAATGTTGTTCAATTATGAATATTAGTGTAGAAATTTTGATAATTGTAAAGATAAGACTGAGCATCTTGTGGAATGTTTTAATTATTAACAGGATTTGGGTGTAATTTCTTTGTGTTTATTATCTCCAGGCAACAGGGATTATGGAGAATACTGATGCCAAGAACATGGAGCAAGCAAAATATATGGAGCAGTTTTTATACAAGAAAGAAGCTAATGGCAAGGTATGTATGTTTCTATTGGCTTTCGAAAGTCTGATGGATTAACCCGCTTTAGATTAACACTGCTTCTTGGAATTGTTCATTTCCGGCCGACCTTGGAAAGTAACGTCACACTCTATTGAAAGTAGGGCTTCAAGGGATACTAGAACCTGCAAACCACAGTATAGGAAAGTATAGTATATGATTGTAGTATAGAACTTGAAGATCAAATTATTTTTCATTACAATGGTTGATCGTTCCCACTGTTGCTTCTGATCTAGAAAACAGAAATTCCTGATTCAGTGTGCAACTGTTGCCAAAGGTTAGTTACATCCGGAATAAAACATGAGACATGTTTACACTTATCTCAAGATTCGAGAACAACTGACAATCTCTGATTAATATGATCCTCAGGTTGAGTGAGAACCTGGCTTTCAGGCACACAAGGAAAGATAGCATTGGCAAAAAAATCAACCTAAGTGACAGCAAAACAGAGTTACAAATATTAAGACAGAGAATATAAAGAAAATCTAGCCCTCCTAGAAAAATCACCATGGGGCTGTTCCCTAAAGCACCCTATTTTCTGCCGGTGGTGTTAGACCTTGATCATATATTTTTTCTAAAATTTAGGTTAATTGATAGCCAAAAGTAACTCGAAATTAGGGAGCCCTACCCCGTTTCTTGCATATGTTAGGCTCTATATTTTTGCCATGTTATATTTATCTTAGATGAATTGATTTTCGAAACCTAACCCAGCAGTTGCTAACAAATCTGTCAATAATATTATTTTTCAATAGTTTTGACAACAATTATAACCAGATAAAAAACTGTTTATTAATGCAAACATAACTGAAATTAAAATGCTTATTTTCTAAATGCTCACAGTAAAGCTACCCGCAAAAAGCTGTCTGACACAGCAGCTTCCAATTTAGAATAAAGGTTACGTTTAATTATTAAAGTTCATATTTACATAATCAGGTTTTAATCTGACGGAAAATGTTTCTTTTGACAAGAGTTCATGAATTATTAATCAAATTCTTCTCAGCAGAGTTCAGTCTTGGTCATTGAATCAATTTCTGAAAATTATGTCATTAAATCCTTCATATTGGATTGGGTGTTCAAGACTAGAAATTGAGACTTTTCAGAATGCTAAACTCTTCCTAAAAACAGCCACTTAAACGCAGTGAGAAAAAGCTGCTGCCCCACCCTTTCTAAATCTGTTATGAATTTACAACCCAATCTCCTTATTTGACTGCTGATATGAATATGAATATTTGATATTTGATATTTTCAAGTAGCACTTGGGTAAGGCAGTGGTGGTACTAGAGGGAGAGGGGGTAGGGGGCTACCTTATCAAAGAGGTTAACCCCCTGTCAGAGTATAGATTATACTAGATATTCATTGTCTTGGACAAATTTTTCAATTTTTATGGGTGATAGTTCCCTTGTCAGAGAAAACCTGGCACCTCCACTGGGTACAGGGGCATCATATTCTCCACCGACTCTCATACTAAAAATTTTCATTGTTTTTTGTAGTGGGTAGAATTCTGGGTCATATGCAGAGGAAATTTCCTACTCTTCTATTCACATAGATGTGAAGTCAACGAGCTAAGAGACGCGGTAAGTATTCACTGTTTTTTAAATCAGCCAGCAGGTCTTTACTGTCAAGAAAAGTATTACTAGTAGAAACTTCTCATGGTTATTTTAAGCAATGGGCTTGCCCCCAAGTATTGCCTTAGTATCGGCCATTAGCAATGAATGAAAATTCCTATGTCTTTACAATGATGTGCAAGTTAGTTTTGATATTGAAATGCAGATAGTTATATTATTTGCCTCTCTCAAGTTTGGTCTATCAGGTATGTCATCATCTGAAGCAGATCTAGGTCACACACGCTAACTCCTAAAACAGTGCCAACTCCTAAAACAGACTGACCAATAGAAATAGCTGGCAAACGCCTACAAGATTCATAAGGGGTAGCTTCCAATTCTTGTCTCTATTACGATTTTTGTTTCCTCAAGCTCTATCTTGGTGAGTTCTTTTTCACTTTACAGCACTTCCTTGATTATGAGAATGACAATATCTTCCTGGAACAATTCTGCCTGTTATTTTTTATTCTTTGTGCCCTGCAAAACCTGCAGCTCTTCATGTGATTTGTTGCAGCCCTTCATATAATTCAATGTAATTACTCGTTTATGTGTTCTAATTTTGTTATTTTCAGTTTCGTGGTTTCATCGAGCTAACACCAGGAACAAAATGTTTGATTGGAAAGCGGAAGAAATATCACTTCCCATTCTTTCTATCAACTAGCAAAGCTAAATATTACTTCAAGGTACTCTATTCTATTCTCTCATTCTCAATTGTCAGAGCATTTACGCCACAGCCAGAGGTTATGGCCTGATCAATATAAATATCATTGAACATGGACCTTTTGATTCCAAATATAACTCTTCCAACACCGGTACACCGTTCTAGTCCACTCAATAAGTCCTTCAACTTTGTAACTTATCTATGTGAACTAAGTGAATTAATAGGCTCAATTTAACTTCATACATTTTTATTGATGAAGCATAATAGCAACTTCTACACAAAGTTGATTTTGTTTTTCGGTTTCAATTATCCTTGTCTCTCTGTTTTTAGACTCCATCATTGCTTTTGAGACATCAATGGATTTATGCAATTGATCTTTCATTAGAGGTGAATTAATTTTCATTATACTAAATACATTCGGTCTTATCCAGGCTTTTTCTGCTGTAAATACAGACAGACTTATCAAGACTGTTTTTGGCAAAATATTTGACATTCTTGCCACCACTCATCATGAGAAGCCTTTGATATCTAGTAGGACAGCATTATAAATACAGTTAGACTTATAAAGGCTTTTCCCGACACAATATTTTACATGATATTCACCAATTATTATGACAAGCCTTATGATATCTAGTAGGACAACATTCTGAATTTCAATCGGTCTTATCAAGGCCGAGAAAAAAAAAGAAAAAAAGGCTGTTTCCTATGCAATATTTGACTTGATAGTAACCATTTACCGTGATGAGCCTTTGATATTTATTAGGGCAACATTTTGGGAGAGATCCGTCTCCCATCATTGCGCAATAGAATATGTGGTATTTTCTAACTTTGTAGTTTTTGCAATAAATAGGGAAGAAACCACACTCACAGTTTCTTAAAAGAATGAATCCTGTAATTTTGTAGGGAAAAGAACCAGAGAGCCCTCCAACTATACTTCCTCGGCCTGGCATGAAAAAGACACCAGAAAGGACGAAGAAAGAATCACCAACTAGACATGCAAACATCTCCCTTGATTCAACTTCGAGCGAGACAGCTGAAATAGAAGCTGAACTCATTTCCGACTCGCCAGAACTTCCACATAGCGTCATCATGGTAACAAATAGATCCGACAATTCTGCTGAAGTAACGAACTTTTTGGGCGAAAACATCTCGCCTAACAGAATAAGTAATTATCAAGTCACAGACTTTTTAGCCCCAAGGAATGATAATGGAAATAGCAACGGTTTTGTGAATTTGTCATTTGAAGACGATACGGTTGCAGGCGTGGACCTTGAAACAGTTTCGCCCAGTTCTACCAAGTGTCCAGTTAGCTGGGTTACGAGTTCTCCAAAATCGCAGCAAACAGGTAAGTGGGAATTTTTAGTTATCATGTGCATAAACTCACTTAAATTAACACTAGATATGGCACTCATGGTTTTACAGGAAGAAAATTGCACATGCGTGGTATGTCTGTTTGTATACCTCTGTGGTATGTCTGTGGTATGAAGTACTGTATCAAGCCCTATTGTTAAAAGCTCGTTGAAAGAGTGTGAATTTAGTTTTAGGGCTGGTTCTCCTAAACAAAGTTTGTTTGAGGTAGCCTTTTGATTTGCTCTAGAGCTGCCTCTAATCCAATCGTTAAAAGCTCTTTCAACATCGTACATTTTATCATTCCCAGGGATGAAGTCTTCTGTCTTCTCGAGTTCATCTCCATCATATCAAAGGCCAGACAAATGGGTAAAAAGGACGATACGCTCTGCAGAATCCAATCGAGGTGAGACTGTCCTCATTATTATCGCTATTTGTTTGCACAGTGTCCTTTTTTGTCTGATTGGAGAGCAACATCTTAGGGCCTGTTTATATGGGCAAAAATATTTCACCTTTCCGATGGGGAGGCTGACAAGTGATATTTCACCCTACTGTGGAACACAATTGAAATCTCAGTTTGCGTTTATATTGAAAATATAACTTTACTCCACACTACCGGTATAGTGAAACTTCGTCCCTCAGAAGGCTAAGTTTCACTCAGGTGAAGCGCAGGTTAAGTCCATATAATCGCAAAACTGCTAGCGAGGTGAAGTGGACTCCACCTATTTTCGATTGAAAATCAATGATGCATTTAAGATTAATGACGTCTAGGGATTTATCTCCTTTCACACCCGCATGAAAATCCCATATAAACAGTGTTTGCAATTTACTTCGCTTGTCAGCCACGGGTCTGGCAAATGAGGTGTTTTCGCTCATATAAACCTTACTTGAGTGTCTAGCGAGAAACGAAGAAATCAAAAGCTGAAAACCATTGAAACAATATTTAACTAATGGGCCAGGCTAGACCACAGGAATCTTAACTTGTATATATATCTACGTTCCTCGGTATTCGTTTATTAGCTTCAAGTAAATGTCTACGATATCGTATTTTAAGCATCCAATCAAATCGAAAAATATCTCAAAAATACGCAAAGCTACACGATATCTTTGCAATGGACTTTACAGGTTACAGGTACAGGATTTTCGATGCCCATCAAAGGTACACGCCTTTAATTTCATAAGGAACCTACCTTTAGCCCTAGTTATTATCTTTCCCTACCCTAGCAGGAAGTTGGGCATTAGTGCATAAGTCCCAACTGCCTGCAGAATGAGGCTCTTTACGGTTGGTGATTGGGCCTTGGATAGTAAAAAATAATTTTCCTATTTTTTTCCATTTTCATAGGATGAATATAACAAAAACATTCGTTGTATTTTACGAGAAATCTTAGTTCTAGGTATCTTATAAACTAGTTGCTTGTGTGAAAAAACGTGTATTACTTGTTAGTGCATTGAGTTAACGAAATCCCATTTCATAAACCCTGAGATTCAGTTCCGTATTCCATGCAATTATCCATTCGTTGGGGAGTGGATAGTGTAGGCTGCTTTCGGGTCTCTTTCTGTTTTCCGCAAACCATACTCGCATAATGGTATTCCTATGCACCATTTCCTGACCACAAATATATTACTCTCTACATCTACACTATCTCCACCCTAGCGAGTGGATCAGTGCGTTAAAAACGGAACAGAATCTCAGGCTTGAATCTCCTTGGTAGAGCAAACGGTGTGATTGACTAGCTTCATATGAAATGAAGTCGAGTCTCTCTGAAGATGGATGATTTCGTGTTTTAGGCTCTACGAGCAGCTTACTGATGGAAGCCGAGCAAGGTAGTGGGAACTTCCTCAACGTCAAACCGGTCTCTAGTGTGAATACGAACCGCTTCTCGAGACACCTGATATCATCCGCACCGGACCTGAAACTCATGACCGTGGAACAGTTGTGATTCCGCAGGTTGGTGTTCCGGTATGAAGTTGGGAAGCATGCGGATTGTTAGGACAGGCATTTGGGTATAATTTGATAATATGCAATTAACCCTAATGAGATCTGATTGGATCGCCTAATATTGGAAAGCCCAGGGGGGGACTCATTTGTGTTTAGGATAGGGGAGCTCGAGTTACTCTTTTGGGTCTAGAATCTAGATGAAATGTATTTCTTTGGTTCGATCCTACAATTTTTTTTTGGATTCATAAAATTCAAAATTATTTTTCTATGACTCCGAATACAATCATAGCTACAGTTGACTGATTCATAAATAAGAATTGATAGCATGTCATGTAACAGTTTTTTATATAGGCCTATTTTTTAGGGGTGGCAAAGCAAGCAAATCATTTTTTGGATCAATTTTCTTGCATGAAATTATTTGTTTGGATTCATGGTTGGCACCGCCATCTGAACACCCCTATCCTTATATGAGCAATGTGTACATGAAAAAATTTAACAGTGTAGAGAGGATAAAACATACATTGTGATTTTTCATGTACTGGTCTTGTTCAACAACAAATCGGAAACGAAGACGTGCAGCAATGTGTTTCCTAACCTTTAACTTCTATAGACTTTCAGAATACGTGGTGCCTTTTCATGTACTGTTCAACATCCAATTCGGAGAAAACAAAGACGTGCAACAATATGTTTACTAACCATCTATTTCTATAAACTATGATTGAACATTGTGCTTTGGTCAAGCATAAAGAAACATTTAGAAATAATACTACAAAGATTAACAAAGATAATAATGGGCTATACAAAGTATGTACTATAGACATATGAACTATGTTTTGTTAAATTCATTTTAACACCTTAGGCCACTTGTATACAGATATTTCTGAAAACGCCATTTATCCGTTTTGGCCTCCCAAGTTTTCATCTGGTCGTATGCACGGCGAAAACGCATGTTTGTTTTGCACCCTCAATTTTACAAACAAAAACTTTTTGTTAGTGAATCTCTCGTATCCGTGTGGTCGGATATTTTCTTTAAAAGCGCAAACGGATAAATGAATATGAATTTTCAAAAATATCCGGGTACGTGTGGACTAGGCCTGAATTACACACTAATGGCGTGTACTTACATTTATTTTATACCTCAATGATTAATTCATGCCTTTTGGTAACTACATCAGTGAGATGAAGGTTCAGTAATACAATACACGCGATCTTTTGAAGTAGCTAGCGCTGAATGTTAGCAGAAGAAATATTTTAGGGTCTTGAACCATTTTAAGACTTAACAGATGGTAAAATCTCGAGGGGCTCTTCCCTCATGCTCGGTTGAGTCACTATGCTTGGTTTGCTGGCCTATAACTATATCATTCGAATTTGGCATTATTCTTAGATCTCCCTAGATAAGCAGTCACATATGTTTTTCAATATAAAACCTTAAAAAGTTATGAAGCACTATAAAACATACACAGTAGCAACCCTGATACGAGAGACGATTCTTACTGAGTTTTCGAAATATTTTGAAGATAAGACGATGATGAATATTGCTGTAAAACATTTCGATACTTATTACTTATATCAATTATGTAGGTATCGAAACGTTTGAAAACAAAGTTTTTCACAGTAAAAACAGTCATTTTTACCCTAACCAGTTAAGTAAGTGGAGTTTATGTTTAACGTGCTAGCTTGCAAAAACAGAGGCCTTATTTCAAGCAGGGGCAGGAAACCCTAGTTAACCGTCCCTTCCGAAGGACGGTGGATCTAGTTGTTAAGGCACCATCTCGAAGGTCACCCTTACAGATTTTGAACTCAAACGACCAAGCTGGCAGAGTCCAGAAAAGTCTTCAACCTTCCTCCGGGTAAAATTTCAAGTAGCAAATATTCTTCCTCACTCATGTTCAGTTATATACTAGGAGAAC
Source organism: Pelagia noctiluca (assembly GCA_963924455.1). Lineage (NCBI taxonomy): Eukaryota > Metazoa > Cnidaria > Scyphozoa > Semaeostomeae > Pelagiidae > Pelagia > Pelagia noctiluca. The sequence continues at coordinate 11,753,802 of OZ004327.1, read as the reverse complement.
TAAGTTGTTATTTGTATGCAGAGATATGTAAACATTATTTTTACCAAATAATCCTGAAAGCATTAAAGAATTAAATGAGTTGGTCACTTTATAGAGTTGGTCACTTAACAATGCTATCAAACGGCACTTTCATACCATTTAATTTAAATATGTTGGCATCTTTCCTCAATATCTCAATATTTTCTCAACCTTCTTCCGTTCAATGACCGTGCGACCGTAATGTCTTCCGATTCTGCAGATTGACTACAGCTGTCAATAGCAAACCGCTCTGCCATTCACCCTAGGTACAAATAACTTGATTGGCCTGGATTTGATTAATTTAATTTGAGCAAAGTCTTCCGTGAATTCGCATGTGAATGAAAAGGGTTTCACTTCAGTATAGCCAGAAAAATCGGAAACATAATGAAACGAACACATAGATTACTTAAGCTTTTCGTCTGACACTCAACAGAGTAATACGTCAGAAAGGGAAAGAAACAGAAACCTAACTGATTTATATACCCATATTCCAAAATAGCTAAGTGAAAGGTAGATCTTGCTCTGCCAATTATTCGAAAAGCAATTGTCACTGTAGGCTTCAGCACACTCTGGTTTCACTTCCCAGAATTTCAATTTCGCTAAAACGACGATAGGTGAGAAAAAGCTCGCATTATCTTCTGATTCAGCTGATTAATATCAGCAAAAATCCAAATTTCGTTATTTTTCTCCTAATAGAATTATTTTGAAAGTCATGCTTAACGAAGTTGCATAAGAATTCGCAGAGAAATTCGCCGAAGTAGAAACCAAACTAATCTTTAGAAACTTTCTGTTTCAGACTAATACAACACTTAGTAATAAATTTCGTTCTTTAAAATGTAAATACTTTAATTTATAGATTTCTTATTGCGTGACTAATTGTGCTTTAAACGCTTTAATTGTGGATAATGCATTTAAATACAAACTTATTTTGTTTATGGTTTTTAATATATGAAAGGAATTGAGGTAAACAAAATTACTGGACATATTTTTTGTGAATTTTCTTTTCTTGCTTTATAAAACCTTGAAACTTAGGAAGCTTGCTATGAAAGAGCTGAAATATCGAAACATAGCGAAACGAACACATGGATTACTTAAGCATTTTGTCTGACAATCAACAGAGTAATACGTCAGAAAGAGAACGAAAGAAAAACCTAACATATTTACCTTCCTAGATGTGAATCGAAATAGGCCATCCAGAAAAGAGGTGAATGATTGGTATGGTGTGGGAAAACCAATCAACACCCACGATACAGTGAGCTGACCAATAAGATTACTCCAAGATTACTACTAAGGCAAAAACGAACTCTTTTACACAATAGGGGATCCCTGGTTGTTATGTAGACCAATTCCAAAATACCTAAATGAAATGTAGATCTGATCTTTCCTTGCGGATTATTCGAAAACAATGCTCACTGTAGGTTAGAGCACATTCTGGGTTGTCGAGCAAACTTAGGGACCTAACACAGAGTCATGTTGGAGAGTTGTTTTGATTTTGGATATGTTAAGTTGTTGTTTCGTTCTCTTTCTGATGTATTACTCTGTGGGCTGTCAGAGGAAAAGCATAAGTAATCCATGTCCTCGTTTCGCTATGTTCCCGATATTTCTGCCTAGTCTGAAGTTTCGTACCATCAAAAGACTTAAAGCTTAATCTTCGTAATTAGGTATTGTATCATGTATTCAGCACAAAGGGCCCACTGAATAGGCAGACTTCATCGAGCAGGCAGACACTGATCCTTCTTCAAAATCCCCTTGTTTTTGGAACTCTGTCAAAATTCGGGCTGGATCCTATAGATAACAAAACAACATCCTTTTGCTCCGTGAGAAAAACCCGACCCTCGGAGTTGGAAAACGATTACCCCAGGTCAAACTGTTGTTGTTGCTGTCATGCTTGATTCCTACCTAGAATTGAGCTGAATTGTTCGAAGCAAGCCCGCGAATCTAAAAAACATGGCGCCGAAGAAAAATTCTTCAGGAAAACCGAACTCCCTTTTCCCACCGGGATGGGAGTGGGTTCAAGACTTAACGGGGCCAATCCAGGAAGAATCGATCAGTGAAGCTAATGTGCAGAGTTCTTATTTGTTTGGAGCATCTAATTGTGAGAGAAATTCTTGCAGGTAGGTGGTCAAAAAGTTTGTAGGGCCTATAAATCTAAAACCTTGAAATTGAAATGGAAATTGTAGTTGAAATTGAATTGCCTGATCTAAAAGCTTGACAGAATTCGGTGAGATCTTGCCAGAGATTAAGCAAACATTCTAAGCTATTCCACTAGTCTACTCTACTGAAGACTGCCATAGATTTTCTTAGAAGTTAATTCCAGATTGACGACACCACGATGAGTACACAAAGCCTTAGGGCTATGGCTGCTGATGCCAAGAAACTCTCTTCTCGAGATGATTAAGAGAATCACATAGACTCATAGATACCTAAAATTTGCGTTCAAAATCTTTTTAAGTCTTTCTATCACATTATTCTATTACACGTGTATAGTAGTATATTGATTGTGTTTCTTTTGAATATACAACGTAAAAAAACTAAAAATGGTAGTTGAAAAATAATTCAATTATGAAATTCTATTATAGTTATGATCCCCCTGAATTTTCATGCTTATTCTGAATTTGAGATCGACTTGTTTGGCAGAAGTAAGATTTTTCATCCCCACAGGTTTTTCATGTTTCATCCTCAATTTTTTCTTAATATCTAAAGAAAGTCTTGAGATATGCAAAACAAAAAGTCTTATTAAGATCTCAAGAATATTTTGACCGTACCTTCTTGATTCTCAAGATCTCAAAATTTCATGTGGCACCCTATTAATCACGAGAATAATGTTTTGCTGCCTGACAATATAGATAGATTTAGTCTGGACTTTGTTTTTAGATAAAACCCAGGGTGAATCCGAGTTTCCATCTTCTCCAAAGATTTTTACATCTCAGATCTTTCTGCGCCAGAATTTAACTCAGCAACGCGCTAAACTTTAGCTTATGGTACCAAACTACATGCAATTGACTAAAATCCAGCACCGTAGTTTGGGAAAAATTATTGGGAGGCAACCATTGTTCGAGAACAATAGGAAGACAAGGGACCATGCTGTGAACTATTGAATTTCTGGATTATTTAGGGGGGGAAATGCTCCCTCTACCCCCCCCCCCCCCCATCGCTTCCTACGGGCCTGCTAGAGTCCGTGACATTTGCACCAAAAATTTGCGCTGAATTTAATCTTTTCATTTATTCTCTGCCAAAGATCTTATTAGATTACACCTTCAGTAGGCCTTTTCAGGAAGAAAATTGCAAGGCTAATAAGTCTTGTCATTTGATTTACAAGCTCTGTTGGTTACTTTACCAGAGTGCTGGAGAGAGAGCTAAGAGTGATCTTTCTTGTCAAGCAAAAAGGCCTGCTTCAGTTTCACGTTTGATAAAACCGAACAGTATTCTGAATTTACTGACTTGATTTAATCTTAGGACAAATTGCAAGAAAAACCCAAGCTGTCATAACGGATTGGGTGAAAAGTTTTGGTTTGGAGAGATAAAAGGTAGGCTTATCCTATGGTTCAGTCAAAATTTTGAATTTATGCTGCAGAACTCCAAGCCAGAGGTGTGGGATACTTGCCAAATTGAAAAGTTTGTAAATTAAGTGGCTGAGTTAAACATCAGTTGAATTAGGTGCGTGTGATGAAATTATGCTCAATAGTTTTGCAAATCTGCAGCTGCGGGTTTGAAAAATCGTTTGTCTCAACCACTTATTTGGCACCTAAGAATATGTGTTACATTGAAAAAGTTCTAATTCTGAATCTTTTTATATTTGAACAGTCTTTGGATGGTACAAAACTTCAATATAGCCAGAAATATCGGAAACATAGCGAAAAGAAGACATAGATCACTTAAGTTTTTGACATATTACTGTGCTTAGTGTCAGACGAAAAGCTTAAGTAATCTATGTGTTCGTTTTGCTATGTTTCCGATATTTCTGGCTTCTGGGTTTCATGGTTACACATTTACTTAAAACACAAAGGTTATAAGCAAATGGTTACTGGTATGGTTTCTTGTACAGAAAATGTAAAGTAACTGTTTCTTTAAGTTTCTGATTTTCCTTGCTATCCTCAAGTTCCCTAACGATCAAAGACAGTTCAATAATTGTTAGATTTTGTTTTAGATAATTTCTGGGTGGACATTGAAGATCCAGAGGAGCAAAGAAAAGAAAAGGTTTTGCAATTCTTCCACTATCAAGTTTTTGATAAGATAAATTATTTGATTGGTCTTAGATCCATAGTAGTCAAAAATTATTTGTTGCGTGTGGTACTATACTAAGACAAATAAAACAGACCTATTGTATAAGAAATACCATGTGATATAATTAGAATTAGCACTAACTTTTCAGGCGTATGCCCGTTATCAAAAGTAATATATAATTTGTCTCTTTTATTTGTCTTAGATAAATTGCCAGATAATCTCACTGGTTTATATTTGTCAAAGATGTTTTTCTCACACTCCGTAGCTTTATCTTTGTCTGTTTTTGCAGGAGAGCCATGTTGGCCTGAAGAATCTTGGAGCGACGTGCTATGTTAACACATTACTTCAGGTGAGCAGAGAACCTTTTTTCTATGAATCGAACTAGCACAATCTCTCATATCATGAAGTATTAATTGTTTATTGTTTACACTAACTATTGATAAAAAAGGGTGACAATATTGATAATCATGTTCTTCTATAGCTTTGGTTTCATAATTTGGAGTTCAGAAATGCGATTTTCAAATGGGTGCCTCCTGAGGGTTATCAGTTTTCAGACACAAATGAACAGCTCAACGAAGACAGTAAGTTCTGTTTCTTGTTACTATGCAGTTCTTTTCCGTTCTTGTTTTAACTCCCCTCTCAATAAAGTCCTCCTTCTCTAATTAGCGTTAGGGAAAATATCCACTCAAGCCCCTCTCAAAATTACAATTGTTTTGTTCTCTTAGGTAGCATGAAAGAAGGAGAAACAAAAGGTGATAGCACTGATCTACCTCCCATGAAGAATGTTCCTCTTCCACGATTTGGGAGTTCGCTTCCAGATAATATTTGTGGAAATTTGCAGTTGCTTTTCGCATTGATGAAGCACAGTGACAAAAGGTAAGATAATTGGAATTGTATTATTAACATGGAAGAAGGTATGAAAGGCTTTTGTAAAGCTTTTTGCTACTTATGGCTACCAATTTCAGCCGGCATGTTTCTTACTTTGAGGTGATTTTTACATTTATCAACCCCCCTCCCTTCTCAAAAGTTGTTTAACTGCTTTCTTGGGAAGTTGTCTTGTGTTTTTCTCTGATATTTTGTAAATAGCACAATATTTTGACCAAAATGTCAGCTTGGTGTATCTTATAAAGGTTATTCTTATAGAAAAACGTATTGGATGACAGTTTTTACCATGTCTGATAATTTTATTTCTTTTTTTCAGATTTGTTGATCCGACGCCATTCGTACAATCTTTAGGGCTCCAGACTGATGAGCAACAGGTGACCGATTTTTTTGTGAGATTTCTAACCATTTGTTTTGATTTTTAGTGATAAAAGATAGAAAACATAGAGATATCCCACATTATTCCCTTTATCATGAACTGGGTCTGATAGGGCTGAATCTTGAACATATTTTGTAAACGGATTCATTTATAGTCCGTCAAAGGAATAAAGTTTGATATCTAAAAGATTCTTTTGTTGTGAAGTTTACCAATACCTGTATGGCCTCAAGAATTATAAGTTACAAGATAGAATAGTCTGTCTGATGATTGCTTGAGCGTGAAACTTTAAGTAACAGAGAGCCAGTCTCCTTTCTTGTTTTTCTTCTAAGTAACAAGATATTTTCCTTTGCATCTTATCATTTTTCTGTTAAGGATGCACAAGAATTCAAAGCTTTTCATGTCTCTTGTAACTAGAATAGCCTGTCTGATGATTGCGTGAGCATGAAACTTTAAGTAACAGAGAGCCAGTCTCCTTTCTTGTTTTTCTTCTAAGTAACAAGATATTTTCCTTTGCATCTTATCATTTTTCTGTTTAGGATGCATAAGAATTTTCAAAGCTTTTCATGTCCCTTGTAACTAGAATAGCCTGTCTGATGATTGCGTGAGCATGGAACTTTAAGTAACAGAGAGGCAGTCTCCTTTCTTGTTTCTCTTCTAAGTAACAAGATATTTTCCTTTGCATCTTATCATTTTTTCTGTTTAGGATGCGCAAGAGTTTTCAAAGCTGTTTATGTCCCTTCTGGAAGAAACGCTATCAAACCAGGTACGGAACATTCTTTTTCTCCCTGCATGGAGAAGATTATATGAGATGTGCACCTGATTTCTAAGCTATGCTTCTTCACAAGTTTCTTACGTTAGCAGAGTGGTTCACTTCTAAGTGAGCGAGTTTTGGTTTAACCTGTTAGACTGACTGAAGGGGGACTATTTCAAATTATTCCTTCCAATAGATAGTGTAAACCTCTTTTGCCACGTAGGTCTGAATGCAAACCACACTGAGATTCCAAAGACACAGCAAAAAATCAACAAAGGTTCCCGTGGGTGATATGGTTCGCTTTTATAGAAAAATATCAAATTGAATAACGATAAAAGCAATTAAACAAATCAGAAAACTTAGTGCTGCGAGCTAGTATTGTTAAACCAATGAAAGGCAAACAAATAAATTGATAAATCGATAAACGAGTATGAATCAATAGCAGTAATAAACAAATAAAATGGAAATGAATAACAAGCAAAGTTAATGAAATACAAGAAACTGACTTCAACCTACAGTTCTCAGGAATCAAAGTTTCAAATTTTGCATCATTCTCAAAGGCCCTGAGTTATTTTCTTTCATACTTCAACTTTGCGAAGGTTTTCCGAACTTTTAACCAAGATTCTGAATTGCAAACTTACCAGCATTCGTTTAAGCTATTATTTGCCAAGATTTTTTCCCAGTTTAATCCCTAGTTTATGACTGATATTTTAGTGAACATTGATTTTTATTTGAAATTTTGTTTACCGCCCTAACAATCTTCCTAAGCCTGTCTAAGACTCTATAAAACTCTCGCAACGAACAAATACGAACTACTTTGGATGACGTGAGCAATTGTTTTAACTTTGGTGCGAAAATTTTGAATCAGGAGACTGGGGAAAGGATAAAAACTTTCAACAAACTTTTTGGCCTAAGGCAGGGGGAAGACAATAAACCACCATTTTCTCGTCCTCGTTCGAATACTTCTATTACGTCAGTGTACATATCCTTGCAGCAAAAACTTTAGAAAAATGTGGCCTAAATCAAAACTTTAATAGGTCATATGCCTAGGCCAAACGGCAGAGCAAAAATACACCTTTGTGCTCTCTTGCTTGCAACTGTAACTGACGACTAAGAGTGACAGAAACTTGCATGCAAGGATATGTATGCTGCACAAATCCACACGCCATGAAATAATCAAACCAAAGAACACAAAGGAATGACTGCAAAACATGCTTGATTATTTCCAGAATGCACCCATAGCGGAACTACTCATACAAATATAAACAAAGCACAAAAAGACACCAGAGGTCTGTTATATGCATAACAGATATCATATATCAATCACTACATAAAGTAGAAAATTAGGTGCGAATGTGTTTAAGATCCTTCACATGTTTATCCTCAACATGTAAGTCTGACTAAGACTATGTCTTGTTTTAACAAGAACCATCGTATCTAGATGTAACCTATTTAATGCTCAACGTATTATCATGCTAGGAAAGCAACGTGAAAAGACTTGTGCAAGATCAGTTTGGTGGCAAATACGCTTATGTTACATGGTAAATTAAAAGTATATCATAGTTTTTAGTCATTATGAAAATCTGATATCTAGCTTTATCTTGGTGTTACTCTTCTTCAGGCGAATAAGAATTCATTTGGATGTGGAAATCATGAGTTGCTCTACTTTGAACTTTTCTCGGGTGCGAAGGTTGTCATAGAGAATTTGGCGTGAGCCTGGAGAAACGCCCTTTAGTCCGGATCTTGATGGTAATAGATGGTAGTTGCCCGCCTAGCACATTCAATATCATCGAAGCTGTACATACCAAAGTAGCAAAAATAGTTTACCATTTGCCACAAGATTTAGGTGATAATGAATCATTAAAAAAAACAAATTTGATGCCCATAGGTCACCTTTACAACAGAAGCTTTCTGACCATCATGAAAGAATGTAAAGAAGAGTAAATGACACACGAGTCAGAGCATTTTTTAAAGTAAAGGAGCACAGGTACAAAGGAAGAACAATGAAAATTATTTGACCAAGAAAAGAAATTGGAAGAGAGACAATTAGATATAGGGGCCCTGTACTATGGAACAAGCCAGTTCGGAATATAAGAGACAGTAATTCAAATATCGACACTTTTAAAAAGCACCGGAAAAAAGAAGAGTTTTAAAACAAATAAATTTCCAAAAACAGACATTCTTGAACACCAATTTTGACAGTGACTATATCTGTTCCTAAACTTGTTTATCTAAAATTATAAATCAATTTTTTAGGGTGAAAGGGATTTAGTAGGGGTGGAAGGGAGTGGGTTTCAGTAGGTCCACATCGGCAGTCATGTCGCCCGTTACGTGGCCTGCTTTACCAAAAGAAAAATGTATGTACCTATGTAAACTCCCATTGTCTTTCTCAAGAGATTCAGGTTTCTAATTCAAGAACTAGATAAGTAGAGACTTGTACCTTTAATCCATACAAGAATATGAATTGTCTGAACGGATCTATTTCATTTTGTTTCATTTCTGATTTTTAGTTGTTCAAAATGTGGGAAATGTTCAAAAAACGAATCGCGATTCTATGAATTGGATTTGAATATTCAAGGTCATCAAATGCTGACGGAATGCATCAAAGAATTTCTTAAGGTGATTGTTAAAACTACATGTATATCATCATTAGGTCTAATGAACTTGAACAATAGAAATTGATCAAATATTTTGACGATTCGCAGGACTATAGTGGTGAACGTATTTTAAAGTTTCCTTTTTCAACTGACAGTTTTAACTTATTCTTACAGATAAGTGCGGTTTATCTGAACAAAGAAAGTTCTGAGACCAGTAAATGATAAGGAATGAAATAATGCAGATTGTAGGAATCGAACTTACAACCCCTTTTATAGAATACAAAAGCTGAGGCTGGGAAGGAGCAGAGTTAATCTAGTTGATGCGATGCACTATCTATTTTAGATAGAGTTTTGACTTACTCAACTGATTAATTTGGCTCAACTGAACCCAGAAAAGCCTGTTACCAGCAGAGAATAAAGCCAGTTAGTTTCTAAGTAAGGGGTTATAAGTTTGATTACTACTACCCCCTGACCATTATTGTGTAGACTTTGCTAATGAGGTTAATTCGGGCAATATGAGGTTACTTTGTAGCGTGGTGACCTTGCTCAATGCATTATTTTCTGAATATTTCATCCAGAATTTCGTAAAGTGTAACAAACAAGCAACTACCAATCTGGCTCAATTATAAAGGGAAAATAATAAAGATTAATAGTTTTAAAGAATTTATGTTTGGTTATTAGCATAGATATTGACGTATCCATCTTCCAGGAGGAGAAACTGGACGGTGATAACAAATATTTTTGTACGAAATGCCAAGAAAAGCAAAATGCCACCAGGAAGATCGTCTTGCAGTCATTACCTCCTGTTCTTAACTTGCAGTTGCTTCGATTTGTATTCGACAGGTAGGGAAGCATTGATTTAGTAGTTTTGATGAGTAATAATGAACTTATAGAGTAATAATAATTTAGTAACAGTTATTCTTATTCTTGCTCGCTGGAAATTTCAGTGCAGCGTGCATCAGCTCCGTAGTTTAGCCCCCTGGGGAATATCTGTGAAATGCTGTGGATGATGTTCAGTACTGTGGGGTGGGGGGATACCATCTGTGCGTTGAAGGATATTCGGTGCTCTGGAGTGAAAATTTTAAGGTATTACCTCAACTTGCTTGTGTTCTCCCTCAACAGTACTTAATATCCTTCACAGTTCTGACGATATCCTTCTACAGTACGGATGATATCCCTCCACAGTACTTAATGCTCGTCACAGTACTGACGGTATCCTTTTACATTACGGATTATATCCCTCCACAGTACCGACAAAAACCTCCACAGTACTAAATAAACGTACTCCAGGTTGTTAACTTATATCCTTAGAGTATTTCATCATAGTTCCAGAATTGAACTATTCGTAGATTTACAGATGTACTTTATGGAAGTTTTCGGATTTACAAATTAGATTTTTTCGCATTATGGGTTAATCATTGGAATAGCCCATCTACCTTCATTTTCCTTTACCTACTTTTATTTCGGTCTTTGGATAATACAAAACTTCAAAATAACCAGAAAATCATTCACCTCTTTTCTGGTTGGCCTATTTCAATCCACATCTGGGTATATAAATCAGTTACGTGTTACGTTTCTGTTTCGTTCCCTTTCTGACGTATTGCTCTGTTGAGTGTCAGTTGAAAAGCTTAAGTAATCTAGTATATGTTCTTTTCACTTTGTTTCCGATTTTTCTGGCTACTCTTATTTCTATTCATTTACACATTTTACCTTTCTAGATTTATAGAGGTTTTCGAATTAACAAATGAAATTATTAGTTTTATGGGCTTATCATCGGAGTAGACAATTGTACCCAACTATCCATTTTCTTAATTCCATTTATATTTTCACCAGAAATACTGGTTGCAAAAGCAAATGCAATTCATTCCTGAAATTTCCTGACATCCTGGACATGAACAACTTTGTAACTCTAGACGACCAGGAGGATGGCATATACGAGCTTACCGCTGTCCTGATTCATGTAGGACAGAGTGCGTATTCAGGACATTATGTCGCACATATCTTGGATAAAAAGGTGAGTTGTCCTACCCGTGAATTTATTCCATCCTTTTCGCTGTTTTTGTTTTTTAAAGGGTACAATAAAAACCCTCGCGCAAGAACACTTACTTTGGCAATATAGGCTGATTTGGTTCTTATGTAAAGGGTTAGAATCCACAAATCAGCCTGTAAATGTTCTTAACTGTTCTTAAAACAAAATGGAACATTACAAGACCACCAAGAGATAGAGTTAAAGTATACACCACACACTTTTATCTATTTTAGAATTATATTCAATGAAGAATTACGTATAAGTGTTATAAAATGATGGGGTAGAACCATGTTAGCAGTGACAGGTAGTGCGCTGATCTCTGCTATTGTGACTGTGCTATTGATGTTTTTATGACTGGAGAATATAAAACTGAGTCCAACCTAAACCCAGCATTTATGAAGGATATCTTCATAGATCGTAATATTGCTTCAAACCTCAGACAAGGTAACGATTCACAGATTCAAAAAGTGCATACAACAAATTTTGGAGTTGAAACGATATCCTTCCTTGGAAACAGACTCTGTCTGACTTTGCCAATTGTCGTAAAGGAAGCCAACTCACTTTCTGTTTTTAAAACACAAATTAAATTCTGGAAAGGTGAGGATTGCAACCTTAGGTTATGTAAAACAAATATACCACAGGTTGGGTATCTAACATGATCTAGACATTATTTTTCCTTTTGATATTGTATATTTCTTTAGAATTTAAAATCAATCCCTATTCATCGTAGTTAGTAGACTTTAATTAGCTGTAAAAAAGAGACAAATTGTATATGAAGTACCAAGTGATATCATTGAAAAATTATTTTTCAATGATATTACTTGGTACTTCATATACAATTTGTCTCTTTTTTATTCTTACTAAAGTACCACACGCAACATATCATAATTCTTAGCTTTAATTAGCTCTATCAGCTATTTGATTGTAAATAAGCCTACTTTAAATAAATTCATGATGATGATGATGATGATGATGATGATGGTGATGATGATGATGATGATGATGATGGTGATGATGATGATGATGATGATGATGATGATGATGGTGATGATGATGATGATGATGATGATGATGATGAGGTAAAAAGGGAGCTAGAAACTGAAAAACTCTTAGCACTATCTTTGCCAAGACAAGTCTCATCTTTGACCAAGAAGTGTAATGCTTCCACGCATGATTTGGTTTTGCTGTGCGGAACTGAATTTTGTGCGTAGTGGCAAAAGAAAATCAGCGAGACGAATTTAAACTTGATGATGATTTGTTTTTGTCAGGATGAAACTTGGTACAGGTTTAATGACGAAGTCGTTCACAAAATGAAGGGCAAAAAACTGCAACTTGGAGTCGAAGATGATCCTGAAGGTATTTCATTTGTTTTCATGTTTCTCAAATATTGTTAAGATTACACAAGGGAAGGGTGGAAGGATGTGGTTCGAAATGGCATAAGGGTGAGGGAGCTAGAGAAGGGCATGTCAAGCGATTTGAGCAAATATATGGACCGGTCAACGCACGTAGTAGAGAAAACTGAGATTGGAATCTTTATCTGCCCAATTAATAATGTACACAAACAAATTCATGTATTCTGGAAATTCTTACATTACAAATTTGTTTTTGTTTTTCAATGATTGTGGTTTATGGTCTTTATTGCCTGGTTGTTTATGGCTAGTTTGAAAATGTTATGGCTGGCCTTTTGGAAGATATGGTGTCTTTGTATCCCTGCACTGCATGCTCATCTGTTTTGTTCATTGTCTGGTCTGGAAATCTGGCCTAGTGTTGCGAAGTACTCAAAACTTCCCAGCATTAGTAAACAGAAACATACCTTATATGCCTGTGTCAGGCCACCATTATCCGCAATATTTTCTGACAATGTTTGTTTTCCACTAATCTAGACACAAAATTTATGATACTGAATTCGCCTGAAGATTGTCTTAAAGTAAGACATGAAACTGCCAATAGCAGAATAAAAGAGTTTTTCTTTGTTTGTTTACTATAAACGCTCTGCGAATGCATTGAGCACTTTCATCAATCTATGAAGAACAAAGAAACAAATATGATACTGAATTCATAATTGATTGCTATGAAGTGTCTTCATTGGCAAGAAGAGTACTCTATACCTAGGGTAGAGTGAAATACGATAGAAGTAACACATAAAGAACATTATACATTTGTTAATACTCGAAGTTTCACGCTATTGCGATTATCAGGGTACTAGTTTCAACTTCTCAAATTCTTTTTGTTTTTGAAAATTTTCCAGGTTCTGGTCCTTCCGTGAAGCCGACCAAGAGATTGAAAGCATCAAAAGGACTCCATTGTTCCAAAAACTCTTACATGCTTGTTTACACTCGTAAAAATGATAAAGGTAAGTTCGAGTTTCTGTTGAGAAATTCAGGTATTCTGCTAGAGTAACTTATTTACTCGAGTAACTGTTTGCTTGTTACATAAACTAGTCAGTGATGCAGCTTATGGCCAACAGCTTCTTGTTGACTTCTGATCAACTACAAACGCCCCATCAGCACACTACAAGGATGGAGAAAGCCAATTATCACATTAGCATCTGTTCTGCCATTTTATTGGAGTTAAAAAGTCTTTAATCGGTACGAAACTTAATAATGGCGAGAGAAATGATGAACATAGCGAAACAAAGTAACTTATTCGTCTTCGAATATCAGTGATGGGACCAGCGAATGGAAAATAAGAAAAAGTAATCCGATTTGAAAAAAAAACCTTATTTATATGAAGATCTTGAATATTGATTGTAGTACTCTGGTTTTTCTTCTGGACATCTTTACAGACAGGAGGACTACATAGAACACACAAACTCATACCAAAAAAGCAACGTACCAATAATCATATTCCTATTTACAAACTTTATCTTAAGCATGCGAAACCTAGTCTTTCAGAAGCGAATGTAAAGATATGATAATAACTCACACTTAGAACATACTAACACATATACACATGACATGACATTACGTGATGTGACGTGATATGACGTGATACGACATGATGTGACATGACATGATTTGATGAGACGTGATTTGACGTTGTACGACGTGATATGACGTGATATGACTTGATGCAACGTGATATGACGTGATAGAACGTGACGTGACGTGATATGACGTGATGTGACATGACATGACTTGATGCGACGGGATTTGACGTGATGTGACAGGGCATGACTTGATGCGACGTGATTTGACGTTATACGACGTGATATGACGTGATATGACTTGATGCAACGTGATATGACGTGATAGAACGTGACGTGACGTGATATGACATGATATGACGTGATGTGACATGACATGACTTGATGCGGCGTGATTTGACGTGATGTGACATGACATGACTTGATGCGACGTGATTGGACGTGATCTAACGTGATATGACGTGATATGACGTGATATGACTTAATATGACGTGATATGACGTGATATGACGTGATATGACTTAATATGACGTGATATGACTTGATTTGCCGTGATATGACGTGATATGACATGATATGACTTGATGTGACGTGATATGACTTGATGTGACGTGGGTTGCATCTTACATATCTTAGTGTTTCTTGAAGTTCGGACCCACAGAATCGAAGACAGAGAGGGTTTAAGCTTTGCATCTAACACTCATCTTTTATCATTCGAGAATATATGCGTCCTACCCAAACTTGTTTAAAAGGTATGCTGTTCGAAATCTATTTTGTTTTCAGTGGGAAATGAATCCGAGTCAACTAACATCGATCCGCCAGATGAAGTGTTGGAACACGTGGTACAAGACAACAGTTTATTGGATGCTTGGATCAATGACGTCAGAATCATTATGGTTAGTATAAACGTGAATATTTAGAGAAGGCATCAAAATTATTAGGATTTTCTGTGCTACCTAAAGGATGTTACAAAATTAATAACATACGTGTCCTTTTTTGGAATGTTGATTTTCTTGAAATTATATCAAACATTCTGTATTATTTTTCTAATTCAAGGAAACAAGCATACAAAATGGAATTCAAAAGCAAGAAGAAATGAAAGACATTTACGAGAATATGCAGCCTAAAGATGGTAATCATTTACTGCTTTTTATTTCAAATCGTTTTTGGATGGATTTTCCTGAATAATGCGAAACTGATATCATTCAGATAACAACACTTAGCTATATACTTAGAAGGCGAGATTCAAAAGACTATCACTCTTCATCTCGACAGCTTGTTTCATGGTTTCCCACTCATCAGGAGATGTACAAAATCTTTTTTGTAGATCTACTGGTGAATGAGAACACGGATATACTTTTATACATATAACAGTCTTTGGATGGTACAAACATTAAAATAGTCAGAAATACCGGAACCATAGCGAAAGGAACACATAGATTACCTAAGCTATTCATCTGACACTCAACAGAGTAATACGTCAGAAAGAGAACGAAACAGAAACCCTACTGATTTATATACCAAGATGTGGATCGAAATAGGCCAATCAGAAAAGAGTTGAATGATTGGTATGGTGTGGAAAAACCAATCAACATACGATACAGTGAGCTGACCAATTAGATTACTTTAGGAGTCCTAAGGCGAAAACTTTTACTCTGTTGAGTGTCAGACGAAAAGCTTAAGTAATATATGTGTTCGTTTCGTTATGTTTCCGGCATTTCTGACTATCTTATTCATATATGATTACACGTATATACTTTTTGACGGCAGGCTTTAAAGACTGGACTCTTCATCTCGACAAACCTGTTTTTCACGGTTTCCCGCTCATCAGGAGATGCACAAAATTTTTTTGCAGGTCTCCTAATGAGAAGGAAATCGCAAAAAGCTTTTTTAGATGAAGAGTGTGGTCTTTTTTAATCTTGTCTTCGTAGTGCCTACCTAAATGTATTGATCACTTTTTCAATAAACCGAAACTCAGACTTCGTATGAT
The DNA here is from genome assembly GCA_963924455.1 of Pelagia noctiluca. Taxonomy (NCBI): domain Eukaryota; kingdom Metazoa; phylum Cnidaria; class Scyphozoa; order Semaeostomeae; family Pelagiidae; genus Pelagia; species Pelagia noctiluca. The sequence continues at coordinate 11,738,006 of OZ004327.1, read as the reverse complement.
ACCACCTATGTAATTAGATACTTACGAAATCATTCTTTTTATTCTGTTTTTAGTTGCAACTACTTGCGGAACCAAACCACAGTACTTTTCCCCAAAACATAAATTTAGCCCTAGATAGACATTTAGGATCGTGATTCCAGGGAAATTATCCAACCAGCCCATCTACTCCATACCCCATTTAAAGACGTTTTGAGTATTTTCAGCTTACCCTGTTTTATAGACTCTCGGTCTATCGATGTTGCTAATTCTCCTTTGTCTTGCATATAATACCTTATGTTGATGTACGAGGAAATGGAATCACAAGAGACCTGGCGTATTGATCATTATAGTTTCTGTCATGATTATGATTATCATTATTTCAGGTGAGCAAAGTGAGTGGATAGCAGCAGACTCTCTGAAAAAGTGTTTCAACGAGAAGTTGAGTGAAGTTCCACCAATCAACAATGCGGTATTGATGTGTAAACACGCGAGGCAAGTGAACTTTAAGCATTCGTTGCGCTATTTTCAACCCCCGCATCCCACTTAATGTTTTCATCTAACATTGATTATCCTATTTATCCGTAGGCTGGATCCTTGCAAAGTTCAATTGTCGAAAAGAATCTCTACCTATGCGGTAAGGGTATATCCGTTGCTTGGTAATCTTATATATTGATGGATGCTCTGTAGATTCAATTTTGCTTGCTGAATACCGAGATAAAAGTGCATTAGCCTTACAAATGTTAGAATTTTGTGAACCGAATGTTACCAATTACAAATGCGTATTTTTCAAATAACAGCATTCGGAAAATTTCAGACTTTTCCCGCCATTATTCTCCCTTGGCTTGTTCCCAGTCCCATTCATGGGATATGACGAGGCCGTAATCTTAAAAATCTCGGATACTAATGATGAAATAGCTGGAAGAAGACAAATGCGCACTCTAACCTTTTCGACTCGTATTATATACCAGGAAGCAGTCTGTTTCTTTCAATTCGTGCAATGTAATTTGCAAAAATACAATTGCGACAAATTGCCCGCTTGAAAGTATTTTTTCAAGATTTTCCAGAGTTAGCCTTAATGACTTAATTGCCATGTTGATAATTCTAATATTTCCCTTGTTTGGGTTGATATCATGATAACTTTGTTTAAGAGTCCCTTTAATTGTCGGAGATTCATATCAAATGGAAATTCAAGAGTTTATTGAACATAGAAGCATTTGAATATGGAAATGACAACACTTTTTGACTTCACTAGAGGACATTGTTAATTTGAAAACTGAAACAACATTCATTCCCTGCTTATTTAAATTCCTACTAGTGTGGGACGCATGGATCAAAACAAAAGTATGTGCAGTCGACATCTCGCACAAAATTATATCCTTTCCAAGAAACAGACTGATGAAATCAACGATTTTTTTATGATATTTTCCTGAATTTTGGAAATTTGATATCCTGTATTTAATCAAGGTTATTTTTTGTTATATGTTCTTTGTATCTTATACTGAGTCATATAATTTTGATATATTTCAATCATTCCATTAGCGAAAGAGAGACAAACTTAGACAGCACTAATTAACGACATTTATGTTGCTGCTAAAGCAGAAAAGAACTAATTTTAGTTTTTTATGCGGTTATTGCTATTACATATATATATTCATTTCAGGGAGATAAACTATTTCAAAAATTTGGTGGACTTCCAAGGCTTAAAAGGTAGAGCTTCAGTTCAAGGCATTTCAGTAGAAAGTAATCAGTCATTTGGACCTCGGGATTTAAAATTGACCAAAGCAGGGTTCGAACCCTTGGTTTGGGTCATTGAACCATCAACCATCAGCTCAGCTGGTTGACTAGGTGTCATCCAGTTGGTAGAGCTATGACGTGTCAATGCTATGATCGTGGTCTCATATCCTCTTTGGGTCTTTTTCATTCTGTCAAACTGTTTCGATTTATTCTTCTCGAATTCATTCACTTAATGCATACTTATATTTCACCATAGCTGGCTACCGTTATTTTCTCAAACTGGGTCATCCAGTCTCGAACCCGGGTTTTGTCCACCAGAGGGGAGCGCGCTTTCCACTGTCCTAAACCAGGACAATAAGCAAGCACCATTGCCTCGAGGTGTGTTCACAACTCCAGGCTTATCCACAGTGAGGCATTAATTCGTGTTTCGAATTAAATCGTTCTTCAGGGCCATGTAATATTAACATTAATTCATAAGGCATGGTCTAACACGGGTAATTAAATTATACCAGAGCAGGCTACTGCAATTGACATATGCCTCCACCGGGTCTCGAACCCGGGTTTGTGTGGACACAGGCGGGACCAGCACAATAAGTTAGCACAGTAACCTTGATGTGTTCACAACTCCAGGCTTATCCACAGTGGGGCATTAATTCGTGTTTCGGATTAAATCGTTCTTCAGAGCAATATTTATGATAACATGAATATATAAAGCATGGTTTAGCATAGGAATTGTATTTTACCATTAAGGGCTTCCACATCTCTCAAATACCATCAACATATCTCGAAATTGGGTTTTACCAACCAAATCGAAGCGTGCGAACCACCTAATAACAGTGCCAGAGCATGAAAAAATATTTTTTTTCTGCGACCGAAAAATCACCGCAATGTCATTGGTTCATGATATACAATAATACTCCGAAATACAAACACAGAATATAATGCTTTGCTCCTTTGTTGCTTTGAAAAAGTAAGTAATTCTAAACATTTCCTGCAGGAATTTAAAGTTAAATCATTTCCTACGACCAGTGGTCACACGGTCGGGTGCTTTTTTCATGCCCTTGTGGCCTCCAAGTGTATCCAACTCCAGTTTCATCCGCATTGAGGTATTGATGAGTGTTATTGTGAGACCTTGTGATGGTATATGAGAATCGCAGTAGCCTGCTGTAGTACAATATTCACGTATGTTATTCACATATCCTAAATAATTTGAAATCAAATTACAAGGAATTAATTTTTTCTATTTCTTTTTTCAGTGATTCGATTTGTCTCAAGTGTGTTCTAGAAAGAGCCCGGCGATTACAGTTCGATGATCGTTTGGAGGACGATAAAAGGTTTCTAACTGCTGCATTGAAAAATACTGAAAAGTAAGTTCAGAAAGACGAATTTTACTCGGATGTCTGTTGAAGTTTGTATTCAAATCTTCCATTGTGAAATAATTTTAAATCATATGCAGCGTATTAAAATTTAGCAATCTTCAATGCTAGATGTCAAATATAATGTTAGATTTAATGTTATGATTGTTTCAATATAGCCAGAGAAACCAGAAGCATAGTGAAAACACCCAACAGAGTAATACGTCAGAAAGAGAACGGAACAAAACCTAAAATATTATTGTACGCAGATATGTAACAATACCAATCATTCACCTCTTTTCTGATTGGCCTATTTCGATCTAAATCTTGGATCCAAGTCTGTTGAGTGTCGGATGAAAAACAGATATCCATGTTTTTGCTTCACTTCCAATTTTTCTAGCTTTATTGAAGTTTTGTACCGATCGAAGACTGTTTTTTAATCATTTCATCATCTAGAAATGGGGATAGTTATTGTCTGAAATACTTTTGCTAGATTTTGATATGTTGTATATTTGATTTTAGATTATTGGTGAAATTTATTTCCGAGAGATTATTCAAGTTAAATCTTTCTCTGCCTATATTTATCTATAAATTATGAATAAATCCACTTTATTTCCCTTCTTCTTATTTTGCAGCTGTTGCGATGGCTTCTGGGTGGGGAAAGCATCCCTAAAACAATGGAAACAACTGGCGATCGATACTCTTAACTTTGAATTGTCCCGAGCCGATGTTGCAGTTGCCAACCCGTCAGATAGTCCACAAACGGAGCTAGACCCAATCATGATTAGCACACCACACGGAGAAATAGCAAAAACTGCTGAAATTCCATATTCAGCTGTATCCAAGTCTTCTGTGACAGTAGTTTCTTCCAATCAGAAGAAAAACGAAGGCAAACCCGATGAAAACAGCCAGAGACGTACATCTAGTAAGCGGAAGTTAGAAGAACTGTATATCCCAAACGAAACGAGAGACAGAACAGCCGGTTCGAGTTCTGTTTCGTCATTATTGAAATCGTGTAGCGTAAATATTTCCAACGAAGAAAAAGTCAGAGTTTTGGATAAAAAAACGGGCGAGGTGCGTTCTTCTACCATACGAGAGTTAGTGAAAGAGTTTTTCAAAGGCGCAACAAATGAAAATATTACCAGAAGTAATGATGTTACGGGTTCAGTTATAGGTTCAGTGATAACAAACATTGGTGTCAAAAGTGCGAGTGAAGAAATTGCCGAAATATCGCCAATGAAAAACACTGTGTGCTGTTCTTCTAGCAAGCGAAAGCTAGCGGGGGCGTTTGTGGAAGGCAAAACTGCAAATGACTTTGTCGTAACAGGCCATGGTTCTAGCTCTGTCATTGATCCCTCTGTGTTAAAGTCAACTGGTGTTAAAAGTTCGATCGGATTACCGTTAAATGAAAACGGTGAACCGTGTTCCTCTAGTCAGGACGAGTCAAGGGACACCACTGCGCAAGGCGAAACGAACGAACAACTGGTCGAAACTGGCGTTGTTTCGGACTCGATGATCGATTCATCGGTGTTGAACTTATCTGGGATAAACACTTTACTCGATGAGAGCGTAACATTATCGCAAAAGCATAGAAGTGACAATATCTGCGCTAGCAAGCGGAAATCTGACGTAACTTGTTCGCAAATTAATCCGAAATTGGCTAAGACTGATGACGTCATTGGGAATAGAATTTCTACTGTAGATTGTGCAAAGATGAACGTAAATGTGACTCGTGAGCTGCCAAAGCCTCTCAATGGCTCAGCTATGAATGACAGCCAATCAAAAGCGAAGTTGTTCAATTATGATGTCACGTGTTTAGAGCACGGTGAGTTCTTTCTTCGAATTAGTTTGGAAAATCCGAATAAGAGAATGCAAACACACCCTCTTTTTTAAAGAACCAGTAAAATTGGTTTGAAGCTGGCTATTCTATTTTCAGGCTGAAATGTTCTTAGCTTGTCCTTACTTTTATAATGATTTGGTGAGCTATTTTTGCTGTCAGTTGTGGTAATTGTTGCAAATATGGATTCTCTTGATCATCTGACATATCAGTTTGCTGTCAATGTGGTTCCTTTCTAACCATTCCTCAGTCTTAAAGTTATTTCTTAAAATTCTTAGATTGTGCTTAAAATGGTCAGCCTCGGTTTGTTCTTGGCTTGTTCTTAGATTTGGGCTAAAGTTGAGGCTCGTGTTCTTATAAAATTATTCCATTGAAAAAGAGTGTTTTGCAAATGATAGCCATCTTCAAACTGTTTATACTGCTTCGAACAAAAATTGTTTTGTGCATAAGATAGATCAATGTGAAAGTGATTTGGTTAGTTACTTCTTCTCAAAATTGATATTCCCTTTCCACTTTTTATTCAAGGCAATCTTACTTTGGATGAGAACAAAAGGCGCCTTGTTTCCAGGGAAGTCTGGGCCCGACTGAAATATTACTTCAAAGATTGCCCAGAATTCAGTGCGGACGAATCAGGCTGTGTGCATTGCCAGGTATTGTATTTATTTTGTTGTTGTTGCATTCTCAGCCCTCATAGTTGTCACCATCTAATTCATCGTTATAATCAGGATTTGGGTCGTAGGGAAAGGGTTGTTCGATGTATAATTATTTAATGTAAAGTTGGCTGGAAACAGTTTCTCAAGTTCTTGTACGTTGAGGAAAAAATGTGTTATTGCATGCTCAGCATAGTATTGCGTTTCTAGATCGAAAATTTAAATTGTAAGATTAATACATGAATTTACTGATCCCAGGAGATTGAAGGAGTGGAAAAGGGTCCCATAGAGTTCTGCAGAATGCAGCGCTGCGTAGGAGAGACCCAAGGGAATATATAGTATTTAAGCTTGACACAAGGCAAGGTGTGTCACAGCTCGATAGTGATTTTGTAGTTCAGATTCCCTCCCCCCCACCCACATAAACCCATATTTTGACAGCGGATGTGTTTCGGAAGCTAAGACTGGTACTCGACATGCTTTCACTAGACTGAGCCTACTATACTGAACCTACTATACCTTGCGTTGAACTGGAATATTTATATCTTGTGTTGAACCTTTAAGTATTTGTAACGTAATTAGAGAATATTATTGATCAGTAAATAAACTTATTTTCGTTTAAGATGAATTAGAAAATAAGTCTAGTGAATGGTATTCTAACTGTACGCTGGTTATCATCCCGTAACGTGTGTGCTGTTTTGGTTGATGTGTAGCAGTGTGGGAATGTTTAGTAGTGATCATTGTATTTTGGGGATATTCAGTAATGTGGAGGGATATTACGAGTAGTGTAGGGGGGTGTCATCCGTCTAAAATACTGACTACCCCTACAATACTCGGACAACATCACCCAAATGACTACACACCCCTGCACATAATTGTACTCACGTTTGATGGGGTGGTTTTCTTCAACTCTTCAAAAATTTAGAAAAGAGTTGTTGTGATAATTAACTTCTTTCAAATATCTAATCAGATAAATTTACTTTCTTATTTTAGAGCGAAACAGCCAAGAAAAAGGAAAGAAGGGAATTTTTAAAGAAATTCGCGAACGACATGAAAACTGCTTTGATCGATCTGTATATTAACAGAGACAAACCCAAACCGAATGTACAGGTAAAGTCGCTCGATTTAGCTTTTAAGCGCATAATGAAATACGGGATGGGAAAAACTCAAAGATTAGTATAAAGGGGGGTTTATGTAACAAGAGGGTATGAATCTCATGGAATAAGTAAAGAGGGTTACAGTTTTTGATCAGTAAAGAGTAAGGGGATCGCGAGAAGTCAAAATCCTAGCTCAAAGTCTCTACAGTATAAATGATAGCGGAAATTATCGTAATAGAAAAAATATATTGTCTAAGCCTGTAGGCTGCAGTTTCTTATATGTGGGAATTTACTGTATTTGGCTCATTCGACCGCTAATTTTGATTTGTTGTTTGAAACCCAGATCGTTAAGTTTCATTTCGGTTCTCTTTCAATCGTATTACTCTGATGATTTTCAGACGTAAAAGCATTAGTAGTTATCCTATTTCACTATATCTCAGATTTTATTCGCCATGCTCAAGTTCTGTACTGATCAAAGAATATTCTTACGTACTTCTCTGATAAGAGTCAGATGCAAAGCTTCAGTAGTTATCATGTTTAACTATGTTTCCAATTTTACTCGCCATCCTCAATTTCTGTACCAATTAAACTACACTCCACATACCATTCAAACTATTTGATGTTCAAATGTACGATCTGAGATGATTTGCATATTTGATTGAAATGTTGTACTTTCCCATCAACGGTAATCATTTCTCCTTTACAACTGCAAAGTTTCAAAAGAGCACAGAAACTTGTTGAAATAGAGATGCAACCCCTTAAAGGATTTGTTATTTCCCCTATGTAATTCATGTTATATTCCTGTGTATGAACTGACTATTTACTTGTAGAATTGTTTCTAGGAAACATTTGAATTATATCCAGTTAGCAGATGTACCTTAGACGATTGGAGACAGTTCATCAGGTGATTTCACTTTGGCTTTATTTACTGTGTGTGATTTCCCTGTCTCTCTTTCTTCTCGTGATTTTTATACTAATAAAACGAAATGAGCATCATCTCCGTATCTTCAATTCAAAAGCCATGGACTCACACGGGGAATCATATTCTCATAATTTGTCCTCTATAAATATATATAAAACAATACACACTGATTGGCAGAAAAGAAAGAGAAAACTACACTTTCATCTCGACAAGCCTGTTTCGTGATTGTTCCCACATCAGGATGCTCTACTACAATGTAAAACCAATACACTGGCTTTATACAAAACAGTAGTGTTTGTTTGGATTTATATATGTGTTGTTCGCTTATAACTCAAGAACCACTTCACTAACAGCAGATTGAAAAGGTATCATTCTGTCCGGAATATATCTGGGAGTGCCTTTGGTTGAAAATATTTTACAAATAGTTTAGAAATAAATGAAGAAAAGCAAAAAATTACGAATAGTGGGAATAACATGTGTTGAAATATGGATTTTTTGAAGCCACGATGACGTCAAATAAACCACCAGTCTGTAGCTGTATTTCTAAGTTTCTTGGATCTAATATGACGTCAAATGGAAATATATGTAATGTTTAACTGTTTCCATAGCATCATTAGTTGGCATGGGGGTATTTTAGTTGCCATAAAGTATTTGTTCAAATGTTAGATAAACCAAAATCTTTGAATGCAAGGTGCTAGGCACTGAGATTATTTAAAATGCGAAGCGCAAATAGCTGGCAAAATGGATACCGCAAGGGCGCGAAGAAGCTAGTATTCTCATTATTTATCTTTTTACATATTTCTTATGAATACTATTGAAATTGGAAATTTCGTTTGTTCAGATATCCGAAAGACCCTCAATATCAGATGATAGAAAATGAAGACCTTATCTGTTGTCATGGTAAACTGAATTTCAATGCGGATGATTTCATCAACCCAAGGCTTGATGAGTGAGTATCGGTATTATTACCATCATCGCTCGCCAAGTGATTCTGGTGATTATTTTATACCAGAAATTACAAATACCGTAAAAGCTCTACTAAGCCCCCTCTATATAAGCCCTCCTTTCTGATAAGCCCCTCTTTTCAAAAAGAAATTCGAAATAAGCCCTCTTCTCTCTATTAAAAGCTTCCTCCCTCCCATTTTCATACAAGGAAGCCTGCAGAGTAAAGTTAAATGATTAATTGATAGCTCATGATTTATTACCTGTTTCTAACCACTCAGCACAATGAAATGATAAACGAATTGAAATGAGTCTCCCCTCTATAATAAGCCATCTTGTCTATTAAGCAGCTTCTTTTCTAGGACCTCGAGGATTAAATAAACCCACTAGGGCCCAATGGAGATTTTACTGTAGTTGAGTCAAAGCACAAAGGGCCCACTGAATAGGTAGACTAATCGGGAAATACATTGATAGTTGATAGGAAATTACGCTTACTATCTTCGTGAGGTATTGGTTTATGTGCAAAGCACAAAGGGCCCACTGAATAGGTAAACTGATCGAGAAGTCTATTTATATAGTTGGTAGGCAAATACACTTGCACTATCTTCGTAAGGTAGGGTTGAACAAGGGCCGAGTAATCAAACCACTAGGCCATCCTAATCCGACTAATGATAAGATTGCTGCATTGCTTTCCTGGATATTATTACTGGCTTCACTTAATTCTAAATGTAGCATATGATTGTTTCTCGTGTCACAGAGAAATTCTCTAGTCTCATTAAATGAACGGACTTCGATTAATGATTCAGTAGAACTCATCAACATGATATTTCCAGGGAGTTCACTCTTCTTTCAAAATACGAGTGGGAGACGATGTCTAGTTTTCTGTCTTATGACAAAGAAATTAGTCTGATTAATGTCATTACATCCGAAGAAAATGGGAATAACATGCTTACTTTAACACCAGGTAACTCTAATTAATTCTTTTTTAGAAATACAGGTCTTTGAAGTCTTTTCCTGTAAAATTCTATTCAAGCCAAAAACTTTTAGTTGCAGGGAAATTTCGGGGAAATTTAGACATGTCAGTGAGGTTCTGTTCAATATGTAGCCTGACTAAACTGGACCTGTTTCCAATAGGGGTATAGTAGCATACACTGCATTATTACACATGAGATTTCAGACTGTTTTATGAATGAGTTTCTATATAACGAGCTAGCTTGACTTTGGCTGGTCATGTTTTCTAGCTGGGGCATGGTATTATTCCGGTATTATTTTCTACTGGGGCATGGTACGTCTTACACATTATTATCACATAGCCAGAAAAATCGGAAACATAATGAAACGAACACATGGATTACTTAAGCTTTTCGTCTGACACTCAACAGAGTAATACGTCAGAAAGAGAACGAAACAGAAACCTAACTGATTATATACCCAGATGTGGATCGAAATAGGCCAATCAGAAAAGAGGTGAATGATTGGTATGGTGTAGGAAAACCAATCAACATCCGAGATACAGTGAGCTGACCAATAAGATTACTTCAAGAGTCCTAAGGCCATTGGCAGAGCAAGATCTACCTTTCACTTAGCTATTTTGGAATCAGTCTACATAAAAACCAAGGATCCCCTATTGTGTAGACAGAAGGAGTTCGTTTTTGCCTTAGGACTCTTGAAGTAATCTTATTGGTTAGCTCACTGTATCTCGAGTGTTGATTGGTTTTCCTACACCATACCAATCATTCACCTCTTTTCTGATTGGCCTATTTCGATCCACATCTGGGTATATAATCAGTTAGGTTTCTGTTTCGTTCTCTTTCCGAAGTATTACTCTGTTGAGTGTCAGACGAAAAGCTTAAGTAATCCATGTGTTCGTTTCATTATGTTTCTGATTTTTCTGGCTATACTGAAGTTCTGTACCATCCAAAGACTGTTCTATTATCACATAAAGTAGTTAGAGGTCCTAATGTGCTTAATGCTCCCACTTTTAGCCAAGTCAGTTTTTGTTTGCCCTTCTAGCCTGACTAAGGATTGGCTTTGTCATATCTCTACTCGTCTTTTCAGAATGCTGTGAAGAATGCAGATCGCGGAGATTGAACGAGGATATGGAGAACGAGAAACAGTTTTATTACTCCTCGATTTACGTCAGGAAACTGACAGACGAGAAGGAGCAGCCTTCTTATACTGATGACGTCATCAATCTTAATAGCTCAGCGTCCGACTATGGAATACAAGAAAAGGTTATATATCAAACAGGAGAATATTTGAAACAAAACATTCCAATTAGAATAGGCAAAATAGCTATGATTATGGAAAAACTAAACTAAAAATTTTGCCCTCCATCTTTCGATTTTTCGATTTCCCTAACACAACTGCCATCTGTTTCCTATTCTTTTTCAATACTGAGGAAAGGCTATTGCCGTACGTCTTATTTATTTTATTGCACAAGAAAATATGTTATCAACCTTTTTCACTCGCGGCCCGTGCAAGCAAGTATATTGTATGCTATAGCTTGAAAAACACGCTCTGTTTCTGTAGGTGTCAACCTATGGAAACAGAGGAAAAAACTCACTCCAAGAATATTCTTTCGATAAAATTCTTAATTCTTGAAATGCACCGTATTTGATATTATTGACTATGGTATAAGTAATAATTAGTAATTAATGACGATATTCAATATATGTTATTAATAATGATATTATCATAACTAATTATGATTATTCTTTAATTATTATGAATTTACACGTAAAATTTGTTTCATCGTGTGGTGTGGTTGTTTTTATTTCTCATTGTTTAGCAGCTGTGTCTGAGATAAAGAGACACAATTATCATTTATTGTTTAATTGTTTGACTGTGTAATATGTAATTCATGATTTTTTATTTGAATAGTCAGCGAAAAAAAAGAAGTATGTCCAGCCGATGAAAGGGAACAGACAGAGCTCAAGGTTAGTTCGTTCAAAGTGTATCGAAAAAGATGGTGTGGAAACCTATTGTTGTATCTTTTTGTGCAACTTTTTCAAAATTGAGAGTGCACAGTCTTTTGTTTTGCCATTGTTTTAGCTAACAGGGTCATGGTTGAGCGAACAGACCAAAACGCTTCTTTTCGTTCCCATGCTAGAAATATTCGTTATTTATAAAATATTTTATATCATTCAGCATCATATTTATGTAGGCAATAATTACATCTAAAATTTTAATACTAAAGAGAGAGGATAAGAAATAAGTTGCGAACGTGCAAGTACTGCTCAACATCAAATGTGAAACAAAGACGTACAACAATAGGTTTCTAAACCATCTTTTTCGATAAACTATGGTTCGTTTATTGTCTTGTATTTCTGCCCCTTTTACCGTTTCGCCCCTTTACCGCTACCACGTTCTCTTTTTCATTGGTTTCTTTTGTACCCCAGAGCTACAAAGAATTGGATTGTTTTTTTAAAATCTAGGAACTGCTTAGATTTTCTACAAAGTAAAAACACTATTTGTTACAAAGATGTCTCTGTAAATCACGATAGTTATGTTGTAGAAGGGGTTATGGAAATCTTAAAGGGTCAAGAGAAAAATGTTGAAAGGGGCTAAATAAGGTGGCACCCTGATTTCAACAGAAGTGGAAATTTTTAATATTCATGACAGATGATTGCTTGAAGATCCACAATTATATACAGTCAACTTGTCTATTTCAAATACACTCAAATTGAATATATAGTTAAGTAAAAATATCAAAAACAACTATATGTAGAATAGAATCAGCAAAGGCTATTCGGTATAAATACTATCTCCAGTGCTAGTCAAATCATGAATTCTTTCGTTAGCACTGAAGAGAGTTTACAGAAAAGAAATTTTACACTTGAGAGGTTTTACAGATGTGTTTGCTCAATTCGATTTTATTTATTTTTGTTTTTATTATATTATTCTGCTTGTCGATCTTGGATACATCCAATGCTCTATGACTTAGAGCGGAATACACAGAGGTAGACTTTCAGCGAGGACACATATCATGTAACTTCAAGTTTCACGCATTCATGCGATCTTCAGACAACTATATATTGTTATCATTAATATTTTAGTAATCTATTATGGCATATAATAATTCTAAAATATTGTTTCTTATAGCCTATTTTTCTACTTGTACCCTAATGATAATTGTCATTCTTTTATCTCAGACACAGGACTCAAAGAGGGGAATACATGTTCAGAGTTGACTCGTCACAAACGCTTAAGGAAATGAAAGTGCAAGTTAGTAAAACATTGATATCTGTATTAAAAATTAAAGATAAGGAAAAGATTTTCAAGTTTAGAAAGATAGAGTCCTTGCGCCCAATGTGGCCACCTTTTGAAACATTAGTAATAAAAACTCTCAAGTATTGTTTCAACCTCCACTTACAATAGAAATACTTCTCATTTTATTGTTCAAGACCCACCATAATTTCAATGTGATCTTTCAACTCGTTTTCTCAAAACAACAACAAAAGCAGGGAACGGTCAAAATGGCCTAAATCGTGAAATGTGTTCAAATTGGCCATTAGCTTTTTAGTGTTATGTTACATGACCCCCTATTTTGCTTCTCCAGTCATCTCTGTTTCCGGGAAAGAACGCGGTTTGAAAGCAAACCAATGAAATTGCCAACGCTTCACATAGGGTGGCTAAGTTAAAAAAATTCAACCAATTGAGAACCTTTCAAAAATGTCGCCCCCTGTTCAGTTCAGATGAAAAATATTTCAAAATTCTTTCTCATATTTCAAGACTTTGAAAAAACGAACGATAAAATGAAGGAATACTCACACTCAAAGTAAAGGTTAGGCCCTGCATGATTCTTGTTTATCGGATTATTTACGCGAAAAAGAAACAAAAATATGATACAGAATTAAGGTTATGAAATCAGCAAACATTTTGACGGGTTTTTTCTAGGAAATAAGTAGACCAAACCTATTTGTTTTTGAATTTTTCTTCAGACCGCTTGGATTTTCTCAAATTGTGGAGGGTGGCCACTTTGGGCGCAAGGACTTTAGTTCATTTTTGATTAGACTATAACACAGCCTTATTCTCATGAATAATGTTAAATTTATGAAATATTCTATGAAATCAGAAATAGTTGCTTGTGGCTCTAGATATACAAAAAGTGTTCAAGAAGTTACACGAACAACGAGGGAAATATGAAGTATGTGACCAAGAGACCTATTGTGTTCTCCTGGTTATTACCACACTGCCTGTGCAGCAACTCGTAAATTTAGGCATACTGACGGCTCAAAAATGTTCGTATGAGTTTAGTTTTTCATAAAATCAATAAACCAAATTCAATATATACAGATGAAATAAATATTTACAAGAACTGTACAATTAGCAAAGCTTTCGGTTATACAACCTTCCTCAGTGTGGTTAGTTTTTCATATTTATATGATAATTTGGTTTAATTTATAATATAATTCATTTTTTTATAAAATGTATAACTTTTTATTTCAGCTTCTTTCTACGTTTTCCGTCCTGCCAATTGACCAGCATCTTAGTTTTGAAGACGGGACCCCCCTGGATCAAGATGATAAGACACTTGGAGATCTTGGAGTTCGACCTGGTAGTTGTCTTCTATTACGGGTGAGGATACCTTTTTTTATCTTAATCTGATGCTTTTTCAGTTTTATTTTTAATATGAATTCGAACAAGGGTCACGTGAGCCATTCTAGCCAAGTGTTGTCTTCATATCTGCTTCTTGAAATCGAAAGTTTTTAATTTTTAATTACATCGATTAATTGAAATTTCCACCTTTTGATGGTTTGATTTATTACTTTATCAGGTTGACGAGCCGAGTGATAAAACGCCTCTTATTGAAGATGTTAAAGTAAACGGTAAGCAAAGCCTTCAATAATTACCCAATTTACCCCTTGGGGTGTCTGTGCAGTGCTGTGGATGATGTTCCGTACTGTTGAGAATATCATATGTATATTGGAGTGTGCTCAGTACTGTGGAGGATGTTCAGTACTGTGGATGGTGTTCAGTACTGTGGATGGTGTTCAGTACTGTGGAAGAAGTTCAGTACTGTGGATGGTGTTCAGTACTGTGGATGGATGGTGTTCAGTACTGTGAAGGTTGTTCAGTTCTCTGGAGGATGTTTAGTACTGTGAATGGTGTTCAGTACTGTTGAGGATGTTCAGAACTGTGGAGGATGTTCAGTACTGTGAAGGGTGGTCAGTACTGTGGAGCATGTTCAGAACTGTGAAGGATGTTCAGTACTGTGGAGGATGCTCAGTATTGTGGAGGATGTTTAGTATTGTGGTTGAAGTTCAGTGCTGTGTAGAGTGTTCAGCACTGTAGAGGATTTTCAGAACTGTGGAGGATGTTTAGTATTGTGGTTGAAGTTCAGTGCTGTGTAGAGTGTTCAGCACTGTAGAGGGTGTTCAGAACTGTGAATGATGTTTAGTATCGTGGAGGATATCATGAGTATATATTGATTCATTGTATATATGCTCTTTCTTAATCCTGTTACTTGTTCAACTTTTTTATTTTCCAGGTGAAAGAAAGCTAGAAGAAGGGTTCAAAGGTAATAGTAATTGTAATGTAGTTCATGTTGTCATTGTATGTGGCATCCATTTTTTCTGTCGTGTTCTTGTAGTTGTATGTTTTTGTTGTTTTGGGGCCTATGCCCCCGCACTTGCATGGTAGGTTTTGTAGGGATCATTTTATTTCAGTTTTCGAGCCAGAGTGCCAGCAAAAGTGTCAATTTTTCTAAAGCCAACACTACATCAAAATAAACTTTGAAAAATCTACTTTCTTTGATAATTTTCAATTTCTTTCATAGGAACAGGATTATGCAGAACATTCCCGATCACCAAAGATTTTTAGTCAGGAGATGAAAATGAAAACAAAAAATAACTTTAAGAATATAGCTAATGATATTCAATTCATATTGTAAAAATGTTAGTTCTCGTTATTTCTAGATCAGGTGGCACTGGGTGGCCGTGAGACATTTCTTTTAAATCTGGGTAGCTTTTTCGTTCAAGATTTTATCAAAAAATTATTTTCTGTTCATCGAATTTTAGTAGACTTTTCCCATATACAGTCAACTATGTTTAATTCAAATTCACTCAAATTTTAGCAAAAGCTTCTCGGTATAAACATTATCTTCAGTGTTAGTAAAATCACGAACTCTTTTACTAGAAGTGAAGATTGTGTTTTTACCGAAAAACTTTTACTAAACTCAAGACTTCGTTCAAGATTTTATCAAAACTTATTTCATAAGTTGAAACATCAGTATTTTGTTTACAAGAGCCCCAAGTCAATAAGGTACGGATTGATTTTCCCAAACTCGATCGAAATAGATGTTTTAAAAACGAGCTAATCATGGCCAGAAAAGCGAACAAATCCATTCGAAAATAACCTAGAAAAATCAGCTAAAATCACTGGAAGATAAGGCTCAAATTTTGACAAAAAATTCACTGAAAATATGCATTCGAAATGGCCTAATTTCGATGAGACAGCATTATAAGGCTATAATATGATTAGAGAGGTAAACAAATCGATAACGATAATCAAACACTGGCCAAATCAGTCGAAAGGTTATGTTCATGAATTTTGGTGAGAAAACGACTGAAATGAATGTATTTAAAACTGCCTAATTATTGATAAGACAGCATTAAAAAGGTCGTATAGGAGCAGAGAAGGAAAATAAACATATAACGATAAGCAGATATTGCCCAAAATCAGTCACAATTTAATGATGTGACCTTGGATTTATCTAAAATAGCCATTTGATATGATCATTGGAATTTGATATTCAATGCAAGGTAATATTTGATATAGTGAATAAAGTTACTATTATAGTAAAAACCCGCGTATAAGAACCTGGGTCTTCAGAACTTCATCACTGATTAAGGTAAATTTTGGATTTAAGGCTCCAATCAAATAAGTTAGTCACCATTAAGATTTGTTATGGTTATTAAACAGTTTTTATCAATTATTTTTCCATATAAAAACACTAGGAGAAAACCCTATTTCAAAAAGAGCCTGTTTAGGCTAAGTGGAAATATTCAGGTTCTTATACGCGGGTTTATACGCGGGTTTATTCGAGGGTTTAAACGAGGGTGTTTTGCTGAGATTTTGTAGACATACCCACTTATTATAGATACCAAATGTTCTTGAACTGATACCCAACATTATCGATGAAACGGTGCAAATATGGACCGAGTCTAGGCCAATCAATGAAAAAGCCTAATTCAAAAATTAACCATTCTTCAACTTCAAACGTTTCGATTTAATCTTTATCAGTAATTTGTTTCTAATGAAAAAGAATTTTCTTAGATTTCATACCTTTTTGTATGAGATTTGACAGAAACTTAAAGTGCCTCTTCACTTTTTTTTTGACTTCACGTTATTCGATAGATCTAAATGCGCTGATTTCGAGAATGAAAATGTTTTTGCAATCAGAGGTGTATTTTTTGAGCTAGGGGCAGTTTTGTACCGCATCGTGGTGTTACATGAGCAGTCTGGGAACGAGCGAATCTCTGATGTCATAGTGGTAAGGCGCACGCCGACCACAATCACATGATCAACTGTCACGCAGGCGCTGCCCGCAATGTTTTCACTCTCTTTCGACGATTATCAGGTCTGTCAACTGTTAGGCCCATTTTATTCGCGATGTCTTCGTCTGAAGAAAACAACTTCGGAGATTCCACCACTTCAGAATATGCTGCAGAAGCGGAGGAAGAAGAAAGAGAGTTTCCTCGTGCAAATAATTCAGCCAAGAGCGCTGATGAAAGCAGTAGTAGTGTCGATTATGATGGCCTACATTAGTTCGATTGACCCCAACGCAGACGGGCAGTCTATCGTAAATTACGAACAGGAAGTGGAGAAAGAGTTAGAAAAAGACAATTAATTGTACAGGCGATTTGAGTAGATACAGCCTGTGACGTTTTGGTAAGTAGGCTAAGGCCTTTTAGTAGGCCAGTATTTTTTCTAGGCCTAAATAATTTCTGAACCGATAAACAATTCAAATAAGTAAAAATAAGAAAGTGTAAGGCAGGTACAAATTAGAATTCTAAATTTTTAAAGGAGCTTCGGTGAGCAAACTGGAGTTAAGAAGCTTTTTAAGAACCTCTTATCTTCTCTTCAACCTTTCTATATGTTATATACACGTTTTTTTTTTTATAAGGAACGCCTTTATAAGGAACCTGAGGCTGAGAATGCCCCCAAAAATAAGGAACCTTAAGGAACTATCGAGGCTCAGATGAAAGAACAAAAAATTTTTTTGATAACATAACATGAAACAACATCAACAAGGTGGTATACAACATCAACAAGGTGGTATACAACAAGGAACCAAATAAGGAACTATGAGCCTCATTTTGGTTAAAAATTAAGGAACTCCAGCCTCAACTCAAACAAAAGGTTCCTTATAAATAAAAAAACGTGTATTTGTTTATAACGCCATGAAAGACAGTAAGTACCAACCATCACCCTAGCCAAACATACTGCCCTTATGATACATTCTTGAATAACCATAAAATTTATTTTAATCTGCCTCTTCCAGGCCCGGCAATATTGGTCCGGTTGGTGCGGCCAACTGTTGGCAGCACCAACTTTTGGGCCAAAACACCCCTTTGTCAAAGATGATATTGGTTTTTATAACACTAGATTTTTACGGTAGATTTGGGTTCAAATTTTCATGGGGTATGCCCCCCAGACCCAAGAAGTTTAGCTTGAACTGGACCAACTCTGAAGAGCCCCTGCCAGGCCTTTCTTGTACAAGTTTCATTTTCTTTTGCTAACTTGTTATCATTTTTTAATTTTCCAAATAAACTTTTTTCTCTAGGACATGCAATATATATTTTAAATTCACTGCACTAGTTTGTCAAATATCAATCTATCGTTATAGATTCCTTCAAAGTATATCCTATCGTGAATTCAACTGCCTGATGCATGGATACTTGGGAAGGAATAAAAGAATCCCACTATCTGCCTGTGCATATACAGCTATTCGAATAGCAGTTCCAGTTGAAGCAGGCGAGGTGAATGGTTATATCGAGGAAGCACCAATTGACTCAGATTAAATGTATTATTTATATGCAGTAATAAATGTATTAGTGGAATTTATTTTTACTTATTCATTCTTTTGACAATCTATAATTATTTAGTTGTCTTCCATTGCTTATAAATGCAAAGTTTCATTGCTTTATCTCAAGCCAAGCAAAGTCATAGAATCATTACTTCAGGAACCTGGAAATTCTAAAATTAGTAATAAGGGGCATAGCTTGAAGAGGGCTGACAGTTCATCTTTTTCTGGGCATCACGTTCAGCCAAAATACCAAGTTTCATTGCTGTATCTCATTGCTAAGCAAAGCTATACAGTTGTTACTTCAGGGACCTGGGAACTAGTTACCCCATTCTAAAAATAGCAATAGGGGGCACAGCTTGAAGAGGGCTGACAGTTCATCTTTTTCTGGGCATCACGTTCAGCCAAAATACCAAGTTTCATTGCTGTATCTCATTGCTAAGCAAAGTTATAGAGTCGTTACTTCAGGGCCCTGGGAACTAGTACCCCATTCTAAAAATAGCAATAGGGGGCACAGCTTGAAGAGGGCTGACAGTTCATCTTTTTCTGGGCATTGCATTGTGTATAAATACCAAGTTTCATTGCTCTATCTCATTGCTAAGCATAGTTATAGAATCATTGCTTTAGGAACCTAGGAACTAGTACCCCATTCTAAAAATAGCCATAGGGGGCACAGCTTGAAGAAGGCTGACAGTTCATCTTTTTCTGCGCATCGCATTGCGTATAAAAACCAAGTTTCATTGCTGTGTTGATAAGCTGAGCAAAGTTAATTGCATTGGGAACTTTAGAGATATAGAACAATAGAGCATTGCACCCCATTCTAAAAATAGAATGGGGGCATATTTGAGAATGAAAAGTACCCTGTCGTCTTGCGCGTATCAAACTGTGCATGTAAACAAATTTTCATGCATATATATCTATTCTTATTATTTTATTTTTTAACTATTTTTTTATTATAAGGCTTCAGTATGGGGAAAAAAATTTGGTTCCTACTATGACGTCACGCCCCGCCCTCGGCCAACGCCTATATGTAACATCGTTTTTTACGAAAAACCCCGAATTTCACGACTTTGAGAGATCATAACTCAGCAACCACAACTCTGATCGTAAAAATTATTTTTGCTTCAGAATCAGCGCATCGAGCTCTATCACATTACGCAAAGAAAAAGAAAAGGTGAAGAGGCACTTTAAACTTGTAGCCATGTTTGGAGATTTTTCGGCGAGAGACTCATTTATATTAGCATCACATCCCTGTGTCAATTTCATGTTATGAATCCCCCAAATATCCACAACAATATAGCAATGTTATCCACCACAGTATTGATAATGGTAGACCACGTGATCATTCAAGATTGAACATGAGAAATAATAGCAAAAGAGCAGCTCATGCTCATCCACCAATCGGATCAGTCCATCGTACTGCGCATCTTCGCACTGCACAGCAGCAGCAGCGAATTGAGAAAGTTCAAGTCTACTAATGGAGGATGGGTGGATCTGAGATGTTGCAAGTTTTCTGAAGAAACTAGCCGTATAAATAGAGATTATTGCTTGAAATCGAATAAGAAATCTCGCAGTTAAATATCAGAAGCTGGCTCATTTATATTTGCTGTGTGAAGGAGTAAATCTGCCTTCATGAGAGATAAAAGTCAAAGTTAATGTACTTAGGCCCATTCGGAAGTGTCCAGTCAAAAATGTCATCCTACACCGAGGAAAGCAATCCGGCTGAAACGGCTGTACCAACTGCTTCTGAAGCAGACTATGGATATGAAGAAACGTTGGTAAGGCTCATGTTTTGATTAGTATGCCTATCGAATTGGGCTAGACTGGTAGAGGTTATCCTACAGAAACTTTCAGGCACAAGACAAGTTTATTGAAATTCCACTTCTCCAATACCAGGCTACTAGGTCAGGTAACCTTGCTAAGTACCATGCTGAAAAACAGAGGGAGTGCACTGAATATCTCTGGCATGGAGCAACATGAAGAACAATAACAGAACAATAGGCCTATCATCTTTAGATAATGAGGTGCGGTGTTTAACCTCCGTATTTCTAAAAAACGATATAACTGTATAAAATAGATTAAGATTTTTAAACAATCATCATAGGCTTTTATTTTGATATTTATTCATGGCTATGCCAATTGTAAATTAGGTTTTTAACATTTCTTTTACTTTCTTTTTAAGCAGGACAGGCATTGAAAACAGCAATTTTTTTTGTTGAAGCTTTAATCCTGTTAAAATATTCGTATTATTATTATTATTATTATTATAGTAATATGTAAAAACTTTGTCTGGTATATTTGTCCGGTACAAGATGGATCTATTTGTCAGGTAGACATGCGTAGTAACTATTTGCGCTGAATGTGTACCCACCAATGGACGAGGGTAAAAACGTAATAAAGAAATTTTAGGTGTAAAACATATTGGAATTTTGAATCCATTTAAGCACTGATCCACTCATTAGGGATGAGATATTTAAGGATGATTGGAAGACATATTCATTCAGTCGCAAAATATTTACGAAGTATGCAATAATTTTTTTATGCTTGCTCAGATGTCTGTTTGAAGGAATAACTTGAGATCGTATGGCTCCGGTACTGTACAAATATCCATCTTTGATGTTTAGTAAGGAATTGTAAAAAAAATCTGGGACTCAAAAAAGAAAACAAAATTGTAACATACAGAAAACGCAATTTAGGCCATATTACTTTTTAATGTTTCCTGAACAATGGGGATTATGACATGCCCATAAACAATATTTCTAAACATTATGATTGCACACATAAAGATTTGAACTCTGTAATAATTCTTCTATAGATGCATGGAAAGTTCAGGACAACTCTGAGAGACTTTGCTGAGGAGTATGCCAAAAGATTAAAGTTTCAGGATGACGAAGAAACAGAAAAGGAAGAAGATGAATTTCGTACTTACAAAGGAGAAAGACAATTGTCATGGCAAGTCAAGTGTAAGTTACTGCAAATGATTTTGCTATACTGTTACAAATAACTCCTTTATCTTGACCTGGTCAATCTAGCCAAGCCTACAAGCTTACTTAGCTTTGTTTCTCTAGTCATTGTCTTGCAGAGACTGTCTGCAAACATAGGCATTGTCCTTGAATTGCTGTTGCCCCCATCCTATTGCAAACATGTATTAAGCGTTTGTATCCATCAAGGCTGTTAGCAGAAAATTTTTAGCGAAGGGGTTAAGAACCCCTTCTAAAGACCCTTTTTAGGAAATTCTCTATAGGAAAGTACTTGTAGGAATCACTGGGGGCAAATGCCCCCTTATCCCCCACGCTGCCCACAGTCATGGTATTCAATTGTGATTGCCTAGGTTAGAAGGCATATATTGCATGAATTAATTCTTTGAATTCTTTCATACCAGTGGGCGTAGTTTAGTTGTTTTCACTGCTGTTCGGAACATGTGGTCAATTTCAAGAGCCAGCTATGAAGTATCAACTCTTTGTGTATAGCCCTGCAACTAAGTGCATCAAACTATGACAAAAGAAAAGCATGCAGCTAGCAAAAACACAAGTCTCAATTTCCTCGATCTAAGTTTACTTGAGTATACCTTATCGGCCCTTTTTACGCCGGCCCTAAATGGCGTTAATTTTCGTCCTGCGGCGGAATAAGGGCCGGCGTAAAAAGGGCCGGCGTTAAAAGGGCCAAAATTTTACAAATTTTCTGAAAAAGCGGCGTTAATTTTTTATCATATTTTTTGCTGACATGCACCTTATTTTAGGCTTAATTTGGATAAAGTAATGTATATTTAACCAAAATTAGAAGATAAACTACTATAGATTAGCAAAGTTAGTGTTCGTTATTTTAAGAGTTACTACTAAATCATGTCTATGTCCTGAAATGGGTTTTCGCACAAATGGGATAGGTTTGAGGCTTGGTTTAACTGCCTCAGTAATGTGTGCCTTCCTAAAGCCGAAAAGAATGAGATCTTTAGGTTCCTTTAAGTGTTTATACATTTCAATGATTTGAGAGATGAGACTAGGGAGGAGCAGTGTGAATATGAGGTGGAAGAAGACGCCATCGAAGTGCAGTCGGACGAAGAGGTGGATACAGAATGCACCGAGAAAGAGACGATCGTCGATTACGATTCGTAATTGACTAATTTTTTCATGATAGTAGCTACTTTCTTATCTTTTTCAAAGGATAAAACACGTCTGTAAAATATAGTTTTAAATTTTTTCTTTACTTGGTCCTTGCCAGGTGTAAAACGCGGCCCTAAATGGCGTTAAAGCAGATTCTTGGGGTGGCGGAATTAGGGCCGGCGTAAAAAGGGCCGGCGTTAAATTAGGGCCGGCGTAAAAAGGGCCGACAAGGTAGTTATTTTCACTGTAGTTTGCTACATGTGGTCAATCTCTAGAGCTAGCTATGATGAAACAACCCTTTATGTTCATTGCAATTAAGTGCATCAAAGTATGGCAAAGAAAAAGCATGCAGCTATCAAAAGAATCAAGTTTCAATTGGCCTCCATGGATAATAACTGCAATGAAAACACACTGACCCGTAATTGAGAAAATAGCGTGTGAGGATGTTCAATACATTCAACAACCGGAGAGCTGCGTTCTCTCTGTTTTCTATTTGGTGTACCTTTAGAATTCTATTTATCTTATAAGGAACTAAATATTTCATGAAAAGTATTGAAACCGGCAGACTTGGAGATGATAAATTCATGGAACGATCCACTCCGGCTAGCAGGGAAGAACAAACAGGGGAAAAATCCTGTTTGTGTGTGTGTTTACTCAAACTGGCGTATGTTTGGTTTTTTCATATTTCCTGTAAGGTAATTAGTAACTCTTGAATATTTGTTGTAGTTTATTGGAAGAAGTTTCTGGCTGTGATTGCAAATGACTACAGCTTCCTCTTGATTCTTGGCATTATGATGGCACTAATCAGTTTCTTCCTGGATTACCTCATTGAAAAATGCCAAATGGGTAAGACCATGTATTTTACTGAAAATCTATTGTGATATTTTGATATGAATAAATTAAATCATACCAGAGCAGGCTATTCTATATATTCCACAACCGGGTCTCAAACCCAGGTTGTTGTGGCCATATGCAAAAACGCTAACCATTGCCTAAACCAGGACACATGTTAGACCACATGCCTTATGAATTAATGTTGATAGAAATAATGGACATTGGCTCATTGATATTTTCGTTTTGTTTATCTATGCTGGATAAAAGGTGCTCTATGCCACCAGGCAGAGCAAAACAAATAGTCTGATGATCGCATGAATGTGTGAGAAATAGCAAAGAGTTTCTTTTCTGAGTCTTTCTCTGTTTATTGAAATTCTTTGATTATTGACAATTGCTAGAGTGATACATCTAATCAGTGGTAAGGAAATGGAGGCCGGAAATAGCAAAGGCAATTCATGTTGAATGTTCCTCAGCAAAGGCTTTCCCTGATAGCCTTTGCAGCTAACATCATCTGACATCTGACATCGGTCATCTGACAAAGGATCTACTTTTTGGCATTGATGCATAATGGCCTTTTAATGTAGAACATATGAATGCAAATGTTTAGTGACCGATGGCGGCTAAAATTCATTCTTTTTGAGAAAAATTGCTTGTATCAAAGCTAGCGCTTACTAATTCTGTTATCTCAGATACTACAATAACATATTATATCATCTTGTGCAAAATGCCTTGAACTTTTTTGTTGGACTCAAGCATGTGAGATTTCAGAAAGAAAACTAGACTAAACCTAACAGAAGATGTCATTTTTGATTAAAAACATCACATTGTCCAAATCTGTGATGTTATTAACAATCATTGTTCATTTCTTAATCTTTGTGCTAAGAAACAGTTTGATAAATCATTGTTCCTCTTCTTACTGTGGTTTCAAAATGTTTTCCTATTATGATTTTGATTTTTTAGCTCAAATCTTGCTCTATCAAGTTGCGAAAATCAATGTGTTTCTGCAGTACATCGTTTGGGTTGGATTCCCTCTGTTTCTTATCACATTTTCGGTTGGATTTGTCCATCTCGTTTCCCCGCATGCAATCGGGTCTGGAATTCCAGAGATGAAAGTGATTTTGAGGGGAACTATACTTCGAAGATATCTCTCATTCCCAACTTTTATTGCGAAAACAGTGAGTATCTCTTACTTGAATTAGAATTTTCAAAACTTTTTAAAAGTAACATGAGTACTCTTGGAAAGGTATGCGTATTACTGTGGAGGATACTCAGTCCTGTAGAGGATGCTTAGTTCTATGGAGGATATTCAGTACTGTGGAGGAAGTTTAGTACTTTGGAAGATGTTTAGTGCTTTGGAAGATGTTTAGTGCTTTTGAAGATGTTTAGTGCTTTGGAAGATGTTTGGTGCTTTGGAAGATGTTTAGTGCTTTGGAAGATGTTAAGTACTGTGGAAGATGTTAGTTACTGTAGAGGATGTTCAGTTCTGTGGACAATGTTTAGCACTGTGGAGGATTTTCAGTACTTTGGAGTATGCTCAGTTCTGTGGAGGATACTCAGCTCTGTGGAGGATATTCAGTACTGTGAAGGATGTTTGAGTTCTGTTAAAGATGCTAGGTACTATGGAGGATTTTCATTTATTTGGAGGAAATGGGATGGAGGCCATCTGTGAAGGGATACCAAAAGTACAGAATGGAGGCAATCTTCAAAGTGCTTCACAGTTCCCCAGGCTGTTGATAAACAGGTTTTGAACTAAGAAAGCTAGAAGAAGAAGCAAAACGTTTACTTATTTTCTGGTTCCTCTTTTCATATTTCTGTTATTAATTGATTATTTTACAACTATGATAGTGAGAATAATATTGAAAGTCGAAAATAAATTTGTTTTAGGTGGGATTAATTGCAGCTCTTGGTAGTGGAATTCCCATTGGAAAAGAAGTAAGTAATTTATGCTATTAAAATTCCTGTGAATTTGATTTTTGAACCTTACCTATTTTCAAATATTTTATTGGCATTACTGAGCCTCGTAAAACCTCAACTTTTGTGGACAATCTTGTACGTCTGAATATTGCTAATCTCCCTATGGTTGTGATGTGCAGATTTGAATATACAGCTTTGCGCTGAGACAAAAGCATTCTAGTCTATTGAAGGAAGGCCTTGTGTCGAAAGATAATGATGAAAATCTTGAGAAAAGACTACCACATAACGGTAAGAAGAGGAAACGATTAAAAAATCAATGATGCGATAGGAAACCAACATTTCACTTTGGAATGTTAGGTTCTTCAGGGCTGATTCTTTATAAACAATGCCTTCTAGACTCAGGGAATCTCAATTGGCAGTTTTAGACAATGCATGGTCAGGGGCCAAACACCTCTTTCGGCATCTAATTCGACAGAATATGACGTTTTCTGTACAATATTTTGAATTTTTCGTTCACCTAAATGTAGCGCAATATCTGGGCCCATGACCCCCTGGTCCCCTGTAAAACCGCCCCTGAGAATCTTCCAGGAAAGTATTCTACCTTCTGCAAGCACTCTCGCTGATCTCATTATCCCAAACTTGCAATGATAGACTTTCTTCCTCTTTTCATCTAGCAAGATTGATAGTTAATGTGTTTGAGCTTAGTTCAATTACATTTCGATGTTAAATTGTGAGATCTTTCATTTTGTTTCAGGGACCTTTTGTGCATATTTCAAGCATGTGTGCTCGCATGCTTAGCAAATTCATCAAATCATTCCACAGCATTTATGTGGTAAGTGTTTTACTTATTTTTAAGTTTGACCTGTCTATTCTGTAATGTGGAAAAATGCGTTCCATGGTGCATTGTTCTAGAGATCGCAGCTAATGAGCATTAAATTCGTATATAAAAATCGTCATTAAAGTATAAAGCTAACTTATAAGAACCTACAGCCTAAAATTCCAATCATTTGTCCCTTAGAATTTAACATTAAGAATCTTTTCATCCTACATTTGAAAAAGGTTCTTATTTAGCAAATATTATATTGAACCTAGAAAAACATTTTCTGTAATTTGTAAATCTTAAATGTTTACATCAAAATCGTCAACCCAAAACGGGGGTAGCACCCCTAGACTCCCCTTGTAGTTTTATCTCGAGAATGAAAATGCTCAACCTTTGCACAACAAGTTGTGAAAACTGGAAGAGCCTCTTACAAGAACCTATAAGAGGCTCTAAGCCTGGCTTTGTTATAGTTTTCCTTTGGATAAGAACCCAAACAGCCCGATTCAAAAAATGTAAGGTCTATGTATGTGAGTTTTTTCTCTTTGTTAGAATTAAAAACAAAAGTTAGCAGTTTATAATTTGTTTCTTTCCAGAATGAGTCAAGAAATACGGACATGTTGGCCTGTGCTTGTGCTGTTGGGGTTTCTAGTAGTTTTGCAGCCCCAATTGGAGGTTAGTCTCGCCTTGAATTTATAACTTGTTTTTGGCTTGTTCATTACGATGTGTATCCTATTTTTACTATTTGATCGAATTCATTTTTGAGAATGAATAATGAAATAATAAGTAGATTCAAACCCACGGCCAAAACTGTCCAAATCCTTCTTCGTCTCTAGTCTACTTTTTACTAATTCTGTATGATACTTAATAAAGCAAAATGTACTGAAACTTCTCTTTATTTATAGGAGTGTTATTCAGCATAGAAGTAACTTCGATGTACTTTGCGGTTAGAAATTACTGGCGTGGGTTTTTCGCTGCTGTTTGTGGTGCCTTCATGTTTCGATTGCTTTCTGTGTTGGACAGCAGTGAAGGTAAGTATCATAATTATTTATGTGGCATTCTACTTGATCAATACATTAATGGAAATATATCCATAATTCAGTATAGAGAAATACGTCAGAAAGAGAACGAAACATATTTTCGTTTCGCTATGTTTCTGTTATTTCTGGCTATACTGAAGTTTTGTACCATCCAAAGACTATTATATCTATTATTATATTCATCAATGGTAGAATATGGCTCAAGATACAAAAATAGTGCTCATGATGTCGCAAAAACAACGAGCGAAATATGAATTATGTGGTCAAGAGACCCTTTTTCCTCTCCGATATCCTCTTCCTCTTCACCGTTATCCTGTTTCCTCTTCTCCGTTATCCTATTTCCTCTTCACCACACTGGTTTTGTAGCAACTATTAAACTTAGGCATACTATGTATAGTTACATGTTGCTGTTGTTCAAGGACCTAAGACTGCTCCAATTGCAGTGAGCAATGAGCAAAACTGGGAAGGCACATTGGGTCTCTTGATCACATGCTTGTATTCTATTCTTTCGTAGTATAAAGCAACAGTTTTTATTTGTAGAAACAATCACTGCCCTGTTCAAAACAAGCTTCAGAATTGATTTCCCCTTTGATGTTCAAGAGTTTGTTGCATTCGGTTTCCTTGGGTAAGCTCAGGCTTTTATAATTTTTCCACTTGATGGCTGAATTTAAATCTTAATGATTAGACCAGCTATGATTGCTTAATCAAAATTTTCAAATTTATGACTAAACTTTAGTTTTCAGATGTATTGTGATCATTTAATCTATTTTCCTGGACCAGTTAAAATAGCTATCAAACTTTTATGACTAAACATTTATGACTAGTTACTCTTTTCGGTTTCCACATGATAGCTCGATTTAAATCTATCTACCTAGACTAGTTAGAATAGATTTGAAACGTTGTAGATTTATGACTCAACTTAAATTTATAATTATGATGAGATCACTACTAATTTCAGATTAACTTGCGGTTTGGCTGGTGCTTTGTTTGTCTACACTCACAGAAAAATCGTAGACTTTCATCAACACCATAAGCAAAACAAATTCAACAGATTTCTTGAAAAAAGGTAAGGTCAACTTTTTCATCTTAGAGACTATGTATCAAAATAAGTTTTTCTTGAATAGGCCACATCGAAATCTTATGTGGAGTCCAGAAATGTTTTCAACCTTTCTCTGGTCGTGAAAATCTTACCCCAAAACTTTCCATATTTTCAATTGGTAAAAGTGTAGATGTGGTCTTTGTACAAGGGTGGGCTTTTGTAGGATTGGGTCATGAATGAAAAAGATAGTGGTGTAAAATAGAAATTCTAGGGTGTACCTATGGTTTTGAAACAACACAACAATAGGTATTAAATATAAAAGCAATGACATTGATAATTTGTTTCAACAGGTATACACCTTTATGGAAATATTCCAAAGAACTAAATACTGGAGATTTGATTTAAACACATGTTGTTAAAACAACTTGGAGCATTTTCTGAAAGATCTTCTTTTAGTCATGTTTTCTCGACTCCTCTTTATCAGTTATTGGTTACTATAATCCCCATTTACAGGCTTTTTTCTTTTTTTTTTATTCCACTTAAAAGGTTACAATACATACATATAATAACAAGTAGTACGATACCACGAGGAGCAAAAAACATGTCTACCTCGTGGCCATTACAAAATCACACATAATAAACTTGAAGAAAAAGAAAGAAAGAAAGAAAGACTAAATTTACAGGCGTCCTTTAACTCTATCCAAATATTGGTATTTCTTGTCTTTTAGCCGGTTCATATATCCTGCCCTGATTGTATTGGTCGTATCAACTTTATCATTCCCACAAGGCTTTGGGCAGTTTATGGCGGGCCAGGTGAGAATTTGCAACTAAATTTCTATGGACAATTCTTGTACCAAAATGCTACCAATGCTACTGTCCCGTCAAATTCAAATTCATTTGGTTCGCTTTCTCCTCTCTCTGCCTATTTATTATTTTCTGGCTATTTCTGAGCTTTTTATGCCAATAGTCAGGCCTTTCCTGTTTACCGGAGCAATCACTCTAAGCTCTCTAGTTAGTAAAGTAACAGGTATGTGATGACCGGACCAGCATGCGGAGGCGTAGCACCGAAGCGAGGGGAGCGGACGGGAGCGAGATTAAGATGGCGGCGTGCGAGAGAAGAGACGGGACTGACACAAGGGACATTTGACCAGTGCCTTGTAACTGTTAGACTGAGATTCTTGGTTTAATAAATATTGTGTTCATTTACACTTGCCTTTTATCTGTTTGACTCACTACAAGGTAGAGGCTGTAAATGGCCAGAGTGATTAGTAACTTTGCTGGAATTTCCTTCCTGATGAGGCTTACAAGACTATTCTTTTTCTTTACAGCTAACCTCGAAGGAAGCCCTGAGTGAACTGTTCTCTAACACAACCTGGTCATCTCAGAAGCCAACTGCTGCAACCATGGAAGTCTTAAGTCATTGGCAAACGTCGTACAGCAATATCTATGTTACTCTCACTGTATTTGTATTGCTCAAGGTAAACTACACTTTTTTGCAAGAATTCTTCTCGATTCCACACGACAAAATTCAACTGCAGCTGCATATTGCAAATCGCTTAAGCTGCTCGGCCACGCATCTGATCCTTAAATAAGCTCATCTACCCTGATAGACATTCCTGTGATTTGATATTATACTAATACACATATTGATATTATACTAATACCCATATTGATATTATACTAATACACATATTAATATTATACTAATACACATATTGATATTATACTAATACACATATTGATATTATACTAATACACATATTAATATTATACTAATACACATATTGATATCATACTAATACACATATTAATATTATACTAATACACATATTAATACTATACTAATACACATATTGATATTAAACTAATACACATATTGATATTATACTAATACACGTATTAATATCATACTAATACACATACTAATATTATACTAATACACATATTAATATTATACTAATACACATACTAATATTATACTAATACACGATTACAAAAGCATACAAACAGGATTCATATCCCGACTAGTCCATGGATTAGTTTCCAGACATGAATTATTTTTCTTGTGGAGCAGAGGTTTACGAACGAATACCCTTCCCGACGCCAATCCTTTTAGTCGCCTCGCGTTCAACATGCAGGCATAAATTCTAACCTCAAACCACAGGGGGACAATGATACCAGTTTTTTTTCATTTTTCAGTTCCTTCTGACAGCAATTTGTGTAGCATTGCCTGTTCCAGCTGGTGTGTTCTTTCCGGTTTTTATCATCGGTAAGCTGAATTTTTTGCAATTTTATGAAAATATCAATTTTGTCCTTCAAAACTCATAGACTACCATTGGCTGCATGCGGAACCATCTTTGTGAGGGTCTTATTTCCCAATTGTATTGATGCGAACCAGTTTGTTTACATATTTCCAATCCCTGTTGGATCAAGGTGGCCCATCCGATTTCATTGGTTGATGGGTTATTTCATCATTCTTTTTTATTTTTCAAATTCAGCTCTGGTTAGGAAGCTTTCCCAGTGGTCTCTGTAATAAAGTGGTAAGGCGTTGGACTCACAATCGAAACGTAGTCGGTTCAAAACCCAACCCTTGCGAAATGAGGATAACGTCCTTGGACAAGATATGAACATAATTGTGCGTTTTTCCACCTCTAGGAGTATAAATGGGTATAAATGGGTCAGTCGTTATAAGCACCCTGCTATATAGAAAATGACTGGGAGTATCATTTAAAGTTGGTTAAGTACTTCCTGCAACTAGATTTAAGTCTATGAAATTACATCTTTACTTTTTACCTTTACAAAATTTTTATGAGTGCATCGGAGATTATCTCACATTCATCAACTGTTTAATATTTAACATACGTTTTCATGATATCTTTTCATGATAGTAGCTTATTGTCAATATTTCAGGTGCAGGGTATGGACGCTTGGTTGGTGAATGCATGGCTACATGGTTCCCGAATGGAGTTAATACCCCAATCGTGCCAGGAAGTTATGCTGTAGTTGGTAGGTTATATACTTGATCTTACTTGATTTTCCTCGCTCGAGCTCTTATCTCTTATGAGCTGACATATTTCAACATTCTGATACAATATTTGATCTGTCAATGAATTTCCATGATACAAACTCACCTTCGGTATCTTGTCATTCCTCTCTGAAAATTCCAAACCAGCTCTTATTCCCAGTAAGAGAAGGGTAGCATGCACTACATACTACCAAATATAGACATGGGGTTTTAGTTCAGGGTTTTAGAAGGTGCAAGCGAGTCCTATGATGTAGCATGGGAAAATGCATCCCATGGCCGTAGGTGTTGTCCCACAGAAATCAAATGACATGCTTGAATCTTTGTTGGGAATCTGAAGGTACCGAAAATTAGTTTTTTTGATGGCTGCCACTTGTAGGAAAATTCTACCCCAGTAAAACAAGATTTATAGGGTATAGAGGATGATTCACACCCACTACAATAAGGAGAATTTTGCTTCGGTTGTGGAGAGAATTAATACAACTTCATTAAAATCGTTTCTGCCCAAAAGCTAAATGCAATCTCTAATACACGACCACGAGTCACCTGCAAGGTTCTCTCATTGCTATTCTAGGTGCTGCGGCAATGGCAGGAGCTGTCACTCACACAATATCAACTTCTGTCATCGTATTTGAACTCACTGGACAAATCACACATATTCTACCCGTTATGGTTAGTTCAACTATAATACTCATCATGAAATTACCGATAGAGCTCCTCGAATTAGAGTTTGCTTCCCATTTCCTGCATTTTACGTTATATGGACAATTTGGCCGCGAATACAAAAATTAAAGTAATACTAGATAATAAAACTCACCAAGGTTATTGTAGCCTGACTTGGAAAACAAATGCAGCTCTCGCCATCCTCATTTTTCGGGATGCAAAACTTTCACACACCGGAAAAATTCAATTTCTTAGCATGAGTTGATGAAAAATTTCACAGGTTAATGAAAAATCAGAAATTTTCTCAACTTTCATGGTTATTCCAATACTCAAGGTACGCCACAATGATCAAATAGCAATATTATTGAACATCAGATTATTTGCTTTCTGGAAGGAGAATAATTTAGAGAATAAGCCTGAATGTCAACTGTTGATTTAGCAGCTCTTTAATTGTGTCTTAAGGGGTTAATCCCCAGGGGCCAAGTGATTCTGTACTGTATCAATAAGAAAAAAGTAATCTTTTTATATTCAATGGATAGAATTTTTTACAACATTAACAATTACTACATACATATAAATAACAGGGACGATACCCTTGGAAGCAAGAGTCCATGACTATCCCAGAGCCATTGCATTAGATACTTAAATACATATACACTAACAAATTACAGGAGCAATAAATTAGTTACAATGGTACTGTAAATGGTTAAACAAAGATAAAGAAAGGAAAAAGAAGATTTTGACTTTGTTTCTGCATGTTGAAGAATAACACGATAAAAGTAACGATGGCAACAAAATAATGATAAGCCGACAAGGAAGGAAATGCAATTGACCATCTTTAGGGTAAAAGATGGGGACTTTACACCGCTTAGGAGCCCACACATGGGGTGAAATGTACCCTTCGTTTGGAATTCCTCCCTAATTCCGGGTACCCATCCCTCGGACAAGATGATATGCTTATTGAAATACCGCCAAATATCAGTCAACTGACAGAACATAAAGATTATGTTGATTATCATTATTATTAAACTTATTCTTTTCTAGATTGCAGTGCTGATTGCTAATGCCGTGGTACAGCAACTACAGCCGAGTATTTACGACAGTATCATTGAAATCAAACAACTGCCCTATCTACCAGACATATCAAAAACTCAGTGAGTACTCCAACTTTTCTGTAATATATGATTGGTGCCCTAGACTGAATTCCTCAGGGGCTGTTTATATGAGTAAAATCATCCGAATCAAGACAGTGACGTAACGCAATTTTTGGGCACCTTAGTTTGGAAACTAAGTGCCCTGAGCAGAGGCACCCGATTTTGCTACCACAACACCTTTTTCATTCATCTGTTTCTGTTTATTTGCTCTTCTTAATCATAGTTAATGAATTAACGAAACAAAATGTTTTCGGATGCTCTTTAATGTTCATTTTCGAGTGGGGAATGGACATACCTAAAACATTATCTTAGTGCCCCAATTCCCCAGTTTATCGTACAGCTCATTAAGCTTCGTGGTGGCTATACAAGGACCCCATTGGACGTAATTCTTAAGTGCCCCGACTGCCCACGTTACGCCAATGTGCCAAAAGCTGAGAAGTAGGATGAAAAAGGAAGTGTTTATTTGTGAAACTCCATCCCACCTTACCACTTCATATGTTTGAAGGTGAAATGGCATTGTTGAACATATGTAAGACCTTGGCATGGGACCCAAAAGTCTTGTCGGTTTGTAAAGGGTTTAAACATAGCCGTCTGAATACTTAGCCTCTTGTGTGAAATTCTTTGTCTCATTTAACTTTTCTGTTATCCTTTCAAACCACTCTCTGTTGACCCGCCGGTACCACCAGCTCTCCGATTCTAATCTTTGACCTTTGAAGAGATTTATTTCAATTTCACCAACTTAATTGTCAAGAAGCGTCGGTGGTGTAGCGGTTAGCATGGTTGCCTTCCAAGCAATCGATCCGGGTTCGACTCCCGGCCGACGCACTTTTTCTTTTTGTAATTAAAGTATTTTATCATAATAGCAATTCAACTCTCTTCTCCAAAACTTTAATTTTTTACGTTCATGATTTTTCTTGACGTGATTTTTCATTTTTGGTTTTTTTGAAACTTCAAGTAATGTAGATAGGTCTACTAGGTTTAGGTAGCCAATATTATGAATTAAATAATTTTGATATAACTATAAATCTCCTTTTCTATTTATTTTTATCTTCATTGATCCATTTCAATAATTCTATTTTTTCTTTATCAAAAAAAGGACGTTATTAAGTAATTCTATTCTAGGCTGACAATTTTTAGCTCGATATTAGAATTTTACGAAATATCTATGAGACTGACACTGACTTTTTATATAAGAACCAGTAAAATTTATTTGAACCTGGTGGTTCTTCAATATTCTTCTATTTTCAGCCTGAAATGTTCTTACATTGCTCTTTCTTTAAATCAATTGGGAAGCCTGTTTTCGCAATCAGTTGGTATTAATTAGTACAATACAGACTCTCTTGGTCATCGGATATATCTATGTACTGTCAATCTGCTTGATTTGTAATTATTTGTCAGTTTCATGGTTATTTCGTATGATTCTTATGTTGACCTTAAAATGGTCAGCCTTTGTTTGTTCTTAGGGGGCCTATTATAGGTTTTGCGGCTTGCGGCCTCAGCCCTATTTTTATGTGCGGCTTACGGGTTTTACCATGGATTTTTGCGGCTGCGGCTTTGCGTTTACCGTTTAATCTTCACCACCTGCGGCTTTGCGCTTTATTTTATGACGGATTGCGGCTTTTGCCAGATTTTTTTACGGCCTTGCGGTTTCAAGGCCCCCTATAATATGCCCCCTTCTTAACTGGATCTTAGATTTTCTGGTTCTTGTTCTTATAAAATTGTTTCGGCAAAATTTGAGGCTTGTGAAAAAAAGAGTGTAATTACAAAACAAGCAGATTGACAGCACCCAGTTATATCAGATGGTCAAGAGAGTCAAAATCTGGAACAATTAACACAACTGATAGCGAAAACAGGCTTCTAAATCATTATAAAAGTGAGAATGATATAAGATCAGTATTTTATCGGTACAGAACTTCAATAAAGCCAGAAAAATGGTATGCCTCCGAGTTTTCTAGCTAAAATGATTAAAGAATATTTCAGCCTGAAAATAGAGGAATTTTCAAGAACTCCCAAAAATAGTGCACTACACGCATTTTTTATAAGCAATTTTAGCACGAGCTCAGTACTGAAAATTGTTTAGCTGGAGGTAAATTTAAGTACCCAAAATTGCTTAGCAATTGCATAGCTTTTTTTACTTCCAAATTTACTTCCAAATTTGTTTCTTAGAATACTATTTCGCAAGTTGCTGTACAACAAATGTCGGTGGTATCTTGCATACAAAAGTGTGCTGGGGTACTAATATCAACTATTACCTTCTTCTCTATATTTGCTGCACGATTTTAATGGCGAATTGGATCAGAACTAAATTTTCAAATTGCTTAGCATTCCTCCATCCAGTACTGGAATTGCTTAAGTTTTTGTCTTGTCGAGTACTGACTTGCTTATAAAGTAGTTGCTTATAAAAAAAAATACGTGTAGTAACTAACATTTACTTAGCTAAAGGTATTTCATATATGCTTCTAGGTATGTAATCGATGTTGGTGACATAATGGATTCTCGGGTATTTTACATCACTGCAAAAAGCACATACCTGCAGCTGAAGAATTTACTCAGAAAATCGAATCTGCTATCCTTCGCATTTGTCGACAAACAAGGTGAATTTTTTGAATAATTTGTTTCTATCTCATCTGCTTTAAACTTTACAAAAAGTTTCCAAAAATAATTAAAATCTAAAAACCTACTCGTGTACATTTACTACGTTAAGAAATTCTTTGAATGGATATACCCTACATATAAGAAAAAGAAAAATATATTTATTCAAAAATTAGGTTAGTCAAGTTATTTTACAGTGTGAGAAGTTATTGAATATTGATAAGCAAATGAATCGGGTTTTTTTCAGTGCTCTTTGTCTACTTTAGGTACTACATGTACACCCTTGGGAATCTGTGCATTACTATGGAAGAGGTTCAGTATGATGGAAGATGTTGCCATTAGTACTGTGGAGGATGTTCAGTACTGTACTGTAGAGGGATACCATTAGTACTGTGGAGGGGTACCATTCAGTACTGTAGAGGATATCCAGTACTGTTGAGGGATACCAGCAGTACATTGGAGGATGTTCAGTACTGTACTGTAGAGGGATACCATTAGTACTGTGGAGGATTTTCAGTACTGTTGAGGGATACCAGCAGTACATTGGAGGTTGTTCAGTACTGTACTGTAGAGGGATACCATTAGTATTGTGGAGGGGTACCATTAAGTACTGTAGAGGATGTTCAGTACTGTTGAGGGATACCAGCAGTACATTGGAGGATGTTCAGTACTGTACTGTAGAGGGATACCATTAGTACTGTGGAGGGGTACCATTAAGTACTGTAGAGGATGTTCAGTACTGTTGAGGGATACCAGCTGTACATTGGAGGTTGTTCAGTACTGTACTGTAGAGGGATACCATTAGTACTGTGGAGGGGTACCATTCAGTACTGTGGAGGGTATCCAGTACTGTTGGGGGATTCCAGCAATACCATGTGGGATACCATCAGTACATTGGAAGGTATTGAGTACTGTACTGTAGAGGGATACCATTAGTACTGTGGAGGATACTCAGTAATGTGAAGGGGACCATTCATTACTGTAGATGATGTTCAGTACTGTTGAGGGATACCAGCTGTACATTGGAGGTTGTTCAGTACTGTACTGTAGAGGGATACCATTAGTACTGTGGAGGGGTACCACTCAGTACTGTAGAGGATGTTCAGTACTGTTGAGGGATACCAGCAGTACATTGGAGGTTGTTCAGTACTGTACTGTAGAGGGATACCATTAGTACTGTGGAGGGGTACCATTCAGTACTGTAGAGGATGTTCAGTACTGTTGGGGGATTCCAGCAATACCATGTGGGATACCATCAGTACATTGGAAGGTATTGAGTACTGTACTGTAGAGGGATACCATTAGTCCTGTGGAGGATACTCAGTAATGTGAAGGGGTACCATTCATTACTGTAGAGGATGTTCAGTGCACTTGGGGGATTTCAAAAGCAATTTTGATATAACCGCCACAGAGCTTGTAATTTCCCTCTACAGTACTAATGGCACCCCTACAGTATTGAACACTCTCCAATATGGTATCTCCCTAAAGTACTGAATGTCCTCAACAGTACTACACAGACCTTCCCCAGGGTTATTGTGTCCTTATCATCAGAAATACAATTTGGAGAAGAAAAATCTCAAAAACTAAATTTCCATTTCAAAAACTTGGTTGCCAATAATAAAAAGAAGAGCAAAGTAGATGTTCGATTCATTACACAATATTACTTTTCCTTCTAGATTCAATGATTCTTCTTGGGAGTATTCGGCGGCCGCAGCTCGAGATGCTTCTGGCTGAGCATTTGTTAAAAGGGCAGATGGGAGACCAGCATGAAAACGGAGTGATGGAGCCCGTTAAAGAACTGTAAGTATTGCCTTATCTGAACTCATAAATAGGTAAGTTTTTGTTTAACGTGCTAGCCAGGGGAAGGGAATTTCTAGTTTAACGTCCCTTCCGAGGGATGGTGGAGTGAGTTGTTTATTCAACACCTCGAATGTCACCCATCCAGATGTTCACTTTAGACGATCGAGCTTAACTTCAACTGTACATAGCAAACTGCTTCACCGGCTCAGTCACTCGTCCCACTAGTTACTGAAGGATACACATAAGAATACTGTTGAAATGGATTGATTTTATCAAGATGTTATTGTTTATTGAATCCACTTCTCCGATAAAATCTTGTGAAAAGAATCAAATAGCAAATCGGAAACTAGGCCTTCTCTTCCTTCTAAATTTTAACTGCTTCCTTTTCAAAACCAAGCTACCAAATCCAATTTTGAACCAAAACCTCTCTATTGAATCCACTTTTGAACGAAGTATTAGCTACTGAATCCTCTCAAAGCCGAGAACTGCTGGCTATTAAATCCACTTTTGATCTAAGAATTCTCAGTTCACTTCAAAATACTAATTGATATATGGGGCTATCTGCAATGCTTTGCTTGTTACAGAAAAGCTATGGTCAATGAATCTTTATTAGTGAGTGTTTAATTTCCGTTCTTTCTTTATTTTTCAGGAGAAGAGTGAGCTACAAACCAAGCAGTGATTCAGTTGATGTTGAGTTTAACGAAATACAGGTATTTAACACAGAGGGGACTCGTTTGATTTTATCATCATCCAGGGGAACGTCTGTGTAGTACCATGCAGTGTGTTCAGTACTGTGGGGGTTGTTCAGTGCTGTGCAGAGTTTTCAGTACTGTGCAGGGTGTTCAGTACTGTAGGGGTACACCATCAGTAATTTGGGGTATATCATCAGTACTGTGGGGGATACCATCAGTACTGCGGGAGACACTATCAGTACTGTGAAGGATATTTAGTACTGTGGAGGGTGTTCAGTACTGTAGGGGTATACCATCAGTTCTGTGGGGGATACCATCAATTCTTTGGAGTATACCATCAGTACTGTGGGATATACCATCAGTACTGATGGTATACTCAAAACTCCGTGGGATATACTGTGGGGGATACTATCAGTACTGTGAAGGATATTCAGTACTGTGGAGAATGTGCAGTACTCTGGGGGATATCATCTGTACATTGGAGGGTTAATTAATGCAGGGGATACCATCAATACTGTGGAGGATGCTCAGTACTGTGGAGGGATACCATCAGTGCCGTGAAGCTACCATCAGTATTGTAGAGGGTGTTCAGTAATGTGGGGGATATTATCAGTACTGTAGGGCTGATACCTAAAGTACTTTTGGTATCCCTCAAGTTACGTAGTATCCCGCACAGCAGCTGACATCCTGTTAGGTTTCAAAGAGCACGCCCTCAGAAGAACGCGTGCGATAAATTCTATGACTTAATGAAGTTGCCTGAATCATTATAAACCTTCCCTTGAAAACTCCGCAATTAAATTCGAGCAGCAGATGATGTTCAGTTGATTGACAATAATCTTGGTTTAAAGCATGCGAAACTTCATTCTTTAATAAACCGAATTTCAAGATTAAATTTCATTTCACAGATCAAGAAAGGAAGCGAAAAATCTCGCCTAATGGACGAATTGGTAAAATTATTAAAAATTTAAAAATTCTCTTAATTAAAAGCTTTAAACTTCTCAATCATCTAAAAATTCCTAAATTAATCTTGTTTTGGTAATTTTGAGCCTAGCTAATTCTTATAATTTCATCTCATCAAAGTTTTCCTGCTGTGGGATTTTATTTCTGCACGTCATTTAATTGAATACATCGAATTCGAAGCTTTTGCTTATCTTTTTCAAGATTAATGTTTTGATCCACTTAAAGCTAGAAATTATCTATAAAGATAAGATAATGAACAAATTAGTGCTCGCGTGCATTCTAAAATGAAGAGTAAAACAATTTATGACATATTCAATGCTGCGAGCACCAAAATAACGTATCGCGTTTCGCAGGCTAAGAAGAGTCTTAAGGCGAATGAATTAACAAATTTTATTATTTTTGATAACGAACATATCCCTGAAACGTCAGTGTAAACATTTTATGAATTACCTGCTACTAATAATAGAATTTATATATTCACTCGTCTTACTTGTTGACAGTACCACACGCATTAAATTTTCAACTTAGGTAGAATCCTTTATAACAAGTCTTTAAATCGGTACAGAAATTGGGGATAATGAAAAAAAAAACAAAAAAGTGAACAATGGGCTATTGAGTGCTTCTTGGGCCTATTCATAGAGCTATCGATATAGCTGTGTCTAAACTTTTAACATAAATCTCTAACCTGAATAAAGGGGCATTTGATATTCGAACTTACTGAACTATAATGTAATAATTTCTAAATTAGAGCTTGACAGTAAATGAAGATATTAAATCTTGAGGAAAATAGTGCGAAATCTGGGAAGTTGTCATTTTAATGATGGGTACAGGGTTGGAAGAATATTGGGGTAAATTAATGATGGGTACAGGGTTGGAAGAATTTCGGAGTAAATTAATGATGGACACAGGGTTGGAAGGATTTTGGGGTAAATAGGAAAAACGTCATTCCCTCCTCACTAAATTCAATAAAACTTGACGCCCCATAAGCAAATACCGAAAGATATCATAACCCATTAGTTGAACTTATACCAACAAAACCAGTTAGCTCAAAGAATGAGAAGATAAAACAGTCAAAGAAACATAATATTTCAAGTGGAATTTCATGATGAAATGTAAAGAATTTCGCAAGGATAAGAAGTCAAAAGTTTTTATACCCCTTCATGTTTATAGGCAACATATTTGATAACACAGAAAAGGGAAGTTG
Organism: Pelagia noctiluca; assembly: GCA_963924455.1. Lineage (NCBI taxonomy): Eukaryota > Metazoa > Cnidaria > Scyphozoa > Semaeostomeae > Pelagiidae > Pelagia > Pelagia noctiluca. The sequence goes on along the minus strand of OZ004327.1, from coordinate 11,697,632 downwards.
TAATCCCTCCCAAAAACTTCTCCCACGGCACCCAGCATTAGAATGACAACCAGGGGCAAAACTATAGATTTTGGGTTAGGGGATGTAGCCATAGCTACCCTGTAGATTTTGTCAAATGCCCCACCAAAACCTGAAGAACCGGGTAATTTTCCTCAAGCAAAACACCGGTCAGTTGGACTAATTCAGGGGTAGTCTCTTCATGACTCTTGAACTACGGATCCTGCTGCTAATTCGTTTTAGAGGTTGGCCAATGTTTACTTTATGAGATCATTTGAAAATCAAAAGCTAATTTTCCTTTCTAATAATATGCCTTATGCCCTAGTCCGTCCTGTAAAATCAGGATTTTTGTGATTGGGGGGCTATCACACCCCATACCCCCTTGAGTTCGCCCCTGAACACAACACCCCCACATTTTATGCGAGTTTATCTGAAGCTTACCCAAACTGATCATGAATTATTTCGCAGATAATCTGATTTGCTTAGCTATTTTCTGTTTTGTAGGATGGAAGGTCGAAAAGAAAGTCGAAAAGAGCAAAAAGTAAAAAGCTGGCCCTGCAAAAGATGTTTGTTTCAAGCACAGAAGCTTCCGAAGTAAGTGTTGTTAAAGCCTGTTTTCCATGGTGAGCTTGAAATCCCAGCGATCAGAATCACAGCACGACGGGACCCACTTTCAAATATTGAATATTTTGGAAATATCAAAGACAATGCGTCTGAAAGAATATTGCTTTGGGGGAGCCCTCACTATCACCTCCCTAAAAAGTGGATCAGTGTTTTGATAATTTCTCATTCATGCAATGGCTCAACCTAATCCTTTTTTTTTAATGTTTACTTTCGGCAATTTGTGGGTGAGCTGTAAAACTTTTACTGAAATGCATGCGTAGAATCGCTTTGCAAAATCGGTGTGATACTGACCGGTGGGATTTCGTGCTCACCGTTATGTTTTCCATAGACTGTAATGCTTCGATTTAATACCTGGAGCCTTTATTGGATTTTGGAAGATTTTAAGGGGTGTTTAATTAATTGAGGGTTGTGTGACGATTTTCTCTTATTCTTACCAAGCAATATATTCAAAAATATATAATGATGATGGATTTTACAGCGTGAAACTGTCGATAAGTAGTAGGCCTCTTCGAGTCATGACTGAAAAAATGAAATTAATGAGAATGCAATGAAAATTGACTTGGGTTTATGTAAGAATGTAAAAGCATATTCTTAACCTTAAAAGCATATGTACAAGGTTTGATTTGAGCGAGGAACTTATAAAATTACACCCCACACTTCTTACTATGATTGTGCAGATCAGTAAACTCTCGGTAACAACTAAATGATTCATATATCAAGGGATTTTATCAAATTTCCTTCCTCGATCACTTTACAAAACAAAGCATGACTTTATATTTATTTTTTATTGATGTTCTTTATTTCAAATACGAGCTTCTATAGAAGTTACTTTTTGGGCTCTTCCAAGCCCTAGAACCACAGCTTATACCCCCTTTTTCGATGTTCCTTTACAAAAGCTGTAGTCACACAAAAATCACCTTTAAATCTGTATTTATTTTCAAGGCTACAACATCTTCTGGTGATTTTGGGCTATCAGAACAGGTAATTTGAATTATTTCATCACTGTTTGTTCTAGAATGGAATCAGGTGTATTTTTGGAGAGCCATGATTGTTCTAAACGCCAGTTCAATTTGCAAATATGCTCATTGTTTGTGCTATTGAGACTAGGTTGTATGAATATCTTAAAACCTTACTGCCAACCACTAATTGCATATACTTTCTCATTTCGGCATCCCTACCACCTATAAGTTTGCATGATGGTATTCGCGAATCAGACCCAATTTCATTGTAATCTTAAATGCATTTTTGAAGAATCAATCGGCACAGTGAGAGCCTCGTTCCGATACGAGGGAAAATGTTGTCAAATATCATATCATTGCGGGCATCTTGTGTGGGGAATCCAAATGATAAGGCACCCTAAGTCGAGAGACTTCCCGTGACACTGAATAAATCGCTTGGTCGCCAAATCGATGTGTTCCAGAGTAGTATGCCGTTCGTCCTGTCGACTTTAGGCCCGAAAGAGATGTGAAATAATTCACGAACTACAGCAAAGAGTCTGTAAGTTGCTTTAACTATTCCAATCTAATAACCAACGTAAATGTACCTTTGAATCTGTGAGTATCAACCTTCATCTTGATCTGATCTGAATACAAGTATAGAGCTAGTCTCTTATATATACGAATAAACAGGAATATTCTAGAATGATTACACAGTGTCCTAAAATAGATAATAACCTAGAATGTTCTAAGAATCATAGAAAATTCAACGCGTCATGATGTAAGCAAGTTCGAGTAAGTTCCAATATTATTACATCATATCTAAGAACAACTAAATAGAAAGTTCCTCAAGAGTCCAGAAAGTTCTTCGCCACATCTTGCGGATATCGAAACACACCTTTTAGCAAAGAGATAAGTTGAAAATGTTTCTCGATACTTCAGGCACATCATTCACATTCAACAATTTTTCCAACTTCAGACTCGCCTTTCTCCATCTAGCTTCGTTAAACGTATAGCCTACCTGTGAAATGGCAGACTTCGTCTTGATAAGGTAGTGTGCGTGACAAACTTCTCCCGTTAACTTAAAAAATGCAACCTTCAGACCAGTGAGAACCTCGAAAAACGCAAATTCTGGCATCCCCGTGTTGTATGACGCGTGCATGCTTGAGCCTCCAGCAGCGTACTAACTGTATACTGCTGATGAGGAAGAGACTTCAGACTGGTTGCAAGGATATGTTTTCGTATTTAATTTAGATAATTTGTGAGAATGAAAATGACCCACGACCTCTTGATTGGTATTCAAGTCCGCTACTACTCTGCAATCGGGGCCTCGAGAAACCCTGGCAATTTTCATTCACACAAATTGCACTCCCACTCACCGCATGCAGATATGAACCCTTTCAAAACCCTTCCTCTTCTCAAGTCTTGATATTTATAGATACGAATCAGAGATACCATACGTAATTCCTTTGACGCACTACCTATTTATCAATTAGTTAACAAACGATCTTCAAGACTCGGCCCTATTTGTGATCTAACTAATTTGAAAATTATTTGACAGGACTGACTCTTCTGAAGGTCGTTTAAACTGCTTGATATATAGTGCGTCAAATGAATAACGTGTGAAATCTTTATGATTCGTATCTTTAAATATGAAGTTTGCAATTTCCCTATGGCTTCATCGAGAATTATAGCTTAGTAACGAAACGTATATTTCTCTCGCCTGACGAACGCTTGGTTGTCCACATTGATATGTACTGTGCTTCTTCTCGGGCATGCATGCGTGTAATCGAAATTATACGAATTTCAACAGAAACTAGCATTATTATCAATTAATTACTATTACGGAAAATTACTCCATAGTTTTCACTTTTATTCAAACTTCAGTTGCCCCGCCAATGGCAGGGCATTGCAAAAATTGCCTATAGGCTCATTCACTTGTCCTCCTCCACGGAAATCTTTAGTAAAAGGCGAAAGATGTGTGCGTTCTGAAGGAAGACCAGAGCTGGCGTTTAATTTTGGAATATTTCAAACCAATCATGGATCAGAGTGCGATTCAACGTGGGGCGTATACCAGCACGCATGCTCAATCAAAAATGTGATAACACACACCTACATCGTACTTCCTAGCAGTTATGAGAAAGAGCACAGTTGAGACTTCTAAAGCAAATAATTGTTCAACAATAATTTTTATTTTGCAGTATCCTGTTTGGGAACTTGAGCTTTTAGAAGAAGAAATCGATTTTTCAGACGTGCATGTCGACCCTGCACCATTTCAATTAGTTGAACAGACATCTCTATACAAGGTATGGAGCTAACATCTATTTCAAACTCAAACTATACACTGCAACTAACTATATAGCATGCTTTCTTTATTACGCCTAATATGATCTTATGACCTTATGATTTTCGTCTGACACTCAACAGAGTAATACTTCAGAAAGAGAACGAAAAAGAAACCTCATTCTGACGTATTACTCTGTTGAGTGTCAGACGAAAAGCTTAAGTAATCTATGTGTTCGTTTCGCTATGTTTCCAATTTTTCTGGCTATATTGAAGTTTTGTACCATCCAAAGATTGTTCCTTATGATAAGATGAATATGATCTTATAAATCTCAAGCTCAATCTTATGTGCATTTTGTCTCTCCAGGCCCACAAGTTATTTTGTTTGCTGAATTTATCACATGCTTATGTTACGTCCATTGGGCGACTTATTGGAATCGTCTCATTACAAGAGGTAACTAAAATTGGTTCATATATCTATTTCGCCATTTCTATCAACAGCCCCCGGCACGCCTAATGGTCAAGTTTATGTATTCAGGACAATAAAGGGGAAACCACAAGCACTTCAGGAATTACCTCCACAATGATTCTGGTTTCCCTCCATGGTTCTGAATATCATCCACAGAACTGCACATCCTTCACAGTACTTAACATCCTCCACAGCACTGATGGCATCCTCCACAGTACTGATGGCATCCTCCACAGTACTGATGGCATTCCTTCACAGTACTGCACATCTTCCACAGTACTGAACATCCTCCACAGTACTGCACATCCTCCACAGCACTTAATATCCTCCACAGCACTGAACATCCTCCACAGTACTGATGGCATCCTCCACAGTACTGATGGCATCCCTTCACAGTACTGCACATCCTCCACAGTACTGAACATCATCCACAGTACTGCACATCCTTCACAGTACTTAACATTCTCCACAGAACTGAACATTCTCCACAGTACTGAACATCCTCCACAGTACTGAACATCCTCCACAGTACTGAACATCCTCCACAGTACTGCACATCCTCCACAGTACTGAACATCATCCACAGTACTGAACATCCATCACAGTACTTAACATTCTCCACAGAACTGAACATTCTCCACAGCACTGAACATTACCCACAGTACTGAACATCCTTCACAGTACTGAACATCCTCCACAGTACTGAACATCCTCCACAGTACTGCACATCCTCCACAGTACTGCAAATCCTCCACAGCACTTGATATCCTCCACAGTAGTGAATATCCTCCACAGTACTGATGGTATCCTTTCACAGTACTGCACATCCTCCATAGTACTGTGCAGAGGTTCCCCAGAGTGATTTTAAATGTGATAAAGAGCGATTCAGATGCATCTGCCTATCATAGATACCGCCCTGTTTTCAATTTATGAATATTAATTTATTCCAGCTCCGATTGGCGATTGAGAATGAGCAGTTTTTCGTTGAGCGGCGACGGTTGCGACGACAGAAGAGTACGACGACCACTATTGATAGCGATAGTGAGGGTTCAATGACGTTAGCGCGGAATCGTTCCATGTCAACGCCCAATAATATGTGAGGTTGGTGAAAAACTAATACATTACTTTTTAGATATATATGCTTGCGCGCAGGTAGATTTTGACTTCGTATTTACGAAATAAGTGCTGAATTAGCCCCAAAAAAGAGAGAGACACACAATGGCCAATAATTGCGTTTGTTTTTAAGTTGTTGTTAGCCAACCAATAACAGCTTCGATTTATCCTGAAATATAGGACCTTTTGTATTTGCACCTATGAATTGAAAATTTTGCAAATTTCAATCTTTCACCCAAACCCAATTTCAAAACTTTCTGCTAGCCTAGAATAATTTCTGGGAACCTAGTTCCAAAATTCCGTTGCTGTTACACTAACTTGTTAGACTAACAAATAAACTTGAAAAATCATGCCTAAAATGAGGCCTCTGGCTCAGGCAGCTATCTGAGAAGCCAAGAATAAACATGAAGCTAGAATGATTTCTTGTTGCCCCAAAAGCTTAGAGAATAATCCGAAATAGTAGAGTTGTCCTCATCACCATCACAGTTGAGAGATAATTAATTCCAGCCGCATTTTTTGGCCTTGAAGGAAGAAGAAGCAAAATAGTTGATAGTCGATAAATGATAGGCACATACGCTTACTATCTTCGCAAGGTATGGGTTTATGTGCTAAGCACAAAGGGCCCACTGAATAAGTAAACTAATCGAGCAGTGCGACCCTGGTCCTTCCTCTCGATGTGACTACACCTCGTGATTCTTTTTGCCTGGAATTACAGAGAGCTAGCTAATTGTCTCCTCACCCTTTGTGGCAGGTCTGAAGGTGGTTTCGAACCAGGGACCCTTCGAACAAGGGTCAAGTGTTCTAACCACTCGTACATCCCCGCCACTAAAATATGAATCAGTCCGAACGTAAAACTGAATCGCAATTAAGTAAGTAAGATTCTGTCAACATGCTAGCCTGAGAAAGACCACCAGAAGCCTTATTTTCAGTAAGGACACCAGACCCCGAGTTTCACGTGCTTTTCGAAAGATGGTGGAGTGAGTTGTTTAGTCAACACCTCGAATGTCACTCACCCAGATGTTGACCTCACACCTGAGTAAGCTTGATTTCAGCTGCATATATCAAACTACTTCAATCGGCTACTCACCCCACTTTTGTGCGAGGGGCAAATAACTTCCTCAAAATCACGTTCTAGTGAAAATCTTCTAAAAATCTCTGGGAATCTTTTTATTAATCTGAAATTATCGAACACTTTTCCTGGAAACCCCATTGTTCTTGTGAAAACCCCTCAAAAATCTCTGAAAGTCCTTTTTTATTCTTCTAAAAATCACGTACACTTTGAAAGGGAGTGAAATGCCCCTTGGAATTTCCCTGCCAGCATTGGAATCAAATATGGCCTTTCAATTTGGCTCTAATTGCCTAAGGCTCGCTAAACAATCGCGTTACCGGCCAACATTGTTGAAATCCAGTCCCACTATTCTCAACAAAACGAATGATAAATCTTTGCCCTTGAAAAGGGGGCTTATAAGAGGAGGGGCTAAAGAGATAGTTTAAGGTAGCTAAATATGATTGTCCTGGCAAATAACTTGATAAAAAAGAGGAAATAAGAAGCTTTGTGATTTTTCATCTCAGATGAAATCTTTTTTTCCTCTTTCTCATAGTTTACAGTGTTCTCTTACCTGCGAGAAAACCTAGCCTTTTTAATCTGTGATGAAATCGTGTGATTATGCATAAATTGAAGTAGGGTAGCATGTTCAGTCTACTTGTATTAGTAGGTGGGTTTCACATTAATAAAAGGAATATGCAAGGGAAAATGCAAAATTTGAAGTTAAGTTCGTACCTAAAAATAAGAAACTTTTTAGAAACTTTTAATACTAGAAGCTGGTGAAAAATTAAGAAACTTTTAGTACTAGGACACAAGCTAGGTTTCTTATAAAAAAACGTGTATCCCAGTAAAGTATCAGTAAGCGGGGTAATCGAGTAACAGAGACAAATGAAATACAGTAAATTCATGTCAAAGTGGACAAATGACGCTGATTTTAATAGAAATTTTCTATATTCTAATCATAACAGAAGTTGGATATAATTGTAACGTGTATGTTACGTGAATTATTATAAATTGTTACTTTTGTATTGTTGTAAATATTGTAATCATGTTAGTAAACTGATTATTGTGCTGGCTCGTTTCTGTCATATTGTTTTAGCCTCTCTATCAGAGGTCTTTATCTTCCCGTTAAGTTTCAACCGAGTTTTCTATGTTTTATAGCTTCCAAGATCGAACCATTATAAAACTTGTTTCTACAGAAAGGATGATGTGTGGTGTTACATTGAGGGGCAGGGTAAGTAGCTGAGAGGTTGAAGATAGGGTGGGTGTAGAGTCAATAGATGAGTGGTTAAGGAGACAGTGCTTGAGGTTGTGTTTAGGAGAGGTGAGGATACAAAAGTGGGTAGAGTATTAACAATGAAAGAGGCAGTGGCGCGAGGAAGGGGAAAGCCAAAAAAGGCAATGGAAGGATGTGCTTGAGTATGAATTGAGGAAGATGGGGTTGGAGAAGGGGATGGCAATGGATCAAGACGAGTCGATGGACTGGTCAATTCCCGCTAGCGGATAAAATGGCCGTGATGAAAATCCTGTTTGTGTGCGTGTGTGTGTGAAGATAAGACCATTATGGAGAAAGAGACATTCGACCTTTATAATGCTATCCCTACCACCGTAGTTAGGGGTTGCATTCTCATTTATGTTTCAACTTAATTTCTAATTGAATGTTAATGGGGTATTTTTTCATTGTTTATGATACAGGTTGATACAAATAGACTTTAGATCCATACAAACATATTATGGAAAAAGCAATGGTTTGTGTATGAAGATGGGGTTTCCCCTGGGCTTGAGGGATGGAAGGTGGGGTGATTTTGTCCATATGTTTTGGCCGTAGACAGTAACAACAGTATATGGTACTCAATAGATTAATAATCAAAATTTCATTTTTATCATTTATTGATTTACCTTACTTACATTCATTGATTTATCTTACCCAGATATGTACTTTAAGTATCCAAGGACTGTTAACAAATAAATTATCAATTCTATTTTCACAGTAACTAGTACCTTAAAAATCTCTAAGCAGCTCCAATTTGTTGTGAAAATAAATGCCTTACTTCCCCACAGTAGGTCGAGCTGAATTTCACTAAATTACTATCTATTCTTGTTTTTAAATCTTTGATATTATTTTCACCAAGTCTAAATTCTTCAAAAGCTTCATAAACAGCCTTGAACTCTGGCTGTTTCTCATTGTGAAATATTTGTCTGCTGCCATGGACAACCGATATGCCTCGTTCCAATGCAGCCTCGCAGTTGTTGCCATACATACAGTGGTCAGATCTGTAATTCCACTCGCATGAAAATACGAAGAGTTGTTCTGTTGAACAAGTAAAAATTTCAGATATGAGGGTCATAAAGGGGTTAAAGGGAACATGGGAACATGCCCAAAATTAAAAAGGGAACATGGGAACATGATACAAATCAAACAGGGAACAAGGGAACAATGACAGCAAGCAGGGATCAGGGAACACAAAAGGTCCAAATTTCTGCTTAGAACAATGAGGGAACATTTGCAATTTCTATAAGGGAAGAGGGTAAGATGATCCCCCCCTATTTGACCCTCAGATATGCCTTAAAAGATCTTTGACGTTCTGACGGAGGGGCTAGATAGCATGAAAATACCACGAATTTGCAGCTAGAGAAAGAAAATCACAAGAGGGTTGTGTTCATATAAAATATTTCTAATGAAAAAAGAGTGTAATTGATAAGGGTTGAACTGGGAAAAGAGTGATAAGAAAACAACTAAAAAGAAACATATCCTACCTGGTTTGAAATGAAACATAATATTCAATATATCTTGATCTCCCCAAGTAATATCATATCTATATTTCTGGCTTATCGGATAAACATCTTTGTTCCAATTAGCTTCCCTCATTCTAGTAAGATTCATCAGCATGATTCCTGAATTTACTCCAAGGCGTCCATAATACGGGTGTTGGGCAAACCGATTGTACCAGCCAATAGCATCAACCTCCGCCTCTGGAGCAAGTCCTGCCAATTGGGTTTGGTTGAATTGTGTAAAGAATTGCCATAAATCTTCAGGTGGTCGCAGTAGTAATATGTCTGTGTCCACGTAAATGACTGAGTCGACTTCCGTGAGCAATAGCTGTTAATAAAAAGATGCGTTTTTCACCTCTAATGTAATTTAGGTGTAGAATGTGGAGAGATACCAGCAGCATTTTAGGAGGGTACCATTAGCACTGTGGAGGGAAACCACAAGCACTGTTAGTATTACCTCCACAATACTGATGATATCCCCCACGGTACTGATAGTAGTATCACTTAAAAGAACTTATGGTATCACCCAACTACACTGAATATTTCTTAAAATTCTGTTAGTATCCCCCCACACTCCCAACCGTACTGAACACCCTCCAAGGTACTGTTGATATCCTTAACAGTTTTGAATCCCCCCCCCCCCCCCATAGTACTGATGGTATCGAAAAACACAGTACTGAACATGGACATACTTTAATCAACTTATGGTATCACCTAATAGTACTAAATATTCCTCACATTACTACTGGTATCCCTCAAAGGGGGCCTATTATAGGTTTTGCGGCTTGCGGCTTCAGCCCTATTTTTACGTGCGGCTTACGGGTTTTACTATGGATTTTTGCGGCTGCGGCTTTGCATTTACCGTTTCGTCTTCACAACCTGCGGTTTTGCGTTTTATTTCCTGGCGGATGGCGGCTTTTGTCAGATTTTTGTACGGCCTTGCGGTTTCGAGACCCCCTATAATAGGCCCCCCTCAAAGGTACTGAACACCCTTCAATGAACTGATGGCATCCCTCCACAGTAATGATGGTATCCCCCATATTACTGAACATCCTTTAAGTATCCCCAAATTACTAATGGTATTCCCCACGTAGTACTGAACATCCTTCAATCTATTGATTGCATCCCCTCGTTATTGATGATATCTTCCCAAAGTACTAAACATCCTCAACAGTACTGAACTTCTCAGCAGCAGTGCACAGAGCTCCCCCAATAGGTTCATGTTGACATCATATTTTTGAATCACTCTGATTCTAATCTATAGTGGTTGCAAATAATCTCGTCAAGGAAGGACACCCTACCAAGGTTTGCACTCGATGTAATCTGTTTAACTGTTCTTTATCTTCGCTCGAGTTTCCTCAAATTCAAAAGTGGGAGGAGACAAACTTTATCACCAGGTAGTGTGATCTCTCTTTTGATTTTTGAATTTGTTGAGCTGCGTAAGTTGATAAACGTTGTGGGATGTTAGGATTGGAAAGAGCGTGTATGTTTAATAGCAGGTCTTTCGAAAGGACGAAGTTCAGTTTAAATTGGGGAGCATTGTTAATTGCAATGCTTGTCTAAATTATGAGAGTCAGACAGTGTGGGGTTTAATATTTCATCAACATGCGATACCCTAGAAGATAGAACAATACCTCTAAAACTTTGACTTGGTACATTGCATTTGGGCTATTCTTACCAATAGCGTTTATGCATTTAGATATTCTAATACCTTAAGTAATCCATGACTTTTTACGCCTTTTTAGCTTTTAGCTACCTTTTAACGTGTGACACTCCCTATCTTGCCTAGTCTAGAGGTCTGAATGGTGAGGTTGTGCAGGAGGGATCTTTGCAACTTTGGTAGGTGTTCAGTAATGTGGAGGGCTTTCTCGAAGTAATATGGAGGATGTGCAGTAATGTGGCAATTCAGTAATGTGAAGAGGTACTTTTCAACAACAAGGAAGGTACTGAGTAATTTAGAGGAATACTATAAATGCAATAAAGAATCACCGAGCATCTTCCACACTACTGCAAGATATCCCCTATGTTGATGGTGATGTACTTCCATTTTACAGAATGGTATCCCTCCACATTACTACAAAACGCCCTCTACATAACTACATTAACTCTGAATTTCTTTTAAACCTCTTCAGATTTCTTAAAATCCCTCCTTGGGTACTTAACCTGCTAATAAAAGAGGGTGATGTGAGAATTGATAAGCGTGTAATTTGTTATAATACAATATCTTTTGGAAAGAATGCCCAACATTAATGAATGAAACAGTGTAAAGAATTCCCATTTAGCGTTGATATTGTACAATCATGGCCAAAAATTTGACCTATCTCTATGAAAAAGCAATTCATCAGCTGTCAAAACAGATTGACATCATAGTTTCAACAAACAAAATCCCTGATATTAACCGCCCTCTAATCTGTGTCTGTATACATTTCCCCGTGTTTCCATGGTATCTATGCTAGGAGAGTGTTTGCTAGCATTTCTGCGGAAATTCTCCTTACAAACACACAAACGGAATGTGGTGACTATTTGGGAGCAGCACACCGACCTATATGAAGTAATAGACCTCTATGAGCAGTACATGTCAGTACCAGTTTTATTCGGTCCTCCCCCTGGACTCAAAATTTAACAGCCTTCCTACTGAACATCCTCCACATTACAGAATATCCTGCACATTACTTAAAATCCCTCTGTATGGTACGGCAAGATCGAACAGCTTGAAAAATGACTAACATCGATCCAATGGAAAGACACCTGTGAAGGAAGGGGATTAAAAACTTACTTTATTCACGTGCAACTTCCTTCAAGGGGAAGCGTCATACGAAACGAATGATGATGATGAGGGTACATTTAGGGTACATCACTTTTGAAACCAAAACCTTTTTGGAAATGATACCCAACAGTGCCAAGCCAAAAATGCCTGCTTTGCCTTGATATTTCACAATTATGGCATAAATCTAGCCCCCTCTTTATCAAAAAACAATTCATTCAATTTTATACCAAAATTCATATTGAATTTGACACATATGAGCAGGAACAGCCACCTACTTTATGAGCGGGACCAATTTAATGCTACATGGCCCCTCTCTCTCTGGATTCAAAATGAGATCCAGACAATTATACATGAACAAACAAACCAACTTACAGGAAGAAAAAGTCTTTGCGATGCACACGGTTTGAACAAAGATTTCCAGCGCTCAAAATCATCACTGCCTGGAAACTGAATTTTCTGAATATCCAACTTTACCGTTCCATCAATAAATCTTGGCCATGCTTGGATTTTAGTTCGAAACTCTTTGTGGAGTTCTTCTTCTGCAAACACGTGGAAATGGAGGTTCCTTTTTGAGAACATTGCAAACGATTTCAAGCTAATTATTGCTTCTGGTGCCCGGTTTCCGCATGCAACTATGGCAACATGAATTGAGTTGTCAGGAGGCAGATGCCTGTAAAAAGGAAGAAAATTTAGACAGGAATATCATCATTGATTATATAAATCTTCTAAGAATCAATGGCTTGGTGTAACTAGAAATTACATAAATTTTACCTTGATCAAACTAAACTCTACCATGAGGGTCGCAGGGGGCTGATGGGACCAATAATGCCCAACAGACAATGCATACGGCACAGTAAAAATGGGGTTGATCAATTTTTTGTAATTAGGCCCCCTCCCAAACATGCTCCCTGGCCTATGATAACTATTTACAATTTTTGCAAACACCATTTAAATTTTGACGTATGCAACGAGATGTCAATGAAAAAGTTTTATAATCGCGTATGATTTGAAAAACTGTTTTATCTTTATCAAAGAAGATTCCTGAGGTCTAACCTGTATTTTCAACCAGTAAATCAAAAACAGTTAAGTGAGGGAAAAACAAACATGGATAAAATGACACTGAATTTATAAATATCTCAAAACTGAACTGGAATCAAAGTTACCTCTGCGACTCTTTCATGATATCGTCACTATTTTTCACCAGTTCAGGATCACTGACTTTCTCTACATCATCAACAACCATTTCTCTGTTTTTATTCGTTGAATCACCAATCCCCTCCTCATTTTCAACTTTGTTCTCCAATTCAATATCTCTTAACTCGGGTCTCCTCCTTGGCTTAGCCTCTCCTGCGCCATGCTTGTCATAAATTTCTTGCAACTTGGAAGAGAATTTAAATTCTGGAGTTTTTGCCAGTGAGTAAATGTAAACATATACAATAACTGAAATGATTGTAAGGCAGAAGAAAAGAATCATCAGTCTTCTAATATTAAACATTCTAATCTTTGAATTTTGTGCTTGCTCCTGTCCTTTATCCTGATCTCTTTTTGGATCTTTTTCATCAACAACATCTCGTCTACGCATTTTTGAATTTTGAATGCCAATATCTAAAACAGTAAAAGAAATATCATTGCATCATGACATTTATTCTCAAGCAAAATAAGAGGGTTGTCCAAATAGATAGCTAATCATTCTAATGATTGTATGATTAGCCATTGAGTGACAGGATACAGCAAAAAGGGTAGGTGTAGAGTCAATAGAAGAGTAGTTAAGGAGACAGCGTTTGAGGTGGTTTGGACATGTATTGAGGGTACATAAGTAGATAGAGTATTTCAAATGAAAGTAGCAGGGGCCTGAGGGAGGGGGAGACCAGCTAGGCAATCGAAGGATGTGGTTGAGAATGATAGAGGGTAATGGGGTGGAGAACGTGGCAATAGATAGGGAAACTTGGAGAAGGCAAATTCATGGACCGGTCAACCCCTGCTAGCGGGGAAAACAGTTGGAATAAAAATCCTGTTTGTGTGTACGTCAAATGATTGTTTTCATTATCTATCGCATGAAATATTTCCGCAACACTAGCTCAAGTATCAGATATAGATTACAATATCCATTAGGAGCCTTGGGGTGCTAGACAGCAGAGTGTGGCATTGCAGATACATGGCAATAGAAAAATAGGATATCGAACGATTTAGCAAATGGCTCTTGCAAGCACAAGGTCTCTTTGAGAAGTGCCACACTCTACAAAGGGGTCCAGATTGATGCCTTGAACTGGATACTTGCAGTTAGGGACTGCATACCTTCCAAGACATACACATGCGGGTCATTCCATGTGAAGTCAACACACCAGTAAAACTCAAAGTCTTTTGATTTGAATAAAATTTGGTACACATACTGCTACTATTAATACTAGGCCCTGTGCAAAGTTTCAGCTTTCTATCTGCCCCCCTTTCCAAAATACGGGGCTTCCAATTTTTGGGCTTCCGCGCGCAAACGGAACCCCCAGTTTATTAAAACTCTTGTAACTTTTCTATTTCACATGCTACAGAGGTGGGGAATAGCTCATATTAAAGGGCTCTCTGTGTAGGATTTGAAAATCGCATTTGTAACATCAAATCCTGAACAGGAAACTTGCTATAAAGTAAAACTTTGTTTTTTGCTCTTAACCCCCTGGATCCCAATTAGTTTAACCCCCCAAGAAAAATTTATCATTTTTGAAATCCTTATTTATCATATAATTGATGTGCCAAAAATAATTCTGGGGTTTGCACTGGTTCTAGAGCGAGAGGTGTTTTAATGCTAAGTACTTTCGATGTGAAACTCAGTTACAAAATTATATGTGCATAGGAGTGCATCATTACAATGATCATACTAAGAGAGTTGCTAAAACTTATTCAAATACTTTCTAAGATGTTCAAAGCTCCAGTTTGTTCTTTCTCTGTTAAAGCATATGTTCTGCCAGTGGCAGTTGTTGGCTCTACTTTTGTCAAAAGTGCATCTCTTGGAACAACCAACTTGTCTACTCTTTGGGGGTACGTAAATGATGGTGATGGACCGGCTGGATGGAGAAACGAAATTTCTACACTTTCTCTCTGTCCTCATATTTGTTTAAGATGTAAGCAAGCCACCACTGGTTATCATACTTGCACGTTACATAGCCATTCAAATCTTCCCATTGCAGGAGCTCTCTTGTCAATAGTTTGCTTACATCAACCTTTTTTGCATTTTGCGATGATGAAAATTCTTTGACCACCAGCTGAGTAGTTGAGCCATTGACTGGCATGTAGTTTTTGCATGCAGTTTTTGGGTTCCTTGGATGGTAATGCTGTTTTCGAGTCGAGCAGAGTGCCACTCTGCAGGAATCCCAAAATCTTCCTGATGCCATGCCAAATTTAAAAAGTTTTTCCTGTTCTTATACTGAGATGCTGCTCCATCGGAAAAGTATATGGCCATCTCTATTGGAAACATATCTCTCAGATACACAAAAAGCTTTCGCTGGAATCTGTGAACAGCTATTGTGTCATGTGTCAGGCAATCTGAGACAATAACAAAGCTCAGACTTTTAAGGCTTGTTGTCATGTCACTAGCTATGGGGAAATGATGGTAGATGACAAATGGATGTATTGTTGCTTGGCTGTTATTCCAATGGAATCCTTGTGCAGCATCTTGAAGTACAAAGGAATAATTTTCAGCGAAATTCCCAACAATTAGCACTGTCCCCTCCATTGCTCCATCCTTAATTGCCTTCATGTATGCAGCTTGTGACCTTGCGATAAATGCGTGCCTTTGTAGTTGTGGAAGTGATTCACAAAGGGTGGTTGCAAAATCGTCAACTGATTTCAATATTGTTTCAAGGCTTGTTCGATCAACAGTTACCCATGTCTTGTATGTTACCTCGTCTATGTTAATGTTTTCAAATATTTTGAGGATCTTGGCTTTCAGTTGTTGGGTATCACCACAAAATTCACATTGACCAAGGTAGCATTCTGGCTGTGGTGGATTGCATGCAATCGTAGAAAGCAAATTGTGATAGCTTATTTTTCCATCGAAGTCATCTGAAACTAGGCTCCTGAAAGCAGGCAAACTTGAGATTTTGGCTCCCTCCAGCATCAGTTTGACATTCTGATGAATGGTGCATACCCAAACGCTGTGTGTCCCACTACCACCGGGGAGAACTACGTTCTTTGGCCGTAATGATGCAAATTTTGAAAATCCAACTTTGATATTAGATTCATCCTTGAATCGCTCATAAGCTTCTTTTAGATTGCAAAGGATCAAACGCTTCTGCACTTTTTCCTTTTTGCCATTTACGTCCGTGGCAACACAGTCCTTCTTTCCTGGCAGTTGACGACTTATCTCATCACTTACATAGAATTCTTTTATTTTCGTTGTGACTTCATCCTTTATGGCTCTTCCTGGTTTCGGGTTAGGAGTTGAAAGTATTCCTTTTTCTTCGACCAGCTTTTTCGTGGCTCTAGCCATGTAATTTGAAATACCAAATTCATCCTGCATTTGGCGTATACTCCAGCTCTGTGGCAAGACAGTAAGCACTTGCATTTGGTCACTCCGCCTTTCACAAGATTGGAACTTTTCTTTCAACTGCGTTATAATTTCATCATAGTCTCTTTTATGCTTTAGTTCAATGCATTGCATTTCGGCATGATCAGTTGTTTGTGGGTCAATTCGTAGTTTCTTACGAAATGCACCAGTGATTCTGTCAAGTTTCTCCTCTGAATACCGTTTAAGTGATGTTAGTTTCTTTGACTGAACTGGTGATTCACCAATGCAATGCCAGAGAGGGATTCATTAAAATTGCAATGTCCATTTCCGTGATTCGAAAGGTTTGTCAGGTGTTGAAGACTGGGTGGGTCTATTCTCAAATATATGATTGTAAACTAAGAAAATCCCTTTTCAAAATTAAGGTGTGACAATTCTGGATTTCTCTTATTTACTAAATTATTTAGCAAATTTACAATGATTTAGATGTTTCTTCAGTATTAGCAACAAACCAATATTATAAGAATATTTGGTAAGAGTTTAACATAAAATTAAGTAAGAGGTCGGAGGCAAAAAATGAGAACGTAGAGTGAAATTATAATGCCAATTACTTTTGATGGCATCCTTGTACTAAAACACCTCTAGCACTAGAACCAGAGCAAACCCCAGAATTATTTTTCGACCATCAATACTATGGCAAAAAAGGAATTCAAAAATGAAATTTTTTTCTTGGGGGGTTAAACTAATTGGGCTCCAGGGGGACAAGAGCAAAAAACAAAGTTTTACTTTATAGCAAGTTTCCTGTTCAGGATTCGATGTTACAAATGCAATTTTCACATCCTACACAGAAAGCCCTTTAATATGAGCTATTCCCCACCTCTGTAGCATGTGAAATGAAAAATTTACAAGTGTTTTAATAAATCGGGGGTTCCGTTTGCGCGCGGAAGCCCAAAAATTGGAAGCCCCGTATTTTGGAAAGGGGGGCAGATAGAAAGCTGAAAAATTGCACAGGGTCTAGTCTTAATAGTAGAAATATGTGTACCAAATTTCATTCAAATCTAAGGACTTGAGGGAAAATAGCTCCTTATCCTGTGTTGATTTCACATGGAATGACCCATGCATAGATCGATCTTCCCACAAACATAGCGCAAAGAAATTATTCAGCTGTATGTTGAAGTACACTTTTAATGTGATCGATTTCAGCGAATGATCCATTAATTAAGTAGGTGATAGAAAAAATTCTTGGCAAATAATGGTCTAAAATCGGGAAGAATTTTGGGAAGTATGCAGTCCCTAGCTGCATGTAAACTGGGTGGGCATCATGCTGAATAGTTAAGGTCATTATACTGTATTGGATGGGTGACCCTTTCTATTTCTATTGATTTATTTGCATAAAGTTTTTACAAACTTAATCTCGCAAATGTTAAAATAGATAAATGAGTTAAATAACCTAATAAATTTGAATGAATAAATAAATAAATATAAAAGTTACAATAAAAACTATGAGCATCCTTGTTAGAATATTTTATCTTTATAAACTATAAAATTTGTTTAGTTCATCATTAAAGTCATTAGGGTTGACAGAGTGCACTATATTCGATGGTAGACCCTGCAGGAGTTATTGGTTGGCATTACTCCCAGTATGCCTAAGTCAATGTAAGGATAATCTCCTTCCCTCATTTGTTAATGAGATAATACCAAATCGATAGCACCACAGCACAGGGGCTGGAAGAGGGGCATACCCTACTGCTTTCATGGCCTTAACAAGACAAGGGTAATTCTGTGATTTCATGTATGGAAAGACGAATTGCATTTTGTTCTTTTTTCAAGAATTTGCAAGATACCTTGCCACAGATTCTTTAATTAGATAAAATGTAGTTAGGTTAGGTTATACAGGTAATATTCATTGTATGTGCAATTATGAAATATTTTGTGTAGGCCTCAAGTATGCTATAAAATAAAATAACAAGTTTTTCGATATTATAAAAGCTTTTACCTTATCTTTCAACCATTCAAGAAGAAAATCAAGCCAAACATTGATGTACAAAGGACGATCACATCAACAATGTTGTCTACTTGCTTTCTTGTTGCATTGTTGTTCCTGTGAAGTCCTTGTTGTTGTTGTTGTTGTCAGCGAATAACCGCTGCTATTTCCCGGGGGAATGTCAAAAGCGCGTGTGAAACGCGGTTTGGTTTAGTTCCGTTTCCTCGTGGTCTTTCTTGACGTCCGATAATGGAGGCCGAAAAAGTATGTTGCTGTGTGTAACTAAAAGATACGTTGTTGTTCGCAGTCTTTCCGAGCTTCATCGAATTGTTTGCTTTAGAAATTATTAGTAATTAGGTAAGTATCGAAGTATATGATAACTTTCAACCTTCAATTTCGTCTGAGCTAAGTCTAGCACTAAAAGGCCATAGATCTGTTGAATATCTTCTGACCGATCAGGCCAGGGCCTAGGTCAAAGATGCGGATGTCGAAAATTTGATGGGCCTAACCACTGGTCTCAAAATAACGACTGGATTGGGCATTCTGTTATTTCTGGACTCAGATGTTGAAGCCCATTCCTCTGGCTTGCAGTTGGCCTCTCAATAGGGCTGCCAAAGATATCATATTGCCTGTATTCTTGCAACAATAGCTGCTTGATTATTCAGTCTCGTGCTTCCCGAGCATTCATAACATTCCAACAATCATCAAATAAAAGCAGCCCCTAGTGGAATCTCAATGTATTGAATTGGATCTACCAATATGGCTGCCAATGACTTCATTTCAGAACAACAGATGCCTGATCCTGTCTTTATTTTGAGATCAGTGGGCCTAACCTAATCATCATTGGGCACTCACAATATTTTGATTGCAATTAATTTTTCAGTTAGCATCTGAGTGTGGCAGCAATGAGTGTAGTCTATAGCCACATTTTGCGAATAAAGTGACTGGTGCTGACTGATACCCTATTGGAAATACATCTACAAAACTTTCCAAGGGCCACTTGAAGCCTAGGGGGGCCAATTATAGGTTTACCAGTGCAAATCAATTTGGCCGAAACAGCAAGTGCATGCTAAAAACTAGGCCTTGCACACACAGATATGCATAAATATTTATTACGAGTTTTTACTATGAGATTTATTTTTACAAAATGAGTTTTTACAGCTCAACCTTAATTTTGCACGCTGCTTATGGCTTTAAGAATGGATTGTTGTGGATGTTGCTTTGAATTTACTTAATCATTCACAACCTGCGACTTTGGGCAGTGTCTTTATTCTCAAGGCAATGAGTGGCTTTCTGCAGGTTTTTACAATCTTGCAGTCTCTTGACCATCTATGATAAGCCCCGCTAAGGTGCCATTCTTGCTCTTGGGTATATCCCATGTTATTCATTCTTATTATTTATCATATATATTTGATTTCCGTTTAGATCAATCAACTCTTATGACTTTTGAAGAAATGAAGAATCATTAAAGTTCTCACCAGTGAACTCAGAAAGAGAATAAAATGAACCCTGCCATGGAATGCGTCCTTGGTGGACTCAGCACAAGCTTTGCCTGCGTGTTCTCTAACCCCCTTGAAGTCGTGAAAACAAGAATGCAACTTCAAGGAGAGCTGCAAGCCAGAGGTTCATACAAGGTTCATTATCGGCATGTGTTTCATGCATTCTACACGATTGCAAGATACGATGGGATAAGAGCTCTGCAGAAGGGACTTGTGCCAGGAATCTGCTATCAGTCCATCATGAATGGGTTCAGACTTGGCAATTATCAAGCAATGACAAATGCCGGGTTCACCAAAAATTCAGATGGGTCTTTGAATTATTTCCGATGTGTTATTGCTGGAGCAGTTTCAGGATGCATTGGAGCTTTCTTTGGCAGCCCAATGTATATGGTGAGAAATATGTACAGCCTCGCTTCACCAGGCGTATTTGCTGGTAGATGGCAATGTAGAGGGTCATGAAGGAGTGAATTAGGACCTGATTTCTGCCTTTTTATTTTATTAACTAGGAAAAAGGGATTGGATTTCTTGGGACTCGGATTTTGGATTTGGGAATGCAAAAGTAAAGTGTTCTCTAGATTGTTAAACACATCAATATTTGGAATTTCTTTGTTTTAATAATTTAGATTGTGATTTGTGTCAGTGCTAGTAATTGGAATCATCCCCCCTCCCTTCAGAATCCTTGATATACAACTGGTGACAATTGAGTAATAATTTTAGAATAGCCAGAAATATCGGAAACATAGCGAAACCAAAACATAGATTACTTAAGCTTTTCCTCTGACACTGAACAGAGTATTACATCAGAAAGAGAACTAAACAGGAAGATAGCTGATTAATATGCCCAGATGTGGATCAAGTTACTTGAAGTAATCTTATTGGTCAGCTCACTGTATCGTGGGTGTTGATTGGTTTTCCAATACCAGGCAATCATTCACCTCATTTCTGATTGGCTTATATCGATCCACCTCTGTGTATATAGATCAGTTAGGTTTCTGTTTTGTTCTCTTTCTGACATATTACTCTGTTGAGTGTCAGACAAAAAGCTTAAGTTGTTGATGTGTTCTTTTCGGTATTTTTCTGGTATTTCTGACTATTTTGCAGTTTTGTACCATCCAAAGACTGTTCTAGTAATTTCTTCAGGCTTGAGATTTCTGTCTCATATTTATTTCAGGCTCAAAGAATGTACAATTGATCTTCAATATTCGAACTATGTAAAAGAAATCAATATTGGCTTTTTCCAGATCCAATAAAAAGTACTCAATTGTCCCCAGGTGTATATTTCCGTTTAGCGTTTATGCCTGACCAGGTAAGACTAAGGAATATGATTAGTGCTTGTGTATTACTTAGTGTAGATTCTGTTTAGTATCTTGAGCTATCTTCACATAAGCGCTTTGTGTTTTTGACAAGGTAGACTTAGAGCTTCAAAGAGGGGTGGTGATATATTGCTTGTCAAAGGGGAAGACCAAATTATACTTGCTTTTCTTTTGATTTCCTCCTTCAAAATAGTGTTGCCCATTCTGAATTAATCATCGATTCAAATTTTCAATTTTAGATCAAAACACATTTCCAATCAGCGGCAACAGAAGTTATTGCAGTTGGAGCACAACATCACTACAAAGGCTTCGTTAGCGCCCTATCGGATATTCTAAAGGAACACGGCCTCACTGGGTTATGGCGAGGGGTGACTGGTGCAATGCCACGTGTAACAGTCGGCTCAGCAGCTCAGTTGTCCTCATTCTCAAAAGCCAAAGAAATCATTTCAAACAAAGGTATTTTTAACGAGAACAGCATTCTAATACCATTTACTGCCAGCATGGTAGGTAGTGTATTTGTGGTACTGGCAATGACTCCCTTTGATGTGGTAAGTACAAGACTTTATAACCAAGATGTTTTAGCCAACGGAAAAGGCTCCTTGTATAACGGATTTTTAGACTGCACTTATAAGATCTTCAGAAAAGAAGGTTTCATTGGATTTTATAAGGGCCTTGGCGCTTCGTATTTTAGGTTAGGTCCTCATACTGTATTAAGTCTTGTATTTTGGGATAAACTTAGGAGTGTTTATTTGAACTTTGATAAAGATGAATTATAGTTTAGATTTTAGTTTAAATCATGAAATGTTTGGCTATTCAAGGCCTGTAAAGCAAAGCAGCTCTGTGTTTATAGAGTTTAGACATTTGTTCCATAGGAGCGAATAATTTACCACGTGTGGTTGCTGTCAGCACAAACTGCTTTCTGACATCAATATCGAGTGTTAGACGCAGTTTAAAATCATTATTAACCATCATTTCTCTACATCATCATCGTCAGGGGCGTGTTGGCCAATGGAGATGCTTGTCTGTGGGCCCCTCTATTCTTTTGGCAACTACACTAATAGGCCCCTAAACTTTGAACAATAATCAGCTCATTGCATATTGGCAGTTGGTTATTGATTATAGTAACCCAAGCCCTTCTTTGCTTCCAACACTCCTCTGATCACCATCAATTATCATGTTTTAAAATCCCCATTGTTAATGTAGATGCTATAATATTTATTTGAATTTGTATTTCGACAAACTACCCTTGAAGGCTTCTGAAGCCAAGTTTGGAAAATATCAAAGAATTAAAAAGCAGTTATGAACTGAATCATATTGTATTTCTTTTATTTTACTTCAAAACTACTTCTAGTAGATAAACTGGCTTATAATTGGACAACCAAAACTTGTTTTTAGAGCTTTATAGTTCAAACTTTATAGTCAAGTTTGTAAAAGTGAGTTGAGTTTGTAAACTTGACTATCGTGGTTCGGGTGAGAAGTTTTAGAATTAAAAGAATCACAAGAAGCTTAATTTTTGATGGTATATAATCCATAACAATATTTCAACCTTTCCTTTGCAGAGGTCATTATCAAGGGTTATCACTCTTTTTATTCTAAACTTTACTCCTTCCCAGACTTAGTTTTTATGCTGTATAGAACAATAACTAAGGCACTTGGTTTCTGAGCAAGAGGTCGCAAGTTCGTGTCCTACCACCAGCATTATCTCACTGCTCATTTTCTGCTGGTACCAGGCGTCCCAATGTTCATTATAGCTGCACTTACCCGTTTAGCCCCGTTCACACTGCTCCTTATTTGAGTGGAAACGATGCAAAACCTATCCGTTTCGGCCTTGCGTTCACACTGATACGCTTCAAATACAGAGCTGTTCGAATACGCAAACAAATACGCAT
Source organism: Pelagia noctiluca (assembly GCA_963924455.1). Classification (NCBI taxonomy): domain Eukaryota; kingdom Metazoa; phylum Cnidaria; class Scyphozoa; order Semaeostomeae; family Pelagiidae; genus Pelagia; species Pelagia noctiluca. The sequence goes on along the minus strand of OZ004327.1, from coordinate 11,674,450 downwards.
ACTTTCGAATAGGGTGCGTGTTGAATATGCTTCGTTTTCAGTGTGAACACCAAATACGGGGATATTTGAATAATAAGGTATTCTTTCAACGGAAATATTTGTCTGGAAATGGGATTATGAGCATCGTATTTGCCCGAAGTATTGTCAACAGTTCATCGTATTCATAGCGTATTTGCTTGGAAACGGAGCAGTGTTAACAGGCACTGTTTTTCCTCTTCAAATACGGAGAAGTTTGAACGAGGTCTTAGTTAAGCCAGCCCGCCAATAAAAAGCATTTGAATCATACAATTGACCAAGGTAGGTTTGATTGCCAGTGTGAAAGTTTGCCTGGAGCAGTGTGAACACTTCATCGTATTCATAGCGTATTTGCTTGGAAACGGAGCAGTGTGAACAGGCACTGTTTTTCGTCTTCAAATACGGAGACAAGGAAATACGGAGCAGTGTGAACGAGGCTTAAGTGAAAACTCTCAGTTCCGAAAGGAAAAATCAAATTCATTCATCACACCAACTAGATGAACTCAACTTCTTCCCAGTCTTAGCTTCTGTACTGTATAGCACAATCACTAAGAAACTTGGTTTCAAACCAAGAGATTGTTAGTTCTAGTCCTACCAACTTCATTATCTCACTGCATTTTCTCTACTGGTACCAGGCTTTCCCATGTTCAGCAGAGTTGCACTTATCCCTCGTAGAAGTCGAGACTCTCAGTTGAGAAATGAAAGAATCAGAAATGATTTCTTCAAATTAGCAAAAGCTCGAATTACAGCAGTTTGAATCAGACAGAACTGTATTTACTTTAGAAGAGAAAACGCACCATCTCTGATAGTCTACATAAATCACATTGTAAATTCTATAACAAAGATTGAGACTGATATTTGCATTAGAAGAAAAATTATTACCTCTCGTGGCTTATGACAAATCAAGTCGATTACGAACATCAAAGTTAATATTTACTTCAGAAGAAAACTGCGCGATTTAGGATAGGTTATAAATTATGTATTGAATCGATGATAGCAATTATGTTCGGTTGTTATTTTAGAAGAAAAACACCATATTTGCTAGATTACGATAAACTGTGTGTTAATACTTTTCAAACGATTGAGTTTATCTTGTGTGCATGCGTGAATTGTGACTGTATGTTTCTACATGCTTACTTGACTTGGAATTGGTTTCCAGTAGGAGTACTGTGTCATGCACTTTATCATCACATAAAGTAGTTTAGAGGTCTTAGTTTGTTGATGCCCTTATTTTTGAGGGAGTGAGTTCCGGTTTAAGCCTGACAAAGGTAGGGCCTTATTTCCAGCAGGGACACTCCATCATGCACTTTATCACACAGAAGTATATCAGGTCTTAGTGTTTACGCTGAGCTAGTAATTCAGTATCTATTTAACATGATAGTCCGACTACAGTAGGCCATGTTTACCCAAGCCGTAAGCTAGAGTACACTTAATCACTACATACGGTAAAATAGGAGTCCTAGTGTGTTTATGCTATCTGTTGTGAGTGAAGGAGTTTGTGTTTGAATTGCTAACTTGCCTTGTTTCTGCCAGGTGCATGGTAGCATGTGCGATATCATTTCATATAAAAGTATTAGGCCCTATAGATGACCTCATTTTTAAGTGAGTTAGTTTCGGTTTAAGCCTGACTAAGTTAGGGCCTTGTTTTCAATAGGATCGCAATACAGAAGTGTATGAGGTCCAATCTGTTTGGTTTCCTCCTTTTTGAGTAAGTGAGTTTCGGTTTAAGCCTGACTATGGTAGGGCCTTATTTCCAGCAGTGAAAATGTAGCCTGCACTTCATCATTACATATAGTTGTATATGAGGTTCTACTGTGTTTATGCTGAGGTAGTAATTCAGTTTCTGTTTAACATGATAGTCCGACTATAGTAGGCCTTGTTAACCCAAGCCGTAAGCTAGAGTACACTTAATCACAACATACAGTAGAATAGGGTCCGAGTGTGTTTATGCTATCTGTTTTGGGTGAAGGAGTTTGTGTTTGAAACGCAAGCTTGCCTTATTTCAAGCAGCATGTACCATATCATTACATACAGTAGTAAATTAGGCCCTATTGTGTTTGATTCCTTCATTTTTAAGCAATGAAGTGATTTTCTATTTGAAATGCTAACATGGCTATGGCTTGGCCTTATTTCCAGCTAGTTTATGTAAGCATGCACTTTGTCTTACATAAAGTAGTATATCATGCTGAGCGAATAATAAAGTTTCTGGTTGACATGATATTGCAGTTAAAGTAGGCCTCACTTACTCCAGGTGCAAGCCAGTATACTTTAGTGCACTCGAGTACTTTAGTACTACACTTGAGTACTTTAGTACTACACTTGAGTACTTTAGTACTACACTAGAATACAATTAATCAATACATACAGTATGATATGAGTCCTAGTGTGCATAATCACACTTATTTTAGCTACCAAAGTGACCCGTCTGGGAATGAAGTTCATCTAGACCACCCCACTGTTTTGTGTGGGTGTGGGTTTCAACCATTTCTAGCAAACATCAGCTGCTTTGCATCATGTCAATTCACCATGTCTAGCCACGGCACAAATGTGATTGCGCAAGTACAACTACATAATCTGAATTTTAAAAAAAATAATTGAGGACTCGAGCATTTGCCTATTAATTAAAACACGGATTGAATTTCATATTTTCTCAGAAGAACACACACGATATTTAGACCCCGTTTACACTAGCACGGATCCAAATGGACCCGTACCCAAACTAGCACAGATAGGCCTCCCGTTTACACTAGACCTGTAGATCCGTACCCATTTGGGTCTGCTATCTGGGTTCATATGGGATCACGGAAAAATGGATTGAATTTCATATTTTCTCAGAAGAACACACACGATATTTAGACCCCGTTTACACTAGCACGGATCCAAATGGACCCGTACCCAAACTAGCACAGATAGGCCTCCCGTTAACTAGACCTGTGGATCCGCACCCATTTGGGTCTGCTATCTGGACCCGTATGGGATCGCGGAAACACGGACTGAATTTCATATTTTCTCAGAAGAACACACACGATATTTAATGGGTTATGATAACCAGAGTCAGGAAAACATTACGGTCGTGGACTGAAGGAGAAGAAGTAAAAAAACGAGACATTAATGATTCCAACGTATTCCAATTAGATATAAATATATCTCTATAGCAAATGCGTTGTCTAAGACTGCATTGTAGTGCTCGATGTACAGAAGTACAGAGTGATAAAGAAGAGAAACAAGAAGGGAGATGCTCTTTGTTACTCAAAGTTTCATGCTTATGCAATCATCAGACAGAATCCAGTGCTCAAATATGACTGTAATCTTCATTATAGTCAGTCTAAATTTCATAAGCATGATCATAGTCTGTCTGTTGATTGCGTAAGCATGAAACTTTGAGAAACAGAGAGCCCGTCTCCTTTCTTGTTTCTCTTCTAAATATAAATGATATAATTTTAACAAAGCGCCAAAATCTATTAAACTTTTTCTCTGTCTCTGTATGCAAGTTACAACTTAGCTTTCCTGGAATATAACTTAACTTAGGCGAGGGAGAACCTTCAATCCTTGCCATAAGGTCTTGAGACACAATGGCAATTTTAGTATTATCTTAAAAATGGAGCTATGAACTTGTAAGATGATGCTGGAGCTCCCCCTCCCCCCAAACCAATGTTGACATTAGGTCTGGATGTCATCGGAGGATGTTGCAGATGCATTTCCACACCAAAGCAACATCTGAAACAACTTTGTTTAGGGGGGGATGGGGGTCCTTCTTCGACAATTAGTATATATCGAATGGCAATCAAGCACTGTCTCATACCTTTTGGCGAGGATTGTTGGTTACTGGATATTTTAACCGGAGGAAGGTTGAAGAATTTTTAGGAATCTGACAATAACGGATGTTTCAGAAGAAAGTACCATATCATTCGGGATGGTTAACAAGATTGGCCTAAACGTCTTGGCATAAATTTAGTGCCCTTTTTACATAAGCACTTTGTGAAGCAAGCATCCTTAAACTCCCTAGTGATGATTTAATTTTGGCACAATTTGATATTTCCTGTGCAAAACTTATTCAGGGCTATTTCAGTCAATAGAATAATGTATATGAATATCAATATTTGAAATATTTTACTTATACTACAGAATATTAATGATTGATTTAATAATACGTTGAATTGAGTAACTGGAATGGGTGATATCTGATGCCTGTTGGCCTATTCTAAGATATTCTAAATACTACTACTCAATACTACTCATATCTAAAATCGAATTTTTGAAAAGAGCTCAATTCGCAACCAGTAAAAAATCTTACGCCTCAAAATTTACTCAGAAATCTGGTAAGACATCATTTTGAAAAGAAGCAGAAAATTTATATTTTGTGTGGAAAAAGCCGGGAAAAGAAGCCTAGAATCTCCAATGCTGGATATTTCCAAATATTCCAAATATCAATACTGCACGATTTTAGTTCAATACTACACAAAGTGCGTAATACTGCACACGAAAGTAGGCCCTGGATTGTATGAAATGATACTGAACATCATATATTTGGAATATTTTACTTATACTGCAGAATATTAATGATTGATATAATAATACGTCGAATACAGGAACTGCACTGGGTGATTTCGTATGCCTGTATGAAATATGTAATGATTAAAGACTTCTGTGAAAATGTGGGTTTTGTAAGTCTGCTGTTGCTGTGTTTGGTCTTGTTGCGTGTAACCATAACTCTTAATCTATACCCTTTATCTCGTTTAATAATTCATTTGTCAGTCTTTTTTGAGATCTGGACACAATCTGGTAGCATTTTTGTTTCTCCACATTTGAAGATTTCACAGCTGTAAAAACGCCTATTCAGAAAATGATCCTATTTTCAATGTTTCATTTCACCCTGTTTGTAAATAATCAAATATTTCTGTCTGGTCTGCATCTAGAACATAAATTAGTCCCAATCTTCCGCATCTGTATGACATTTATTCCACCTTTTTCTTCCATCCCACCTTCAAAATCCCCTATTGCAAGAGCTGTGGGGAACCATCAGTAAATTAGAGGGTGTTAAGTACCCTAAGGCAACCCTGGAGGGATACCATCAGTAATGTAGAGGATACTCAGTACTGTGGGGGATACCATCAGTTCTGTGGAGAATGATAAAAACAGTGGGGGGAAACCACAAGTTCTTAGATATTATCTCAGTAGTGATTTTGGTTTCCCACCACAGTACTGATGATGGCATCCCTTCACAGCACCGATGATATGCTCCTCTTAGCATCTTCCACAGTACTGAAAACCCTCCACAGAACTGCGATATACTACTATCTAATGAAAAAATAGCAACCTTAAATGTAACCTAACATAGCCTAAATGTTATAGTTTCCATAACAAATGCTTCAAGGTATTCTTATGCCAAGTCGCTATCTATCAGCTAAAATTTCCGGCGATGTGCGAATTCCCATCATGCATTGCGTGGAATCAGTTCCGCCATCCTTTGCGAAATCTTTTATCCGGTATATCCTAGACCATGGCCTATGTACACACAATCTAAATTCAATCTCATATACGTTGCCTATATCCAAACCCTTATTCTGAACCTTTCATCCCAACCTGAACCATATAATCTATCAATGTCATCAATCTATACTTGCACAAAACTAAGTTCCTCTGACCTTAAACCATAATCATAAAGTGAACCTTTCACCCTAACCTTAACTCTACAATCCATCGATGTCATTAATCTAATTCAACACACACATAAGTTGCTCAAACCCTAAACCCAAACCCTTGTTCTAAACCCATACAATCTATCAATGTCATCAATCTACATTCATACAAATAAGTAGCTCTAGTATAGCCAGGAAAATTGGAAGCATATCGAAACGAATACATAGATTACTTAAGCTTTTCGAAGTAGCTCTAACAATAAACCAATACAGTCTATCGATGTCAACAACATGTATTGACACACAGACACACACATGGAAAATACATTATCGTAGAGAGCATGTATATAGAGAGGCCATGATTTAGTATTTACTCTTCTTTCTTTGCCGAATCGTTGATTTTATAAAACCGGCGACACGTGGTCTTATAAAAAAGCACTTCTAAGCTACCGAAGCCGCGCTAGCCATCTGCGCTGCGCTTGAAATGTTTTGTGTAATATTCCCTCTCGACTTTGTATAATTGATGTTGAAAGACCTGCCATGGCAGAGTGAGTTAATGTTAAGACTTTCTTTTACTGAATTTGTCGTGTTGCAGACATCAGTTGCTTGAAAATTAATGTAAGATTGTTGCTTGGAAGGTTTTGGATGTCATAACAATATCCAGTATAGCGACCGATCCACTCGCCTAATTTTGAAATTCTGAAACGTATGCTGTTGTTCCTGGATTATTTGCAGGAGATATTGGTTTTTAAAGCATTTATGGTGGTGCAAGTGAAATAAAATACTGCGAGATGAATGTAAGATTGTTGCTTAAAAGGTTCTTTGATGTCATAACAATATCCAGTATAGCGACCGATCCACTCGCCTAATTTTGAAATTGTGAAACGCAAATTGTTATTCCTTCGTTATTACCCGGAGATATTGGTTTTTGAAACATTTTCCCTTTTGAAAATTGTTGGTTATTGGATGCAAATTTCGGTTTACCGAGTTGTTTGTGCTGTTGGAGGAAAAAGTTTCCAAGAGTTATTTGAAGCCTAAAAGTTGTTTTGGTTTCAAAGGAAGAGTGAGTTAAATTGCTCGATTTATGCTGACTCCTGTCGAAATTTCAGCCATCCTGATAACTTTGAAACATGGAAAGCGAATTTCAGTTTGATCACATTGATGGTGCCTAATGAAGAATGAGTTGCAATATTGATAAATATATGTTTGATCCTCGAAAGAATATAATTGTATGAGTGAGTACCTCGATCGAAGAAGACTGTCTCGAAAGAAACTCCTGAAACTTCTGGGTTATTTGATCGAGGTTTCGGTTTTCATACATTTATCGCTTTTTTGGAGGGATGAGTCGCAAGATCAATAAAAAAGCTGTTTGATGCTTGAAAATTAATTAGTGAAAACTGTCATTGAAAGTTATCGTTTGATGCTATCATTGAAAGCTAAAAAGCTATCATTGAAAGTTGTCATTGAAAGTTATCGTTTAAAGCTATCATCGAAAGCCATCATTGAAAGCTAGTAAGTCATCATTGAAGGTTATCGTTCAAAGTGATCATTTAAAGTGATCATTGAAAATTATCATTGAAAGCTATCATTGGAAGTTAGAAAGTTGTTATTGGCGGCTTTACTAAATCTATGGTGCTGTTTTAGAACAAGTTGTTGGATCAGTAAAAAAGTTTTGATGTTTAAAAGTTGGCGATGAGGAATTTTTTAACTGAATCAAAGAGGGGTAACTCGTCTAAAATATTGGTACTTCTTGAAAATTCTTTGATTTCCTCAAATGATCTATCCAGAGAAGCCTGTCGAGGATCTTGCTTAAACTTGGTATTGATATCATAGCAATCATTGGTTTACGTTGACTTTCCATCATTGATCCATACTTCATCATTGATCCATGCAAGATTTTACTGCGAGTTCAGAATTATATGATGGTATTAGCATTTTCTGAAATACTGCAGGGGCATTTCTGCTTTCGCAAGAATCGTATTTCTGGATTTTAAGAAGAATTTAATGTCTGTTTTTTCTATGCTGTGAAAGTGTCTAGTTACACAATTGATGTGTAATAGAAAAGTGACAAAGTATCGTTGTCAAAACTAAAAGATGATCTGATTTTCAAAAACATTTCATCTAAAAGATTTTGAAATATTTGATGAAAATATCGATACTCAGATCTTCTGGAAGAATATGTTGCCTTTTGTTTTGAAGCATAAAATATCGCAATCAAACTAAAGATTTGTGGACTATGATGATTCTCCAATTCCAAATATGCCGAGTTTAAAAAATGTCCAATTGAGCTGTTAGTTTTGCTGGAAGAAATGATTCAATATTAATCGACTATGAGAAACATAACTGTTGCTGAAACTTTTCAAACTCCAGAGAATTTACAAAAATTACGACATATGTTCAAATGACGCTCTACTCGAAATTAAAATTTGGTAAGAATCATCGCAAAGGAATCTGCCGAGTATCAGTAGAACAAAAGTATTTTATGAATCCTGCTTATGCTTGTTGAAACATTGGGAATATGTATAATCAACATCATTATCATCATCATTAGTTGTTTGTCTTCAATAAACATGAACGTTATCAACAACTACATCGAAATTATCGACGTCAAAATTGTCATCAGCATTAGTTGTTTGTTATTGATAAACATCACTAATTAATAATCAGTCATAGATCGGTTATATTTGTTAACGACCAAGCCAATAAACATCTACATCAACGAAAATATCAACAATGTCATCAACAATATGAATATCAACAACAAAATTATCATCAACATCGATTGTTTACCATCTATGAATCAATCTTCAGTCCATCCTCAGTCCTAAATCGTTCATACATGTTTACGACTAATCTGATGAATATCAACAGCAACAACATCATAAACAATATCGAAAACATCAACAATATCAACGAAATTATCATCAACCTTCATTGTTTACCATCTATAGATAAATCCTAATCAAACATCCGTCCTAAACCGTTGATACATGTTTACGACCAATCAAATGAATATCAACAACAACAATATCATCAACAATATCAACAACATCAACAATAACAACATCATCAATAATATCAATGCAATTATCATCAACCTCGATTGTTTACCAACTATGAATAAATCCCCAATGAAGCACCAATTCTAAATTGTTTATGCATGTCTAAGACCAACACAATGAAGTTTATTGCGGTTGATTGTACGCATTGAAAGAAATGGTTGCAACCCTAGTTGATGTTTGATGCCATTGTTGCATGCTGTAAGTATGCGATGGATTATCACTGCTTCCATATTCTTGTGTGATTTCTTCCTTTCATGGGGCTGGAATTCAATTATTTACTGGTTATGGTATCTGAAAGGATCACAAAAAATTTCAACAACTTTTGAATGAATTTGTTTTAACGTGCAAAATGTTAAGCTACAATTTGAATGACTTTTTGCGTCTGTGATGCTAAAATTGAACGATATTTGTCTTTCATGATGGTAATCATGGGATGTGAATTTTGGAGCAAAAATTCTGCATAAAGTTCAATAAAGAATTGATAATTGAACGATTATACCGTCGACTGGTATAAATCTAACTTTTAGATTATTGGGTTGAAATTTGATAATTTATTGGTTAAAGTGACTGAAACAATTGAAAGGGAAACTGAAAGACTTGATGATGGAGCGTGTTAGTTGTGGAGCTGAAAAGGGATCAATTTTCTGCGTTAAAATTGAAAAGAGCATTGATCGACTATTACCTTCAATATAGAAACTTTCAACTTATAAATGGTGGTTTGATTTTCTGCCTAAATTTACGAAAAGAATTGAGAAGAAGATGGAACAACTATTGCCTGGATTATTGGAACTTTTCACCTGTGGAATTTTGGATTGAAAGAAATTCAAGGTGCCTTTTGCATATTGCTATTTTCCCACTGATGCTAATACATTGCTTATGTTGCTTTCTATCAATGATAATATTTCAAACTTTGGCAGAACAATGTCGAGTGGTCAATATTTATGCTGAGAATTTTGAAACTGCTAGAATTCTTCAAATTTGAAACATTTCCAGAACGATCTACTTCATTGCGAATTAAAATGTCCGGGCTTTTGAATCGAGAAACCGGCTCATCGCTGCCGCTCCGAGTGTCTTCCGTTTGGACGGATATCCGCGGCTTTACGGCTAGAACGACTGCGACACTAACGTATTACAACGACCATAGACTAGACGTCGTTGGTTTATTCGTCGTGCCGCTGGACATTGCGTCGCAAGTCGTCGAATTCGAAGCCAACGTAGAAGGACGGTACGTATTTGTTGACATAAAAAGTGAGCAGGAATTAACGAAAACCGGTATTTTTGACGATGACGTCCGCAACGACGAGGTATTCTCGGTTTGCATCGGTAAACTGGCACCTTGGATATTGATTGACGTTCAAATTACAATTGTGACAGAAATTTACTGGCTCTCGGATAAACTAAGTCTTCAATTGACGCTTCCGTCCATATTTACGCCGCGTATTGTCTTAGATACCACGCGACTCAACCAATTACAATCGAATGACGTGAGCAGTTTATTTCCTACTGATGGCGTCAGCAGTTTATTTCCCGCCATTTCTACTCTCGGTTACAGTCTTCGAATCGAGGTCAACATCGAAGCACCGTGTTTGCTTGCAGGCGTTACGTCAGACACGTATCCCATACAGATAGACGCAATACCGCAAGATGATGACGCGTCGAAAATTCGCGTATCGCTACCAGAAGATTACAAACACTGCGATAAGGACTTTCAACTGTCAATATACCTGGCGAAGCCGCGCGAACCGTTCCTATATATCGAGCAAGCTAGACAGACCCATACTAACGAAATCGCGGAGAAAAATCCTATTAGTAACATTATGAACAACCCTGTCGTTATGCTGAGCTACTGTCCTGAAATACCAAACGTTTTAATGGAAGACAACGGCTTCGCGTCAGAGTTCATCTTCATGATCGACCGCAGCGGAAGTATGAACGGCAACCTCATCAACAGCGCGAAACAAGCGATTCTGCTCTTCCTGCACAGCCTGCCAATCAATGCCTACTTCAATGTCATCAGTTTCGGGACTTACTTTCAAAGTCTATTCAAGGAAAGTCAGCCGTATTCGCAAGCGAATTTGGAGGATGCGTGTAATCATGTCAGAAAGATCCGCGCAGATATGGGCGGCACGTCGTTATTGGAGCCGTTGGAGTGGATTTTTAGCCGTCCGTTGAGGAAAGCGGTGCCGCGTCAGATTTTCATGGTGACCGATGGAAAAGTAGTTGACACGAGTAAAGTGATTGATTGCGTCAGAAAGCAAGGGCAATACACGAGGTAAGATTTTGCTTGCTTTTATTTTTTAACTGATTGCTTTCAAGTTTCACACTAATCTATTTATTTATGGTACTTTATTTCCCACCTTTACTAATTGGCTGCCTGAATCTTATTTTCTCCAGGCCCCTTTTTGCTGCCAGCACGCCCCTACCACCACTCGACTCAAAATGGCACCCTAACAGTCTTAAAATGAAATAAAATCATGGGGAACATTTGTGCAGTACTGTGGAGGATGTTCATTACTTTAAGGGATATCATCAGTACTCTCTGGGGGGATACCATCAGTACATAGGAGGATGTTCAGTACTGTGGAGGTAATTTCGAAAGTGCTTATAGTTTCCCTCCACAGTGCTGACAATCCAACCATTACAGCATTGAATCCCTTCACAGAACTGATGGTATCCTTCCACAGTACTGAATATCCAATCAGAACATGCTCTAGCAACATGCTATTAGTGACTAGGCCAGAGCCGAAATGGCCACAGTTTTGATAAAGAAAGCTAAGAGGAAGTCTTATCATTTCTTTGGTGCAGATTTTCAACTGAAACCTTTTAGTTTGCGTCTGTTGCTTGTTGTTATACTCTCATGAAAATCTCACTGAAAGCAGATGCGCTTCAAGACGACATATTTGAGCTGAAATAATTATGGGTTTTTCATTTCAAACCTAAACCCATCACAAATCCCTCACAAAGACGAATAAATCAACAAATTCAATTTCGCTCATGCATTATTCATCTTGCTGACGATTTTCTTTTAATTCTGGTCAAAATACGAGCTCAAAACGCTTCCTGAATATTTCTTGTTGTGATTATTGCATTTTAATTATATCCTCGATGAATGAAAACAGGCCATTCAAACATTATCGCTTCTAATTGAAACCATTCGCACTGATTTCGTAACGATTTGCAGCGATCAGGAAACGATTTGGGACGATTGTGTGGGAAAACCTTCAGTACTGTTAATGGTGTTTGGTACAATAGGAGATCCCATCAGTACAGTATTGGGATACCATCAGTACTGTTGAGCGTGTTTGGTCCAAAAGGGGATCCCATTAGTAAAGTGTGGGAAAACCATCAGTACTGTTAATGGTGTTTGGTACAATAGGGATCCCATCAGTACAGTATGGGGATACCATCAGTACTGTTGATGGTGTTCAGTACTGTATGTGATACCATAAGTACATTGGAGGCTGTTCAGTACTGACCATCAGTACACGATTTTTAGCACTGTGGATGGATACCTTCAGTACTGTGGAGGATGTTCAGTACTATGAAGGGAAACCAAACTTAAGGTATTACCTTTACAGCACTGATGATATCCCTCCACAGTATTGATAGTATCCCCTACAGTACCGAACAGCCTACAATGCACGGACGATATCCCTCCACACTACTGACAGCCTCCACAGGGCATTTCTCAGGGTGATATTACCGAGCTAAGCCAAGGCTGAATTCATGAATGTTAGACACTCCAGGCTGTAAGAAAATCAACAACACTGCAGACAGGCCAAGCCACAAAGGAGGCCAGATATTTATACTCCTGTAATTCCAACATGAATCTTACAAACAGCAAGAGCTTAAAGAAATGTTGTAGCCTTACTCTATTCATTGGTGAATCAGTAGTCAAGGGGCTGATGCCAAGATTGCGGTCGTTAAGATACACAATGTTCTACATTGGGTAAAAGCTACTATTGTCTTTTGATTTCTCAGCTTGAAAACAAATCAACGAATTCAATTCCACTCATAAATGATTTATGTCTCGGACGTATTTGTTTTATTGCTACTCAAAATAATCAAACAACACCTTCAGAACAGAATTTATTGATCTTTCCCTGACTCTCTTGTCTTATCACATTTTAATTACTTCTCAGATAAATAAATGTGTTTGTAAACAAATGTTGCACATATTTTACGAAGAGAATCTGAATTGATTGCTCGTAGCGTTTTGAAAATACTGGCCACTGGACCACTGCTGGAGTTCAATCGATGAGCTTTGTGGGGATAAAAACGACCCAAGCAGGACTCGAACCTACGACATCTGATTTTGCGCATCAAATGCTCCAGCAAATGGTATTTCTTGATTGATCTCAGTTTCCAACACTGAGATAATCCAAAATCCCAATGAGGAAAATGTAGAAATTCCCAATATTGACGTGGTCCACAATCTTAATCCCAATTTACTTTTTCATTCCCGAATCCCAGTCCCAAGAAGTTCCATCCCATTTTTCTTTTTACCCCTATCCTAATTAACCCCTTCCTATCTCTCATGTCCAGCACACCAATTGCATCAGCAAGTTGAACTTTTATCTTCAACATGCTCCACAAACCCAAGCCTTTCCAGCACCCAAGCAGCTGGTTACTGCTCTCCGTCGCATTGCCCAATCTCAGTGTCAAGTTGGCTCACTCGCTCAGCGTCCTCTGTTAAAGCTGCCTTTGAACATCATACATCAACTTCTAATATTGCTAATAGAGCAATGAATTTCAGATTCTTCATACATAATTGATTGCTCTGGTGATTATCGTCATATTCTGCAAAAGATGCGATCACACTGCCTCTTCTAAGCTGCTTTCATCGTCATGCTTGGGCGTTCCTAATTTCCTAAAGAACGTGAACACGTATTGTGCATTTCACATGACCTTCTAAGGCCAGCTTGTCCTCGAATTGCTAAAATTGCCCATTTTCTAGAGATCTCTAGATTGTGTTCACACTGCACACCCTTTTACTTCTGCGTGTACGCACTTGTAAGGATTCGTCTTAAACCGTTTCAAAATCGCTCCAATTCGTCTAAAATCGGTCCTCGTCGTGAGAAATCGCTATAAAGTATTTCAAATTGCTGCCAATTCATTTGAAATACTCTCAAAAATTGTTCGCTGCAGTTTGTTGCAAATTTCATACTTCAAAAGTAGAACATTACTAACACTTGTTATCATCAGCTGCCATTTTTCCCACTTAAACTATTCAGCTGCCATTTTGATGTCGTTGTTGTTGCTAGGTAATAAAAGCCTAATTCAACTTCCGACTAGGAAAGACACTTGGAAGAAACCTGGCCTAACAAAACAAATATTTGCCCGATGCCTTATCATATAGGCTAGTTTAGGCCCTTCACCACTCAATTCTGCTTCTTTCTATTTCCTTCATTCATAATTAATCTCTTTTACGACTTTGTTGTAATGCTGCTAAACACAAGATGACAAAACACCTTCTAAATAGCTTTTATCACAAAGATTGTATTTTAATCATTTCCTCCAAATGAATGAAACAGTTTTGGACACGTTTTGCACATTGTAAATGTCAAAAAACGCAGCTTGCGAGCTTACTCAGGATTAATATTGAGTATTATTGATCTTGAGTTTCAATAATGATTATTATAATGGCAATAACTATGATGATCATGATGATTATTTTGTAATTTTGATCTTGAATTTTACTAATAATTATGATAATTATGATAATCATGATAACTACACTTACGTTCAATATGTATTGGGACACCTAGCAACAAAATGGCGCCAAATTGAAAACATTTGCTCACGCCATAGTTTTCTAGGCATTTTGCAAGCCTTTCTTTTTCCTGTATTTTCTTTTCAAAAAGAGTAATAGGAGAAAATTATGCGGTCAAATATGATATTATTACATTCATACACCTATTTTTTGATATTTTTGATAAAATTTTCCTTTTCAACTGTGTCAAACTTTAGTAAATTGCTAAAATAAAACTATGGCCTTGCAGTTGCTTATATAGTTTTGGCTGCCATTTTGTTGCTAGGTGTTGCAATACATATTGAAGTGTATTTTGTAACGTTGAAATTGAGTTTTACTAATAATAATGATAATTATGATAATCATGATAACTATTTTGTAACGTTGAAATTGAGTTTTGCTAATAACCATGACATAATTATGATGATTATGATAATTATTTTGAAATGTTGATCTTGAGTTTTACTAATAATAATGATAATTATGATAATCATGATAACTATTTTGTAACGTTGATCTTGAGTTTTACTAATAATAATGATAATCATGATGCGTAGGCCAAAAACATTGTGGCAGTAAATAACTGGAAGGAAATGCAACCAACAATGATTTCTGCAATTTTTTGTTAACAATATATTTCGGATAATATATCCATCATCAGGTAGAATATTAAAATAATTACAGTGAAACCGTCTGATAAAAATGAGTTCATTTTATGAGCCTATAATAGAGAAAACACTGAACCAAATTGTTGAAAATCGTACGGAAAAGGAGAATATTGATAATAGTGAAGGAAAAGAGGAAGAAAAGATGCTGTGTTTGCAATATCGGGGTAAAGAATCTGAAAAGTTTGAACGAGCATTGCGTAAGCTAAATGCTCCCTGTAAAGTTGTGTTTACACTTAAGAAGTTAAGATCTTCGTTACCATCGCTGAAACCCGAAATTGAAAAATCACATAAAAGTGGCGTTGTTTACAAGATAACTTGTCCACGCTGTAGTGCGTGCTATGTCGGCCAAACAAGCCGTCATTTACAATGCCGCATCAAGGAGCATCAGCGTAATGGTCCTGTGAGTAATCATTTCAAGAACTGTGATTGTGAGCCATCAATGGAAAACGTTCTAATCCTTTGTTCAACATTCAAATCTGTGTATCATCTAATGACTCTGGAGGCACTAATGATTAACGAACCGAAACCAACATTAAACACAAAAGATGAATACAGGAGTCGGTCACTGGTGATCAAAATATAATAGTATTTGACACGTTTTTCTAAAATCTTTTGTAACTAACTGTTCCTGTTCATTGACTTTTAGTAACTAGGTATAATGTCTATTGTAATTTCATTTTAGTATAAAATGTAAAACGGACTTTTAGAATTTTAACTCATTTTTATCAGACGGTTTTACTGTAATTATTTTGATATTCTACCTGATGATGGATATATTATCAAAAATATATTGTTAACAAAAAATTGCAGAAATCATTGTTGGTTGCATTTCCTTCCATAATCATGATGATTGCGATGAAAATGACAACAAAAGGATTTCATTTGGTTGGCTGCCGAACGAAGAACTATATTTTCGTTAGCATTTTGAAATAGCTGGCATTTCATTAAAATGTATATGATTTGTTCAGAATCTAAAAACTCCAGTGCTAAGGTGCAAATCAAATCATTTAACATGAATGATTGTGTCTTTGTCTTTCTTATTGTGATTTAGTGAATGATATGCATGAATTATTCTTAGTAATCTTTGATTGATTTTTCAATTTTATTTATATGTATTTTTTAGCAGCAGGAAAGCTTTTATGATATCATAAAACGCTAATCAGATGTTTCTTTACAATAATTGTGTACGGCGTTTCTTCTTTGTAGCCAGCAGACGCAATTTTCTGACTTCTTTCCTGCTATATTCGTCTCTTGATGAGAGGAAACGTCGCTTCATAATTCTTTATATAAATTGTTTGATGAGAGAAAAAGGTTCTTCGAAATTTTTATATATGTATTTATGCTGTAAATGGCCTTTTATTACCGGAAGTCTAGCTCATACATTCTAATATAATGACGTATTTGATCTTCACTGTCTCCACTTCCCTATTCGTCTCTCGGTAAGAGAAAACGCCTCTTAATTATTCTTCATATACATTTATGGTGTAAATGGCCTTTTGTACCGGTAGTCTAGCTCATACATTCTAATGTAATGACGTATTTGATCTTCACTGTCTCCACTTCCCTATTCGTCTCTCGGTAAGAGAAAACGCCTCTTAATTATTCTTCATATACATTTATGGTGTAAATGGCCTTTTGTACCGGAAGTCTAGCTCATACATTCTAATGTAATGACGTATTTGATCTTCACTGTCTCCACTTCCCTATTCGTCTCTCGGTAAGAGAAAACGCCTCTTAATTATTCTTCATATACATTTATGGTGTAAATGGCCTTTTGTACCGGTAGTCTAGCTCATACATTCTAATATAATGATGTGTTTGTATGACTCTTGCTTTGCTTCCATATTTGTCTCTCGATAAGAAGAAATTCCCCTCCGTAATTCCTTATCATAAATAGCCTTTCTTACAGTTTTTAATGATGTGTTTGTCTTTCAGTATATTTGTTCAAACTTAAATCAAAATGCATATTTTCATTTCTTTATTGAATTTATAGTACTGAATGAATCCCTTACAATCTAGTATCTAATCGACTAGGGGGTTGGAATAGTAGGGAGGGAGGGGGGTTGGAAAAATCTCAACAAATTAATAAGCAGGGTGCTGGAATAAGAATGTTCTGGGTGGAAAATTTTCTGAAAATTACTTTAAAGGAGACCTCTGTGAGAGACAGAATGTAGCGACCGTGAGATGTTAGAACTACAGTGCAATAACTTCACTGATTTCACTAAAAATTCCCAATCTCATAGATTTTTGTTGTGTATCTCTGGCTTTGCTTGCAACCCGTTACCAGGATTGATTAGCGGGGAGTTGGTATAAGAATGTTCTGGGTGGAAGATATTCAAACACTGGAAATGGGAGGGGGACGTCTATTAGAGACCAGAGAGTATATTGTCAGACAAGTTTATACATCCTTAACGCAATGACGTGTTTTGATGAATCCAGTAGAGTCTTTATGCTCTATTTATTTCTACAACTGGTGCTGTGACCCGGATAGTTATTGTTGTATTTTCAGTCTGGATATAATCCTCACTACTCTGTTGTTTGACGAGTTGGCATTGCTATCGAGCGCTGCCGATAAAAGCTTCTTCAAGATTTTATTTCCCGTTAATCATAGGCTCAGATGCTGCTCGCTACTACACTGCATTTTTCAAAAATTCGACAGTAGTTGAGCATACAAAAATGGGCCACTTAAAGTACGTGTAAGATAAGGTCTACAGCACTCTCAAAAAGTCTTCAAAAAAAGTAGAACGAACGGTCTTATTATAGTTATTATTATTTTACCGACTAAAATTTACCATCTGTTCTAAAAAAACTTGGTTTTACACTTAATTGATGTCTGCTGATGGATGTAAAAATCAACTAACCATCAACGGCATCGAGAATGAAATCTTTCATCTAAAAAGACATGAAAAAGGAAAAAGAAGCATTAGTTCTATAAGAAGGGCATTAAAGTGATGGGGCAAAAGTGTTCTACTGGTTGGGAGATCGGAGGGGCTAGTGCTGAATCGCCCTTCTACTTTAATTGTCAAAAAATCTGCTACACTTATGATGAAATACAGGAATTTAAACCGATAATATATTTCTTTCCGCAGGCTATTTACGTTTGGTTTGGGAGTGAGCATTTGCAAGGCATTCTTACAAGAGCTGGCTACTGCAACTCATGGCCAGGCTGAAGTGATTCTGGAGGGAGAACGTCTCCAAACTAAGGTGTGATCATTCTCATGAAATAAATTTTAACATTGACTATCTATAACTTTTGTTTACATCAATGAGTTTCGGGAGAGTAGATTCAGTTCAGGGAAAACTCCTTTCTTTCTATTGTGACATCAAAGAGCATGCGTAATAGCATTATTGCTACAAATGGTTAAAGTGCATTAAATAGGGAAACTTTTGTGTAGTACTAAGAAGGGTTTTTAGTAGTGTGAGGGTTGTATAGCACTGTGGATGATACCACCAGTACTATGGGAGGATACCATAAGTACTGTAGGGAAATACCATCAAACCATGAGAGGGTATTAGTACTTAGGGGGATATCATTAGTACTGTGGAGGATGTTCGGTACTGTGAGGGATACTATCAGTACTGTAGGGAATACCATCAACACATTAGAGGGTGTTCAGTGCTGTGGGGGATATCAACAGTACTTTGGAGGATATTCTGTACTGTAAGGGATACTATCAGTACCGTTTTGATCGGTGCTATCAATAAGTACTTTAAGGGATACTATAAATACGGCTAAACTGCGGAGAGATACCATCATAATATGGGGCATATTATCAGTAAATAGAGGGATACCATCAGTAGCAGAGAGCTACAATCAGTACTTTGAGGCCTATCATCAGTACTTTGGAGGTAATATTTATTTACAGCTGCATCAATTGATTTTCTTGTAGGTTATAGAAAAAGTGAAAACGGCAATCCAGCCTGCAATCACAAATCTCCGAGCATCTTGGATTCTACCTGATGGGTACGACGTCGTGTACACCCCCGAACGTATTCCAGCCTTGTATCATGGCGATCGGCTGTCGTTGTATGCGATTTTGGCCAAACGACAAGAGTTGGATGCAATTTCGAATGGCAAGAGGTCGCAGCTGACGTCAACTGGGTCGGTTAAAGAGTTTTGGTTTGAGGTTAGGCAACTTTGATTTTCATTGATATTTGAATTCTTTGACAACGCTTCTTTTTCATAATATTTAATCTAATATCATCAATACTTGGTTGAGAATTATAGTCGGAATAATGATTAATAAGTGAATAGAAATACCTAATCTCCCTATTGTATTTTGATATCAAAATTATCAATGTTGAGCAGTCCTTTGAGCGAAAGGAATATTTCCCCTGTGTCTGCACAAAAACATGTTGGCACTGTAGGAGGAGGCCATGCGATTCAGTGTTTTATACGTTTGCAGTGTACTTTGGATTCAACTCGTTGTTGCACAGGTAACCAGTGCAGTTCATTCAATGCATGAGTAAGTGAGCAAGGTGGAAAGTGTTTTAGCCAATCAGAGCTCAGCTTGACTTAAAAATGAACCAATCGCCATGCTAGAAAGACAATGGATTTGACAAGGAAGATTTGAACATGGCTGCGAAATCTTCGTCAAACTGTACAAAGCTTACCCTCACTTCTTTCAGTTTTCTGATTTATGGAAGGTCGTTGAAAATATTTTTTCAAAAATGAATTCAAGACGTGATTATCTGATTTCAATTATTGTTCAAAGTAAGCTAGGGTCTACTATTTTTTCCTCATAAAAAATAACACTCCTGTATCATGTAAGTGGGCTTTAATGGCTTTGTAAATTTGGGCCTAGTGTGAGTTCAGGACGCTTCAGTAGCCATTTCATTGGATCGAATACTTTTGATACTGAAGTGTATTTAAAATCCTGCTAAGCTCTGGTTGGTGCAAACATTGATTACCTTGCTGGACTGAGATCATCATAGTTTTTTAAACCCGTTGAACAAGGATCAACAGAATAAGATAACAGAATGAAATTCAAATTGTTGTTGTGGTTGTAGGAGGACGAATTTGACGTAGAGCTTATCTGCGATGACCAATCAAACAAAGGCCAGATCTCAAAAAGTGTTTCTGGAGATTCCAACATCTCTCACGAGAGCCTCGTTTGCAACCCCACAGACCTCAACGAACTTCATGTTGGTGATGATACTGACGACGGAAACGATAGCGAGGTTCGTGTTTTGCCATTTATACACTCCCTTTCAAAATATATTGGGAAACCTAGCAACTAAATTGTAGACAACTGCAATGTCACAATTTTGTTTTCGTAAGTTACAGGAATTTGACGCATCACACGAAGAGATTGCAAATGGTAAATGAAAATTTCGTCCAAATTAATTGTCAAGGAAGAGACGCCATTTTGTTCCTAGGTGTTTCAATATATTTTGAACGCGAGTGTAGATTATACTCCTTCACTAGAGTTAAACGTAAAATAAATGCCTTCTTTTTTGTGTAACATTTAGGCCCTTTTATTAATGTCTTCATCAAGTCTATGCTCTTCAGCTTGGGTATATCTCGTTTTAATCAACCTTTTCAAGCTCTTATAATTGAAACCATACTTTATAGAAATATATAGTTAGGAAACCTATTGTTGTACTTCTTTGTTTCACAGTTGATGTTGAGTAGTACTTGAACGTGCACAACGAATGTCTTATCCTCTCTCTTTACTGTAGAATCTTACATATAAATATTGCCAACATAAATATGATGCTGAATATGATAAAATATTTTCTAAATAATATTTCTTGATAGGAAACCAAAAAAGCGTCTTGTCTATTTGCTCAATCATAACCTTGTTGGCTAAAACAGGCAAAACAAAAGACTTTGCACTCTCAATTTTGAAAAACTTGCAAAAAAAGATACAACATTAGGTTTCTAACCATAAATTTCCTTAAACTATGTTGAAACTATTGCGATATTCATACTTTGAACGTCTACACACAACTTGACTTATTTGTTCATGATCGAACTATATATCTCCATCTAGTAATGACATGTTGACCTAGGATTGAACTAAATATCTCCATCTAGTTAGAACATGTTGACTTAGGATTGAACTAAATATCTCCATCTAGTAATGACATGTTGACCTAGGATTGAACTAGATATCTCAATTTGTTAATGATTCTTGAATGTTTAACAGTGAAGAATGGGCTCGAGGCTGTTTCAACAGGATGCTTAGGGACGTTATTTTTTGATAAAGTTTTGCAGAATCTGACGATAATCACTCGAGATATAAATTATGCACGAAGGAAAAGAACTAGTTGATCTGTTCAGTTAATCTGTGATTGGAAAATGCGGCTCAACGGAGACAACTGGGCTAGCTAAATATTGGGGATTTGGCACTGTTTCAAGAAAAAAAAGAGGTGTGCTTTTCTAACCAGCTGCTTGATGTTAGCGATTCTAAGTAGAATACATCAAAACTACCATTTTCCCATGGGCTCGTAGCCATGGGGTGGCAAGGGGGGTTATTGCTACCCCTGGTTCAATACGAGTAAGCTTTTCCTCTTCTAGAAAATATTTCAAGTAATTTCAATAGGTATTCTCATTGCTCAGTAATTGCTGCACCCTGTGGAATATATCGACGTAGAAGAAAATATTAATGAGAATGAGCATGAAAAATAGTACACTACTTCATGATTGAAATATAAATGGGCAAAAATTCTGCAAGTTCTCGTTGCTATTGTGTCCGTATCCATTTCTGCTTACTATTTCTTTGAATGAGAATATTTTTACTTACTTTGAGATTTTTCCAACCCGGCTCCATAGGCCTCTCATTTGGCACGGGTTCAAAGCCCCAATGCGGAATGTGCTCAAAGCCACCATTCCGAATTTAAGACCAACGGTCGTCTGGTGGGCAATAGCATGAATGAATTTTCATTCTGCATGAAAATTGTTCTTTCGCTTTTTCGCTAAAACCAATATTTATTGAGATATTTTCGCGAATGGAATTTATCCGAGCAGGATTTGAACCTACGACTTCCAACTCAAAACGCCGGCGCCTCCACTACAGCCGTTCCCTTCACTTTTTTGTCGTACCTGGGAAACCATTCCTTCTAAGAGCCCTTCTAACTTTTCTGTGAGAAATTTGTATCAATTAAAACCATATCAACTTTCTAGGTTTTCCTTACTGAAGAAGAGGCAGAGCGTATTAGCGAGTCATACACCTGGAAATACCGTAAGCGGAGCTCCATAGACCGGGTTCAATCATGGAAAGTCAGTCGTAATCCGGACTCGGTCGATTCGGACACTGCTCTCGATGTGCCGATGTTTGAAAATCAATGGCGGTCGACAGAGCGACTTCTACCCAAGTCGAAATCGTGCGACGGTGAAAAAATCCGCTTCTCCGCCAGCACAGGTGATATCAGAAAGCATTATTGCAGCACTAGTAAGGACGCGAATGATAGTTTCGACTACGCACATCCGCACGATGTTGATGCGTTACGACGGTACTTGGGCCACCCTGGATATCCGACGCGGCATAATTCCGCGCGGAGCAACGAAGGCCGATCGCCGATTCAGAAATCCCACACCGAAACAGACATTTTCTACAACCTCGAATCCACGATAAATAGAAACAGCGTCGACCTCGGCTTCGTGAAGCACGGTTACCATAACAACAGTCGGGATGACCCTGCATGCGCAGATGATGAGCGGGATAAGCGACACACTTCACATCATCCTAAACCAGCGCCAAAAGACGAAGGCGAATATGGCGACTTACGCGATTATAATATAGACGCCCTTCGTAAAGAAGCTCGTCGTCTGAAGCAGTCGCTAAGTGAAGAGCAAGTGAACACACATTTCATAGACGAATCAAACTTCGATAAATTGTGTAGTATGATACAGTTGTTAACGATAGAAAAGCGACGTCGCCTCCTAGACTTTGTTTTACAGCAAGAAGAGTTCGTAAAATGCAATTGGGACCGTGAAGCGGAGAAATACAAAGCGTTAGTCGAATCTAAAAACAGGCGAGATAGTGGCTTTGGCAATCGCTCCTCCTCAGAGCCTAAAAGTGACTTAGATGATGAAGTAATCCCCCCTGCACAACATGCCAGGCTACCACGTGGCACCGGTCTCCTCTCCATGTCATCGAGTGGTTATTTTGAACAGGATAAATTTGCAGACGAAAAAAGGACGGCCAAGACATTTTTGTACCGGCGGCAAGTGTCGGATGAGTGTCGGTCTGACAAAAGTGGTAAATCGAACTTGTCGGCTGGAAGGCCGCAGTCTGTTGCTGATTGTGATGGGAATAGTCAGCCAGAGTTTGTTAACTATCGGTCTTTCAATGCAGAGTCGCACGCGATTTATTGTTCGGGGAATGCTTTGTCAGTGGCAAGTGATGGTGCCTCAGGTAAGATTTGAGATTTCACTTTTTGATACGTTTTCAATCAGTGGTGGTTTCTAAGCAAATTAACCAGGGGGGCTCTAAAAGTAACACAACCAGAGCTGATGTGATTTTTGTGACCACACCCATTTTTTCATATATGCAAATATCAAGCAAGTGCTCACACAAACCGACAATGTGGAAAAATTACAAACTTTGTTGAAAACGTCAAAATTATTCAACTGTTTCCGACTGCACGTCTGAACGTAGCCTTTTGAAAATAGAACTAACTGAATATGACACCTAGGATGCGATTATTCGTATAGGCAGGTAACTGACTTTAGAATCAGCACCATTGAAGCCTTTGACTTCTTAAAATATTCTAACATTTCATTTCATTTTTCATTTCATGTTTAATTATTTATACATGGTAAGGCTACAATTATATATACATAAATTGCTTTACAAGCTGCCAAGTAAAAAGAAAAAAATAAACCCTTGAAAATTTACAATATACAAGATAAAATAATAAAGTAAAAGTAGTTAAAAGTTCTTGATCGGACAGAATAAAATGTGTTCCTTTAAGTTCTGGAGTTTTTGAGACTGGATTTAAATAGTTTGAAATTGTTTGTTAATTTTGATTTTTCGTCTAGGCCATTCCATGATTTTGCTCCTCTAAAAGAAAAGCATTTCTGACCACATGTTGTTCGTAATAATGGGACACGTAGATCGGTTTGGGTATTTCGAAGTTCCCGGCTACTGGTTTCTGATAAGCTGCTGAACAGGCATGCAAGATAAGAGGGGGCCTCATCAACTCTACACTTGTACACGATTTTCACAGTCTCGTTTACGATCAAATCATTAACTGTCTTTAAGCCTAGTTTCCCAACAAAGAGCGCTCTGCACTCCTGCACCCCCTAGAAATCGCCACGGTTTTAAATACTCTAATACGGCTTTGAGTCATGCTTATAAAAATGAAGACAGATATGAAATAAATTGTGAAATACTGATATTGCAGGGAGTCGTTGTCGAGGGAGAAACTTCAGAACAAGAACACTAGGGTGCAGTAAAATATCAAGGTTCCTATGCTAACTTATAGTCCTGGTTTGGGACAGTGGTTAGGGCGCTCGGCTGTGTCCGCAAGAAACCCGGGTTCGAGACACGGTGGTGGCATATGTGAATCGCAGTAGCCTGCTCTTGTATAATTTTATTACCCGTGTTAGACCATGCCTCACGAGTTTCTAAATGTATTTTCTGATTTCACTGTACGAATGATTTCTATGTGTTATGATAGTTAGGTGCCGAAATGTACTTATTGTCAAAGTTATTCTTCTCTTCTTTATATAACAGCGAAAAGTCTGCGTGTCTCATTCAGCAACGAACAACTCGCGGGAATTGCGCGTGCTAGCACGGCAAAACGCAAGACATCAGACAACAGTGACGCTCCGAGCCCCTGCAGTGAGACAGGTCTGAGAAAGAAAGACAGTAAACCCCCGTTGAAAGGAGAAGAAGGCAATGTCAAATGGAAAAGTAAGGAGAGTTTGACGGGTGTAACACGAGATGTTTCAAAGAGCCCAGATAAGTCATCAGGTGCAAATAAATCGGTTTTTAGCTCGTTCATTGATGGCGTAAAGAATTTGGCAAATCGACTTTCGATCGAAAAACCAGCAGGTAGCTATAAATCTACGCTTGTTTTTTATGAGAAACCGTAAACCAGCTTAATTTACGAAAAAAGTAACTTTGGTAGGAGGTTTCATTTTAATTTCTGTGCAGCACATTGGAGGGAAAAACATTTGTAAAGTGGATGTTGTTGAGTACAGCTGAGGGATATCATCAGTAGCTACTGTGGAGGGATGACATGATGGTTGTTGGGAGAAAACGATCAGTTAAGTGGAGGCTGCCCAGTACAGCTATTAGATATTATCAGTACAGTGGAGGTTGTTCAGTACAGTGGAGGGATGAAATGATGCTATTAGTGGATAAGGTCAGTACAGTGGAAGCCTTTCTGTACAGTTTTGGGGTAAGGTTAGTACATTGAAGGGAAGGGATAACATGATTACTGGGATAAGATTGAACAAATTAGAGGCTGTTCAGTACAGTGAGGGAATAGCCTCAGTACAGTGGAGGATGTTCAGTATTGTGGAAGAATAACATAAGTATAGTGGAGGGATAACATGATGCTTGTGGGGCATAACATCAGTATAGTGGAGGTTGTTCAGTACTGTAGAGAGATAACAACAGTAAAATGGAGAAATTGCATAGAGTACTGTTTTTATTATTTGAAGGGATAGTATGATGAGGGATATAACATCAGAACAGTGGAGGCTACTCAGTGTAGTGGAGGAATAACATCGATTCAGTGGAGTGGTGATTTTATGTGAATAAAAAAGAATTAACTTTTTGTTACGCTCAGTAGTAAGGTTGTTAAAAAATGATAAGTACACTTGATCGTCCCAGTGACGTATTTTACCTCAGTTGGAATTTTTACATGAGAATATTAACACGAGGTATTTCGTTCTCTGCAGATTCCCCGACTGAAAAACAACCAAAATCTGGTTTCCACGGAATCTTCTCTCTCCAGAGCACCCCAGATTTAACCAGCAAAAACACAACACTTAACCGGTCATCTAGACTTGACTCGGGAAGAACCAAAAGCTCCCAAAGCCACGATTCTGATAAGACCGAAGGCAACATGACCGTTAAAAGTAAGACAAGAAAATCCGATAGCTTGTCGAAAGGTGCTTCGATAGAGAAGAGTATTGGCAAAGATCCGGTCAAACGGCAATCATCAATGCGGTATACCAAGCCGGTCTTGGAGAGATCTCGGACGATAAGCTCGTCAGGAATGCACGACCTCGGGGACGGAGAAGAAATACCCGGAGACAATATACCTCTCATTTCGAACCAGGGCTTGATTTATTTGTCCGGAAATATTGGAAGGCGGATCTTCAAGAGACTGATTCCGTTCAAACTTGCTTTCGATCCAGGTGGGTGAGGTTCGATTCTTAAGCTGGAGTTAAACTATACCGGATTGCTATCGGAGCGGAGTGTTATTTCACACCGGATAGGCGTTGCAGGTACACTACTCCGCATCAATCCGATATATAACGCTCCGATAAGCAAAGTGAAATTCGCCCCGCTATAGAAATGGTACGAGAATCACTCCAGAGTCAGTCCGTTGCAGAGCGTTGTCGTGTAATCGTATGAATCCGATACGTAACTGATTTCGGACTCACTCCGCTGTCGTTGTCAAACCTCGCCAGGAATGGGGTAGCATAACGCGCAGGAGCAAGCGGAGCGTCGCAGTGTAACTGCTACTTAAATTTTCACTCCGGAGTGAAAATGACTCCACTATCACAGCGCTCCGACAGCAATCCGGTATAGAGTAGCTCCAGCCTTAAATGATGATCATGAAATAATAGGAATGGGGTTTTTGGCTTGCTGAGGCAATTTTCGAGTACAGAGAACGGCCTTCTTCAAAAATACTACATTTTTGTTCGTTGGGTTTACCTATGTACTGGTGTTTTTCTCGTAGGCTTTGTAGGCAATTCAGTTCTCGTTAGGGAGAAGAAAGCTAAGTAATTTCCCAAACTGCATTGAAGATTACTAAGGTAATTTGGAGAACTGACCCTATCATATTTACAAGAATAATTGTTTTCAGGGGCTGTTTATATGGATCAAAACATCCCACCTTCCAGCCCTCTAGCGGAGAAAGCTCTCACTTTTCCAATACAAACATTGTATTTGTCATTCTCTGTTTATTTGGGAACGTTTCATTCCAGTCGATTCAGATCTTATTGTTGAGAGATAGGATCTCAACTTTATGATGAATTGTCTCATGTAAACGCTGGAAGGTGGAATAGATGGGCAAAAGAACAACAAAATAGTACAATTTCAACCCACTCTGTTTAAGCTGGAATGAAACTTGACATATAAACGTGTGCTATTTTCATCCTTCCTCTTCGCTAATGGCCTGGAAGGTGGGGTGGTTTTTTCGATACAAACTCCACTTTGGTTTCGTTACCTGATGATTTTGATATTTACATATTAATCATCTGTATTCACCCCTTTCTTTATCTTTTTCCAAAACACCAATGAAAAGGTCAGCAATTGCTTTGCAATTTGAAGTCTTCGGATTTTCCTTTCGCTAAGCAATTTAGTTCCCGAGCTGGACTTACTTATGAGAACTGGTTAACAGTTGTACTAGTCAAACCCCTATGACTATTCTTACAGTTGTTGTACATCTACGAAGTCTGTATGTCGGTTCTCCGTGAGAGTGCTCAATACATAGGGTAGAGCGTGATATATACAAATTGATAGAAAAGAGACAAGAAACTACTCATTCATCTCGACAAGCCTGTTTCGTGGTTTCCCACTCATCAGGAGATGTTCGTTATTTGTGCATCTTTGTTGCCCAATAATGAGGTATTGGCTCTTTGCACTGTCTCAGAGATTTTATTTCAGTTATCGGTTGCCCCACCAATGGCAGGGCATTGCAAAAATTGCCTATAGGCTCATTCACTTGTCCTCCTCCACGGAAATCTTTAGTAAAAGGCGAAAGATTTGTGCGTTCTGAAGGAAGACCAGAGCATTATGAAAAATTAGACATTATTGAATTCCAATCAAAAGATAATTAATCTTCAGACGTGGGACGCAACATTGCGCATGCGTATCTGAACATTTAGAGTTTTGAGAGAGGTGTTTCCCTTACGCAAGCCACAGTACAATATTTTTATCTCGAAAATTCTTTCCCGCTTTGATATGCTTGCAGTTGCATGTTGTTATTTCAGACGATGACTCCGGGAAATCTCGTGAGCCAACCATTCACCAGCTCGGAGCAAGATCGATAATTAAAGACCTGGAACAACAAATGGAAGAAGACAACACGTTTGATTTGAATGGAAAGGAATACATCGCCAAACTGATTGGCGAAGTGAGCCGGTCGGCAAGGATTCCGTCCAAATATACGTCTCTGGTCGCCATTGATGACAAGTGCGAGGAAGGACAAGCTTTATGTATACGGAGATACGACAAAAATAAAGGGTAATTTATTTGTCTGTATGATTATAGTCACGTGATTTTATGGGAGCAGTTTTTGTATTGTGGCCTTAGCCAATAGGCTTTTGCCAATAATTTCCTTAACAGTTGCAAAGTGCAGTTTAGGGCACCTTCGTTAGAAATCTAAGGGTCCTCAAAATTTTTTTTTATGGTTTGTTTTTGACTAAACTGTGCTTTCGAGGTTATCCCAGCTCGATATTAAGCACTGATTGGCAGAAGAGAAACAGGAAACTACACTTTCATCTCGACAAGCCTGTTTCGTGGTTGCTCACTCATCAGCAGATGTACTTATCTATGCTCTACTACAATATATTGAGCACTATCTTCTGAAAACCAATACACTGACTTTATAAGTAGATAATGTTTCCGATTCTCCTAGCCAACTAAAACCTTTCTTTTTGCCAGTAGACTGAACTCGTCGAAAAACGTCCCGAACAGTCCCAAAAACAGAGACAAACAATCACCACCGCTTTACGAAATCCAACGGAAAGAAGTCAAGCAAATAGAAATTGGAAACAAGACGCAAAAAGTCATGACAACCAAGCTGACTCTGTTTACACCGAAGCCTCGTTCTGAAAGGCAAAACCTCCTGAGTCCCGGATCCACATCACGTCACACCCTTATGGTACAAAGGAGGCTGTTTGATTCGAATGGGTATATGAGGATCGTGGATATTCAAGTATCAGATGGATATTGGTAAGTTTTCAGAGGAGCACTCAGACTTCTATACATGGGGACGTCAGTCCGTTATTTTTGTGTCAGTTATTTTCCATAAAGCCGTATTTTTGGCTTCGAAATTTTAAGAAACCCAAAATGATATTTCAGGTTGAAAGAATAGAAAAGTATCCGATAGTTTTGGGTTGCGGAAAAATGAAATAGAGTGAAAGGAATTTTCGAGACATTTTTGGGTTACTGGATGGAAATTTTAATGACATTTTTGAGTAAATGCTGTCTCCGTATAAAAAAGTATTCTGAATGCCCCTCTCCCCCCGGGGGGTAAGTTTTGTGATTTATTCGCTAATTTCATTTTCAAGATAAGCCATATGTGTTGAAGGGAAACACAACAGACGAATTTGCAAAAGATGGTGGATCTAGTCTCATGCAATGCATTATAGGAATGTTTCCCCTAGTAACGCTTAGCTGCCAAATCTAGTGCATGACATTTTGAACACAACGCAGCTGCGAAGCATTTAGGTTATAACTGTTAAACGTTTGCCGCAAGATAAACGAACCAATATTTCTCCAAATAGTTTTTCCCTAAGTCGAGCTTAATGATAGATACATAGTCAAATTTGTAGCGATAAAATTGCGAAATCTACGGCCTAAAGATTTTGCTGCTGTGATCAAGAAAGTCGTTAGTTCTAGTTGCTATGTGTTGCTAAGGGGCATGAATTTTACCGTCATGCATTGCGTCAAATAAGATCTGGAGAATCGTCTATCGATAATGAACTTTTACATGTCCACAAATCATAACAAAATTACTGCCAAGCATTCGAAAAACCTATTTACTGTCATTTTCATTTGAGGGCAAGCAGGCATGCAGAGGACTGGAGTAAGATGGTTATACAGTTAAAACCAACATATAAAAACCCACTTTTAAGAACGTCTACCCTAGAATTTCAGTAATCTAGAATCCTCTTCTCTTGAATTTTTTTAGGTAATTGTTCTGACTCAGTATAAAATCTGTTTGAAAGCAGACAGGTGCTTAAAAACACAAAATCATGTAAGTTTAGACTACCCAAGCGAAATTAAATTTGCTAAAATTTGCTTTATGAACAAGAACCATTTAGACTAGAACCAAACTTTAGAAGTTCTTGTATGCGGGTTTTTACTGTACAGAATGGAGTAAGCCATACAAAGTGACATCTGCACGCAATATGTGTATAATGTTCTTCAAATAGGGGGGAGTCATGGCTCCGTAGCTCCCACTTCTGGCTTACGTCCTAATGTTGAATTCTACTTTCTTAGGCATCTAAACGAAGATCTGGCGGACGTAATTCCAGCCCCAATCGCAAAACTAAAGCAGAGCTGTCCCTTCGTCGATCCTTCGTTCGAAATCCACTCTGACATCAAACCGAACAGAGGTGCTGAAATGGCAGAGACGAACGACAAAATCTGGGCAACGTCCCTGGCGTTGAAATGGCTAACACGCTCATGGTCGCAATATGAAGAGGAATGGGGTCTAGTTGCGCAGAAAGCATGTGCGTGGCTGCGATTGCAGAAGAGGCCAACGGGGTTTGAAATCGAGGACATCGAGTTAATGGCGCAGCAGTCGCTGACTGTATTGATTGTTAGTTCCAGAAGGGCCTCGTGTCATTGAATTATTGTTGAATGATTTGCCAAGTGATGAGGTCGGGAACTACTACAAACATAGGGCATAGACATAGTGTTGCTCAGCGCATATATTAAGGCTTTTCACCGGTGGGGAAGACAAGAAAAGGGGCCTCGACATTTAATTTGTTTTCATTTTCAAACAATTTATGAACTAGGTAAAACAAGGAATTTTGACAACTACAGATACTGAAAGGGCCCCATTTTGACTTAGGCCAATTGGGCGAAAGTGGCATTTTTTCTTCCTTACTGGGCAAATTGGCCCAACAGTCAGTCCCTTAAAAAATTCGTGTGAATACTCCCAGGTCCCAGATCGCTTACCTTCGGACGCATTTTGATTCAGTACTTCATTTAGGGGTCGCAATACCTTTTTTACAAGAACAATTCAAGAACAAGAGCCTCAGATTTTCACAAAGGTTAAGAAAAGCAAAGACTGACCATTTTTAGCTCAATTTAAGAATTTCAAGAAATGACTATTAGACTGCGAAATAATTACAAACAAGCAGATTGACAGCACACAGTCACATCAGATGGTCTAGAGGGTCAAGATTTGGGATGATTAAAACAACTCAACAGTAAAACAGGCTTCCAAATCATTATAAAGTAAAAGCAATTCAAGAACATTTCAACCTGAAAATAGAGGAATATTTAAGAACAGCCGGCTTCAAATCAATTTCACTGATTCTTTTACAAAAATGAGTGCAGTGCAAAACAAAATAAAAGGTTTTCGTTACCAACAAGCCAATAGGTCCCAACAAATGACTCATAAATATATCGGACACAAAAGGTAGCGTAGGAATGCCGTAATAAATGTGTATGTAGTTCAGGGTGAATTCAGTTGGTCTTTTTCTTGTGTATATCAATTTTAGTGGCCTTAAAAATCACCCTTAGATTAGGCACTGGTCAGATCATGCTTTTTCATTGCATTGGAGGAAGTTCAGTACTGTGGGTGGATAACATCAGTATTATTATGGAAGAATGCTATTCAGTACTGTGAAAAACTCTGGGGATAGTTACCATCAGTGCATTGGAGGATGTCCAATACTGTTTGTGGATTTCATCAGTATATTGGAAGGATGCCATCAATAACACCTCCAATGTGCTGATAGTGATGTTATCCCTCTACTGTACCTTGATACCCCACAGTACTGAACATACTCCATGATACTGAATACCCTCCACACTCTGTACAATAATGTATGGAACCCTGTACAGTACTGATGGTATCCCTTTTTTACAGCACTGATTCCTCCTATGTACTGATGTTATCAATTTACAGTACGGATGATACCCCCAACAGTACAGAACATCCCCCACAGTAGGCTCCTAGAAACTCGCCTTATTTCAAGTTCTAGGTTGAAAATGTTATCATAAAATTATTCTTAGATATCACTATTATTTATTGTAGTATTAATTTCATTTGAATCGATGTCATAAAGAAAAGTATTTTCTGTTTCATCTGGCGCCATATTCTTACTCAATTAGAAGACGAATAGCCCAAGTAGTACCAAATTCAGAGTTTAAATAAATGAGATTCTGAGTTTCACAATATTTTTTACATTGCCTTCTCACGATCAAACTTGGAACTTGGAGGAGGACCAAACTTTCCATATTTTGGAAAATCTTTGGAATATGAGCCCGATTCTGGTAGACATTTGCTATTGGCTAAAAACGTTAGTAAATACACGTTTTTTTTTTATAAGAAACCAGTTTATAAGAAACCTAGTACTAGAATCCCAAAAATTTAAGAAACTTTTAGAACTACATCAATATCTTTAAGAAACTCTGGAAAAAAATAAGAGGACTTTCTGAGCCGGAAAGTAATATATCAACAATACATTTTTGCTTGATTTAAATTTGCTACACGTTTTTATTTAGAGTAACACAGGATGTTGAGTCTACATGTATTAGTAGGTGGGTTTCACTTCAATACAAGAAATATGCGAGGGAAAGTGAAAAATTTGATGTTAAGTGCGTATCTAAAAATAAGAAACTGTTAAGAAACTTTTAGTACTATAAACTGGTGAAAAAATAAGAAACTTTTAGTACTAGGACCCAAGCTAGGTTTCTTATAAAAAAAAAACGTGTAGTGGCTTAGATCAGGCAAAAATAATAGCAAACAGAAACATTGGGTTTGCATTTTGCAGTATTACGCCTTTTCCAGAGTCCTTACGGCCTATTATGCATACATTGGCAAAGGACAAACTTTTCTGGAGAATCAGGGGTTCTGGAAAGGAGTTTTACACTCTTTTGAGACATGGTAAAATTTTAGAAAACATGCAGTGATCAAAGCATTGGAATCCTGGTGCTACTCCTCGATGTAACGAACCAAGCTTAAGTTATTGTCAACTCGTCGTTGTACATTTACGCGTTTTTTTTGCTAACGAAAGTACTTTATAAGAAAGCTGTAATCGACTTACCAAAAAGCTAAGAAAGTTCAGTTCTTATTTTCATAGACCTAAGAAAGTTTGGAAATTAGTTTCTGCCAAAGATGGTAGAAAACTGAACCTCTAGGATTTTTACACTTAAACGAGGAGCAAAGTCTCCCTAAAGTCTATTTCCAATATGATCTACCCTTCTATGATAATTCCACACGTATTTGTTTGTATAAAACCTGTATGAAAAATTCAAAGTCAAATTTTTCCAAGAAAGTCTCATTAAAGTTAAGTACTGGAACTGGTAAATTTCTAAGAAAGTTCCAGTACTTCAATCTTATAAATTATATAACGTGTGTTATTCTGACTGAAAATCATCTGAGTAACGTATATAAAGCCAAAACTAAACTATACACACAATGTGTCTTGGCTTTCTTTGTTATTTAAGCTAAGAATAAGCATTCCTTTTTCTGAAAAACTGAATCCTGTTTCTTGATTTTGAAAATCACTTTGCTTCCTGACGTTTCGTCTTGAAAAAACGAAAAGGGCACGGATCGGCATGGATAGTCTAAAAAGACTTTTTCTTATTATAATCACCCACGGCCCACGCTAAGAATTGAAATGAAAGCACTGTAATATTTTCTGCCAAATTGTTATCAGTAATTTGCATGCTAGTTATCTAGCTTGTAAAATTTCGTTAAATTTATTATTTGGTTGGGCAAAGACGAAAGCAAACAGAGGGGTTGTATGTATAAAGTAACCAAATAAGCATAACGATACCGATTGCATCACAACTGGAAGTGAGGCTGCGCTTGCGCTTTGAGCTCACTGCCAGTCCTGGCATTCCTAGAGTTGTTTTGATCGGAAATCACATGTTCGTTGTTTAGAAGTTTTCTACGGCAAAGATAAGAAGTTTTCTAGAAGTTTTAAGACGCGTGGTAAGTACTAATTATTCATTCATTTGACTCTTTTTTTCTGGATATCTTCAGTAACCAAAATGAACGCGTTTGCAACATTCTTATCAATATAAAACCGAACATTCTGAGCAGACATTTGATTAGGCCACTTCATAAACGTGGTTGAAACGTCTTTAGGGGTTTTCCCCTTGCTTATATGAAATGCCAAGTTTGTGATTGGCGTGTTGATAGAAAAGAAAGGAAGATCAGAAAGTCAAGTTATTTCAACTTGTTTACAATTCTTTTCTAATTGTATTCATAAATTACATGGGCCGATTTAAAGAATTTGGGGCAAGAAAATATAGGTAGGGTAGCTAAATGGTAGCCTATTACACGCATTTTATTTTGTATGCAATTTCAGCTCGAGCTCAGTACTCAAAATTGCTTAGCAAGAGGGCAAAGTTGAGTACTCAAAATTTCTTTGGCAATTGGTTAGCTTTTTATACTTGAAGATTTGTTTCTTAGAATACCATTTCACAAGTTCTTGGTCAACAAATTTCAATAGTATCTTTCATGCAAAAGTGTGCTGGAGTACTAATTTCCACTACAACCTACTTACCTATAGCTCCTGCATGATTTTCATTGCCAATATGAACAGAACTAGAATTTTCAAATTGCTTAGCATCCCTCTATGCAGTACTGGAATTGCTTAAGTTTTTGCCATGGCGAGTACTGACATGCTTATAACAGGGCCCACGCCATGAATTCTGTTGTGGGGGGGCCAAAATTGAAATATGAAAAATTGTACGGCATTCCACTTCTCAGGCCTTAAAATGGCTTAGAATCTTTAAATTCTCTTCCTGCACTGCAAACCACGTAGATATGGGAAAATGACATATTCTCTTTTAATAATGGACACTCGATCCCCATATTCACTCCCAAATCTGAACATAGGTGTAAAAAATATTAATTCTATAACAAAATTCAACTAACAAGAGCGACGCAAAGATCAAAATTTGTTGTCAAAAATGAAAAATCTCCGACCAAGATTTCTACTGCTTGCTCATATACTAGTGGTGTCTAGGGGCTTTCCAATTTAGGCTCCCGGATCTGTATGGGTGAATTTTTAGAGGAAGTGCTTGCGAGCGTAGCGAGCAAAAAATTTTAGGCTTTTTCTGCAAAAGCGTAGAAAAACCATTGGAAGTCTAAAAGAAAGAAGTGTCTTATGATCATCAACCAGCAGTACATTTTGAAAATAATAGTCATGTCATTACAAATAGGAAAGTTTGAAATCTTAAGTGTCTTCCATATAGATGAGATGAAATAGAAAAACAGAAGGCGAGCGTAGCGAGAAAACTTTTTAACTGTCAGAGATTTTATAAGAGCTAGGCTAAGAGTTGACAGAACAGATGTGGAGGGCAAATTTACTTTCATTCACCAACAATTTCAGGCATGAGACTCTCCAAAAATCCTCCTATAGATGCCTTCTTGTGCAGAATGGTTGAACGAAACACTTGTAAGCAGTTTCTCCGACATAATCTTGAAAGTTTCATCGTTGTAAGCAATAACAAATTTCCGACAAACTGACAAATTTTCCAATAATTCCGACAGATTTTTTGCTAGGGGTCACCCCCCTCTGCTTCCCAGACAAACGTGTTTGCCTCTAAAAAAACGCTTTAAAATTCTTCGTGCTCACGAGAATAAAGCTCTAGTCTTGCTTTATTTACTAAAATTTGGAAAATTTACAATTTTTTTGGCCAAATTTGTGGGGGGCCATGGCCCCTTGTAATGGCGGTAGAGTAACCATTACGAATAAGATGAGTCGAAGAGATATATTCATGTAACGCGAGAATTATAAATATATTCCAACTCATTTAGCTCACATTTGTACGACTCTAACAGCAACTAACTATTTACACAAAAATACAGAATTAAATACACTACAAGACATGATTGACAAGTGACGAGATTAGCAACATTAAACTAGATTTGAAAACAAGAAAAACAAGATTACATGAAAACGAGGTTATAGTATTATAAGGTAACATGAACTGATGTTCCTGTTACAGCCTCCCCTTTCTACCGAAAAAAAATGGCGAAGTTACATTTTTTTTTAGTTTACTATAACGATACGAATAACAAAACTGAGATTAAGATTGAATTGTCCATGTATGATTGAATATAGTGTCCATTTGTGATTATATATGCAAAATCTAAGTAACTAGATTAAACGAATTTAGCGAAATGATCGGAGTTTAACGAAATTACATATGTTCCACCGTGTGTACCACCATCTAATTGGAGGTATGGGAAAGCTTTAACTAATCCACGAAGTTTACCATGGCTAGCTAAAAGTTGCCTAGCTGCAGGGATGCGCTCATAAACAAATTTGCAAGCTTGCGATGAAATAGCAGATTTGGATGGTAACGAATTCAGGTATTTACCAAATTCGTGCGCTACGAGAGCTAAATCTGGCATGGCGAGAGAATCGGAAGATGGTGGAAAAGATGGTTGTGTAGGCTCAATAACTACATCTTCGGGAAGACGCAAGTCGCATGAGTCGAGTTCTGGGACGACTACAATCTTCTCGATGTTGACAGGGCGAGGGAAATCCTGTCCTGTAGAAATATTGCGCAATGTGAGTAGGTCTGAACGATTGTACGGATGTCCAGTAACTACATAAGGACCATCGAAATTGCGTACAAAGCGAGAAACAGTTCCAGGCGGAGTAGAGTCTTTACGAAGGAAGACGATTTTGCCTTCTGCGACGTGAAGATCACGTGACGAGGAGTCATAGAGTTCCCTTTGACGACGACGAAGATCCGATTTGATTTGGAAGAATTGCGCATGCGCGTCCTTCATGTTGCTAAGCAGATGATGCGCATAGCGATCCGCTGGTAGAGGATGTGGAGGAAGCTGAAGAGATAACGTCTCTGGCGAAGGAGCATTTGGCAAATAAAAGGCCTGGGGATAACGCGCAATCAATTGTTTGAATGCGTGCATGATATTTGCCGGAACGTGAGCATAAGCAGGCTTGTCAAGCTCTAAGGATTGAAAAAGCAGATGCAAATACTGCGGTGACGAATAATCTAGCGTGCTGTCCATTGTCGGAGGAAAGGATTGCTCATTGTCGCCAAGCTCTGGGCTATTCTGAGCTGAAAATGGTGACAGAATATCAGATGACTGTGAACTGCTAGTGTTTGTTTGCGAAGTTGCAAAACAACGGAGAGGAGTGCTATTGTCTGCAATGCGTGACAACTCCGAAGAATGCCATGATTCGGCCAGAGAATGAGCTGTGAAAGCTGCTGCATTCTCGAAGGCTAGCAGGTCATCTGGTTGTTGTGAGCGTATGTGACCTAACGATACATTGTAAGGCAATTGGGCGGAACCTTTGAACGAGTGAATAAGAACGTTGGTGAGATAGACACGCTCAAATGTGGAATTTTGGCAGCTTTGCCCTGGAGCAGCCAAAAATGCGGAACAAGGATCCTCCTGTGGGGGGAGAGGACGACTTGGGCGAGCCTTGGAATATGAAACTTGTGAGGCGTGTTCACGAAAAGGATTCTGCGAAGGCTCTAAGCATGACGAGTGCTTGATTGAAGAAAAGTCGATAGGGCCACTGAGGGTTTGTAGACCAGGAGAAAACTGGTTTCCCTCGAGCCACAAAGAACCCGACAAGAGAGGCGTGCGCAAAAGTGAGCTGGCCACAAAAAGGCACACTGTGACGATGTTTAGCCCCCGGGAGAGACTAAGGCTGCGTTGGCCAGAAAAATGCGCTGCTTGCGAAGGCAATGGTGTCAAAAGGCATGTGACGTTTGCGACAGAGCCCTGAGGAGTACGAGTTCCCCCTTGAGCATGTGAAGGAAAGGCTAGCAGTGGGTTGGCATCGTGACAGGTGATACCGAAAGCCATACCGGGCGCTGCAAAATATACCTTGAGGGCTTTGGACTGAATTTGGGCATCAGTCATGCGTAAATGGTTTTGACCGAATAGAATAGGCCAAGCTAAATTGGGAACAACAAGCATTGTAAATGTTGTGAGATGACCGTTTTCCCACACGATAGGGACCTGCATGGTTCCAACTGCACGTAAGTCGGACGAAGGACCTGCGACCGAAACAGGGACATGTTGCTCAAGTTTTGTGAAGCTAAGATCGGGCTTTATTCTATTTACGAGTTCTGCGTGAGTTTGGCTCACGAGCGAAACGGAGCAACATGTGTCTAGCGGGAGGGGCAGGGAAACACCAGCTGAGGTGATTTTTGTCCATAATATATGGCGAGTTGCAAGGTCAGGAGCCGAATTAGAAGAAATTTGGGCCGTGGGCGTGATTGCTGGCATACCGAAAAGCTGACCCTGCGAAGAACTAGCTACGGGGGCGGTTGGTGTGGGTGGAGGTGGGGCTGGAAGCCGTTTTTCCACCTCGCCGAGAATGCTTGTTGTTAATTCATGTTTGAGAGTACTCATACACTCTGAAACGATGTTTTTAACTGAATCGAGCGATACGTGTGAATCTGTTGATTCTGCTACGTGGGCAGAAACTGCGGACGGCATACGATTATTATACGAATTGTTATAAGAATTGTTAAACGAAGAACCAGAATTACGATACGAGGAGTTATTTACATACGGATTGCGAGCAGGAAACCTAGGGTCATTCCCGGGTTGACTTAACCTACCGCTACGAGAAGCATTGTTGTGTTGCAGGGCTCTACAATTAAATCTATTGCACTGCGAACATTTGTGCAAATACCCATTCTTACATTTATTGTTTGGGAGCTCGCAACGACTAGGCAAAAAACGATTAAAATTTTTACAGATATCGTTCTTAAATTTCAAACCTTCAGTTCCATGGTTAGCTGCAGACATCTGTGATTGATTGCGTTTGCCATCAGAAGGAGCTGTGTACAGAACTTCGGGTTTGCTCTGGACCGTGTTTTCCGGGGTAATCAGTGTTTCGTGCCGTTTTGCACACTCGATAGCGGCCAATAGGTCTGAAAACGGCTGTTCTCGGCTGATGAGCGGTTTAGATATCTCTGGGATGAGCTTCATCGAGTAGGCGTGGATGAGTTCAGCCTGGGAGCCATCGGGTGTCGTGTGTATGCCAGGCATCAACTTTTGAAGGGAGTGCTGTGTTTCCATGAAACGGTGCGAAAAGTGGGAAACCGATTCATTTGGGTTCTGACGCATACCATAGTATGTGGCAAGCAGGTTTCGGACTTGCTGTTCTTTGGGGATGCCTCGTTGCGTGCATAATGTGGCAATGCATTCGTGGTACAACGAGAGGAATTCGTCGTTGGTGGTTTTTGTAGAAATAGAATTGACATTCGACAGTTCAAAAGAACAAACGATGTCGAATGCCCTCGAGTCTTTCTGGCATTGCTGCTTGAGATACGGAATCCAGAATTTCGTGCTAATGTTGGAAGATGAGAGGACTTGGGTCAGCTGCTCACAAAAGCGATGAATCTCCAAGTCGCCTCCGGTGAATTCTGGCAACGTCAGGGGCGGTAAACGTAGAGCAGGCTGAGTGGACGAGTCTCCACGAGGGCGAACAGCAGCAGACAGTTCGGTAACGGCTTGAGAAAGGTCTTGGATCTGCTGTTGCGTGGAAGCAGCGAGGTCTCTCGAAGAGTGATGTTGATCACGAATGGCTCCAGCGAGGCCATTGATCAGTCCAAGAAGTTCCTCAGGCGAAGTCATGAGGAATGGAGAACGAGCACGGGTCCTAACACCACTTCTGTAATGGCGGTAGAGTAACCATTACGAATAAGATGAGTCGAAGAGATATATTCATGTAACGCGAGAATTATAAATATATTCCAACTCATTTAGCTCACATTTGTACGACTCTAACAGCAACTAACTATTTACACAAAAATACAGAATTAAATACACTACAAGACATGATTGACAAGTGACGAGATTAGCAACATTAAACTAGATTTGAAAACAAGAAAAACAAGATTACATGAAAACGAGGTTATAGTATTATAAGGTAACATGAACTGATGTTCCTGTTACACCCTGTGGCCCCCCGGTGGCGTGGGCCCTGTATAAAGCAATTGCCTATAAAAGAAAATGCGTGTATTTGCAGAATTGTATTCTCTAGCTATCATTTGAGGGTTGGGAGAAGTTTGTATGATGAATAGGTAGC
Source organism: Pelagia noctiluca (assembly GCA_963924455.1). NCBI lineage: Eukaryota > Metazoa > Cnidaria > Scyphozoa > Semaeostomeae > Pelagiidae > Pelagia > Pelagia noctiluca. The sequence goes on along the minus strand of OZ004327.1, from coordinate 11,634,167 downwards.
GTGGAAAATCCCAACTTTTATAATGTGATTGGTACGATCTCTATGCTACACTTTTAAAAGGAGTGAAAAGATGAAACTAAAAGTTAAAACATATCATAAGATACAACAGCATAGATCTTAGGGATGAGGAAGGAAGGGCTACCAACCCAAGCATTAGCGTTACGCCGAATAACAACTTAGTGTGATCATTTATGAAATTGAAGGCTGATGACGGTATTTCAAAAGCCCCTTCAAGAAAATAACCTAATTGTCTGTCAATTAGAAAGACTTAACTTGACTGAATAAAGATAAATTTCTAACTAAGTTATTGAGTCAGGATAGCTTACTTTATTACTGACTACCCTATAAAGCTTAAACTTGATTGAACCTAGAACAAAATTGATGCTTTTAGCTAATGACTGGATGCTCTTAATGATATTAATAGCAGAAAAAGACAAATTTAAGTCCTCCTACATGCCATGTACTTAGTCATGACTTGATATTGCAAAATTGGGTTATATTGGTGAAAGATTGGTGGAAATACAACAACCCCCTTCTGGTATTTATAAGATTACTGATTTATCATACCACATTAGATACAAAAATTCAGTGGTGAACTACTGAGGAAAAAAATGTCCATGCAGTGTGTATTTTTTATGGCTTTGGGGCCGATCATATGAGAGTTTTCAGCCGACCATACCAAGGTGAAATTGCATTATAGGACAGAATTGCAACTTTGCCATTGGGGGCTAAAATTAATAAACTACAGCTTTTATATGAACAAACTTAATGAATCCGCAAAAAAATAGCAGAAACTTTTTTCCTTGTACGCCCTTCGACTCAACGCTTTATTAAATCTGAATTTTCGCCTTTATGAACTAATATCGATGCTTACTTCTTGCAATAATTTGTTACTGGCATATTTTTCTCTAGTTTTCCACTGGAAGCGTTCTTTGATTCTAATGTGATTCTGTCATCTTTGAAAAAGCTTCTTGTTGAAGTTTAGGTCAAACTTTACCCAAAATGGGCAAATCCAAACTAAATTCTCAGATGGGCTAGAAAACTTTGCAGTTATATGAGAAATACTATGCCTGATTACATGAGAGTGTTCAGCTGGGACTGCGATTGCAGCCTGTTTACCTGGGCTGAAAATCCCAGCCCGCCTTGCCCATGGCAAAATCAGTTTTACAAAGGGTTGACTGCAGAGGAAGGTTGTGCTTCCAGCCTAGGCTGAAAACTCTCATATGATTGGCTCCATAGTAGCATAAATTTTTACATCCATTTTGAAAAGATTGAATGCCAAATAATTGATATTATGGATAATCTTATAAATAATGTTCATTTCAAATTTCTTCATTGAATTAAACCTAATTTTGTTTCCTTTTATTTTATCATAGTGCTGGATTAGGATGACAGATAATGATAATAAAGAATTCTTCAACTACTTGGGAAATTTCTCAAGTTGTGGGACAGTTGAGTAAGTAATATTAAAGATATCAAGAGACTCAACAAAATTGCAGAAAAATTTATGATAAATTCTTATATTTTGAAAACTGCAAGTAGTTACTAATGAATGAAATTATTTCTAGTATTTCATTGTTGATACTCAACAAAAGAAAAAAGTTATGATTAGAAAACCCCTGAATTCTTACACTTGGGGAGGTCTGTGCAATACTACGGAAGATGTTCTTTGGGGGGATACTCTCCTACTGTGGAGGGAGACCATCTAGTACTCTGGAAGATATTAGGTTCAGGGGCGGACCCAGCAAAGAATCAGACTGCCGCAAAAATGGGCTAAAATTAGGGGGTCCGGAAAATTTTAGGCATCGCATTTCTGAACCCTGGAAACGCATATTTTTCTGTCAGTTTGAGGATTCTGCCAGCCCTCATGCCAGCGTCCGAGGCCTTTTGAAGTAGCAATTGAATTAAAGATAACACAATTGTTGTTTCAGACCTTTGTTTAAATGAAATAAATGATTATACTTAAACGCTCTAGTATTCTTGATATTTTCTCTATTTTTGAAAAATTTAAAAAAAATTAAAATAAATTTCGACATGAGAGAGATTGAACCACGTTCACTGCGGACAGAACTTACAACAGCAAAACTTTTCGAAATTGTGGAGCGAAAATTCTAATACAGTCATGGAATATGTGGATAAATATGTGGAATTAACGATAAAGAGAGAGTTTGTAGTATAACATCTTTCATACTAAGGAAAAAGTATCTTTATTTCCCTATATCGTAAGACTGTAATCAAAACACTCACTCGCCCACCAAACGGCCAATTTTTACTTCATGTCTTGGTACCTTTGAGCAAGATACTGTCCTGTTCTGCCCAAAACGAACATTCAATCTGGTAGAGTTTTATTTTCACATCCTGAGCATAACATGAAAGTTTTTCCGTTCTGGATGAATCCTACTTTTTCAAATTATCCACAGGCACTACAATGTGCAGAAAATACTAGGCCATGAACTCTTCGTGGGTTTAAATTCAAAACGCAAAAAATTCACTTCATTTCTTGAGTCTGTTCATTTGCTACATGTGCAAGATAAACAATAGGAAGGGACGTCAGTAATGAATTATAGCACGACTGGGCGGCATTTGCATAAATTTGAGGCAGGCGCGCGCACGATTTGACAAAGGATTTTGAAACCAAACGACTTTTCTTTTGTCCTTTGGGCAGTCAAGGCAATCTATGCTGAGTAAAGGCAGGAAATCCAATACAATTTTGACAGTGGGGGGAACTCTGGGCAATCTATGATTCGAAACAATGACCGCACAAATCTAATTCAATTCAATGAAGCTATAAGTAATCAAAATTAAATTCATTCAATTCATTGAACGAGTTTTCAGAAGTTTGCACACTGTCACGTAACCCACTTTTGGGAATTATTTCAAAATATATGAATATAACTCATTGAAAGTGAGGAATTCCTATTATTTTAATGAAGAAGAATCACAAGACAAGTTAAAATGGCCAAAACATGTTTGAGAAATTCTGAAAAAAATTAATTTGCGAATGAATAATCCTATTGAAAAAATCATTTTCACCAAAGTTTACTACCGCCTGTGCGGCAGTGGCGGCACTCTGGATCCGCCCTGATTAAGTAATGTGGGGGGGGGGGGGGGTATCAAGAGTAATGTGGAGTATGTTCAGTAGTTTGAAGGGTACACCATCAGAACTGTAGAAGATGTTAGTGAGATTTTCAGTAATGTTGGGAATATCATCAGTAGTCTGGAGGATGTTCAGTACTGTGGAGGGATACACCATCTGTACTGTGAAGGATGTTAGTTCAGAAATTGCAAAAATGTTCAGTACTAAGGAGGGATACCTTCCATTACTATGGGCATTTACCATCCAGTTCTGTGGAAGATGTTCAGTAATGTGGGGAATATCATCAGAATACTTTAGACGTAAAACACAAAGTGCCATCGCAGCACAGCTATTTTAATGCTCATATTCTTTCTTTTAGTAATCTACAATCAACTTCCAATAATGGTAAGTTTTCATTTATCTTTTGATTGTGATAACAAAATGCTCTTCTTTTCTTCTAGAGAAGTTCTTTAAATGAATTAATGAACTTGTTTTCAGTAAAGGGTGAGGTATTCAAACTTCTCAACAAGGTTCAGTGGTTCAATAGCATAATGATCGAAAGTTCAAACCAGATTTTCCATTAGGTTTGGAATGCTCTACCAACTCAGCTAAAATCTGTCAATAATTTCAAAACAAAGAAGCAGGATTTTGAAAAATCAATGATTGATAACAGACCTGCCAAGTTGCTTACTTTAAGAACTGGGGGACTCTTTGATCTTTTCTGCTTCCTTTTTTTTCATTGGCATGGCAGTGCCTTTGATCTATAAAAGACAACAAAGTAGGAATCCACCAGTGAAATCGAGATATTTGGTAAGTCTGCCATGAATTTGTGTGAAATGATATGAGCCAAGTTGGTCCAAACTAACTACTTCAAACTTAACGCATTGGGGCACAACAACCAAGATATCAAGCTACAATATGCAATTACGGTTTAGGTATTTTTGTTATGCAGGAAATACATTATATTGAGCTAGCTTTCAAAATTTTGATATACCTCCACTGGGTCTCAAACCTGGGATCTAGACCCTAGCTCTCCTATTGATACGCAAGGTCCGGACTCAAGACCTAAGGATGGAGAAATCAGTATTCTAGTAGCCTGTTTGTGAGATTATCTTCACCAGTTCACCCATGTGCCTCATTAATTTATGTTGTTAGGGGACATTTTGCATGTATTGCTCAGAGAGGTCTACCATCCATTAAAGAATAGTGTATTTGGATTTTGTAATACGATTGCAGTACAATTTTGTTTTCTGATTACTAGGAGAGGGCACTAGACCTTATTTGTTTATTTTCAATCTTTCATCTTTTATGCATGTCCGTTGTATTTTTAGGTGTTCACTTGCCAGAATTCAATGCAGAGGAATTGATAAATAACATAAATGATGTGAATAATGTAAGTGTAATTTCACATCACATCAAACATTTTTATTTTCTAATGGTGTTTAGGCTAGTTTGTCCTGAATTGCTCTCAGACCTTTGTAGCCAGGCTGGCAAAATTTCAAAGTCAGTTAGAAAAGTTTTCTTGGGAAAGAGTAAGACTTAACATAGAAACAGATATGGACACTAAAGGAACAACAACTTTCAGAATTAAGGCCCATTTGTATTTCAATCATAAAATGTGCAGTTTTTCACATTTATCCTCATCAAAATTTTCTCCTATTTCAATCATAATTCGAAAAAGTGCAACACTGGGAAATTAGAAAGCTGTATTGTGGTTTCTTTGAATATTTTCTAGTGGTGCCAGGAAGCTTACTCAAATTGCAACAGGAGCTGCAATGCCACCCCATGGCTGCGGGCCTGATTGATGTTTGCCACATGTTTAAGGACTATTTTAGGCTAACTCTTATTAAACTGTGATTTATTTTTTGCAGGTTTTATTGTTATCTCTAAACTTCAAATCTTTGATTCATATTTGGTTATCATCATATTTTTATCAATGGATAAATTGCCTTTTTTTATTTCCTTTTTAGTTCCCAACGTATGCAACTAGCTTGGTAAGTTTTCCACAGTAAAAGAGAAGTTATATTTGCAAGATCAAGCCATGAATTGTAAGAATTGATATCTGAGTGATAATTGGGGTAGATTTGTAAACTAGTAGCTCTTAAAATATCAGCTCTTAAAATATCCTATCAATGTTGCTGCTGACTTACTATTTGACATGATAGTCAGCACTCATCATGACAAGCCCTCGGTATATAATAGGGCAACTTTGTAAATATATTTTTGACTTATCAAAGACTGTTTCGGACACAATATTTGACACGATAGTTATATCACGGTAAGCCTTTGGTATTAAGTAGGGCAATGTTGTAAATAAATTTGGTCCTGTCAGGCTGTTTCTGTTTTTACCACTTGTCACGTTTCATCTCAATCGAATTGGCATGCCATCCCAGAAAATAGCCAACCCGGCACACAATGTTTTAAGTAGGGCAAAGCATATTTCTGCGACTCTGTTGGAAGACCTTTTCCAAGTTTCTTGAAGTTATGCTGTATCAAAAATATCTAAAATTCCTAGGACTAAGGGGGTTACTTTTTCTAGCCCTTCGGATGGTAATTTTCTTACCCCAATGCCTTATAAATGTGTTATTTTTTTCAGTCAACAACACCTTTGCAAAGAACCCTTGAAAGCCCTAGAATGAGCTTTCTAGTAACTAATGAAGTTTTAGCGTGTGCAAGAAATCTAGATCAACTTGCTGCACGGCCGAGCAGTCAGCCATACACAGGTCCGTACGATTTTCGCGTGGAAATGGAAATTTCAAAAGTGAAACCAACAAAGGCCATTAGCTGGACCTATTCCGAATCTCTCAATAAAGTATTTTGCAGGGCCAATGTGGCCGTCCCGTTCAGGTTCAAGTTTAACGGTAAGTTGTTGTTTTATTTCAATAAACTTTCAAACCTCACTTGGTCATAGTCACTGCCCATTGATTGTTTAACGCTTTAAAGCAAATCATTTTTTCGTGAATGTGTCTTTTTAGCCGCTTGGCCACTCACCCCATTGTGATTTTGTCCCTTTGATTTTTTTACAACAAAGATGGAAAGGTAAAGTTGCATTCAACTTTGCTTATTATTTCCTTTTAGCCAACTTACCTGATGGAGCATTCATACGAGCAATAGTCTTACCAAAGAAAGACGACACGCACATCATCCAAAGATGTCCTTTGCACATATCTGAAGGTTTGTAAGCCATTCATGTTAAGCATGATGGAATAAAATCCATTGAAAGTAAAGCGTGAAAGAATAAGATCTATTGAAAATGACAAAGGGAAGAACGGTGGAAACCTATGATTGCCTACGTCTTATGTTAGGCGATGGCACATAAAGAAAGAAAAAGAGAGAAAGAGAGAACAATGATGATAGCAAACTATAGTCTAAGTTCTCTTTCAGTGAGGGACTTAATTTTTCACTTGCTAGCCTACAAAAGTCTTCCTGGTTTTAGTTTTATGTACACTTCTTATTCACTTCACAGAACAATAACCGTCCTGGGAACATCTTTGCAGTACTATGATGGATGTTCAGCACTGTGGGGGGATACCATGAGTACTCTGGAGGATATTCAGTATTGTGGAGAGATACCATCAGTACTGTGGAGGATGTCCAGTATTGTGGGGGATATCATCAGTACTGTGGAGGATGATCAATACTGTGAAGGATATTTGGTACTGTGAAAGGATACCATTAGTATTATGGAGGGATACCATCAGTACTTTGGAATATGTTCAGCACTGTAGAGGGATACCATAAGGACTGTGGGGGGATTACTTATCGTGTTTCATGAATGTGTATAATTATATTTTGAAATGTTTTTCTTCAGATCAACGAGGAAATCACTTTATGCACAGCACCAATGTGAACTCGAGTTATGGGCAGTGCAGTATGATGGGTATTTTTAACATAAGGATTCCAGCAATGAAATACCAAGGTAGTTTTATTGATCAAATACCATTAACTCTTAATTTAACCCCCTTCTCAATTTAAGTGGTGGGGATGGCCAAGTGGTTAGATCACTCGACTCTTTTCAGGTCCCAGGTTCGAAACCACCTTCAGACCTGTCACATTAAGTGTGAGAAGAGAATTTCCCATTTCTCTGCAATTTCAAGCGAAAAGACAAGATGTGTGGTCAAATCAAGATGAAGGATACTAACAGTATCAGATCACCAAGTTGCAGGGCACCACTGCTCGATTACTCTACCTATTCTATCGGCCCTTTGATAAACCAATGCCTTACGAAGTAATTTTAATTGCCTATCAACATCTACCTCAGGGGGATGATGGAGAAATATGTAGAGTAGGGGTGGGTTAGTTTGGAAGCTGATCTGGCTGATTTTTCTATTTCATTTTTCTATAACCATGCTGATTGGATTTTTATAAATGTTCAGAATACTGACGAAACATGTCTAATGTATTCTTATTGCCACAGCAATAAAACAACAAATTTACATGAAATACTTAATTTTTGCAAACACAATTATTCAAGAAATAATTTTAGAAATACTTATACGTTCTACCAGTTCTTCTCATATTAAATTTGCCTCTTTGATTGAAAGTACGGAGAGCTGGCAAATTCTCTCTCCAAACTTTAATGTGACACTTTTGAAGTGGGGTGCAAACCCACAACCCTTTAACTCAAGGGCTCCCAAATTAGCCATCTCCAATTTATTGAATTGAACCAGAGCCGGCTTCTACAATTGACATTCAGATTAGACCATGCATTATGAATCATTGTTAATATAACATGGCTCTGATGCAGGATTTCATCCAAAACAAGAATTAATGTCTGACTGTGGATAAGCCTGGAGTTGTGAACACCTCACGGCTACTATGCTAACTTATTGTCCTGGTTTAGGACAGTGGTTAGCACGTTTGCCTTCAATCATAACAAACCAACGTTTGAGACCTCGTGATTGCAAATGATAATTGAAGTAGCCTGCTCTGGTATTATTTAATTCCCCATGATAGGCCATGCCTTACAAATTAATGCCCGTACTATTGAGACAAAGTAAGTTGCTTTCTCTGACTGATTTCTCCTCATTTCAGCTGGCGTAGATTATCAAGCCGAGAGCTTTGTTTTCCATTGTTTCAGTTCCTGCCTTGGAATCAATAAAAGAGATCTGCAAATTCTTTTTACGTTGGAAGACGGGTACGTCCATTTTTTGCTATATGCTCCATTGGCCTCTTTCCCTTGCTGCCATTACAGTTTAAAACAAATCTTCAGGTATTAGCCTCACTTGAATTGAAAGGTTTGAATACAAGGATGAGTCTGCCATTTTTTGTTTAATGCTGTAATGGTCTCTGCACATTGATTTATGTCTGACTTGACACAAATTTCCAGTCTGACTTTTGGGCACTGATCTCAAGAGAAAGACTGAATCGAGCATCTTTCGTTCTGAAATGAAGTCAATTGATAGCCATATTTGAAGGTCCAATTCAATACATTACGTTGGGGAGTGCTGTTTTCTTTGATGATTGTTGGAATGTTATGAATAATCTGAATATAATCGTGCAGGTTTTGTTAACAGAGAATCAACTCAATAGAATTTCTTTGGCAGCCATATTTGGAGACCAAGTGGAAGTTAAAGCAATTGGCTTCTAAAATTTTGCTCCAGAAACGAAAGAATGCTTGATTCAGTATTCATTTTGAGATCAATGGGTTTGGGTCTTTTTGGGTTCAGGTTTAGGATTCTTGTGACGGTCTGTGTGATACCGAATGGAGCAGCAACCCCGAATCCAAAACCTTAACCTGAGACCAAAACCCGGAAAAAGCCACACTAGCAAATTTTCGAATCCAAAGCCAGTCAGGAGCAAGCAAACATTTTTCAACAAGCCCTGCATTTGCTGATATTTTTGTAGAAAGGCTTTTAATAAAAGCAATGACCTTCTGAGAATACTTTACTAGCATCCTTTTCCCAGAAACGTGCAAATAAGCAGATTTTAGGATAATAGGCTTTAGAACAGTCTTTGGATGGTACAAAACTTCAATATAGCCAGAAATATCAGAAGCATAGCGGAACGAACACATAGATTACTTAAGCTTTTCGTCTGACACTCAACAGAGTAAAACGTCAGAAAGAGAACGAAACAGAAACCTAACTGATTTATATAACCAGATGTGGATCGATAAAGGCCAATCAGAAAAATGGTAAGTGATTGGTATGGTGTAGGAAAACGAAACTATGTGTTCGTTTCGCTATGCTTCCGATATTTCTGGCTATATAGGAGGCTTTCATCTCTGCCTTGATTTTGATGGATTTTATTTCCTCCACAGAGGGAAGGTTGTTGGTAGAGGGGGAGTGGATTTAAAAGTTTGTGCGTGCCCTGGTAGAGATAGAACGAAAGCCGAGCCAAGGAAATTAAAACGACGATCGAGTAATTGCAAAACTAGCAGTGACGACACTGACGATTTAAGCGGTAACTACTCTTTTGGGCTTAATTGCAGAGGGGCTTCCAATGCATTTTTGGAGATTTTTTCAGCCCTGTAATATTTTCTAATGACTCCCCCCATTTTTGAGAAATCTCAGAATAACCCGCCCTCCTCAATTTAATAATCATTTCTCACATTAGGCCTTTTGGATTTCACAAAAATGTTATATATAGTACCAAACAATATCACTACCCAAGAAGAGCGAAACTAATGGCAAATATCTATTAGCCTGTATTTAAAATTGTCTACTTAAAAATGAAAAAACAATTTGTTCTCTTTATTTAACGAACAATGAACTTGATTAGCTCTCCGAATCATTTTCTGGACACTGTTAACCAACAGCTTACGATTTAACCTTCGATTCCATAACGTCTACTTAGGCCTTATGAACTTCATCGCCATTAATTTCATTCTCCCATTTTAAAAGGACAACAACAGCAACAAACGAGAACGTCCTCAGCTGTCTATTGCGCATGCACAGCCAGGGTAGTCAGGAGGCATGCTCAGCCAGGGTAGTCAGGGGGTCGTGAAAAATCTTGTCAGACTTTTGACTTTGATATTCCCAATAAGTATAAGTTTTCCACTATGGGCTCGCTGTTTTTCCTTACAAACACAAGTCAAATAACATATATATTGAGGAAAAAACGAAGGAAGGAACGAAACTCGGCTTCTCCACAAGCCTGTTTCGTGGTTACCCACTCATCAGGAGATGTAGAATAGTTTGTTACAATATGTAATTCGTACATCTCTTGATGAGTTTGTAACCAAGAAACAGGCTTGTTGACATGCTGAGTTTAGTCTCTTAACTCTTTTCTTCACAATACATATCACGCTCTGCATTTATGCATTGAGCACTGTATTCGGGAATCCGAAACACAGACTTTGTAAGTCAACTAACATGATGTTGAATTTTCTTTTAGCATCCACTCATTGTAAAAAGAAACCGGCAAAGCAAGGATCGGAAAATGCATTTTTCTTAATGGTAAGTATTCTACGTAGTTAGCTCGAATAGATATTCTCCTAGTTTACTGCAAGGGGGTTTCAATACCTTTCAAATTTTGTCTACTCAATCCCGTGTCTCCTCCGCATATAGCTACTTCTGTGGGACAACTCCTTCCTTCACATTTAACATTCCCTTGCAGCATGGATTTGGCAAAAACACACTTGTGAGAAAGTTTACAGGATTTTAGCCATTTCTCATTGCCATTTCTCGTCATATTCTTATCGTTTTTTGCAGTTTGACAGTAAAAGCGAAATGGAGCATTCAAAAAATATCCTCTCTGCTGTGAATCACGGAAAACAAAAGTAAGCGAGGTCTTATTTACAGTGTGCCTAAATTGTATGCATTAAGCCACAGTCAAATACACTTAACATTTGAACATTACCAAATGAACAAGAAAGACTGCTGTTTGCCAGTTCGGATACTATTTCCCAACTTTCAATTTTTCCGGCTTCTTTATATCAAGTATCGTTATCATTCCTGGTTTAGGACAGTGGTTAGCGGGCTTGTCTTTGGCACAACAACCCGGGTTTGAGACCCAGTGGTAGCATATGTCAATTGTAGTAGCCTGCTCTGGTATAGTTTAGTTACCAGTGTCAAACGATGCCTTACGAATTAATATCAAGTATCACTACACAATTTTTTTTCTAAGAAATCTATCTCGAGCTCCAGTACTAAAAGTTCCTTGATTTTTCTACTTTTTTTCAAAATTGTAAGAGAAAAACACATTTTCAAAAAAAGAATCTATTGTATTTTGACAGAAATCTTAATTCTAGGTTTCTTATAAACTGGCTCCTTATGTACAATAATAGCATTGTACTATGTCTTTAATTTCGATGATTCTATTGACAACAAAGTAATAGAGGACCCCGGCAAAAGTGTGGTTAATCAATAATGCCTTCCTGGGTGGGGCTTTTACTAATCAATGCTTATTTTTTTGATAACTATTTTGATTCTTGTTTTTTAATCAGACATTCCTTAGAGGGACAGATGGCTCCTCTAGAACGAACAGCCTCGGGGGGTGTGACGGACTGGCGCGCAAAGCCTACGGAAAAGGTGTATTATGAGGTAAGTGTTGTATTTTAGGGCGTAAACTAGAGAGACACATCTTTAGATTATATGAATATATATATGACACATGGCGCCCCACGTTGGGCGCCATGTTTTGTATTTTAGGGCGTTAACTAGAGAGACACATCTTTAGATTATATGAATATATATATGACAACTGAATAATAACATAACTGTTTACAAAAACGTATTCTTTTTAGAAGTCATGATGACTCCGTTCTTAGGTCCTTTCGTGATTACATTTTCGATCTTGTGGTATGAACGATTACATGCGGTTGAGCCCTTGTGGGCGTTTACAAAATCACATGACTACATTAAAACTGGGAACTAGTACCCAAACCTCTTAAATCGTCACAACAGTAAGACACTCTTTTCCTATTTTCTCATTCATCTACGAGCTGCTTCATCTACTTTTTATCAATACCGGGTTCCTATCTTTTTCAAACTTTTTTTTTATGAAATTTTACAAAACCCCCAAATAATATTTTCTAATGTGTAACTGAATGAAGTGGTGTGTGTTGACAAAAAAATTCGATTTCAGTGCTGTATTGGCGGGGGATATCATCATGAATGTTAGGGAATACTATCAGTGCTGTGGTAGGATACCTTTTAGAACTAGGAGGGCCTGATGGGATATCATTATTACTGTTGAGGTAATACCCAAAGAGCTAGTGCTTTTCCTCCACATTCCTGAATATCCCCTACAGCGCTGATGGTATCCTACACAGTACTGATGGTATCCCCCACAGTACTGATAGTATCCCTCCACAGTGCTAAATGGCATCCCTCTACAGTACTGATGGTATCGCCCACAGTGTTAAATGGCATCCCTCTACAGTACTGATGGTATCGCCCACAGTGCTAAATGGCATCCCTCTACAGTACTGATTGTAGGATTTGAGTGTCAGCAGGTTTTATAAGGATTTTTTGTGGACATATTCTTGCTTGATTTGTGCGCCTGGGAAGTCATTATTTAATTTAATTACTTTGCTATCTTTCAGGGTGAGACTCCTGCAAAAAAACAAAAACAGAAATAGAAAAGGTAAGAAGCATTCGATTCAGATTGTTGTTTTTGATAACTACCTGCTTTTTTATATGTTGAGTATCTGCATAGAGGTTAGTTTGAGAGTAGAGCTATTTTCAGTGTAGAAGTAGAAAACAAATCTCCAAGAATCTTAACTAATGACTGGTCAAGCCCATAGTAAGTTATGAAGGTAGCGTTTCAGTACATAAAGCACAAGTAACATTTTCAAAATAAATGAGATTTATGGTGCCATTGAAAATTCAGGTTATTTACATTTTGGGGTAAAAGTTCGCCGCTGCTTCATAATTCGCTAGTGTACATAATTGCGCTACGCGCATGCGTAATTTTGGTCCCACTATTGCGCATGAAGAGATTTTAATTGGTGAGCAACAATTTTACCAACGAAGAAGACAGACGAGAGTGAAGATTGTCCAGAAGAAATTTCCACGTTTAGTTTATTTTATCAAGAATAAGTTTTATGCGAGAATTTCAGGGGTAATAAATCTCAAGGTAAAGCCTGCACTCATGGAAATGGGAAATGTACAGCAACAATCTCGAGCCAGGTTTGCCTTTCAAAACAGAACTTTAAGCCTTATGGAGAATTTAGTATCAAATTTCAATTTATATAGTCTGTTTAGCCTGATGAAGCGAAGCTAGTGAACATCGAAATTGAAAGTTAAATTTTTCAACAGTCCCGTTAAGAAATTGAATTTTGCGAAACCAGGCTTCCTAGTTCCTTATAGGTTGAGAAGAATTTGAAATAGAATCAGCAGGAAAGCCACCAGATTTTCATGAGATTTCATTAATCTTCTCAATCTAAATCATTTCATGAAGTGACATGAGTTTTCGAGCTGAAAGATTTTTGAGTATAGATGCTCTACTGTCTCTGCGGGCTGGAGTTTCTGATAAGTCAGTTACCAAGTGGCGGGTGAGTGGAATGTAGTCTTATTACACTAGTATTGCAAACAGTTGAATTGAATTACCAGAATTGATACATGCAATCGCAGGAAATTAGGAATAGATTCTACTTTCAGGTGCCTGATGCGAAATAAGCTGGCTCGACCACAGGGAATGCTCTGACATAAATTCGCGTCTTTCTTTGAAATATGGCCCCGATTTATTCGCAACCACTGGAAGGGAAGGTACTGCTAATAGTCATAAATTATGGATATTTAAAGTATTGCTGATAATTATTCAGACCTCTAGGGTGGGGTAATCGGTACATAGTCACACAAGGGTTCAATCCTATATTTTTGTTAAGACATTTACCAAATACAATAAACACCCGCATATAAGAACACGTGGATTAAGAACATCAGGCCGACATTTTGCAAGTAAAGCACCAGTTTCATAAGAACAAAATCAGCCTGGATACATAAATGTTCTTATCCAAGGTTGCGAAATACTAAAATCACAAGAGACGGTGTACAGGTCCAGCCCCTCTTGTGGGCCAGTACACCACTAATCAAATATCTGCTAGAGTTCTAATACGATACTTATTGGTACCAAATGTGGAAAAACTGATATTTTTGAGGTTTTGCGATAGCTTAACTGACATTTAAACTAAAGATTCATACTTTTGAATTTACAATGGCGATATTTTGGGTACAAAATATCGAAATAGCTGATATATTTCTTTTTTTAAAAATCAGCTGATATTTTTAGGCTGCTTGTAAATTTCTCGAAATAGGCCCCCTGTTTGGCTACGTATTGAGTGCCCCCCCCCCAGATTTTAGACATGGTGCAGGGCCGGATCCAGGGGGGCGTAAGGGGCGTACGCCCTCCCTTTTTTTGCGGATCCATAATACATAGTACATAGTATATTATATATGCTTCTTTATGCGATAATCTTTAAATGTACATATTACGTCTCCCTTTGTAAGGATGCTGGGTCCGGCCCTGTGGTGGTATACTGAATAATACGGTATACAAATTTTTGAATGAAAAGGGGAATATTGAAGTTGGTTGGCGATTACTTTTAAGAAACTCGCTTCAAGAAATAGTGATTTTTGTTACTACTTGTTGATTAGACCCCGTTCACACTGCTCCGTATTTGAATGGAAACGATGCAAGACCTATCCGTTTTGGCCTTGCGTTCACACTGCTACGCTTCAAATACAGAGCTTCTCGAATACGCACGGAAATACGCATACTTTCGAATACGGTGCGTATTGAATACGGCGGTATTCTTTCAATGGAAATATTCGTCTGGAAACGGGATTCGTATTTACCTTGAGCTGTGTGAACACTTCATCGTATTCATAGCGTATTTGCTTTAAAACGGATCAGTGTGAACAAGCACTGCTTTTTGTCTTCAAATGCGGAGAAAACAAATACAGAGTGGTGTGAACGAGGCTTTGAATTAAAGGCTATTTAGCTTCACACTTAGAACTTGACAAAAATTGGGGAGAAATATGATGTGAATAACGCTATGATATATAACAGAAATGAAAATGGCCCAGTAAAAAAGCGAAATTTAAGGCCTTGGGCCCAATACTCTGGGCCTTTTCATGAATATTTCTTAAGATATTCAGTAAATTATGAAAATCTTTCAGTCAGTCATATTTTGTGTTGGATTAGGCAAAGAAAGCAAGGGCCCTTGCACAGCCACTCTGGGGGTCAAGAGCTCTGGTAGTGAAGATGTGGGCCTTCGTATGGTCTTGGCCCAGTAGCCAAATTTCCATAGAAAATACCCTGGCTACTTCAGCCATGACATCTCTTCTTAGAGGATTGGTGTGATATAAAGTACTTACTAAATCGTTTACTGCGCAACAGAGTAAATCATTTAAAACTGTTTTCAATCATCTAGCTATTCCGAAATGAAAGTCTACCAAAATCCTTATATGGGCTTCACACACAATGCTATATGGCCCGTCAAACACGATGCATTTTCAACCTACATGGTATATCCATGATATTTATTCGTTATGGCGCTTTTCACATCATATCAAAAATGCATGAAACACCTGTGAAGATTTGTAAATATTCATCTATATTTTTATTCGTTTTGTTAAGGGTCGTGGTGTGCTTAAATTACAGGGGGGTATATATTTGTTCCAAGGTGCGTGACACTATCAAAAAGGCTGCAAGGGGTTTTCAAGGATTCGGGGTTCCTATATATGGTAATGAGTTTCTCCAAGAATTCATGGGGATCCGTAGGTTTCTCGAGGATTCTAAAGTATTTTGAAAGATTTCAAGTGATCGTGAGGAATCCCAAGGGATTTTAGTATCAAACATCGTGCGGGGTTTCTGGTAGTGTCACTGCCCCTAGAATTGTTCTGTTCTGTTCTGTTATCTAAATTCGTTTTGGAATTTTAGACTTTTTAATGAATTTATATTTTGTCGTTATTTTGTTTATCTTTTCTGGATATTGACTACAAAACTAGCCGTCTTGACCGTCCAACAGCTCTTTCCCATCTGAGCTAAGTAAAGGTTCCATTGTGGTTTTATCTTAGAAGGAAACTTTATTCAGATAATTTGTGAGAATGAAAAATGATCTGAGTAGTATCCGAACTGACGACCACTTATTTGATCGAACATCCACAGTACTGAGGCCCCGTCCACACGTATACGGATATTTTTGAAAACGCATATTTATTTATCCGTTTTGCCCTTCCGTCCACACGTAGCCGGGGTTTTCGGTGATGAAAACGTATCTTTTCGAAAACGATGACGTCATCAGCTTACTTTTGCACAGTCAATTTAACGAACCAAAACTTTTTGTTAGTGATTCCTCCGTATTCATGTGGACGCAGATTTTTTTGAAAACGCTCATCGTGTTGACGCAGATTTTTTCGAAAACGGATTAATGAATATGCGTTTTCAAAAATATCCGGATACGTGTGGACGAGGCCTGAGACTACGTTACACGGTAGTGGAGCGGAAAGATGCGGATCATAGCTATACGGATCACCCTCCCGTCTACACGATAGTGGATCAAAGTTATACGGATCACCCTTCCGAATATACGGTGCCAGATCAAAGCGGATACGCATTTGTTTTCATTTCTCATCACATGCTTCCTATAGTTGCTGAAATTATTATTCAGCCTCACTTGTGCGAAAAACACCCTCGTAATGGATCCGAACTTAATTAGTGCGGATCACGTGCGTCTGCTCGCGGTAGAGCAGAATTGATCCGAACGAAACTAGTTCGCTTTCAGAGCTGGATCAAAATTGATGCGGATAGCGGAGCAAAAGTGTATTGGATCACGTCGTGTTCGTATAGACCGGAGGCTGATCCGCATCAATTCTGTATCGGATCAAAAATGATCCACTACCGTGTAGACGTAGTCTGAATAACATTCACAGAACTGATGGTATCCCTTCACAGTACTGTTGCTGTTGGTATAACTCAACAGTACTGATGGTTTACCTCCACGTTACTGAATATACTCCACAGTACTGATGGTATCTCTTACAGTACTGTTGGTATACCTCCACCTAACTGAATATACTCCACAGTACTGAATGGTATCTCCTATGGTATCCCTCAACAGTACTGAACATCCTCCACAGTACTGATGTCACCCGTCCACAGTAATGAACATCCTCCGCAACCCAAGTGATATCCATCCACAGTACCGATGGTATCCCTCTACAACACTGAGTAGTATCCCTTTCCATAATATGATGATATCCCCTACAGTACTGGATATCCGCCACAGTACTGGATAGTATCTTGTCCGCCACCGTTTAGCGTATGTGTTTAGTAGTGTGCGATGTAAGAAGAGAGAAGACCTGAATGGACAAACAATTGCGCAAAATTTTCTTAATTCCTACAAGATTTCGTACGGTATTTGCTTGAAAAGAATACAAGTATGCATTGAAATTTACAATCAAAAATTAAAAATAACATTCGCACTTTTAAAGCCTCGTACTAAAACAGTGATTATTCTATACAAATAGTACTATACAAAAAATGTAAGTAATTTCCCTACTTATATTTCAGCTGCTCTTACGTTTTAGGCCATGAGCTTTCGCGTCAGAGCCATGTGATAGCTGGGGGGCGTGGTCTTTTTTCAAGAGAAGATTGGTTAGAATTGGTCAAGCCCCCCTAGACCAAGGTTTTTTCTTTTTTTGTACAAAGAACCCTAATATGACGTCATTTTAGATTTTCAGGCGAGGGGTGATAATCTTTTCCATAATTTAACCATATAGGGTTCTGAGGGTCAATAACAATAGTTTGACGAACAGTAAATCTATACAGGTACTTGGTCGGTCTCTTGATTGGACGGTCTATTTAACCCGCGATCCGCTGTTTCAAGAGCAGTTATCTATACTAGCTAGCATAAAGTTTACCCTTAAAGCTCTAGCACTAGAAAACCTAGAATATCCTACACAAAGAACGACTTCTGGAAACAGTATCCTTTCCACTGTTTCATTTTTCCATGGTCTCGTTTGACCAAGTTGACTGTTTAACCAGCGGTCCACAGTTTCAGGAGCGGTTATCCTCTACCGGCATGTAGCTTGTCAGTTCTGTCAGCACCAACCAGACTAAAACGTCTTACAAAAGGACGGGATTTTGAACACAGTATCATTCAGATGCGTGCTTTTGAACTCTCCTGTGGTCTCATTAGACCAGGAGGTTTCTTTAACCGGCGGTCCATAATTCGAGGAGCGGTAAATCTTGACCGGCACGTAGTTTCCGTTCAGTGTATGCGTTGCGTAGAAGAAGCTGGACTCGTAGCCCTCTCCTGCGTTGTGGGCACCCACAAACCAATGCCATCGGTCAGCCTCCACCCCATTCACATCCTCGGTTCCATCATAAGTGTAGTATTCTGGAATTTGAAACGGGCCGAGCGGGGCTGGTGTCGATCTGGTGCATCTTCGAGTCTCCCAGTCGATGTCGTACTGAAAGATGATATAGATAGAATAGTCACCCTACAGAACCTCATGCAGTACTGTGGAGGGATACTGTGGGGGATATCAATACTGTACAGGGATAGATACAAAGGAAAATCGGAAACGTAGCGAAACTTGATAATAACTACATAAAGATTTCCGTCTGACACTCAACAAAGTCTTACGTCAAATAGTGTTCGATCAGTACAGAACTTGAGTATGAGGAGGAAGATCAGAAACATAGAAAAACATAATAACTACTGAAGGTATGCGTCTGACACTCATCAGAGTAGTGCGTCAGAACAGTCTTTCATCAGTACAGAATTTGATGATGGTGAGGGAAATCAGAAACATAGTGAAACATGATAACTACTGAAGCTTTAGCGACTGACACTCATCAGAGTAGTACGTCAGAAAGAGAACGGAAACGAAAGCTAACGAATTTTCAAACCCAAGACTTCATTAGTTATTATTCTATCGGTTCTTCCCACTGCCCTTGAGGTGAGGTCTGTACCGATCAAAGAGATTTCAAAGATCTGATAGAGCATTCTAACCTTCAATAGGAGCCCTTAACAGGGGCGGATCTAGCTATTTTAAAAACTGTTGAAAAGTGAAGAAAATTATGGGGGTTTAGGCTTTACACCCTTAACATTTTACAAGAAAGATTATAATCTAGTTATAATACTGTATAAAATAGAAATGTGACTGTTCGAGCTTCAACCATTCCTACCATGTGGATCCGCCCCCTGCTAAACCCTCTCAGCATTGACCGAATGACCCAGTCGTGACTATCAACCGTCCGTTGGAATTCTCCCCACACAATCTCTATCCCCCGTTTCAACTCTCACAAAGAATGAAAGGTACAGCAGTAGACGTCCCTGCTTAATTATTTTAGCTTAATTCAATGTAATTACCTAATGCAATAAAGAAAACTTTGATAGAATAAGAGTATAAAACAAACCGCCGTATCTCCTCCACTTCACCTGATTTCACCTTGCAGGGCCTGTGTTTATTTAATTAGGTTTTCGGGATTCAATAGATTCGGATTGGATCGATTTTAAGGTCGGGATTACGAGCAGTCTCGGAGCATTATCTCCCCGTAGACAATGTATGCATGTCATTACAGAACTGTAAACTTTGCTGGACATACGAAAATGTGATTTCAGTTATTAGATCAGAATATTGGTTTGAATAAATCTAAAAGCTTAAGCTTACGAAACCATGAAAAATCCAACTGGAATGGAAACCAGTGCTCAGCTTAATACAGGCAAAAATCCACACCCTGGGTGACGTTTGTGCATTTCTTTTGAAGATGTTCAGTAAAATTCACTGTAGGGGATATCATCAGTACTGTGGGGGGATATCATCAGTACTATAGGGGATTTCATTCAGTATGTACTGTGGAGGCTGTTCAGTACTGTAAGGAAAGTTCAGTGCTGTAGGGGAAATCATCAGTACTGTGGGGGGATACTGTCATGTACATTGGAGGGTATTTAGTACTTTGAGGGATACGATGCTGCACTGTAGAGAGATGTATCTGTACGATCAGTACTGTGGGATGATAAAATCAGCACTGTGGTAAATATTCAGTATTGTGGGTGAAGTTCAGTACTGTAGGAGATATCATCCGTTATGTGGAGGGATACATCCATACCCTCAGTAGTGTGGGAGGACAACTTCGGTTCGGTGGAAAATGTTCAGTCGTGTGGAGGATATTCAGTACTGTTGAGGGAAACAACAAGCAATGAATGCACATGAGTCGGAAGAGGGAATCATATTAGATTTAAAAGCTCCGTTCCCACGAATTCAATTTCAGCTTTATACACGAACTGTGACGTGATCTTTTGGAAAATTAATCCCAGACGAAAATTGAAATGAAACGAAAAAAATAAACGAAGGTGGGCAGTTTGTTTACAAAGTCAACAAACAGCACAAGACAAAGAAGAGGCCGGTACGGAAAGTTTGTATTGACATCAGCCATAGAAACAAGGCCTGACCCCCCTGATCTGGGATCAGACAGGCTAAAAACAGACCATGTTTATTGTTCGCAGTGCTGGGATTTCGTGTTTACCTTTGCATATTCCAAGAATTGTCAATGGAAACCTGGCTTTACCAATAACAACTGTGTTTGACAGGCAACAAATGTTTGTATGTTGTCTGTAGTATCTCACATCGGTTCATTGGTGTAGAATAACTCTTACTAGCTAAACTGCACGTTAGTTTATGGGTTTGTTGCATAGAATATATTGAATTGGATGGAGCTGCAGCCTAGCAACAAGATATGAAGGGAAAAGGATTTGTTTAGGCCTTGAAATACAAAAACAGCCGTGCCCCAGCGGGTGTTTATAAAACGAAGACCGAAGACCGAAGACCGAAGATAGAAAACGAAGACGAAGACAAGTTCAGTCTTCGTTTTGCAGAATGACCCCCCTTAATCTGCAAAACGAAGACAGCCTCCAAAATAACACGAAAATTGATAAATTCAACCGAGATGGCAAACAGTCGTTGTTTTCCTTCAAATATGCACAAGGACACAAATGTTACACCGCACGTACCGTACGATTGTCATTTACAAGATGTCTTCGTTTTGCAGAATGACCCCCCTTAATCTGCAAAACGAAGACAGCCTCCAAAATAACACGAAAGAGGATGAATTCAACCGAGATGGTAAACAGTCGTTGTGTTCCTTCAAATATGCACAAGGACACAAATGTTACACCGCACGTACCGTACGATTGTCATTTACAAGATGTCTTCGTTTTGCAGAATGACCCCCCTTAATCTGCAAAACGAAGACAGCCTCCAAAATAACACGAAAGAGGATGAATTCAACCGAGATTGCAAACAGTCGTTGTGTTCCTTCATATATGCACAAGGACACAAATGTTACACCGCACGGACCGTACGATTGTCTTTACAAGATGTCTTCGTTTTGCAGAATGACCCCCCTTTATCTGCAAAACGAAAACAGCCTCCAAAGTGCCACGAAAGTGGATGAATTCAACCGAGATGGTACCCAGTCGTTGTGTTGTAGTGATTACTCAATTTTTCTCAGATAGAACAGAACTAACAATTTCTCTGCTTAACAACGAGTAATCACTGCAACACAACGACTGTTTGCCATCTCGGTTGAATTTATCAATTTTCGTGTTATTTTGGAGGCTGTCTTCGTTTTGCAGATTAAGGGGGGTCATTCTGCAAAACGAAGACATCTTGTAAATGACAATCGTACGGTACGTGCGGTGTAACATTTGTGTCCTTGTGCATATTTGAAGGAACACAACGACTGTTTACCATCTCGGTTGAATTCATCCTCTTTCGTGTTATTTTGGAGGCTGTCTTCGTTTTGCAGATTAAGGGGGGTCATTCTGCAAAACGAAGACATCTTGTAAATGACAATCGTACGGTACGTGCGGTGTAACATTTGTGTCCTTGTGCATATTTGAAGGAACACAACGACTGTTTACCATCTCGGTTGAATTCATCCTCTTTCGTGTTATTTTGGAGGCTGTCTTCGTTTTGCAGATTAAGGGGGGTCATTCTGCAAAACGAAGACATCTTGTAAATGACAATCGTACGGTACGTGCGGTGTAACATTTGTGTCCTTGTGCATATTCGAAGGAAAACAACGACTGTTTGCAATCTCGGTTGAATTCATCCTCTTTCGTGTTATTTTGGAGGCTGTCTTCGTTTTGCAGATTAAGGGGGGTCATTCTGCAAAACGAAGACATCTTGTAAATGACAATCGTACGGTCCGTGCGGTGTAACATTTGTGTCCTTGTGCATATTTGAAGGAACACAACGACTGTTTACCATCTCGGTTGAATTCATCCACTTTCGTGGCATCTTGGAAGCTGTCTTCGTTTTGCAGATTGAGGGGATCATTCTGCAAAACGAAGACCGAACTTGTCTTCGTCTTCGTTTTCTATCTTCGGTCTTCGGTCTTCGTTTTATAAACACCCGTGCACCAGCTAGAAACAATACCTTTGTCAGGCTAGTTAGTGTTTGAAACTCACTCACTCATTGTTTTTGGTAAATTGATAAAAATAAGAACGATCTTTTTCGTGAGAGAGGTTTTTTGAATTATGCACTATCGGGCCTACCTGGGCAACGTTGGCGAAAATCAAAACAGAGACGTCGTATCCACTGCTTCCAGTGTTGTCTTCTCTGAATCGACCGTTGTTTTTCGTATCTTGGTATCTGCAAAGCAAGAAGTTGAAAGGGTTGGTGTTTGGCTAACGGATGCTTATCTAAGCCGTATGATGTGTTTCATTGCCGATATGAGGCGCTTATCTATCCCCAATTCAACGTCAACCTCACAAATACAAGACAACATGTCACAAATGTTATCATGTGACAGACTTACATGTCATAAACGTTCACATGTCACAAACGCAAGCTAACATGCAACAAACTTTTAATTGTCACAAACGTTTACAGGCCACAAACGCAAGCTGACATGTCACAAACCTTAAATTGTCAAATTTTTAAATTGTTGCAAGGTAATATGTTACAAAATTTGCAATATCACAAACGTCACAAACGTTAACATGTCTCATACTTAAAAATTGCTTCAAACTTTAACATGTCACAAACGCAAGCCAACGTGTCACAAACGTTCACATGTCACAAACACAAGCTGACATGCAACAAATTTTTAATTGTCACAAACCTGTTTACTCGTCACAAACGCAAGCTGACATGTCACAAACATTAAATTGTCAAATTGTTAGATTGTCGCAAGGTAATATGTTACAAAATTTGAAATATCATAAACGTCACAAACGTTAACATGTCTCATACTTTAAAATGCTTCAAACGTTAACATGTTACAAACGCAAGCCAACGTGTCACAAACGTTCACATGTCACAAACGCAAGCTGACATGCAACAAACTTTTAATTGTCACAAACGTTTACACGTCACAAACGCAACCTGACATATCACAAACCCTAAATTGTCAAAATGTTAAATTTTCCCAAGGTAATATGTTACAAAATTTGAAATATCACAAACGTCACAAACGTTTAAAATGCTTCGAACGTTAACATGTCACAAACGCCAGCCAACGTGTCACAAACGTTCACATGTCACAAAAGTTAAAATGTCACAAATGCAAGCCTATCCCGAATTCAGCGTTAACCTCACAAAAGCAAGCCAATGGGTCATAAAATTCAATATGTCACCAACGTTAACATGTCACAAATGAAAGTCAACTTGTCACAAACGTTAGCATATCA
Organism: Pelagia noctiluca; assembly: GCA_963924455.1. Taxonomy (NCBI): domain Eukaryota; kingdom Metazoa; phylum Cnidaria; class Scyphozoa; order Semaeostomeae; family Pelagiidae; genus Pelagia; species Pelagia noctiluca. The sequence goes on along the minus strand of OZ004327.1, from coordinate 11,610,495 downwards.
CAAATACAAGCCAGTATATAACAAACGCATACAAAACGTTAGCCCCAGATTTTGTTGTGAAAGTCCATAAGTCCCAGTTAGAGCAAGGAACAAATAAACATTTAGCGACCGATTCAATTCAATGAGTGGGACCTAAGTAATGAGCAAAACTGGTGTGCCTACCTTATTCCTGAGAAGCTTGTAGTGATGCAGCCAATCGGACTACACGTTTGTCTCTCCCCCGTGTAAGACATCAGATAGGCCAGTGGGAAACTTGGAGGAGTGACGAATTGAACGCAAGGATCTGCCAGCTTTTGTGGACATTTTGGACCATAATAACATCCACACCTGCAACAGAAATATATCCATTTATTGTGGACATTTTGGACCATAATAACATCCACACCTGCAACAGAAATATATCCATTTATTGTGGACATTTTGGACCATAATGACATCCACACCTGCAACAGAAATATATCCATTTATTGTGGACATTTTGGACCATAATAACATCCACCCCTGCAACAGAAATAAATCCATTTATTGTGGACATTTTGGACCATAATAACATCCACACCTGCAACAGAAATAAATTAATTTATTAAAGGAGGACATTTTGGACCATAATAACATCCACACCTGCAACAGAAGTAAATCCATTTATTAAAGGAGGACATTTTGGACCATAATAACATCCACACCTGCAACAGAAATATATCCATTTATTGTGGACAATTTGGACCATAATAACATCCACACCTGCAACAGAAATATATCCATTTATTGTGGACAATTTGGACCATAATAACATCCACTCCTGCAACAGAAATAAATCAATTCATTATGGGGGAGATATGATGATGACTGTCTTTGGAACAAAAAGGCAACCCTTGTTTTGCATGAGATTAGCCACAGGGATGCGAGGACTGTAAAAGAGTCGAGCAAGAAAGCAAAGATGGATGACGATCTCTTGCTGTTGTAACAAGCTTCAGAGTACGCATGCGTAGACTCACCTTCAGCTATTGGCCATAACTTAGGCAATTTGATAGCTAAGGGTTTTCAAGTATGTCTACCGAACCAATCAATCCATTTGGCCAAACTGCATTTAACGGACTGAGTTGAGGGTCATATAGGGGTTCCAGGGAACAGGGGAATATGTTACTTTATAACGAAAGAGTAGAATCGACGGTAGAGATAATACCCGCAGTACTGATGGTATCTCTCCACAGTACTGATGGTATCTCTCCACAGTACTAATGTTATCTCTCTACAGTAGCTACTGAACATCTTCAACATTATGGGATATTGTCCCTTCACACTACTGATTGTATCCCCCCCCCCATAGTCTTTCTTACAAATTCTCTACACATTCCCTCCTCTATGGTGTGTAAGTTAATTCAGCACTTAGTCCATCAAAAACTAAACAAACAATAACTGATATTTTAAGGCTTTTGCTTCATGCAACTTAACCTAAAAGCCGTGCTAAATCTTGCATCCTTCATTAGGCAAAGACATATGTCCGTCGTATTTGATTAACAAAATCTCTACATAAGGAAAAGGCTTAAAATCGTTACATATTGACATGCTTTGCTAAACTCACGATTAGTGATGGTGGCGTGGAGGATTTGCACGTTTGGTTCCACGCAAAAGAGCAAAAGAAAAACAACATTGGGGGATTTGGAAATTAAAGTCTGGCGAGGGGCAGTGTAAATGACTCAGCATGGGAGGGAATTCAGCAAATCTTGTTAATCTAGATGGGAATTTGGGTGTTTGGTTTTGAAAGAAACTGAGCAATGTCTTTCAAAATTGTACTTCTTGATTCTCTCTAGGAATCAGAGACTTAGAAGCAGAACCGGGGGCACCCATCCTCAAGATTTTGCAAAAACAATAAAAAGCCCACTCAGAAAGTGTAGAATCTTTAGTTAAATCTCTCCTATTGGACAATCCACAGAATCTTAATTGTGCATTTTCTCTCTTTGGTCTCCCCATGTGCATTTTACACTTAAATAGGATGGTATCAAATAGTTAATCAGAACATGCTACTTATTTCCTTCTGAGGATAAGGTATCGTGTAGCATTTGGTAGGCTAGAAACTTAAACATAAACTCAATCACTCATGAATGGGAGCATTAAACCTACTAGGACCTCAATTACTTCTATATGTGTAGTGATGTAGTTGCATACCATAACCTTTTCTAAATATTAAGGCTTCTTGTGGTCTTTCGTAAGCTAGCACGGCTAAACATAAACCCACTCTACTTCACTAACTACTATCTCATTAAGTACCATATGTAGTGCTAGTGATGTAGTGCATGCTTATGTGAACCTTCCTGAAATAAGGCCTCTTATGGCCTTTTGCAGGCTAGCACGTTAACCATAAACTTGCTCTCTCCATCAATTCGTCAAGGACGTACAGATAATAGTTGAAGATCATAAGAATATGACCTGAGGCAAAGAAATTGGATGAAAACAGAGAGATATGCTGAAACTGAGGATGTAGAGATTTTCTCACTGAAAAGAACTGTGCAGTGCTGAGTAGCCCTCAGTAGGAGAGGTCTCGCGTATATAACGAAAGGTCATGGACTCTAACTGCAACTGAGTCAGAATAGGAAAAGAATCGGAAACATGGCGAAAAATAATAACTATTTCAGATGAGACACTCATTGGAGTAGTACGTCAAAATAAGAACAGAAATTAAAACCCTACCCAGAGGCATAGTGCTTTTATTTCGTTACAAATCGTTTCATCCTCGTTGGAAATCGTTTTATATTTGCTGATTATCGTTATTTGAGCTAAAGTTGGATCACTCCCAATAATCGAGGAACAATTTTTCACGATTTGAAAACGATTTGAATGAATTTTCTGTCTTCCCACACCACAGTACTGAACATCCTCCACAGTATTGAATGAATGGTATCCCTCCACAGTACCGAATATCCTCCACAGTACTGGTCATCCTCCACAGTACTGAATGAATGTTATCCCTCCACAGTACCGAATATCCTCCACAGTACTGGACATCCTCTACAATACTGAATGGCATCCTTTCATAGTGCTGATGGTATAATATCCCCACAGTACTGATATCATTACCCACAGATAGTACTGAACATCCTCGATAGTACTTAATGGTATTTCTCCATACAAACTACTGACTGTATCCCCCAATAGTACTGAACACGCTCAACAGACATGGATTGTATTCATCCCTCCACAGTTCTGACGATATCCCTCCACAGTATTGATAATCCTAAAAAGTACTAAACAAATCTCACAGTATTGCACAGACGTTCTCGCGGATAACGCAACCTCTTAGTTGTGCAAGTCTAATACCCAATGGTGTTGAGATCAGTGCTAACACCAACGCCACTCGCAACGAAAGAAAGAAATAAATTCGTAAAACAAGATTACCTTTAGGATCACAAAAGAAAGCTAGCTGCTGACAATAGAAACAGCACAGCAGGCAAGAAGCCTAAATATATCTTATTAATCTCGATGGAAAGGGATGCTACTGAGAATTTGGCGTGTGAATTGAATTATGGTGTGTTTCCCTCCACGAATCAGTTCTGATCATGTCCCCACCGGAAGTAACGCTCGCAGTCGTTTCCTGTGCTGTAAAGGGAGCTTCGATTTCGACCCAAAGTCGATAAAACAAAATGAGATTATGTCCAGACGAGGCAACTAGGCTCAGTCGCTCGGCAGGAGGCAAAAACTGTGAAATGAAACTTTCTTGAAATGAAGGGGGACAGTCGGGGGAGGAGTTTTTAGCAATTGCAAAAAAACTTAAGTTTATCTTACCCTTTAGGTGACAATAGTGCCTTATGGCATAATTCAGTTTAATTCAATCATAGGGTTAAAGATGAAGTCAGGGGGTTTTGAATGGGATAAAATTAATTTCAGAAAGAGGCTTGTAAAAGGTTGTTTTGATGCATCCTAACAATTGCTGACCGAGCAGTTTGATGTTTGGTTTTGGAAATGTCTGGGGTTTTTCTCGTAGTGTTATCATTTTAGTCAGTGGAAGTTTTTTGGGTCTAAATAATGATTTAAGTAAACTGTATTTGGTCTCAGATTTACACCCTCAAATTCACAGTCCGTCCCAGTGGCGTGGATAGAACATTTGTTAGGAGGGGCAAGGATAAAGATTTTGATAAAGACACCCCAGTTTCCCCAGAGGGCGATTTCCCAATTCGCTGAAATCCCTTCAGAAAAATTGGAGGGGGGGGGTAAGGCACCCTGAGCCCTTTGCTGAAAGACAAGTAAAGCAAGACCACAGAAGTGACATAACATTGTGTGATATCATATAGAAATGTGGCTGTCATTATGACACTATTATGGCAGTCGTATTCGCAGACATATTGACGTCATTATCAGTTTGCCATTGTTAGCATGAGAAATATACATGCAGACCTAGTTCAAAAGTCTATTTAAGCATTAGTTTGCAAGTCATTTTTAGCATTAGTTTGCAAGTCATTTTTAGCATTAGTTTGCAAGTCATTTTTTTGCAGAAATGGCGTTGCCTACATTCTCTGACCTTCTGAAGGGCGTGGTCGACGAAAATTTCCAGGGGCTTCGCCCCCCAGCCCTAAGGTAGCTCCCTGTCCACCCCAGTATGTTTGGTCTGGCGACGCCACTGGATTTTCCGATAAATATTCTTCTGTTAGACCTTTAATAAACAGACCTCTAGATGCAGGTTAAAAACTGCTTTAGCTTCCTAAGATGGACTTTCTATATGAAATTGTTTTTGATGAGAGTGCAATGTTATTCGTATTTAGCTGACTTAGACAGCACCAAGTTTGCTATCGAAGGGAGCAGTTTTTACAATTTTGATACTTCAGATCGCTGGAAAATGCAATTTAATTTCAAATTTGATTTCCCCAATGATTGCTTGAGCGTGAGTTGATTTTTATGCCAAGTTTGAAAGAAAAATTTGAAATATCGTTACTATGCATTACAAACATACCTCAAGTAGGCCTATAAATTTTGATTTATTTTTCCGACAAACTGGCTATTTAGATTTCAACCCCTCTTGACCCCCTTCTATCTACGGCACTGGTCCGTTCTTTCCAGTGCCCCCTATGGGCCTAAACAAGTTTCCTGGTGATTTTATTTAGTATCAAATGATTTCACTCTGTAAGTACTCTTAGAACAGTCTTTCGTTGCTTTTTCCCCTTTTGATGTTCAAAATGCAAATTTTCTATGAAGCTTCAATTTTGATTGTGGCTAAAATGGGACTAAAAGCTTCTTATGTTCCAAAAAGGCCAGTGTTTGACTTCAATTAAACATTCATTCAAACATATTTACTATTTTGGAAATATCCAAAATCAGTTTTGCAATAATATTGGTGTCGGATAGTTGATATTACCGAGTACGTTGTGGCCTCTATTTGCAGTTGGCTGTAAGAATTCAATCTCGATTTGAAGTTTGAAAGAAATTCCATTAAATTGTTTGGATATAAGAGTTTGCTTAAGCTAAATTGGTAAAGTGGGTGAACCCTTCAGGGCAGGACTTTAGTCTAGCAAGGCGAACACCCGGGGGATGGAGTCGAATCACTTTCTCTTTATCATGCTAGCCTGACTAAAATCCAAAACCATCCAAAATCTCAATCCCAAGCAGTCTGTTTATGGAATACATGTTATTTCTAGCAAAAGTTTGAACTAGTCGAGAGGGCTGGACCTGAGTCTAGTTGCTTAGTGTGAAAGATGTTATGGTTAAAGAATTAGGCCTAGTCCCTGGCGAGTATTTGTCAAAATTTCAGAGTGACGATATTTTTCTCTTCAATCACAAGTTTCTAGGCCGAGATGAACCTTAACTAATACTTGGAAACGTGGCTAAAATCAATTAGAATTACTAAAATGCAATTACAATGGAGAAAAACAGGTAGAATACTAAGTTGAAGCATGAAAATGCGCATAGTAAAGAACTATGGAACATGAAATATTTACGAGTCTTTGTTGTAACTATTTTGATTGCTTAGGAAGATTTTTCTAGTATTGAAGGAATTTAGAAAAAATTTCCCATTATTTTTATAATTTTTACTTGTTCTTGAATCATATTGCTTTATATTTCCTTACCCACTAATACTCAGACTCTTTAGATTAGTTAATCTCTGTGGTCATTTAATACCGTTTCCTTTCCTAGTATATTCTCTTCATTTGTTAGATACACTCCATCGTTACGTATACTCCGTCTAAAGTCCGTCAGACTACGTTAACACAAAGATTGCATATAGGCATATTCAAATGAAAGGGTATGAAAGTGCCGTTTGATAGCGTTGTAAAGTTGTAAACCAAAGATGCATTGAAGTCTTTTTGATGCTTTTAGGATTATTTGGTAAAAATTATTTTGATATATCTATCTTTGCATGCAAATCACAACTTAGCCCTCCTAGCATATAACCTAAACTAAGTGAGAAAGGACATAAGCTACTTGAAATCTACTCGGAGGAAGGTTGAAGACTTTTCTAGACACTGATATACCCAAATGTATCCAAAAACCTTGAAAATAGATTCCCAAACCGACAATTTTGAAAATCTGAGACCAATATTTATACCTAAATCTGGAAAAAGGCACCTTTAGGAGGCATGTCCCAGTACCCGAAGTATACCAAGTAACCATCCCTTGGGGCTTAGTCTCTTTTAGGAAGAAATAATAAATAATTGCAGTGAAGTCTCTTTATGCCAAGAATGCTCTTGCTATATACGCTGGAAGGTAGAGCAAGATACACTGAATTCAGTGGCGGTTTTAGGGGGGAGCCAGGGGGGCCATGGCCCCAGGCCCCGCGCTTTTGCTAGAAAAAAAGGGCCCCGCACCTTTCATAAAAGAAAAAATTCTCTCCTTCATAATGAAATATATTAGCTATTTGAAACAACGTTATGCTCAAACTTAGGAAAAATTTGAGTTGTACAAGCTCTCTGTAAAGAGAACACAAAAAATAATATTAGGACCAAATTTTTACCGTGGGTAGGGGCCCCGCAAATTTTTTTGGCCCCAGGCCTCGCAGTTCCTAAAACCGCCACTGACTGAATTTAGTTGTCTGATGGTTGTGACAGCGTGCAACCCCGAGTAAGAACATTAGTGTAACAATGGTTTTTTGTGTGTTGCTTCTATTGTAAAAAGAACAGTATTAATCATACCTCCTTCCTTCAGGGCACGAATGCACTTTATCGAAATAAGTTCCAGTCTTGGGGTCGATCCTACAATCGTAATAGCCAGAAAGATCTTTGAGGCAGTATCTTCCAGGGGGGCCAGTCGAGCAAAAGTCTTCATTTACTCCCAGGGGTTCTTCCTCAATGGGGAGGATGCTCATAGATCCACTCAGAGCCACTGACATTGAGACTAACAGAAGAATAAAGTTATTCGTTGCCATAATCTTCAATGTGAAAGTGTGCGATGCGTCTTTTGATCTAAACAAAATAGGAAATATGAATCAGTATATTGAGCCAGTGGCGAAAGGGGAAAGAAAGGGTAAATTGACAGGGCCTTTTTAACACTAATACAGGGAGGGGCAAATACCTTCCCATTCTTCAACTTTGCCCCTCCAGTCATGGCGTTTTGACCCCATAATCTTATCCCTTTTCGTACTGATTAGTTTGAAAAAGTCTATTTTGACCTTATTTCTTTGCAATCATAAAGGTGTGGTCAAAAGATTTTGTTCATCAGCCACTTATATCAGCTACTTATACAGTGGCGTTTCTGGGGGCTATAGACATTTGAAGCAAGAGAAACCTAAGGACCCTAAGCCTTTTTGAGACCTCAAAAATGACGAAATGTCAAGAGCTTCCAGGGGCGTTGCCCCTTAGACCCCTACTAGGGCCCTGCCCTGGACCCGCTGGGGGGCTTACAGCGACCCTAGACCCCCAGCTTTTTCGCTTCATTGCTTGCCTTCTGCAAATCATGCCAGACTAAAATCCCCATTATCCCTTTTCGTAATTTGCCCTCCCCCCACTAACAACTTCTTTAAAAAGGCTCTGTGACTTGAGACCTGGGATTCGCCCCTTTATTAACTTGGAAAATGGGGTTGGTGTTCATGTGACTGTGGATTTGGGACTGAAAAATAGATTTTCGATTGGGACTGGAATATTTTAACTTCCACAATATTAGGAAGTTTTGTTTTCCTCATTTGGATTGGGACTGTGTTTTAGATTAATAAAAGAATATTAAGAATTTTAAGATAGGTTTCGAACGCTGTGAACTGTTCATCAAATCTCGCTGGAAAGTTTCTTTTATTTTGATATCATTGGATTGCCTTTGTCTTCTGATTCTAATGGTGTACTATTTGTGAATATTGCCCCAGAATTCTGACATTCAGAGCAGAAACCAAATTTGACACCCCGAACGTTGTCTTAATCCTTGATGAGTCTGGGAGTGATAAGCTAGGAATGTTAAGCAACTCTAAGGTCATTCGTATCTCTAGGGCATATCAACCGACTACACTAGTAAAGGTGACCTTTATTCTTGAATAGAGAAAGAATGCTGATATTTTTTCTACAAATAAGGAAATTCTGTAATAGGATTTCTCGAGTAAGTAGTTTAGTTTTCCATATTTCGACTTTCCCTTATGGAAATGCTTCCAACCACTCTCAGAAAGGATGTTTAGTCTATTCTTTTCTTCAATGCTAATCTCTAAGCTTGAAAAAGTAATTAAGAAACTGCTACCTAGGGCGTTGCTGTAAATAGCAGCATGCCTTAGATATTTATAGCACTGTTTTTTATTAGAAATTCTGTATTAGCAACCACACTACTCCCTTGTATTACTAGCTGTAGTATTACACGTTTTCTTTTTACACGTTTCCTTTACATTTACTAATTTCAGTACCAAAAATTTCTTCAGACTTTCTCATCGAATTTATTTTCTTGGTTAACTCTACAATATTGATGACAATTTATTCATATATTTCCTCGTTTGGATTTATTTGGTTTAAACTATACTGGGTTTGCAAAATCAAGTACCACACTTTTTTTACTTTTTGACGAATCGAGAACTACACGCATTTTTTTTATAAGCAATTGCTTTATAAGCAAGTCAGTACTGGGCAAGCCAAAAAGCTAAGCAATTTCAGTACTGGATTAAAGTCTGCTAAGCAATTTGAAAAATTTCATTTTCAGTACTTATCAGAAAATGTGAACAAGCGCCATCTTATTAACAAAAATGACCTGTGTAAGCGTTGTCTAGCTTCTATACACTCTTTTCTTTTATAAAAACCATTACAATTGGCTTGAAGCTGGTCTTGAATGAAGATATTATATTTGGTTGAGTTGGTGTTCATGAATAAAAATCGCTAACCAAATCAATCATTAATTTGTTTCAAAATCTTCAATTTATTTTGCCTTCTGGCATGTATATGGCCCTATATTTACCTTTATCTAATCTATTTTCAAAAAAAACACGAACGGCAATTTAAGCAATTGCTAAGCAATTTTGAGTACTCAAATTGGCATTCCAGCGAAGCAATTTTGAGTACTGACCCAGAGCTGAAATTGCTTATAAAAGAAAATGCGTTTACTTTCTTATACAGTGCTTTCTTGATAAAAAATGACTGCACAACCGTGATAATTATTGTGATTAATAAGTACATAGTATGTAATATGTCAGTTGCCTTGTATGGTGGTATTGTTTATGTAAATTGAAATATAGTTCCTGATAAAAATGGCTTGAAATACCAGAAGCTTTTTACGATGGGAAGTGGGTTTATTATGGACCAGCCAACCATTGCTAGTGGCAACTACAAGACTAGGCAAAATTTTTTCGGCAGATTAGTCAACAAAGATTTTAATATTTAATTGAAAAATTTTGATGGAGGGATAAGAATACATTGTTGACAATTCAGTTATTGTCGAGATGGAACTAAATAAAGAACACTAAGGTTTTCCCATGTGTCCATAAGGACGTCACTACGAGGTAAAACGTTTGTTCAGCGTTTCTTCGACTTCCACCCATTTATAATAACTTTCTTTTTCCTAATAAAAATCTGGACGCTTGTCTAAGCCCTCAAACTTGCTTAAGAAATTTGGGGTTTTAGACCTCAGGTTGCTCAGTTTCCTAACTTTGGAAAGCATAGCAATTGTTATTTTACTGTATCCAAGAGTTTCATTTCTGGTCCAAATGTAAGAAAAACCGTAGTTCATCGAAAGAGATGGTTTTTGGAACGTATTGTTTTATCTTTAAGTGCAAATTTTGAAGATTGAGAGTGCACATTGTATTGTTCCTTTATTATCTTAGCCAACAAGGTCATATGGTTGAACAAATAAACCAAAATACTTCTTTTGGTTCCTTATCCAAGAGTATTTATCATTCATGAAATATGTTACAGTATTCACCAACATATTAACGTATATTATAGTATTCTAGCTGTCAGATGGTGGTCGCATCTAATGCGCATGCGTTCTTACACACTATATTAACGTAAGCAATGTCTACATGTTCTATTCTAACAGTCAAGAGAGACAGACGATAAGGCATACGTTGTTCACTTTCAGTTACTGTTCAACATCAAATGTAAAAAAAGTCGTACAACAATAGGTTTTCTAACCATCTACTTCAATAAACATTGAAAATGGTACTAATATTTCTTTTCTTGACGGAAGAATACACTCATTTTTCATAGGGAACCCTTTGAAAGAAACAGTTCAACCAAATTTTCATGACTCCGGAAACTTTTGTGGGAGATTTTGAATTAGTCAAAAGAGTTAGACCTTTTTCAGGTGAATCTACAAAAAGAGATGTTTAAAAAAGCTCTGTACCCTTCCTTTGCAATGAATCCTTACGTATCCCATCTTCATCTGATACCTCTTATGGAATAATTCGCAAGGGTCATATATAATGAGGTCGAGCCACGTGATTTTGAACCCAAGAAAAGTCAAGGGGAAATATTCTCGGGGTTAAGAAACATGTTAGAATACTTCTCTTATCATTATTGGAGTGAGAGGAACGAAACACTGGTACGAAGATTCAGAATTCAGATATTCAGTAATTTCATAGCGAAAAATGAGTGTACAACCTTTTCCTTATAAGTTCAGTTCTATAAGAACACGAGCCTCAGATTTTGCCAAGACTTAAAGGCAAGCTAAGAACAAACCGAGCCTGACAATTTTTAAGGTCAATATAAGGATAGATATAAGGATACGAATTAACCAAGAGACTGATAAATAATTACAAAACAAGTAGATTGACAGCACACGGATATAGCTAGCTGTCAGATGGTCAAGAGAGTCCAAATTTGAACCAATGAACACAACTGAAAGTGAAAACAGGCTTCCAAATTAATAAAAAGTAAGAAAAAATTACGACCCTTTCAGGCTGAAAATAGGGGAATATCTAAAAACAGCCAGCTTCAAATCAATTTAACTGGTTCTTATAAAAAACAAGAGTGCACTCAATCTTCAGTGCAGTAAAATACAACTTTCGTAAAAACAAAGTAAAACAAGGTAAAACAAGGTACCGTAAAAACTTTTTGAAGTATGAATGGATAATTACATGAATTCGAAAGGTAATAAAGACAGATTTCGCCAAAATTTATGTACTATATCAATGGTGGTCATTGATAAAGTTTCAAGAAAAAAGACCATCTGCTCATACAGCTACAGTGGATCTGCAACAGTGTGAGCAAGAAGTGAAGTAAACTAACAATCAAATACGAACAAAACAAACATATAAACAAAACTTAACCCTGATAAGCAAAACTCGGCAGAACAAATGAAAAATGAAACATTAAACAAATCTTTGGTAGGCCTTTATAAAGAGACAAAACCCGAGATCGATCATACTTTACCTATCTTCACCTGACGAAGCTTTATCTTATCGCGTGTGTAATATCGCTTTTTGTGGCTGGTTTTGATAACGTTTCGAGAGCTTTGCCTTTTTGTTTCCTTCCAGACCTCAACATCTCTCCTACTGTGCTCTTTATGCTTTTCTGTGACACTGTTTAATTGCCGGCCTGCTGGAACGATGGAATTGAACACGATGTAAGTCTCTGGACCATGGGACCCTGGACGAACGTGATTGCAAAAGCGAAATCGAGGGATGCATTATTTTCTCTCCATCTTTCTAACTCTACAAGATTTTGTGATTTGCCCCTAGAGATGTATAATTATTGATAATGTCATAGCCCCAACTCTTCATAAAACCGTATTGTATTGTGTTTTCAGAAAGAAAGGACAAATCAAATCGTCTGGTAATGCTACAAATGTTACAGCCCTATGAGAAAAAATCTCTTTCAGAAGAATCAGTAAATTTCTTTACAAGCTGGCTGTTTATGATTATTCTTCTATTTCAGTCTGAAATGTTCTTGAATTGTTCTTATCCTTATACATAGTACTTAGAAGCAAGTTTTTGCTATTAATTGTGTTAATTGTTGTGAATATCAATCTATAGCCAGAAAAATCGGAACCATAATGAAACGAACACATAGATACTACTTAAGCTTTTCGTATGACACTCAACAGAGTAATACGTCAGAAAGAGAACGAAACAGAAACACAAACACTCTTTCTGTTTCGTTCTCTTTCTGACGTATTACTCTGTTGAGTGTCAGACGAAAAGCTTAAGTAGTATCTATGTGTTCGTTTCATTATGGTTCCGATTTTTCTGGCTATACTGAAGTTCTGTACCATCCAAAGACTGAATATCAATCTCTGCTCAAACGTTTGATGCTCAATTGTGCTGCTAGTTTATACATTTTGTTTTCATTTCCTAGTCTTTATACAATTTCTTAAATTTCCTACATTGAGCTAGAAATTGCAAGCCTCAGCTTTTTCTTTGATTTTGGCAAATTACAGGCTTGTGTTCTTACAAAAAGAACATCTTATTGTACCCCAAAGGTTCGTTGGTAGAATAGAAGCTCCATGGTCCACACATTCCACATTCCATCAGTCCACTGGTCCTGCAAATACACGATTAGTTCAGTTGTAGTGCTGCGGTGACAGACATGGGTCATTTATGTGAATGCTTCGTTCATCGACCTTTCGCTAGCTTTTCAAGTGAGTCAGACATCTGCAAACAATTTAATCCCCTTTGTTTGCTTTGCAATCGTTTTACTGGTTGGACAAAGAGGACCATCCGCTGCACTAGGGGGTTGCCTCTACAGAAAAAAAATCGGGAGACCCAAGATTTGGGAGGGCTTTAAATTTGGGATTTAGGGTTAACTTTATGCTACTCATTATCATGTCTCTTTGCCTTATTTCCGTTTCAGAAATGCTTATGCAAGAAAACAAATTGCTGCAAGGCATTTGAAATATCGCCTTTAGGGAACTACTATGCAGTACTATGTATGTATGGAGTGTGTACTGTACTTTGGAGGATGCTCAGTACTGTGGGGGATATCATCACGATTATGTGGAGAGATACCATCAGTACATTGGACGATGTTCTGTAACGTGGAGGGTATTCAGTAATGTGAAGGGAAACCACAAGCACTTTAAGTATTAACTCTACAGTAACAGTACTACTGAGTTCCCCACTCACAGTACTGATGATATCCCCCACAGTAATGAATATTTTCTATAATACTGTTGGCATCCCGCCAAGAACTACATATCCTCCACTGAACTGTACATCCCTTAGCACTGCGTATCCTCTAGAGAACTGCACAGACGTTCCCAATGATATTTTTAGACCAGATCGGTGTCAACTGGCCCCCTGACAAATGTTGTCCTTTGATCTTTTGAACCTACCTTCGGATAATTGGGTTTTTCAGTTATTCGGACAAGATTTAAGGGGAATAAGAATTACTTCGATCAGTCGTTCACCGCTGACATTCAGTGAAAGCAATCTGAACTGGAATTTAAGTCTGCCTTTGAGAGTTAATCTTATTAAAGCACAATCGCAATAACAACGTTTTCATGATTTTCTTGGAGTTTTTCAGAGGATTTAGTTTTGAATGGAAGTTTGATATTCGATTGATATTTGAGAGCGTAAGAGGATTCAGAAAATTCCCTTAAATCTAGAGAAATCTTTAGCTCTTTGAAAGAACTAGGTTATCAAAAGCTACTTTATGCTTAGCTTTCATTTATTTTTGCATAGCCTGTCGTTTCGTTTCTAGGATTTCCTTGGCTTTGATTTGCTTTGCTTTGATTTGCTTTGCTTTGCTTCGCTTCTCTTTTCTTTGCTTTGTTTTGATTTGCTCTTCGTTTCTCTGCTGTCTTTTATTTCAATTTTCATTTTTTCCTTTATCTTGCTTTGTGCTGCTTTTCTCCACTTTATTCTGCTTTTGATTTGCTTTGCTTTGATTTGTTTAATTTTGCTTTGGTTTACTTTGTGTTAGTTTGAATTGCTTTGCTTTTCTTTGCTTTATTTTAATTTCCTGACCTTTTTTGTTTTATCCTTTTTGCTTTACTTTGGGTTGTTTGACTTTGTTCTATTTTGCTTTGCCTTGTTTTATTTTATTATAATTTACTTTTCTTTCATTTGCCTTGCTTTATCTTGCTTTGCTTCACTTTTCTTTATTTCGCTCTGCTTAACTTTTCTTTATTTCGCTTCACTGTGCTTTGCTTTACTTTGTTTAATTTGCTTTTCTTTACTCTGCTTTGTTTCACTTTGCTTTGCTTTTGTTTATTTTGCTTTGTTTTCATTGCTTTCTTTTGCTTTGCTTTGCTGTGCTCTGTTCTTTTCTGCTCTGCTTTACTTTGCTTTGCTTTGCTTACCTCTGTTTTATTTTCCTTTATTTTGCTTTGTTTGGCTTTGTTGTATTTTGCTTTGCTTTCATTGTTTCATTTTGCTTTGCTTCGCTCTGTTCTGCTCTGCTTTACTTTGCTTTGTTTTGTTTTATTTTACTTTCCTTTGCTCTGTTTTATTTTATTTCTTTTGCTTTATATTAGGTTGATTTTCTTTGATTTGCTTTGCTTTATTTTTGATTTACTTTTCCTTGCTTTGTTTTGATTTCCTTAACTTTGGTTTCTTTTATTTTGCTTTGCTTTGTTTTATTCAAATATTCTTTCCTTTGCTTTCTCTTATTTTACTTTGGTCCACTTTCCTTATTTTGCTTCGCCCCAACATAGTTTATTTTGCTTTAATTTCCTTTCCTTTTATTTGCTTTATTTTATTTTTCTTTGCTCTGCTTTGTTTTATTCTGATTTGCTTTTGTTTTATTTTGCTTTGATTTCATCGTTTTATCTTGTTTTACTTTGCTTTATTTTTTATTTGCTTTTACTTGCTTTGTTTTGATTTCCTTAGCTTTGTTCATTTTATTGTGCTTAGCTTTACTTTGCTTTGCTTTATTCTAATTTTCTTTCCTTTGCCTTATTTTATTTTGCTTTGCTTCTCTATACTTGATTTGCTTTAATTTGTTATACTTTGATTTGCTTTGCTTTATTTTGCTTTGCGCTTCTTGGCTCTATTTGGATATGCTTAGCTTTGCTATATTCCCTTCTTTGAAAATTATTTTCATACTACACTCAAACCAAAAGGAACACACAAGTTGTTTAATAAAAACTACCAACCCTTTTTGATCCACACCAATGTTAACTACCAATTGAAAATCCTTTGATTCTCTTTGATCTTCTGAACTTAACTTCGTTTAATTAATTCTTCGGTTGTTTTGGACCTGATCTAAAGCAATCATAATCACTTCCATCATTCACCCACGACGACTTTCAGCAAAAGCATTTTAAACTGGAATTCAAGTCTTCCTGAAGCCACAATCTAATTGTAACCATAATCTAACTGTACGGTCTTAATCTAATCATAGAACAATTACAATAACGATTTTATTGGAGTTTTCAGGGGATTAAGGTTGAATGGAGCACTTGCACAATGTTCAATGAATATTGGAGAGTTATGAAGGCTCAAAACATTCCTCTCCCATCCAGTTCATTTTCAGAGTAGCTATTTTTCACATTTGTCTCACAGGATAGGATATTCTACAACCACTGACTTCTACTTTGTTTTGCTTTGCTTTTCATTGTTTGATTTCATTTGCTTTTTTGCTTTGCTTTACTTTGCCTTGCTTTCCCCTTGCTTTTCTTTATTTTGCTTTGTTTTGTTTTTCCTCATTTGCTTGATTAGCTTTATCTGCTTTTCCTGGCTTTGCTTTGATTTATTTTGCTTTGATCGGCTTTGAATTTAATTGTTTTGCTCTCCATAACTTTGCTTTGATTTTTTTGCTTTTTCTATTTGCTTTGCTTTATTTCTTCTTTGGTTTGCCTGGCTTAGCTTTATTTTGCTTATCTTGCTTTTCTTCCCTTTCATAAGCGTATCAATTTGAATTTTGCTTAGCTTTGCTCTACTTTTCTTTATTTTCCTATTTTCCTTTCCATTATTTTAGTTCACTGTGTTTGTTTTGCTTCACTGTGTTTTACAAAGCTTTGCTCTGCTTTTCCATCTTTTTCCTTCGCATTGCTCTACTTTTTGCTAGCCTTGCTTTGGCTGGGTTTGCTTTAATGTTCTCTTACGCTACTCTTATCAACTTACATTTGTTTACTAATTTGCTTCTCTTTGATTTTTGCTTTTCGGATCAGCATTGCTTTACTTTTCATTTTCATAACTTTTTTGGTTTTTCTTTTCCTTTGATTGGCGTTAATTTGCTAGATTTTGGTTTTATTGCTTTGCTTAAGTTTACCTTGAATAACCCCATTTCGTTTTGCTAATGCTTGGTTTTGAAGCTTCACTTCTTCTCTTCACGCCTATTTCCATTTTCATAATGTTCATAATGTAATTCTTCTCTAGTATCACACACATTCTCCCTACCCTCGATGCCTTAGTCTACTCAATGCGTCCCTCTGTGGCCAACACACTTTAGATTATATTTTTCGTACTCATAGGATTTATGCAAACGTGGCAAAATGATGTTTATTTGCTTGTGCCCTGCAAATTCAGTGCATTCAGCAAAATCCTATTTACAATAATGAAGACTTCACACACTGCGACTTTATGACGTCATGTCAGTTTTCCCAGGCTTGTCTGGTCAAGTTTGGGCTTGCCTGCTCTGAATTTTGTCTTGATATCCATGGTAACCACTTGATTAACCAATAGAGTTGCAGAGCACAATCTTCAAAATCCATAAAAACATGGCCGCCTGACTGTTTAAAATCAGTGACGTTCTCGTTCGCTGAAATCCGAGGCCTACGCGGCATATGATCCTGTCAAAGTATTGTAAATATAGTAAATCTAGAGGCCTTTATCAGTTGACTTTATTTCATTCAAATAAAACTAGAGGATTCTTTTGGCAGAGACCTTTACCGTGGCTTTCTTTCGCTAGCTGTTTGAGGTCTGAGAAGAAGAAAGGCCTGGGCGTAGGCCTAAATTTGACAGAAGAAGTAAACAAATCCGTTTTTTGCGTTGTTTTACGTGGATTTTCTGTATTTTCAAGCTTACCCAGAATCGATATGCCCAGGAAAGCAAAATCAGGTTCGTGTTTATTTTGTTATTATTTGAATTTTTATGACTGATGCTGACGATTCTACTATTATCTCTGCTGTCTTTTTATTTACCTGGAACAAATGATCATCTTCCATCTTCTTGTGAATATGATGTTTTTATGAGACCTATTAGGCCTGGTATCTCGTTTTAGCTTGGCTATCACTATTCATAATATCCATAGTATTCAGCCAATCATCATACACAGAAGGAGACCTTAGTCTCAGAATTTGGTTTTTTAGCCGCCCTGTCTGGTCCAAACTTTGATATGAGGTTTTGTACACTATATGATCTTAGTAAACCTTGACGAGGAATGAAAAGCAAACATAGGATACTTGAGAAGAACCAGGATCGTCACTCTTCGGCAGATCTCATGCAGTTGTTAAAGAGCCCAGATAGGTTTTTTCTTAACTTTGCTGAATGCTGTGCAATTTGTGATTTTGATGTGAACTGCCCCGATAGCTCAGTGGTTAGAGCTTTCATGTGCCATATCAGTGGTCAAGGGTTCAAACTAAGCTCTGTTCATACTATGTTTTCATCCTCACTGATTATAATTCGATTAAACCTAGGATATTGTAAAAATAACATCTTAAAGTGATGTCCAAATAAACACCAAAGGATGTGCGCATATCAACAATGACCTCACTTTGAAAACAGACTAATTTCTCTACAAATTAAGTTTGCAAAATAAGGAGTACTGACAGCCAATTCTTAATTCCAGATGATCCTGACTTCACAGTCGTAAAGAAGAAGCAGACAACCCTGTCATTTGGAAGTTCAAGCAAAACCGCAGGACAAAAGAAAGGTAAATCCATGTGGACTTATCTTGGTCAAACTCATTATAGGTTTGTAAAGAAGGCTAACAGGTCATGCCCCAATGTCCAGTGGGGAGGTGGAAAAAGTTTCAGGAAGCCACCAGCCTCTGACGGAAGGGAAGAGGAAGGGAAAGAATGAAAAGAAGAGCATGGTTAAAAGAAAAGAAAAGAAAACAGAGAGGAGAAAGAAAGGAAGAAGGATGCAATATGAAGAGATAGAAAGGAGGGTATAAGTCTTTAAATGTCTGGAACCATACCTTTAGAAAGTAGCAAGATAGAAAAAATACCTCAAAAGCCAACAAATAAGAGTTAATCACACTTGCATCATGTTATTGTTACAATAGCCAATTCAGCAGTGCAAGCTCTTCAAGAGCAGCACCATAGAAACAATAAACTGGTTAAACAATATGAGGAAGAATTCACTCGGAAAAAGTAAACTATTTTTTCCACCACTACCCTAGCACCTCATGTTGGCAAAAAGGGCCTTGTAAAAGAAAGAAAAACGCAAAATACCATATAAAGACATAGATTTTGTCAATCAACAGCATAAAGAAGTGTTTGGCCCGGGGCCCTGATGTGAAATAAAAAACAGTCCACCCGCACTGATTAATCATCTTTCTTTGATGTAGGTTTGACCAAGACAAATGCAGAGTTTGCCAAATCACTAATCTACTCAGATCTTTAGGGACATGAAAAAGAAAAGGAATTGGCTAGTGACATAACATAAACATTGAACATGGAACATATTACTGACATCTGGAAAATATTCTCCTAGGACACTTGATAAAAAGCATTTCAATTATTTTTGCAGATGACGCCTCAGGTACAGTAACAAAAAGGTCTTTCAAGGAATTTTGCTTACTGTGCAAGCAGCTAGCAGATGAATCAAGTTATAATCATAAGACACTGATTATCAAGACATTCATCACTGAAAATAGCACTGACGGTAAGAAATTGCTTTTATCAAGTTTCATCTCCCGGGGAATATCTGTGCAGTTCTATGGATGTTCAGTGCTGTTCCAGAATGGGATTATTCCCTAATCCCTATTCTTTAGTACTGTGGAGAGATAACATCACTACTGTACGAGGGTATGATAGAGAGATATCATCGTACTATGGAGGTGATACCTAAAGTGCTATTGATGTCTCCCCATTGTACTGATTGCATCCCTCCACAATACTGGACATCTGCCACAGTATCACCTTAAAGATACAGAAAGAATCAACAATGAACCTAAATTCAAGTGAGCTGAACCATCTCAGTAAAACTTTTCTCGATTGTGAAGCTTGTTTTTAGCATTTGCTCTACAATTAACCAAACACTGCATCATCAATTACATTGTTTTTTAGGAAATTTTGATGGAGATCTGCATCTGTTGATAAAAACTCTATTACCTGGTGTGCAGAAAAGAGTTTATAATTTGAAAGATAAACAGATCGTCAAGCTTTTCAGCCAAGTAAGAGTTTATCATTCCTTTTAGTTACATTCCAGTTCATTCATTCCAATATACAGATAGTACTTGCTGTTCTACAACCAATGCAAGTGCCTATTCTTTTAACCTGGCCTCTTATCACTGTTATTATTTACAAGCAATGATATTTTTGCTTTTGCAGGTTTTTGGAGTTGATGATGAATCAATGGTTGCAGATTTAGAAAAGGTAATGATTTAGTAGATTTAGCAATATTGGATGAGTAGCCTCAGCAATGGTGCTTATAGATACTGCTGAGCCCCAGGCCAAACAAATACATCTACCATCTAGACAGCTCCTGGTCTTTCTTTCTTCTTTCTCTATTGTTGAAATTAACTGGCAAGTAGCAGTTTGGAAATCTAAACCTTAGCACACTCCATACGCTGCTTATTTATATTTTACTCTTTGACTGAATACGGAAGGCAATAGTATCGATTAGTGGTCCTCTTTGGTGTAGTGTTAAGACATTGGACTCACAACGGAAAGGTAGTGGGTTCAAACCTAAGCCCTGGCAAAATAAGGGTAGCTTCCTTGTACAAGATGTGAACATCATTGTACCTCTCTTCACCCAGGAGAATAAATGGGTACCTGGTCAGTAATTATGAGCGCGCTGTGTGTCGCTGTGTAAAGTCGGTTGAGTAGTTCCTGGATCTAGAATTAAGACTATAGAATTACACCTTCACTTTCATTATGAATATTTTGATGTTTTCTTCTGATTTCTAGGGTAATGTATCAGAGACTGTTAAAGACTTTTTCAAGGAAAGTGATGATGTAACGCCGTGTAAGAAAAGCACACTCAGCTTAGCAGAGGTGAGATGTTATTCCATCCACAATATTCAATAATTGTTTCATGAATATGATAACCATTGCATTGTTAACCCAAAGACTATGGTGCAAAAATTTCAGAAAAGAACAATTTCTAAACTGGTCTATTTGGTATTTATTGGAAATAACTCCAGTCTGTTTAAGCATTGACGTAGGAGCCGGGGCGCTAGAGGTACATTCCCCCCCCCCAAGCTTTTGCAAGAAACAATGAAGTGCCCTTTTTACCTTCAGAATTTGCCTCTCTTCCTTAATGAAAAATGCTCCCTTGAAGTGTCGTGCCCCAAGGTTTAGGATGCTTCCTATGTGCTGTGTTTAAGACGATATTAATTTAAAATTGGTTTGCCAAACCTGCCTACTTTTTATACGGTAATTTGTAAACAATTTTCTAATTTCTTTTCATGTAGGTGGATTCTCTGCTTGATTCACTTGCTGTTGAAACAAAGGAAGACGGACAGTTAAGGGTGCTCACAAAAATAGCTAAAAGGTAAGACCTTTTATTCCAGGAACCTAACTCTTGGGACTTGAGCTCTGAACTCTGCATCAAGGGCACTCGGCACTGGGTACTTGAACATTGTAGCGGGATGGCAAAGTGGTTAGAGGCTCAAAATCACTTTCAGACCTACTACAAAGTGTGGGGAGAGAATTTGTCAGCTCTCTGTAATTTCTAGCAAAATGGAAAAGGAATCACGAGGTGTGGTCATGTTGAGAGGAAGGACCAGGGTCGCACTGCTTTATTAGTCTGCCTATTCAGTGGGCCCTTTATGCTTTGCACTTAAGCTAATACCTTACGAAGATAGTAAGTGTGTATTTGCCTATCAACTATGAAAGTAAAAGTTTCTCAAGAGAAGGCTAATCACCATGAGACCCAAAATGGGTGTAAACACTAACATCTGATTTTGGCTATTGCATAAAAAATCGAAAGTCGACTTTCATTTAGGAATTTAAATTCTATTTTATTCTCTTTCTTCAACGTTGATACATGCAATAGCTGTTAAATCTATCTGCTAATTTAAACCCACTAACTAAACTACCAGATGTGGAATATTATAACGTAACAAATTTGAAGTTTAGAATTAGAGAAAAGATAAGAATCTAAATATCATGTTATATTGTATGATATATATTATCTGAATAATAAAGTCTGAACGGGGTAATATATGGTTTACCAAATTACCTAGTATGCATTTGTTGTGATTATATAGCCCAAGTTGGGTATAAATTCTGTGCAAAGCTTGCAGTTGCAAGAAGTTACCCATTCACAATGAACTTTAAAAATCATTAATTTTAACATACCCAAGAACTGATGTGTCTTTTTGATGCGTATGACCTGGTTTGAAATTGGCAGTATTCCAGTTTCACTTTTTGAATTCCTTGATGATTGCTGTCAAGGTTTAGCAAAGATCAAATAATGACTGTCATTCCACTATAAGGTTTGTTTGTAACATGATAACTTAGTTAGGCGTGACCACATCGTGATAGCCTTTAGATTTCAAAACGACAATTAGGATTGGAAAATATTTATGTGGCTAATTCAACAATGTCTGGGGCGAGTTTATTTTGCATCCAAAAATGCAGGGAGTTGTTTTATCTTTATTTTCATATTTTTAACAAAGAATGTTTATTTTGTGAATGAATTGATATTCGAGCTGTATTACAAAGAATCCATGTCAATATTTGGTTTCGAGCAATTAATGCAATGATTCGGAAGCTTTGTAAAGGTTTCGTAGGCAATGTATGTGATTCAATTGTAAAGAAAAGGATACAAATTCAATGTAAAATGCAATATAAGAGCTTAGAATAAAATCCATGTTTCATACGCAGTTTTAAGAGTTTTTGATTCAGATTAAGTTATGCAAGATAATGAAAATGATGTGAAGGATTTAAGTGATCGAGAAGTGATTCAGGTGCAATGGAATGGATTCGCAGGCAATGCAAGGGTTTCGTACGATATGAAAATGAATAAAAAGTTGTATCAACAACTCTTGCGCATTACGTTATCCCTATACAGTACTGAAATTCCCCACAGAACTTTCTCAAAAAGTTGGGTTATCCCTCCACAGGACTGATAATATCCCCACAGTACTGAATATTCTCCATAGTGCTGATGGTATTCCCCCAAAGTACTGATAGTATTCCCCTCCCCCCTGGTTCCGAACTCCCTTAAATGCACTGATGGTATGCCCCCATATTACTGATGACATTCCCACACACTACTGAACTTTATCCACAATAATGGATTATAATCCCTCCACAGGGCAGATAACATCCCCCACAGTACTGAAAAGGCATGCTCCCATAACACTGATGATATCCCCACTCCACTATACTGAACATCCTCCACAGTACTACACAGACACTCATTAGGCTGAGTGTCGCTTATCTTTACATCATCAACTGAAGATCGAATGTCTCCTCGATGAAAGTTAATCAAATTTAGGCGACAGTGTGCAAAATCTTTCCTTTTCCTGAAAGTGATAGCCGTAGGTATTAAAAGATGAATGGCAAGCTTCGATGGCACTGGTCTGACACCCCATTCACTTTGATACCACGAAGGCATTGGAGAAAGCCAGATTTAGTACTCGGAGCTCTCTTTATCTGGTGAAAATCACAAAGGTTTTAACAACTATCGAATCGCACATGGCGAATACTTATATCCTCGTTTTGGTTTCATAAGTCATCGATGGTTGGCTAGAAATAGCATATTGGAATCACTTGTGAAAGAAACTGATTCCTGGTAGTCTTAATATAGGTGTTAACACGCCAAGCTCTCATTGAGTTTCATTCAAAGGTCTTCATGCTGTCCGCACTAAGCTTCAAATTTTTTTTCTGATATTTGTTTAAGCTTCTTAGGTTCGGGTCTTAGAGCCTAGAAGGTGCTGTGATGAGAGACAAAAATCCTCACCTAGTACTTCCCGATTGACTGAATAACTGAGAGAATTTGATGCACTCTTTTTTATATGAATACATTTTTCGAGAATATCTAGGGAGACCATTCAGTTTGATATGCAGTACTATGGAGGATGATCAGCACTATGGGGGATGCCATTAGTACTGTGGAGGAACCTCTATTCTGTGGAGGGATACCATCAGTAGATTGGAGGATATGCAGTACTGTGGAAGGATATCATCAGTACTGTTGAAATATTCAGTATTGTGTAGAGATACCATTACTACTTTTTGAGATACCATCAGTACTGTGGAGCGATAATATCCAGTAGTGTGGAGGATGTTCAGAACTAGGGGTGGGTGGTATCATAAATACATTGGAGGCTGTTCAGTACTTTTAGAGATCCCATCAGTAGCTAATTTGGAGGTGATACTTGGAGTACTTAATATCCTCCAAACTACTAATAATCCCCTACGCTACTCAGAGGTATCCCATACCTTATAGCACATCCCCTCCCCTATATTTCTGCCCTCCCCCAACACCACCACACACACGTTGTGGGAGGTGAAGAAGTTTCAATGTCGATAACTTCTCTAATTATTATCTTGATTTGGTCATCAGTTTTCCATCTTTTAATTGATTTAACCAATTAGTATCATTAACTTATTAGATCGACTTAATGTCCTTATCGTCGTTGTAGGAAGTTAGAACCACCGTTAAAGCCAGAGTTTAATTTAATCTAGTTTGAATTTCAACCACGAAATTTAAGATTGAGAAGCAACCTTCATACATGTAACTTTTAACTGGATATCTGTATCTGATGGAAAAATTTGGTGGGTCATACGTGAAGCTAGTGCACTTGCTCTGCCCGTTTGACCCCCATTTCGAGCACTACGTAAGCAAAGTATGATCACTCTGGGTTACGTCAGTACAGTAATATGGGGGAAAACATCAGTACTTCGGACGATGTTCAATACTGTGGAGAGTTACAATTCAGTACTGTGGAGTATGTTCCTTACTATGGAGGGATACCGTCAGTACTACGGGGGATACCATCAGTGCTGTGGAGGATATTAAGTACTGCGAAGGGAAGCCACAAGCACTTTAGGTATAACCTCCATTTTACTAATGATATCCCCACAATACTGATGGTATCTCCCACGGAACTGATGGTATCCCCCCTCCACATTACTTATGGTATCCCTCAACAGTACTGATGGTATCCCCTAAAACTGAAGAATCCTCCAATGTAAGGAACATATTCCTCCACAAGTACTGCACAGACGTCTCTCAGGGTGATTGTTACTACAGAAACAAGGTAATCCACCACATTTTTGATTATCCCAGAGTGTGTAATCACCATCATCAGCTTCATGGCCTAGCTTGGGATGTAGATACATTTTGAAAACCCTGCAAAAGTGCAAAATCAAGACAGCAGCATTGATCATCAGCTCCATGAAAATGATCGCTTCAATGAAAACTTTTCTTGTTTTGGTCAAAATGTCTTTGATACTATGTTTTTCCTTAAAAACAGAAAAGCTTACTCTAACCCATACTTTTTCATACAGGTGTACGAGTGAAGATTTGAAGTTCATCGTTCGTTTGATAAAGCACGACTTGCGAATGAATACAGGCACCAAGCATGTGTGAGTATTAGCCAAAGTATGCATTTGCTGTAGATTTTGAAATCTTTCATTCTCATCAATTGGTCAACAAAATCAATGGGCTATGGCTCATTTTATAATGTAAGAGAGCAGGTTCTTTTCTCACGGAGTGTTGGTTAGCTCGAGATGACACAGTGAAAAATGTGGTATTGTAGCAATAAGTCATTGTATAAAAGACACTATGAAACAGACTTAAAGTTTGGTCGTGTGAAGTCAACATGTTGATGAGTGACCTTTATCCTAAATATCTTGAATTCCAACTAGTTGCAAAAGACCTAAATAAGTCTTGATATTTGGTAAATATTTTTAGTTCATCTTGTTCTTTTCTTTAGGCTTGACGCTTTGGACAAGAATGCCTATGCTGCTTACCAAGCTTGTAGCAATTTGAAAGATGTCATCAACAAGCTGGCAAAAAAATCAGACGATTCTGTTCCCGGGCTCAAAAAGACTCTCAGCATCAGAGCTTCATTGATGACTCCTGTCAAACCAATGCTGGTAGGCTAGAAATATACTTAAATGTTTCCCCGACCAAAAATTATTTTTGAATCCTTTACACTGTGGCTAAATCCTTTACACTTTGGCTGAATCCCTCACACTGTTTCTGAATACTTGCCACTGTTTCTTTATCTTTTACACCGTGTCTGAATCCTCTACACTGTATCTGAATCATTTACACTATGTGTGACTCTTTTACACCGTGTCTGAAATGTTTACATTATGTCTGAATCCTTTACACTGTGTCTGAATCCTTTACACTGTGGCTGAATCTCTTACACTGTTTCTGAATACTTGCCACTGTTTCTTTATCTTTTACACCGTGTCTGAATCCTCTACACTGTATCTGAATCATTTACACTATGTGTGACTCTTTTACACCGTGTCTGAAATGTTTACATTATGTCTGAATCCTTTACACTGTGTCTGAATCCTTTACACTGTGGCTGAATCTCTTACACTGTTTCTGAATACTTGCCACTGTTTCTGTATCTTTTACACCGTGTCTGAATCCTATACACTGTATCTGAATCATTTACACTGTGTGTGATTCCTTTACACCGTGTCTAAAATGTTTACATTGTGTCTGAATCCTTTACACTGTGTCTGAATCCTTTACACTGTGTCAGAATCCTCTACAACTCGAACCAGTCTCCCAAACACTTGGTTAATCGAAGTAGTATATTGTGTATGGAAAATCGAGAATTTATCCCTTAGAATTCTGATTGCAATACACCTTCCCCATTTCATGTGGTCTGGGAGATGATAAATAATTTTTCCTTTTTAGGCAGAGGCGATGAAGTCCACTGCTGGTGCGATGAAAAAATGTCCTAACGGAATGTATTCAGAAATAAAATATGACGGAGAGAGGGTTCAGGTGAATTGAGTTTTATTATCATATTCTATCATGTTTTATCATATATTATTCATCACTTTTACAAATTATCTATGTGAATCACAGAGAGAATTTACTACTCTGATGAGTTTCGGACGCAGAGCAATTAGTAGTTATTATCTTTTGCTTTATTTCTGATTTTCCTCCCATCCTCAAGTTCAGTTCCTATGAAAGACTTTTCTGACGTACTACTCAGATGAGTGTCGGACGAAAAGCTTAAGTAGTTATTATGTTAGGCTATTTTTACTATTTTTTTCGCCATCCTCAAGTTCACAACCAATCAGAGACTGCTCTGACGTACTTTTCTTCTCTCTTCTTCAAGTGTCAGACGCAAATACTCAATAGTTATTTTGTTTAACTATTGTTTCCTATTTATCTCGCAATCCGTAAATTCTGCTCCAATCTAAGACCGCAGCCATTTACTATATCAACTGCTAAGGCCTCGTCCACACGTATCCGGATATTTTTGAAAACGCATATTTTTTTATCCGTTTTCGAAAAAATCTGCGTCCACACGATGAGCGTTTTCAAAAAAATCTGCGTCCACACGGATACGGAGGAATCACTAACAAAAAGTTTTTGTTTGTTGAATTGACTGTGCAAAAGTAAGCTGGTGACGTCATCGTTTTCGAAAAGATACGTTTTCGCCCGTCCACACGACAACATGAAAACGGAGTTTTCAAAAATCTCCACCCTGGACACCGTTTTCGAAAAGCTTCGTTTTCATCACCGAAAACTCCGGCTACGTGTGGACGGAAGGCCAAAACGGATAAATAAATATGCGTTTTCAAAAATATCCGTATACGTGTGGACGGGGCCTAAGTTACATGTAGCTGGGAAGCTGTTTTGTTCCGGCCATCCAAGGCTAACCTGTTTAATTTATTGTTGTTATTAAACGAAATTCTCAAACATCATTATTTTGCTGATTTTAATTTCCACCATTGTTTTCTTCCAGATTCATAAGGATGGAAACAAATTCGATTATTTCAGCAGAAGCCTAAAAGCCGTCCAGCCACACAAGGTATGCGAAAAATGTTGTTTACTAACTCAATTGTTCAGCCTCGTTACTCTATCTCGGCAATTAATAGGTTTAACCAGATCAAGCGGGATTTCGGATTCCTTAATGGAAGTGATTGATTCTGCGGCTGTGGCAGATATGCAGAGAATGGTCTGATGTTAGTGTTTCTGGTGGGAATGAAACAAATTTTGTGACTCTGTTTGAATTCAACCTTTTCTGTTTTTTTTTTCATCAGTTTTTCATCAGTCTTTGATCGGTTCATAACTTCAATATAGCTAGAAAAATTGGAAGCATAGCGACGATACTACAAACAAACATAGATTACTTAAGTTTTTCATCTGACTGTCAACAGCGCAATACGTCAGAAATAGAACGAAATGTTTTCGTTTTTTATGTTTTCGTTAAGCTTCTGATTTTTCTAGCGAAATTGAAATTCAGTTGATATTGAATTGAATTGAAAAAGGGAAAAGCTACAGGGCGAACGAAGCTATCAAGGGTTTTTAGGGTGGCAGCCCCAATAAATTGATAGAAACTATATATTCATTGTAAGCTGAGATTAAAAACTGTGCTGAGCTCAACTAACGCTTATCAAGTCTCGGATCTCGGCCTAAAAAAGTGAAAGCAACAGTGATACAGCAACAGGGAGAACAAGGACGCACAAAAACAAATATCGCTGTTATAACAGGGGTTTTGGGAGCAGTGGTCCCCATAAATTGATAGAAACTTGTATTATGCCCCATATAATGCTAGAATAGCATCAATGTAACTAAATAAAAATTTGCGTAAAACAGTGTCTGCTTTACAGCAACTGTCCTCATTAAGTAATTGAAAAGATAATGTAATTGAGTTTTGAAGGCAAGCAGCCTGATTTTCGAGATAAGATATGACGTCACGTATTTTTTGCTTCGATTTCCCTCCAAAATTGAAGTAGGCCAATCAGAGGAAGGTTTACGTAATGGTCATGTGACTTGTACGTCATTGAGATAATGTCTTTTTAGGTGGCAGAGATAAAAGATTACCTTCCAAAGGCCTGTCCTGAAGGTGATAGTTTGATTCTCGATGGCGAGGTTGGTGATTTTTCATTGCATTTTCAATATGATGCATTTTCAATATGGGAACGTCTGTGAAGTACTGTCGGAGATTTTCGGTACTGTGGGGGATATCATCAGTTCTGTAGAGGATGTTCATTGCTGTGGGGAGATACGATCAGTACTATGGAGTGTGTTCAGTACTGTGGGGGGATACGATCAGTACTGTGGAGTGTGTTCAGTACTGTGGGGGATATCATCAGTTCTGTAGAGGATGTTCATTGCTGTAGGGGGATACGATCAGTACTGTGGAGTGTGTTCAGTACTGTGGGGGGATACGATCAGTACTGTGGAGTGTGTTCAGTACTGTGGGGGGATACGATCAGTACTGTGGTGTGTGTTCAGTACTTTGGGATGGTATCATCAGTACTATGCAGGTTATACCTAAAGTACTGAATATCCTCCATGAATTAATTTGTATCGATACTGCCCAACTCAAAGTTCATTTCGTTCCAGCGATTTCGAAATCAAATATCAAACGATAACTGATCCCTTATTACCACATGATCAGGAAGTTTGACATTACTGAAGAAACAACATGATTTTTCAGGTTTTACTCGTTGATAATAACACTGGGAAGCCACTGCCATTTGGAACCTTGGGAATCCATAAGGTATTTTTTTATTGAACTGTTTTTCTGGAATGGAATCATCACTCTATCTACTCGTAAATCTTCTAGATGTTGTCTGCTAAATTTTTTTGAAGCTCTCCGCTAAATCTTTTAGAAACTGTCCGCTAAATCTTTTAGAAGTTGATTGCTAAATATTTATTTGATTGCAGTTGTTTATTCAAGAAGGATAAACATAATTATTTTCATAATCATCCTTTACCAAGCGAGTGATAAAAATCTACCAGTTGAAATTGTAGAAATCCTCACAAAACGATATTAACTTGTAATCTGCTATGTTTTGATTTCATTCAAGCCCTTTACATTGCATTTGACTCGATTGCAGATTGCAGTGCGATTAAGTTTTGATTAATGCCTTCAGAAATCTTTATTTCAAAATGCATCGTCTTTATATATTCATTGAACACTTGGCTTATGATTTAGCTAAATGCTGTTTAACTCTTTGATTCTTCATTTATCACTTAAACTGCTACTGAAACCATTGCACTGCATATTTTTATTTTAATGCTTTCACGTTTTCGGAAATCTTTATTTCAAGATAGCATCGTATATATCAATCTATTGAATACTTAGCATATGATTTAGTTAAATTTTGTTATAGCCCTTTTCATTTTCAATGAATCACTTACGCTGTTATTGAAACCATTGCACTGCATATTATATTTTAATGCTTTCACGTTTTCAGAAATCTTTATTTCAAGATAGCATCGTATATATCAATCTATTGAATACTTAGCATATGATTTAGTTAAATTTTGTTATAACCCTTTTCATTTTCAATGAATCACTTACGTTGCTATTGAAACCATTGCACTGCATATTTTATTCTAATGCTTTCACGTTTTCAGAAATCTTTATTTCAAGATAGCATCGTATATATCAATCTATTGAATACTTAGCATATGATTTAGTTAAATTTTGTTATAACCCTTTTCATTTTCAATGAATCACTTACGCTGTTATTGAAACCATTGCACTGCATATTTTATTTTAATGCTTTCACGTTTTCAGAAATCTTTATTTCAAGATAGCATCGTATATATCAATCTATTGAATACTTAGCATATGATTTAGTTAAATTTTGTTATAACCCTTTTCATTTTCAATGAATCACTTACGTTGCTATTGAAACCATTGCACTGCATATTTTATTTTAATGCTTTCACGTTTTCAGAAATCTTTATTTTAAGATAGCATCGTATATATCAATCTATTGAATACTTAGCATATGATTTAGTTAAATCTTGTTACGACCCCTTTCATTTTCAATGAATCACTTACGTTGCTATTGAAACCATTGCACTGCATATTTTATTTTAATGCTTTCACGTTTTCAGAAATCTTTATTTCAAGATAGCATCATCTATATAAATCTATTGAATACTTAGCATATGATTTAGTTAAATCTTGTTATAACCCCTTTCATTTTCAATGAATCACTTACGCTGCTACTGAAACCATTGCACTGCATGTTTTTACTTTTTGTTGCAGAAATCGAAATTTAAAGACGCAAGTGTCTGTTACGTCATATTTGACATGCTTCAGTACAACGATGACAACCTGATGTCGAAGCCGATTGTGGAAAGGCGAAGCATTTTGGAGAAAAATGTCAAGGAAATAAAAAATCACATCATTTTATCGGAGATGACAAAGATTACTGTGAGTTGTACAAAATTTTATTTTACTGTTTTCTAAATTACTCTTGAGAGTCTCGCATAGATCCATCATTAACGCTAAACCTAAGTTACTATTTGTGCATGCCCTAAGAAAGAGGGCTGAATACATACCCACAAATTTACCAGTGTAAAAACTTGATGTAAAATTATTAGGTTTAACCATTTCGAAATCGAGATTCCGTTGAAGCACAGATCCACTCAATTATGATAAGATAGTATAGGCTCTTTAGAAGAAGTTTTTATTCAGAAGCAAAGTCCAAAATATCTGTCAAGTATGCAATATTTAATTTACGCATGCTCAGAATAATGCTGTTAGAATTTGAGTAACCAAAAAAATTGAGTAAATGCTGTTTGTAACGGACTTGTCTCTTTAGTATCGAATACTCACACAACATCAAACAATTTTGATTTAAGGTGTGAATTATACCAATAGTTACACCAGATGACGTTTTGATGTGAAAGGAAAGCTTCGTAATGAAACTATATTCTAATATTGGTTGTTGTTCTCCTTATTGTCATGGCTTCAATTTTTTACAATAAAGAACAAAACTCCTCTTTTTCCCTCGTAAATTTATTGCATGTAGAAAAAAAATACTGTCGGGAAAATGTCCAGAATAAACTTATATGCGCGTAAACAAATATTGCTGCAGCTCAGCTAGGCTGAAATTTGTTCTTTGGTGGAAAACGACGTCATTCAGTTCTCGAAAGACTCTGGTAATATCTTATCCTTACAAGGACTACACTCTTGTAATGAATAAGCATTACCCCGAATGGAAATGCATACAGCATTGCTATTCTGCAGAACAAAGACTTGAAACTCCATTTAAGCATACTAATCGTTCGTAACCATGTGATTACATCGACACATATGCGTAAATGTTTTGCAATTTCTAGAATTTCAGAATAAATGCTCAGCCAGGGAAAGGCTTGATTTTTATGTAAAAACGTGGTAGCTCAGAACATTTGATAAAATACGATTATCATTTTACATGACTACATTCAATTATTTTGATAATATTTTTGAAACTTTTTAGAAAGAATCTCAGTTGAAAGAAATGCTCGACGATGTTTTTGCAAAAAATCTTGAAGGATTGGTCTTGAAAGATTTGCAGGTGAGAATTTTTAAAGCCATCGAGATATTTTGTGTGAACAGAAAACGACCCAAATAGGATTGTTGGCGAGTCGTTGCTCTACCAATGGAACATCGGTTTGCCACGACCAACACAAGTCCCATAAAGCACAAAGATCATACCAGCATTCCCAAGTAGAGAGAGCGACCCGTCTGGGCTCTTTAACAACCAAACATGACCTACTGAGGGGCGACGACTTTCTTACATCAGGAGGACCATTGCAGTCCCACCACTGGATAGGTTGGGTAGGGTTGTAAAATCAAATTTGAGATGAAGCAGTATTTGGAAATCAATCGAGGTAATGTCTATGAACGAAAAATGATCAAAGTTGGACTCGAACCCAGGACCATTTACTTCATTGCTCTACCAACTGAAAATCGGGGCACTCAATTAGTCGATCTAAACAAGTCCCACAATAAATCACACGAGTTCTACCAGCACTCGCCGAATGGTAAACCTATCTTGGCTCTTCAATAACTACCCTGGAACTACTTAGGTATTGATAGAATCCTTGTGAAATTTCGTTTCAGCAGAAAAATAGAAATAAGTTTGATATGAAACAAAATGGTTTGAATTTTGATAACAGCCATGTTTATGTTTCGGTGTCCACATTCCTTCTTTAGAATGATTAGTAATACAAGGAATTATGATTATTTTAAATTGACATGATTTTAATAAAATATGTTATTAATCATTCTGAAGAAAGTGTGTGGACACAGAAACATGTAAATGTCTATTATCGAGGTAAAAACTATAGTATTTCTTATTAAATTTGATCCCTTTTGAGTATTGATAAAATCTATTCTCATTAAAAAAACTGAAGAAAAAAAACTGATGAATTTTAGCTTACTCGAATATCTTTAGAATTATTTATAAATTTTACTCGAACTAAGGTTTTATTCAGTCCAAGTCTGTCGGCATTGATATTCTCTCATTTTTCACAGAGCACTTACAAGCCAGGAAAACGACACTGGCTGAAGGTAAGTTTTCATTCTACTTCCTTTCCTGGTTAGTGGTTGTCTCCAGTAGTCAAAAGAAGGTATTGGTTCTTCACTAAAAACCGGACCCAATCCAGGCTAAATGTTAAAAGGAGGGATATAAATCTTGTATGTTGCAGAAACTTCTGTGAATCAATTAACAGCCCTCACAATAAATCAATTAAGAATCGTTATTTAACTGTTTAATAGTATCTCAAAGTTGAACTCTTTTTGTTTCCCTCAGTGTAGACTGTTTAATGCATTTGAAAAGCAGTATTTTATAAACATTTGTAATTAGGGAGTTCAAATAGTATTTCATAATAGCAATGCTGTAGCTCTTATAATCCTAGTAATAGACAATTCTGCAAAGGATGACGGGCTATATTTCACAGAATGCTTCCAAAACTAGCAACTGCAGTTTATCTGCAGCTACGACAGA
Organism: Pelagia noctiluca; assembly: GCA_963924455.1. Lineage (NCBI taxonomy): Eukaryota > Metazoa > Cnidaria > Scyphozoa > Semaeostomeae > Pelagiidae > Pelagia > Pelagia noctiluca. The sequence continues at coordinate 11,577,159 of OZ004327.1, read as the reverse complement.
TTTAGGCCGTTGCAATTTTGGTAGCTAAGCGTTGCTAAGGAGTATATTCCTATGATTCTTTGCGTAAAGTGAGGGCCGCCATCTATTGCAGAAGCGTATATTAATAACAATTGTAGGTGTTCTTATCACTTTTTTTATTTCAGATGAAGAAAGATTATCTGCACGAGGGAGCAATGGCCGACTCCGCTGATCTGGTAGTTCTTGGTGCATATTTAGGAACTGGAAACAAAGGTGAGGCTATGATTATTATCATTATTCATCACAACTATTACTTCATACTGCATTGATCATGCCTTGTGAATTAATCATGATATAACATGGCTCCGAAGAAGGATTTAATCCGAAACACTAAATAATCACCTGGAGTTT